>NW_026846588.1:253312427-253336285 GCF_025583915.1 Anolis sagrei ordinatus | reverse complement strand
CTATGTGGGGTTGCCCTTGAAGACTGCCCGGAAGCTTCAGATGGTCCAGCGCTCGGCAGCCAGGTTGCTAACTGAAGCGGCACTCAGGGTCAAACTATATCTCTCTTTTATTAGGGAGATATAGTTTGTGCTTGATAATGTGAGTAATCAACCTTTTTAATGGATAATTTTAGAAATCTTGTTCCTAACAGAAATGTTGTGACTCTAACTGCATTACAAATTTGGAGAATCTTTTAATAGATTTGAAACTATTTCAACCAGAGTTTAAAACGTGAACCCACAGTAGGGTATGTCTGCATGTACGTGCCTACAATATGGAGATTCATTTAGCTGGAACCCAACAATTACATGCAGACAATGCAGCTGCCACACTCTACATTAGAAACTGGTTACAACATCATGTAGGCAATTTGCAGGGCCTCAACACGCCCAGACTTTTTAGGTCAGTACTAGGCAACTCCCAGATCTTCCAAAATGGCATGTCATGAAGTGCGGTGCAAAGCTCAGTTACATCTACAGGGCAGATTGCTGAACAAAGCACCACACCCTAAAAACAGGTCAGGACAAGTGCAACATCTTGTCTATTTAACAGTTCACTGCTCATTTCTGCAAGATTCTTCCAGAGAATATATTTGTCGTAAGTTGAGTGTTAGTCCTGGCTAGCACAAGGCATGGGAGAAGTGCTTTAGCCCCCCCACCCCCATCCCACCCCATATATCTATCTCACTTATTCTTCATAATATTGGGCCTGAAGAATACACAGCAAAGGTTTCTTTTTTAAAGTAGTTTAAAAAATATCTGTGTAAAGCAATACAGAAAGCCATTAAAGAGAAACCTAAATCCCTTATTTCTCAAATGTTCCTATCTGCTGATAAAAACAAAAGTTTCCTGTAAATAGCAGTTGCTTGTCAATGGATAGATGGATCCGTTTCAGATTTAAGGTTGCACTTTAAAAGGACTAACCAAAGTGCTAAACACACTATGCCCAAAATACATCTAGCACTTTGAATAGCTCCTTTTTAGTTCAGACTAAATAATAATAATAATAATTATTATTATTATTATTATTATTATTATTCTGACACAAAAACACAGTATGACACAGTAAATGAGATATATATGTTGGATTTCATATCACAAAATCACAAGTCAAACAATTCCCAAGCGTTTAGGACTGTGTGATATATTTTTGAGTGATGTGCGCAGTTCCAAGTAAGGTGGTCTTTTGCAGTTGACAGATCATGATTTTGTCAATGTTTATTGTTTTCAAATGCCGGCTGAGATCTTTTGGCATCTGAGATCTTATTATCATTATCATCATTATACTATATTTATATAGTAAATAAATTTTTGTTGTTGTTGTTGTTGTTATTATTATTATTTGAAACACAACAAGATGAGTCCACAGCAGACAAGATCACTTTGTTGGCTGTTATATTGGATCACACGTTGGACACTTCCCAAGTGTCTAGGACTGTGTGATGTACTGGCAAATAATGCATGCAGATACCAGTAAGGTGGCCTTTTGCAGCTGGGAGATGGTAATCTTGTCAGCGCCAATTGTGTTTAAGTGCAGGCCAAGGTCTTTAGGCACTGCACCCAGTGTACCAATCACCACCGGGACCACCTTGACTGGCTTGTGCCAGAGTTTTTGCAGTTCTATCTTTAAATCCTCATATCGTGTCAGCTTTTCCAGTTGTTTCTCTTCAATCCTGCTGTCACCTGGGATTGCAACATCAACAATCCATACTTTGTTTTTTAATACAATCATGAGGTCAGGAGTATTGTGCTCCAAAACTCTGTCAGTCTGAATCTGGAAGTCCCAGAGTAGCTTGACGTGTTCATTCTCAGTAACTTTTTCTAGCTTGTGATCCCACCAGTTCTTTGTCGCAGGCAGATTATTATTATTAACCCCACCCTTCTCACCCCTAGGAGGACTCAGGGCGGTTTACAGACCATGGCAAATTCAAAGCCACATTACATATACTAAAACCACTCCTCCCACTTGGAAGCCATCAGTTACTGATTCTACAAGTCAAATGAGGTATTGGCAGAATTCAGTGATCAGCGTATAGTTTAATGTATTGTCAAAGGCTTTCATGGCTGGAATCACTGGGTTATTGAAGGTTTTTCGGGCTATATGGCCATGTTCTAGAAGCATTCTCTCCTGACATTTTGGCCGCATCTATGGCAGGCATCCTCAGAGGTTGTGAGGTCTGACCTCTGAGGATGCCTACCATAGATGGACGTGAAATGTCAGGAGATAATGCTTCTAGAACATGGCCATATAGACCGAAAAACCTACAACAACCCAGCGTATAGTTTGTCTTACATGGACACAACACATATTTTAAAAGGGTATGGAAAGACTCAGTTTTACCATACTAATTCATGTGAATCACTGTGTTGTTGAAGGTTTTCATGGCTAGAATCACTGGGTTGCTGTGAGTTTTCCAGTCTGTGTGGCCATGCTCCAGAAGCATTTTCTCATGACGTTTCACCCACATTTATGACAGGCATCCTCAGAGGTTGTGGGCGAAACGTTGAAAGATAATGCTTCTGGAACATGGCCATACAGCCCGTAAAGCTCACAGCAACCCATGTGAATCACATTTCTATGGGCATTTCCAGATATTATGATAAGCCAGAATTCTTGGGAATTCTGTGCATACTTCCCCATGACTTCCACATGAACAGGAGTGGCTGCGAGGCAAAGCATGGCTATGGTTTGTTTATTACGGATTTTGAACCACTAATGATCTTTTTACTTGATATTGAGAACACGGATTTATCAAAGAAAGACCTCGCATTACTTATGTTGCATGCAGTGAAGCTACAAATAGTCAAAACTTTTAAAAATCGATAATTTATTAATGCTACAGAGGTTCTGGCGGTGCTGCCGGCAACTCTGCCATCTTGGACGTATTTTGAGTTTATTAATAAAGAATTGGTTAAACAAGGTATGGGCTATAGCCGTATAAGAGAAATTAACCTATAAAAGTGAAATAACACTTACTTGGCTTCCTTGATAATACGTGGAAACACATTTGTTAGTTACTCGTGTCAAAACAACTGTGAATTTAAACCACCAAATGAAATCGGTGTGATACAAATTAAAACATAATGAAGTATTATTTTTAAAGCAGATTTAGATATCACAACATTGGCTTTGAGTCCTCTGAACAGAGTACGAAGGTGATGTGCAGATGCTGGGTAAGATTACAGGTTGACATCCTATACAGATACTGGAATGCCATTCTGGCATTCTTTTAAGAACAGGGAGAAATGTGAGTCAAGCTTAACAAGTCAGGAAATGACTGAATTCATTGATACAGACACTGGTGTTTTGGGAACATTTGTCCCTTGGCAGGCTTTAGCTTTCAGTATTTCTCTCTTATCAAGAATACATTTTTTATTTTTATTTTGGCTTTTTAAGTCTCTTCCACTGTGTTTTTCAGTGCTTTTGTGAGTGATGGTCACTTGTTGGCCTGATAGGTGTATTGTGTCCAAATTTGGTGTCAATTCATCCAGTGGTTTTTGAGTTATGTTAATCCCACAAACTAACATTACATTTTTATTTATATAGCTAGAGAGCATAAAGATGCATAAATGATGAACCATATACATTGATCAGCAAAGGATAAAGGATGTCCATAACCCCTTGCCATTGCGACTCTTCCCCAGAAAGACAATAACAAGGAAAATTGGAATCATCACAGAGAACGCGCTCTATTACACAACAGATGATAATGAACCAGTAATTCAAGAGAGCAGCAGGAGGAGAAAAATTCTCTTTACTTCTTTGTATCAAATAATTATCAGAGCTTGAGAACTGGGATTCCTTAGAGTTCTTTAAAGGATTATTTTTCATAATTGTTTCATTGAGCAAAAATGTTAAAAGTGTGCCCACAGCCTCTGAAAGCAACAGGAAATGAAGAGAAACAACATGAAAACCAATATTTGTCTTTCTGACCTTTTCACCTTTTTCTGGCTAGAATGAAAAAAGCATTGTTTTCAAGTGTTCCTCATGTTACGTACAGTACAAATTTGCTTCCTTTTTTGTGTATTTACCTGCATAGCCTCCGTGTACTGTAATCTGACAGCCCCACATCCCTGATAATTGGGGAGGACAGGAGCTGTATTCCAACACATCTAATGGGAGCCTAGTGGGACTGAGTTGCACTAATACAGTGGTTCCCAACCTTTGGTCCTCCAGGTGTTTGGGACTTCAGCTCCCACAATTCCTAACAGCAGGGAAGTTGGATGGGATTTCTGGGAGCTGAAGTCATTATAAATATTAATCTTTCTCATTTTGATGGAAAATGGTATAATATGTGGCGGGGGGAGTCAAATTTGCAGATCAGTATTTACTTATGATATAAGATGTAACCTCAATTTTAATTTTGCTTGTGGCGCAGCTGGTTGGGAGTCAGCTACATTAAAAAATCACTACTGACCAAAAAGTCATGAGTTCGAAGCCAGCCCGGGACAGAGTAAGCTCCATTTGTCTAGCTTGCTGTCGACCTTTGCAGCCAGAAAGACAGTTGCATCTGTCAAGTAGGAAATTTAGGTACCACTTACGCAGGGAGGCTAATTTGACTAATTTATGGCACCATAAAAATCTCCAGCAGCATGCAAAAGAATGAGGAATTACTCCATCGGTGTCACAAGTGGATGGTGAAGTGACAGCTCTCCCGGTGGTTGGAATTAGAAGCATACCCTCATGAAGCCATGGTATTCCCTGTAGTAACCTACGGATGTGAGAGCTGGACCTTAGGGAAGGCTGAGCGAAGGAAGATCGATGCTTTTGAGCTGTGGTGTTGGAGGAAAGTTCTGAGAGTACCTTGGACTGCAAGAAGATCCAACCAGTCCATCCTCCAGGAAATAAAGCCCGGCTGCTCACTGGAGGGAAGGATACTAGAGACAAAGTTGAAGTACTTTGGCCACATCATGAGGAGACAGCAAAGCCTATAGAAGACAATTATGCTGGGGAAAGCGGAAGGTAAAAGGAAGAGGGGCCGACCAAGGGCAAGATGGATGGATGGCATCCTTGAAGTGACTGGATGACCTTGAAGGAGCTGGGGGTGGTGATGGTCGACAGGGAGCTCTGGCGTGGGCTGGTCCATGAGGTCACGAAGAGTCAGAGACGACTGAACGAATGAACAACAACAACAGCAACTCATGAAGATGAAAAGTTGTGTCTGTCTATATATGTTGTGTGTCTATGGCATTGAATGTTTGCCATGTATATGTGCATTGTGATCCGCCCTGAGTCTCCTGCAGGGTGAGAAAGGTGGAATATAAATACTGTATATAAATAAATACATCTTTCTTGTGTTTTCTCCAATATTGCTTTTCATAGAGAGAGAACAATTTCTTGGTTAAGGAAAAATCTAGCTGAAAAATAAAATATATATTTACTTGTGCTTCCTATTTTTGTGCTGAAGAGTTCCTATTTTTGTATTGAAGAAAAAACCCAATAAATACACATACACACATACAGCCAGCAATTTCTTCAGATTTTAAAAGTATGTCATTCAAAACCAAGGAATCATCAAACTCAAGGCAGATGTTTTTGTGCTCCAAATCAGGGTACAACAGGCATGGGTAAACTTTAGCCCTCCAGGTGTTTTGGAGTTCAACTCCCACAATTCTGAACAGCCTCAGGCCCTTTCTTAAGTGGCTGAGGGGGAAAAGGAAGGGGCCTGAGGCTGTTAGGAATTGTCGGAGTTGAAGTCCAAACCACCTGGAGGGCCGACGTTTACCCATGCCTATTGCCTAGGGTAGAGCAACCCATTCCATCCCTGTAAATACAGCATGGAATTTTACTGTGTCTGTAACAAATCAGCTCCAGTGATAATGAGGTGTATTTCAGAACAGTGGAGCCAACTATAATGTTCAAAACAATGCTTTGCTCTTAATTCCTGGATCAGTTTGGTCTGCAAGGTGGCTGCCTTTAAATATTTTCCTTTAGCAAAGTCACAAGGCAAGGAGAACTCTGTAGATACTTGTTCAAACTAATAAAAGAGCAGCACTGAATGGTTGTATTGTGAGGTTCCCCACCAGAAATCCAACGCTTTCGTTCAGATCAGATGATAATCACAGAGGTGAAGCTCAACACTCCTGGAAACTCAAACCTACAATGATTATGCAAGGTTCTGAATAGACCATTTGCTGAAGGGGTCTTTGATAGTAGCACAATTGTATTCAATTTGTTGGACTGATGCAATAAAAGTGTCTGTCCTTGTCAAGCATGGATTTATTTTCTTAGTGAGATTGTCTCCCTGGAGAACAGAGGCGAAATTAAGCTCTAAACCAGCTATTAATCAGGGGATTCATCACTTACCACCAAACTACAAAGCCTCTGAATCCATTCAGTTCATCCTGAGAAAAAGACCAAGCATGAAATGGATAGGGCACAGGTACTGAAAATCAGCTCACCGTGGTATGAGTCCAGCTGAGCGAATACTAAAGGGACACTGTATATTCTTGTACTCATTCCTCTTTGGGTAAAGATCACTCTACTCATTTGCACAAAAACAGTAATTCCTTTATTTGAAAAGCTCTATCATCTGAATATGGTCACTAGAACCTGGCTTTCAACTTAACTGAACTTTGTGACAGCATCCCTTCTGAAAAGTTGATTAGGAGATGCCAATTTGTTGGTTTGTTGTCAAAGGCTTTCATAAGGTTCTTGTGGGTTTTTTTTGGGCTATAGGGCCATGTTCTAGAGGCATTTCTCCTGACGTTTCGCCTGCATCTATAGCAAGCATCCTCAGAGGTAGTGAGGTCTGTTGGAATTAGGACAATGGGTTTATATATCTGTGAATTTAATAATAAAAAATAATATAACCTCACTACCTCTGAGGATGCTTGCCATAAATGCAGGCGAAACATCAGGAGAAATGCCTCTAGAACACGGCCCTATAGCCCGAAAAAACCCACAAGAACCTAGTGATTCCAGCCATGAAAGCATTCGACTATACAAAAATAATATAGTTTTTTGAAGTTTTCCGGACTTGATGGCCATGTTCCAGAAGCATTCTCTCCTGACGATTCACCCACATCTATGGCAGGCATCCTCAGAGGTTGTGAGGTCTGTTGGAAACTAGGCAAGTGAGGTTTATATATCTGTGGAAGGTCCAGGGTGGGAGAAAGAACTCTTGTCTGTTGGAGGCAAGTGTGATGTTGCAATTGCCACCTTGATTAGCATGAATGGCCTAGCAGTTTCAAGGCATGGCTTCTTGCTGCCTATGGGATCCTTTGTTGGGAGGTGTTAGCTGGCCCTGATTGATTCTTGTCTGGAATTTCCCCCTTTTTTTAGTGTTGTTCTTTATTTACTGTCCTTATTTTAGAGTTTTTTAATACTGGTAGCCAGATTTTGTTCATTTTCATTGTTTCCTCCTTTCTGTTGAAATTGTCCACATGCTTGTGGATTTCAGTGGCTTCTCTGTGTAGTCTGACATTGTGGTTGTTAGAGTGGTTCAGCATTTCTGTGTTCTCAGATGATATGCTGTGTCCAGGTTGGTTCATCAAGTGCTCTTCTATGGCTGACTTCTCTGACTGAATTAGTCTGATTTGTGTTTGGGCAATGCTGCGTTTTGTGGTTTTCAAGAACAAGAACAATTTGATTGAGACAATCCCGCTTGATTGAGAACTCCCCTTTAGTGTTTCTATTAAGGCTACTGTGCAAATGTGTGCTATACAATGCAAACCACATGTCAGTGCCATAAATACACAGCATCCCTGAAAATCCCAATGATCTCAACAGATTGCAGTAGATTAGTTTGCCAAGCTATGTACATATGCCAAGAATGTTATAATCTAAAGGGTTTGGTTCAGTCATTGAAGTCTTGTACCATATTTACCAAAAAAATGTTTACATTATGTAATCTTTAGGTATTTGTTACATATGTGTTGAACATTTTTCAAGATGTTGTTAAACCTCAGTTCCCATCAGCACAAAATATAATTGAACTAACCATAAAATTAAAAGCAATTAAAAGTTAGACCGTTAAAAAGAAAACAAGTTAACAGCACGTTCTGAAAGGCACACCTCTCCCCTTGCACAATCAACCACTAAAAGCCTGCTGAAGCCCAAAAAAAGGTCTTCACTTGCCTTTGAAAGTATAGTAGGAAGGAAAACAGTCCAAACTCTGTAAGGAATTCCAATGAGAAAATCCTTTCTCATATTCTCACCAAATACACCTGTAAGAGGGACGGGAGAGAACCCCCCACCATCAAGATCTCAAAACAAAAGTAGGCTTATATGAGAGAATACAAGCCTTCAGGTAACCTGGATCTCAGCTATATTGAGGTTTATAGGCCACATAAGCACTTTGAATTGTACCTAGAAACAGACCAGTGGAGTGGAGCTGTTTCAACAAGGGAATTCTGTGCTTCCTGAAGGCAGACATGGCTGACAGTATTCAATGGCAACACCATGTAGAGCAAAGCTTTACAAATTGTGTGCCGTGGCATGTTAATATGTTGGCTGCAATGTGTAGGTGAGTCATAATGAGAAACTTCTGTATATTATGGATTTTCTAAAATTTTCATTAGTAATCTATATATATAAATTTCCTCCTGGCGTCGTATGGCGAAACAAAACTCAAAAACCCCCCAACGAAACGCCACCAAACTTCCCATGCCCCAAGGGCAACCAACAAGGTACAAACTAATCCACTCAGAAATCAAAAACACACAACAACAACCACAATAAACGACAAAGCAACTGAGCATGCGCACTGGCGCAAACTCCCTGGCGCGGACACACATGGCCCCCCACCCTCCCCCCCCGCGCGGCACACACACAGGCACGCGCACGGCCCCTCCCCCCCCCGGCGTGGCACACACACACACGCGTGCCCCCTCCTCCCCCCGGCGCGGCACACACGCGCGCACACGCCCCCCCCCCCCCGGCGCGGCACACACGCGCGCGCACGCGCCCCCTCCCTCCCCCCTCCGGCGCGGCACACACACACATGCACACACACGCGCGCGCGCGCCCCCTCACACCCCCCGGCGCGGCACACACACACATGCACACACACGCACGCGCGTGCCCCCTCACACCCCCCGGCGCGGCACACACACACATGCACACACATGCGCGCACGCGCCCCCTCACACCCCCCGGCGCGGCACACACACACATGCACACACACGCGCGCGCGTGCCCCCCCTCCCCCCCGGCGCGGCGCACACACACACACACGCGTGCCCCCTCTCCCACCCGGCGCGGCACACACGCGCGCGCACGCGCCCCCTCTCCCCCCTCCGGCGCGGCACACACACACATGCACACACACGCGCGCGCGCGCCCCCTCACACCCCCCGGCGCGGCATACACACACATGCACACACACGCGCGCGCGTCCCCCTCACACCCCCCGGCGCGGCACACGCGCGTGCGCGCGCCCCCCCCTCTCCCCCCTCCGGTGCGGCACACGCACGCACGCGCGCCCGCGCGCCCCCTCACTCCCCTGGCGCGGCACACACGCGCGCGTGTGCGCCCCCTCTCCCCCCCGCGCGGCACACACGCGCGCGCGCGCCCCCATCCCCCCTCCCCTCCTCACGTTACCTCCAAGCCACGCCCCCTTCTAAACCCATCCCCCCTCCCCTCCTCACCTTACCCCCAAGCCACGCCCCTTCTAAACCCATCCCCCCTCCCCTCCTCCCACCTTACCTCCAAGCCACGCCCCCTTCTAAACCCATCCCCCCTCCCTCCTCACGTTACCTCCAGCCACGCCCCCTTCTAAACCCCTCCCCCTCCCCCTCCCTCCTCACCTTACCCCCAAGCCCCGTCCCCTTCTAAACCCATCCCCCCTCCCCTCCTCCCTCTTACCCTTCTCACCCCCAGTTCTAAACCCTATTCCCCCCCCCCCCCTCCTCCCACCTTACCCCCAAGCCACGCCCCTTCTAAACCCCTCCCCCCCCCCTCCCCCTCCTCACTTTACCTCCAAGCCACGCCCCCTTCTAAACCCACCCCCTCCCCTCCCCTCCTCACCTTACCTCCCAGCCACGCCCCTTCTAAACCCTCCCCCTCCCCCCCCTCCCCTTACCCCCAAGCCACGCCCCCTTCTAAACCCCCCCCCCCCTCCCCTCCCCTCCCCAACTTACACCCATCCCCCCTCCCCTCCTCCCACCTTACCCCCAAGCCACGCCCCCTTCTAAACCCATCCCCCTCCCCCTCACCTTACCTCCAAGCCACGCCCCCTCCTAAACCCCTCCCCCCTCCCCTCCTCCCTCCCCACCTTACCTCCAAGCCACGCCCCCTTCTAAACCCATCCCCCCTCCCCTCCTCCCTCCTCACCTTACCTCCAAGCCACGCCCCCTTCTAAACCCATCCCCCCTCCCCCCCTCCCTCTACCCTTCTCACGTTACCTCCAAGCCACGCCCCCTTCTAAACCCATCCCCCCTCCCCTCCCTCCCTTACCCGACAGACAAAACCCATCCCCCCCTCCCCTCCTCCCTCCTCACCTTACCCCCAAGCCCCGCCCCCTTCTAAACCCATCCCCCCTCCCCTCCTCCCTCCTCACCTTACCCCCAAGCCACGCCCCCTTCTAAACCCATCCCCCCTCCCCTCCTCCCTCCTCACGTTCCCTCCAAGCCACGCCCCCTTCTAAACCCATCCCCCCTCCCCTCCTCCCTCCTCACGTTACCTCCAAGCCACGCCCCCTTCTAAACCCATTCTCTCCTTAAATCATAGAATCAAAGAGTTGGAAGAGACCTCATGGGCCA
The DNA here is from genome assembly GCF_025583915.1 of Anolis sagrei ordinatus. Taxonomy (NCBI): domain Eukaryota; kingdom Metazoa; phylum Chordata; class Lepidosauria; order Squamata; family Anolidae; genus Anolis; species Anolis sagrei. Next base: position 253,325,542 of record NW_026846588.1, on the reverse strand, counting down.
TCCAGTCCAACCCCATTCTGCCAAGAAGCAGCAATATTGCATTCAAATCACCCCTGACAGGAGAGAAAGAGGGAGGGAAAGAAAGAAGGAAGGAGTGAGGGAAAGAAGAAGAAGGAGGAAGGAAGGAAGAAAGGAGAAGAAGGGAAGGGGAAAGAAAAAGGGAAGGAAGGAAAGAGAGAAAAGGAAGGAGAAGAAGGAAGAAAAAGGAAGAAGGAAGGAAGAAGAGAGGAAGGGGGAAAGAAAAAAGAGGAGGAGAAAGAGGAAAAAAAGAGAAGGAAGGAAAGAGAGAAGGAAGAAGAGAAAAGAAAGAAGAAAGGAAAGAGGGAGCGAAGGAAAGGGGAAGATGTAGAGAAAGAGGGAGGGAAAAAGGAGGAAGGAGGAAGAGAAAGAGACAGCAGAAGAGAAGAAAAAGGGGGAAGGACGGAAAGCGATAGAGAAGGAAGGAAGGAGAGAAGGAAAGACGGGAAGGAAGGAAGGATACAGGGAGTGAAGGAAGGAGGGAAAGAAGGGGAGATAGGGGGAAGGTTGGCCACAGCAACGCGTGGCGGGTACAGCTAGTTGATTTATATAAATGAAAGTTTCTCATGGGATATGTGGTGTCCTCAAATGCATGTTGTTATTTCAATTTATGTATACATTTGTATCTCTAATAAGGGGTAATTTTAACCTCTGCTTTGCTAGTAAAACTTAATTACAGTAGAGTCCCGCTTATCCAACATAAACGTGACAGCAGAACGTCAGATAAATGAAAATGTCGGATCATACCAAGTCATCTAGTGTTATCCATCCAGGGCACTGCTAGACACCTAGAATACTAACAGGGACTCAAAGGGGCAAGGAAAGGCAATGCCTCAGGGTAGAGCGGCCCAGCAAGAAGTGCCCAGATATGGAAGAGGAGCGTAGAAATCACAGAGGGAAGAAGTGAGGATGCTTCCGCTTCCGATCCTGCCTCTTTTCCCCCTTTCCTCCTCCCTCCTCTTCCTTCTGCTCCTCGTCTTGCCTTTTTCACTTATTGGGAATAGAGAGCGAGTTGGGGAGCACTTATTTAATTGAAGGCCAAATGCTGGAGAAAAAGGGGGTTTTGGATAAGAGCGTCAGATAAAAAGGAAAATTGGGTAAGCGAGGGTCAGATAAGCGAGACTCTACTGTATGTGTCCAATAGCTTTTTAAAGGGACAGTTTGAAATAGACAGGGGTTGAAAAACCAGTTTACAAGAGAGGCACCATTCTGAAATCACATAATATATGGATTTCTTGAACATGTTTATTGAACCTGAAGGTATCGAAGATGTATGACTAAAAGTGGAAAGAAGAAAGGCTGCCTGGAAATTGGTAGCAATTACTTCAGGGTTGGTATAGTGTAGCATGAGGTTGCATCTTGCATGAGCAAAGTACAGTTCCTTCAACATTATAATACATTTCCATAAAATGGCAGGCAAGCCCTGAACATTTTCAGAGACTTATTTAATTATTTTTCTTCTCTTCCCTGTTAAGACTCCCAACACTTCAAGATTGACCTTTGCCTCACCTTCCAACCCCCACCTTCTCAGCCTCAAGAGAAATAAAAAGAAAAATATATAATTCCCTTAGGCCTGTCGCCCCAAGAAACATCAACACATACATATATACTATGTATATATATATATATATATATATATATATATATATATATATATGAAATCATACATTTCTTTAATTAACAAAACAGACCCAGCTCTTTTCCACTGGATGTTTCTTTCCTTTTTTCCTAACTTCACTGTTGCAAAACTTTGCATAACCCAACTGCCAGCTCCAATATGTTTCCATTCTGTTTCTACAACTGAGCCCCTACTGTGCCATAGACAGTGGACCAGCAACCCAAGTTTATCAAATATCATAACTTACATTATGTAGTGCTTATATGACTTTTGCAAACACAGTGTAACAGACATAGGAAAATGGAATGGTTGGACGATGTGATTGGACAATGTTTTAACAAGGAGAACCTAATGATATATGTTTTTATTGACTATGCTAGGTTTTATATTATCTTAATGTTTTTAATTGTATTGTAATTGCATTTTATGGTCTTAGTACCGACTGTAAACCGCCCCAAGGCGCCTGCAGGTTGAGAGGGACAGTATACAAACGTAGTAAATAAATAAATAGACTATATTGCTTCCTTGAGAAATAACACAGATTCTTCCACTGGACTCCTTGCTGAGATACTGATCACCAGCAACCTCCAGGACCCACAACTCACCAAGTGTTGTTTACCCACTTGATTAACTTTCCGGTTTCCCAAGCCTCACTCTTTATGTAGAGATTATTTCAACCTTCCAACGTCCAACAGTGCTAAATACATGTTCTTTCCATTCTGGACAAGGGGGCCCACACTCTCAGAGGTGGGCACAAGAAACCTTTAATTTTGAACCTTACCAATCCCAGTTGTTATCTTTCCTCTCTGTCCCAGTCTGTGATTTCAAGAGGAAGTCACAGCCAATGAGAAGGCAGATCCTAGAAGACACCTACTGACCAACTAGGAGAGAGAGAAATCTGAATAGCTGCCAAACTTTATAAAATGTGCTGAACTTTTCTGTATGAGTTATGTCAGTCCTTTTGGCGATTATGCTGTTCTGTCATCCATCTGGCCAGGTGAATAAACCTTTGTTATTGCTTTCAAACCCTGCTATGGCTTTCAAAGTAACATGGTATGCTGGCAATTGACCTACACTGCCCCCTGGTGGCAGATAGCTGATTTCACTATTTAAAAGGGTAGCAACAGAACAAAGATAAATCTGTTTATTTCTGCTCTGGATTTTCTCCCATCCTCACAATCACACCTTCATTCACTGCTACAGCTTCTTCAGCATTAGCTAACAGCAATGTACAAACTTGTTAATAACATATTATGGATTGTTACTGGGCTGCTTGGTTTTAATGTGTGGTGGAGGCTCCTTCTTTGGAAGCTTTTAAACAGAGGCTGGATGGCCGCTTAATTATTATTTATTTATTTATTTATTTATTTAAAAGTTTTGTATACCGACCTTCTCACCTCTCTTGAGGGACTCAGACCGGTTTCCAACCATAATATCACATACAGTCAATAAAACATCATACTTCATATTACAATAAAACATTAAAACATTAAAACAGCAATTACATTCAATTCAATAAATTTGAATGCAACATTCCTGCTTCTTGGCAGGGGGTTAGACTGGATGGCCCATGAGGTCTCTTCCAACTCTTTGATTCTATGATTCTATAATGACTGGTTTTAATATGTGATGTTTTAAACTTTTTGGTTTTTAATGTATTATTTTATTTGTGTGTATTTGTGTGGCATTGGATTGTTGCCTACTTCTAAGGCTGCTCTGAGTCCCCTTTGGGATGAGAAGGGCGGGGTATAAATATGGTAAATAAATAAGCTGTTACGTATCCACCGTAGCAATGTCTAAATCATAAAGTGGTTACTTATTTAGCATCATTTTAAAATACTTATCATTTTTAGAAAATATTAGTGGGGAACTGACACTTATCTCCATTGCATCTGTATATTTTTCAAGGAGAGATCTTCCTCAAAGCAGTGCGACATTTTTCAATTAAACAAAACTCCTAGAGCAAAGTAGACCAAAATGCTATAGTCATACAACTTAACTACACATCTTCGAAATAATATTTTATCATCCATATTAACCATAAATCTTTTTTAATCCAAAACAAATGTTTCAAGCATTCAATTTTCTATCATTTCTAATTGTAATGAGATTGTGTTTCCTATTAACTCTGGCTAGCTAATTTGTTTTTTCTTCTTCATTTCTTAATATAGTTAGCCATGACTGCAGAAAAGATTAATTTTACTAAGCATGTAGTTACACTTTACATACTAAATCACTCAAAGTTCAAAAAGATGACAATGTAAGAATACACGTGTATTCTTTACCAATTGGATAACTAAGTGTATTTTGTAGAAATCAATATGCATAAATTTCATCTGAATTATGACTAAAGTTCTTTTTGCAAGGATTGTTTTCAATAACAAACGTCTTACCAAGTGGTTTCTAATGGCAGCTGTAATGTTATTTGTTTGTTTATACTATTAAGGCCATCAACATATGTTTAGATCACCCAAAGCATTAAATAACAATATTCTAAAAATTGTTGTAAAACAGTTAAAACAATTAAAACATAACTACAGTACCAGCAGAAGACTGAAAATATAGCACAGCACTTCTGCCTGAATAAAAACAATGTCACCTGTTGGCAAGAAGAGAACAGAACTGGAAGGCAATGATATAATCTAAGAGCAGTTACTGCTAGCAAGCCTTCACCAAATACACCTGAGATAAAGCTCTCTTCTGCAGATCATAAAATCTGAGGTGGCTCATAAGAAAATAGGCCTTTCAGATAGAAAACGTATGAGAAACACAACCTGCTATAGCAGAGCTGTCCAAACTGTGTGTCATGACACATTAGTTGCTGCATGTAGCTGTTTTGCACAAACATAATGGGAAATGACACAAATCTTGAAAATGTACGTTATTACCATGAGGTATGTTGTGTCCTCATACATTAAATTATTATAGATTTATTTATTTATTTATTTATTTATTTATACGCTTGTATACCGCTAATATCTCAGCCTAAGTCGGCGACTCATTGCGGTTTACAACAGTTAAAAAACAGTATTCAATTTAAAACATAGAACACATATACAATACAAATTATTGGGCCACCAATAATAATCCCATGCATCTCGTAACTAAAAACCCAATCCAAAATTCATCGTCCATGATTACCAGTCCTTTAGTCATCAACATTCGATTGCAACGGATTAACCGAATGCTTGTTTAAACAACCATGTTTTCAATCTCTTCCGAAACACCATCAGCGAGGAGGCTGATCGTACCTCTATAGGGAGGGTGTTCCAAAGCCGAGGGGCCACCACAGAAAAGGCCCTGTCTCTCGTTCCCGCCAGCCGCACTTGTGAAGCCGGCGGGATAGAGAGCAGGGACTCTCCAGAAGATCTTAGGGTCCTGGTGGGCTAATAGGCTGAGATACGTTCGGATAGATAGATGTGTCTATATCTCTTATAAAGGGTTGGTTTACCTCTGGTTTGCTAGTAAAACTGAACTACCGTGTTGCAAAATGATGCAACATGACATGTCTGGAAAGTTCTGTGCTAGAGAATTGCTTAAAATTTAGCCGTAGACAATGTAATCATCTTGTGTATCGATGCTTCAAAAATCCAGGATCTTCAGCACATTGGCTCCCTCTAGCGGGACCAGAAGATTTACTGATGGTTGAAAACATAATCTCAACCTATATACAAAAACAACGAATTTATTATTGTTTAAAATGTTACTGATCTCTTTATTGGTTATTCTATTCTTATGATCAGAGTAATGAAGGAACGTATTAACATACTTCAAGTAGAGTACACTAATGCAATCAGTTCTTAAATTGTAAGTCAACATCTAGATGAATCCTATGGACAAAATGGGTTTCCTCTGGGGTTTGGGCTATGTTCCATCTGACAATCCTACTCCATACAGATACCAGGATGTCAATGCAAAAATAAGCTGTATGATCAGAATCTACCCAAGATTATCACAGGCTCGCATTAAACCACTAGCATAAAAAAACCCCAAAGCATCACAGAAATGTAGTTGTATATGTTTATTGACAAGCAAAGCAGGTATGTCACAAAATAAGAGATTGTGCATGATTTCAGAACAGAAGCAAATGCATTCGTTGGAAAAAATAGTTTTTCAAATACAGCAACTGTATTAAGCAAAATTTTACATTATGGCCATTCTTTAAAAGATGTTTTGTTAAGTCCAGTATGATATTATTAAAATAGGGAACATTCTCCTTAATATTGTTAATTTGCTTTTAGCAATATTTTTGTAGAGACTTTACTATAATGAAGGAAACAATTCTTATCATTAGTAATGATGCCTATTCTGTTGCTTGTGCAATGCAGTTCCTTTTGTTATTTATTTATTTCTTTTTGAATGTTGCTTTTGAGGTGAAAGGTTCCCAAAGCACTATGCAATACATAATAAAAATAGGGTTTTTTTTCAAAGCATAATAAAGAGGGCAGCATGAAATATACTACCAGATACAATTATAAAAAAAGGTAAAGGTTTCCCCTTGACATTAAGTCTAGTTGAGTCTGACTCTGGGGAGTGGTGCTCATCTCCATTTCTAAGCCAAAGAGCTGGCATTGTCCATAGACACCTCCAAGGTCATGTGGCTAGCATGATTGCATGGAGCATCGTTACATTCCTCCTGAAGTGGTACCTATGATCTACTCACATTTGTATGTTTTAAAACTGCTAGGTTGGCAGAAACTGGGGCTAACAATAGGAGCTCACCTCATCCCACAGATTCGAACTGTCGACCTGCTGGTGAGTGAAAGGTCAGAGGTTTTAATCTGTCAGCTTCAGCTCCCCATGCGGAGAAATGAGTGACCCCTCTGACAAGAATGGTAAAACATCAAAACATGCGGCCATCCCTTTGGTTAAGACATGATGGAAAATTCAGAATAATTCTCTATGTTGCATAAATGTAACAAAGCAAGGTTTTGTTAATATTCTAACACAGTATGGTTCATTCTTCTTGTGAAGCTTACAGATTCCCAATGAGAATCGCCTCCTAGACTGCACCATTCCAACAGTTGTTAGTAAGTCCACATTAAAACCAGGTCAATTGTTTCTTTGTGGAATCCTTACAAATCTTGTATCATGGTAGCCAGCAATAAGAACACTTTACTTGTGGAAATCAAACATATTTTACATTCCAACAGAAATGTGTGCTCGTCTTCATACAGCTGCGGGTTAGCACTGAAAACAAGATCTGTCTTTTTATTTTATAAAATAGCATGGCATCATGGCTTTCAGTCTCAAAAATGCAGATTCTTTAAACTACATTTAAAACTAGCTTTGGATGCTATTCTGTTTTTTTTAAAATCTGAAATTGAATAAATTGACTACAGATGTTCAGATCAACTGGGCTCTTGTATTCACAATCATGTCTTCCATGATTTAACATCTGCTTGTGGAAGAGCTGCAGCTATTTGAATAACTACCCTAAGATCTAAACATGATTGATACCATCAGACTTAGTTTCCTTTTTTAGATGGGACAGGCGCATAAGGCAGTCATCTCGCCAGTGCCGCCTGGCATTTAAGTGCTCTGGATCAGCTGGTGTTTTTTCAATCATTGCCTGAAATGAAGAGAAAACAGAGTAAGTCACAGAATGGAAAATGACAAGTGGCACCTGCAATATAGCTTTGCAGTAGCCTAAAAGGTGCATCTTTTCTCAAAGTTGTAGCAGATCAGAAAAAATAGGTTTTGAACCAATGGGGGTCCTCAAACTAAGACCTGAGGGCTGGATACGGCCCTCCAAGGTCATTTACCTGGCCCTCGCTCAGAGTCAAACTAAGTCTGAAATGACTTGCAAGCACACAACAACAACAACCCTATCTCATCAGCCAAAAGCAGGTCCACACTTCCCATTGAAATATTAATAAGTTTATATTTGTTAAAATTGTTCTTCATTTTAATTATTGTCTTGTTTTTAAGTGCTTTTTACACTACAAATAAGATATGTGCAGTGTGCATAGGAATTCATGTTTTTTTTCAAATTATAATCTGACCCTCCATCATTTTGAGGAACTGTGACCTGGCCCTCTGTTTAAAAAGTTTGAGGACCTCTGATCTAGAACCTACTCAAATCTAGACCAGTGGTTCCCAACCTGTGGTCCATGGACCACCAGTGGTCCCCAAGAATGAAAATATGATCCGTGGCCTAACCAATGGTACACCATTGTCTCAAAACCACGCGGCAATGAGAGCAACTTGTCTTGTGAAACTGTCTTATAGTGCCAAGGCAATGGGGATGTCGGGAGGGGAGAGGCTGACTACCCATGAAAGATTACTACTACCACATCAGCTAGATTATTAAACACAGTTTTCTGTGTGAGAGCAGTTGGTGACTATTGGATCAGAAACTAGAACTGATGTGGTCTATCCAATGCAATTCTCTTAATCAGTACCCCAAATAACCAAACCAATGTTGACCAAAAACTGATTTGTAAGCCTTTTGGTACTAATGTTGGAGAGTGGTCCCTGGTCAAAGTGGTCTCTGCTCAAGTTGATGTGGTCTATCCAGTGCAATTTTCTTAATCAGCACCACAAATAACCAAACCAACGTTGACCAAAAACTGATTCGTAAGCTTTTTGGTACTGATGTTGGAGAGTGGTCCCTTGTCAAAAAAAGGTTGCAAACCACTGCTCTAGACCGACTTAACTAAATTTAGAAGTCTTTTAATGAAATTAGCATTCCTTACTCATTAAACTTCTCAAGAAAAACAAATATGAAAATGCTTAAACCCAAAATAGAGATGGCTGCATCCCTAAAATAGGATGCTAATACAAGTGATACATTTTTTCTACTTTGTCTGATGTCATAAGACTCCCATGTAAATGTACCTGATTGATCTTCTGTTCTGTTTCCCCTGAGAAATCTGGTATTGGCCCAAAGGTTTTCAAGACATGTATCATGCCCTCACGGTATCTCTCACAATAGTTCAACATTCCTGAAATAGAATTGGAGATATATTTTTTTTTGGTCCGTTCCAAACAAAAAATCCTTCGTATACAAAGAAACACAAAGTTAATCAAATTTCCAAACTGAGAATAAACCTTGCAGATACTCTTAAATCTAATACATATTCCAATATGTTTTTCCTATATGGAAAGTATGTTAAACATTGGTTTCAGCAAAGAACCATAGAATTGAAACGATCTACTTTTCATAGTCAAGGCAAATAAGGAAACTTTCTTCGTGCTTCTGGATCTACAGCTGATGATGGAAGATGTGGAACATACCAAACAGACTGATGACATATCACATGGTGTCACTATCCCCCACCATTCACATGAACAAGGATTGTGGTAATTTACCAATACAGTGAATTATTGCCGCACCACTGCTAGTGCTGTGCACTTGAGACACTTTGTGTGAGTTCCCATGGTTGCACTTCTGGATGAGACATTTAACTCTGCTTTCCCACTGTGCCGCTTTTTAAAAAAATTAATCTGTTAAAGACAGTTTACAATTTTGCATAGCTGAGGTAATTTTTTGTAATGAAATCTTTGACAGAGAGGGGAGAGTGGGAGAGTAGGACAATCCCACTCCTGATATCACTAGTATGCCAACACAGAAGTGCTTGGGGTCGCTGCACCAGGCAGGTTGCAGCACTGTGTTTTTTCCATCAATAGTTGAGGATGGCTTTGTTCAGAGTAGCAACAGATATCTCATGTCATTATGCAATGGGAATTGTCATAAAAGGTAATGATCCTGCTGCTATTCTGGTTTGCCACCTTAATGCGATAATATCCTAAAATAGGTCTGGACTGACCTACAAAACTTGAAATCACTATGGGGTTTTTTCTGCTCTCTGCTCAGAAATGCTAAAGTGTACATAACACACAAAATGTGGAAGCTCCTGGTAGGCCTCAATATATGGCTGAAATTCAAAAATCAATTTGATGGGTCTGACCTAATCTTAGGGTCTTTTCCCATGACATTGGTCCTTCAAGTTAAGTGCTAGTCACCTCCAAAGCAAACAATGATGTGTAAAGAACAATAGGACTTTCCAGTCTTCTCCAACATTATCATAACATGTACTGTTAAAATAGTATTCATGATGAATAATATTCATTATGTCATGAACCATGAAAACTCCACATTTAAATCTTAGTAACAAAGGTTACATGCCTTCTGCATTCAGATGCATTGTTTCCAGGGGTCCCATAAAAGCATAGCGCATTCCCAAGCCATCAGACATCACCAGATCCAGATCAGTTGGAGATATTACACCCTCCTGAATGGCAAGAATATTAATTACAAATGCTGCAATCCTATTTTATAAATCCAATTTTTCTTGTGTTTTCTATAATCATCAGGAACAGTCTATTCCTGGCATGGGCAAACTTTGGCCCTCCAGGTGTTTTGGACTTCCAACTCCACCAATTCCTAATAAGCTGGCTGGGATTTCTGTCAGTTGGAGTCCAAAACACCTGGAGGACTGAAATTTACGCATGTCTGCTGAACAGCTCTTATACTGAAGGTGAAATCTATTTTCTTATAATGATCAAGTAAATATTATATAATAATTATAATCTGAATCCACTGGTTTATGTTTAAGACTCTAGAGCAGGGGTCCTCAAACTTTTTAAACAGAGGGCCAGGTCACAATCCCTCAAACTGTTGGAGGGCCGGATTATAATTTGAAAAAAAACATGAATGAATTCCTATGGACACTGTACATATCTTATTTGTAGTGCAAAAAACACTTTAAAACAATACAATAATTAAAATGAAGAACAGTTTTTAAAAAATATAAACTTATTAGTATTTCAATGTAAAGTGTGGGCCTGCTTTTGGCTGATGTGATAGGATTGTTATTGTTGTTATGTACTTTCAAGCCATTTCAGACTTAGGTTGACTCTGAGCGAGGGCCGGGTAAATGGAGGGCCGTATCCAGCCCCCGGGCCTTAGTTTGAGGACCCCTGCTCTAGAGCAGCAGAAAAATAAGCTTTCTCCATCTTCTATATGTTATCCCTCCAGGTGATAAATATCCTATCACCTTTCAATCTTTTGTTCTCCAAGGTAAATATATCCAGCTTCCTAAGCCATTTGTCATAATGGCTTGGTTTCCAGAGCCTTCCCCATTTGGGTCACCCTCCTCTGACGAAGGTCCAACTTTTTAATATCTCCCTTGAACTGTGGTGTTCAAATCTGCAGTCAGCATTGCAGATATCTGACCAAGCAGAATATATGAGTATATTACAGTGGTTCTCAACCTGTGGGTCCCCGTATGTTTTGGCCTTCAACTCCCAGGAATGAACAGCTGGTAAATTGGCTGGGTGTTCCGAATTGTAGGCCAAAACACCTTGGGATCCACAGGTTTGGAACGACTGATATATTACTTCTTGCATTTGGACAGTATACTTCTGTTGATGCAGTCTAGAATTCTATTGGCTTTTTGGCCACTACATCACACAGTTGACTCATGTTTTACTTGTGATCTGCTTAAGAGCCCTAGATTTGTTTTTGACTTAGCTGCTTTCAAGTCAAATGCTACCAATTCTGTCTTTGTACATTTCATTTTCATTGTCTAAATTTAGTACCATTTCTTTATCCTTCTTGAAATCCTTCTTTATCCCCTCCCCCTGCCCCAGCCTTCCAACCCATTAAGGTAAGGTTGAATCCTGATCCTATTCTCTGAGGTAATAACTATCCCTCCTAATTGGTGTCATCTACAAATTTGATAATTACACCTTCAATTGAATTGTTACTAAAGATGTTGACAAACGATGGGGCCAGGATACCCCACTAGAATGGTAATCTTTGTAATTTGTAAGTTCGGTCAATAAACCAGTTACAATCCAGAGAAGTGGAAGCACAGACAGGTAAACTGAAGAATGAAATCATACATACCCCAACGAGTCTCCATGCCTCACTAATAATCGCATACTGGAGTCTATTCAGTGCAAACCCATCAACCTCTTTTGTCAGTTTAACTGGTGATTGTCCAATCTTCTTCATGAGAGCATAGGTTCTCTCTAATACACAAGGTTCTGTTTCAGGGTGGGGAACCAACTCAACCAAAGGCACATAATATGGTGGATTTACCTAGACATAAATCAGAGAGGGAGAGCACAAAACATTATGGAGATATTATGATCAATTTATTTGTCTTAAATCAGTTCTAAAAAAAGAGAAATAATCTGCTTTGTACCTTATTGTTTATTTATAATACTATCAACATACAGTATGAGTTGTAGTAAATCTCTGTCTGTGGAAACTTACTGGGTGATTCTGAACAAGTCAAATTCTCTTAGCCTCAGAGGAAGGCAGTACTAAGTCCCTACTCTGAATAAATCCTGCTAAATTAACCCCATGATAGGGCTGCTTTAAGACTGCTGTAAGTTGGAAACAACTGTAGGTACAATAGTTTCTCAGCTGGGGTTTGGTTGCAGGATCCCCAGTGAATACCAAAATCTAAAGATTCTCACATCTCATTATATATAATGTCGTCCTTTATATAAAATGACAAAATCAAAGTTTGCTTGTTTGGATATTTTTCCCTCAAATATTTCCAGGCCATGGTTTATTGAATGTATGGGTGCAGAAGCTGTGGGTAAAGAAGGTCAATTGTACCTCTGCATCAGATAGCACCTACTTGAAACCTTTACACAGAATAATATAAGAATCCAACTTAAGACATATAAGATGACCATTCATTTTGACAACATAATACTGGCTGAGAATTCAAAACATTCTCAAGATGCTTAGTGTACTTACAGGATGTGCAACTATACACTGCTTGACATGCTTCAGCCCAGTGAACAATTTTGTTGGCAGAAGAGTGGAAGTTGAACTGCTTAGAACGACATCATTACTGACAATAAGGTCTAACTGGCCAAAAATCTTCTTTTTTAGTTCTACATTCTCTGGTGTACATTCCTGGAATATAAAAGGATAAAAAGCTAAAAGCACACTACATCATCCTATAGCCCAACTCATTGGTCCATTATATGCAGAAGATAATGATGGAAAAGAGCTATAACATTTTTATTAAAACTGTCAGTATCATTTCCTACTGCATGTTATGCACCTAAAATGTTATATGGAGGTTCTTGAGCTTATATTCTTTGAAATTAGTCGAATAACTGACAAATCAAAACTATGATCCCAGAATGGTTTTACTGAATATATTTGTACCAGGTTCTGCTTGGTAGAGCATTTCTAGGAAAGGCAGTAGTCTTACTAAGGAGTCCAAACTGAAGCAAGAAGGTCATTAGGGAGCTGTGGAGAAATGTCAACATAATTTTCTTTACTCTCTTGGTATCCTCTATGACAGTGGTTCTCAACCTTTCTAATGCAGTGACCCCCAAATAAAGTTCCTCGTGTTGTGGTGACCCCCAACTATATTTTCGTTGCTACTTCATAAATAATTTTGCTACTCTTATGAATTCTAATACAAAAATCTAATATGCAGGATGTATTTTCATTGTTACAAATTGAACATAATTAAAGCATAGTGATTAATCACAAAAA
>NW_026846588.1:253192840-253311007 GCF_025583915.1 Anolis sagrei ordinatus | reverse complement strand
GTTTGTCTTCACACACATACTTGTGTCCTGCAAGGATTTACCGGAACAACATGTTCATAGATAGATAGGTGTCTGTGTGTGTGTCAAGGAAAATCAGGGCACTTGCATGGCACCGGTTGCACGCTATGTTTTGATATGTTTTGAAATGTGCTCGTTTCCGTCCAATGTGTGCGTTAGGGATGCCAGGCGCCCTGGGAGTGAGTCTGGCAGAGTTTGGAGGAGGTTTGCGCTGTCAAATTGCTTGAACAACATGCAGAATAATTTTTTGGATGCTTTTGTCATGAATGACTTTTCAATAACTTTGAAGCATGGGATCTTTTTATTGCAATTGCCAGTGTGAGAAGGTATATCAGATTACAGAAAAACATTTAGACATACAGATTCCATGCAACTACATTGGATGTACAATTACATTGGTTAACAAACAAACAAAGGGGAGTTGCATTTTCACTCAACACTCACACCCACATGTACACGCATTCATCCACATGCATCCAAATATTACCATATCCTTTTCTCCCTCCTTGGAGGAGCACCTCTTAGGCCAGACCCTGATTTCCTGCAGCCTGCCAACGCATACTTCCATAACGCCATAACTTCAAAATGCCAAAGCTTCTTCCCTAAGAACAATGCCAAGGACCAGATCTCTGTTTTCCATACAACAGGACCTGACTCCCTGCACAAAATCTAAGACTCCAAAAGCGCCTTCCTTCTTCCTCTTCCCTTGAGAGAGAAGCCCCAAAGTGACCAGACTGCTCCTGTGCAGATCTGCCACTCTCCGAATACACCATTCCTGTCCTTCCCATGGAGCAGAGCATGGCGGGTGAACAGTGTCTCTGTCTGTCACACTTTGAGCATTATTAGGCTGAGCCTTTTATAGGCATATTCTATCGATGTCGTCCCAAAGTTGTAAATTAATGATAGACGTCTTCCGTCCTGGCTTCCATCTCAGTGTTGATCTTTTTGATTGGTGTTAACAAACACAAGGCTTGTGTTGACTTCCTTCTCAACATAAGGAAGGTTGCAAACATTTCCTTTATCGCTCTCCCAGTTCTTACCAGGGTTTCTCATTAGCAAATCCAGCAAGCAGGTAGTTAGTGATTGCAGGCCTTCATATTTTACTGATGTCTCCAAAATCATTCACTCCATTCATACATCCTTCCATTCATTCCCACACATCATATTAAATTCACATTTATCAAATTTGCACATTCAATTTCTTATTACACTTTGACATCCAAAGACAGCTGGAATGTGTCCAGAGGAGGGCGACTAAAATGATCAAGGGTCTGGAGAACAAGCCCTATGAGGAGCGGCTTAAGGAGCTGGGCATGTTTAGCCTGAAGAAGAGAAGGCTGAAAGGAGATATGATGAGAGCCATGTATACATATGTGAGAGGAAGCCACAGGGAAGAGGAGAGAGCAAGCTTGTTTTCTGCTTCCCTGGAGACTAGGACACAATGGAACAATGGCTTCAAACTACAAAAGAGGAGATTCCATCTGAACATGGTTCACCGAACATGGTTCACCGAGGAGCTGGCAGCAATGAAGCGAAGGAAGAGGGAACTAGAGAGTGTGTGGCGTTCGGATCCGAGTGAGCCAAATCGAACACGGTTTGTGTCCTTTTTAAGGGCATATGCCGTGGCAATAAAAGCCGCAAAGAAGGCCTTCTTTGCGGCCACTATTGTGTCTGCAAAGAATCGTCTGGCTGAGCTGTTCCGAATTGTCAGAGGCCTTTTAAATCCCTCCGCTCAAGGTGGGAACCCTGACGATTCAACTTCTTGCAGTGAAGCTTTTGCTCAGTTCTTTGCAGACAAAGTCGCTTTGATCCGTTCTGGTCTGGATACCATGTTAATGGCAGTCTCTGAGGATGTAACACGAGCACCTGCTTGTCCAGTTTTGATGGATTCATTTCAATTGGTGAAACCCGAGGATGTGGACAAGATACTTGGAGGAATGAGGCCAACCACATGCATCCTGGACCCCTGCCCATCCTGGCTTCTAAAGGAGGCCAGAGGGGGATTGGCTGAGTGGGTTAAGGTGGTAGTTAATGCTTCCCTTCGGGAAGGCAAGATTCCAGCGAGCTTAAAACAAGCTATAATAAAACCGCTGTTGAAGAAACCATCACTGGACCCCACTAAATTCGACAACTATCGGCCTGTTTCCAATCTCCCCTTTTTGGGCAAAGTCTTGGAACGTGTGGTGGCTTCACAACTCCAGGTATTCTTGGGAGACACGGATTATCTGGATCCGGCACAGTCTGGCTTTAGGCCGGGGCATGGTACCGAGACAGCCTTGGTCGCCTTAGTGGATGATCTGCGCCGGGAGCTCGACAGGGGGAGTGTGTCCCTGTTGGTGCTGCTCGACCTCTCAGCGGCCTTCGCTACCGTCGACCACGGTATCCTTCTGGGACGCCTCGCGGGGATGGGTCTTGGAGGTACTGTTTTGCAGTGGCTCCGGTCATTCCTGGAGGGTCGATCTCAGAAGGTGTTGTTGGGGGACACCTGTTCAACCCCACAACCATTGTCTTGTGGGGTTCCTCAGGGCTCAATATTGTCTCCCATGTTGTTTAACATCTACATGAAGCCGCTGGGGGAGATCATCCGGAGTTTCGGGGGACGGTGTCATCTGTACGCGGATGATGTCCAACTCTGTCACTCCTTTCCACCTGCTACTAAGGAGGCTGTCCAGGTCCTGAACCGGTGCTTGGCCGCTGCTGTGACGGTCTGGATGAGGGCGAACAAATTGAAATTGAATCCAGACAAGACAGAGGTCCTCCTGGTCAGTCGCAAGGCCGAACAGGGCATAGGGTTACAGCCTGTGTTGGATGGGGCCGCACTCCCCCTGAAGATGCAGGTTCGCAGCTTGGGTGTGACCCTGGACTCATCGCTGAGCCTGGAACCCCAGGTTTCGGCGGTGACCAGGGGAGCATTTGCACAGCTAAAGCTTGTGCGCCAGCTGCGCCCGTACCTTGGGAAGTCTGACTTGGCCACGGTAGTCCACGCTCTGGTTACATCCCGTTTAGACTACTGCAACGCTCTCTACGTGGGGTTGCCTTTGAAGACGGCTCAGAAGCTTCAACTAGTCCAACGCTTGGCAGCCATGATTCTAACAGGAGCGGAGCGCAGGGAGCATACAACCCCCCTGCTGCGCCAACTCCACTGGCTACCGATTTGCTACCGGGCTCAATTCCAAGTGCTGGCGTTGGCCTTTAAAGCCCTAAATGGTTCCGGCCCAAGCTACCTATCTGACCGCATCTCTGCCTATGAACCCACCAGGACTTTGAGATCTTCCGGGGAGACCCTGCTCTCGATCCCGCCTGCTTCTCAAGCTCGGCTGGCGGGGACGAGAGATAGGGCCTTCTCGGTGGTGGCTCCTCGGCTGTGGAACGCCCTTCCTACGGACATTAGACTAGCACCATCTCTAATGGTATTCCGCAAAAAGGTGAAGACCTGGATGTTTGTGCAGGCGTTTGAGTAATTTAGTGCAATCTGGTAATGGAACATAGGAATGGAACAATGGACGACGAACCTGGACTACACTTGGATGATGAGAAGATTGGGTACGGTTGTTTTTTGTAATAATTGTGCATTGTAACTGCTTATTGGTAATTTATGGATAATGTGTTAAGTCAATTGTTATATGTTGTATGGAACCACTGCTGTTTCTACTGTTTTTACTGTTTGTGAACCGCCGTGAGTCGCCTTCGGGCTTGAGATACAGCGGTATATAAGCAAAGTAAATAAATAAAGTAAATAAATAAGAGTTTTACTCACATTGCGGCCTAAACAAAGGGTGAGTCTTCTTCCCCCATTCCTTTGCCTCCAAAGCTCCTCCTCCTGACTACCCACATTTCTGTGGGAAGAGCAAGAGGAGGAGCCTTCAAGGAGTGCCATGTGGCTGTGTCCGGGAGTCGGCAGCCATTTTGGAGGGGGCGGGGCCAGCCAAGGCACCTTGGCAACCCCCAGAAAATGGCCTAACGACCCCCCCAGGGGTTGCAACCCCCAGGTTGAGAACCGCTGCTCTATGAAGTGGGGATCAATCGGTTGACTTCATGTGAACAGGCTACATCTCCTATGAGCCCTAGAAAGCACAGCCAATGAAGAAGGAAAAATGGGATAGCCATCCAACAATATCTGAAGTGTGAGAAATTTCCCAACTCTAAGAACATGTCCCTTGCCTATTATTATTATTATTATTATTATTATTATTATTATTATTATACACATATTAAAACTGACTTCCATATAATACATATTAAAATATACAAACAATAATAATACTTTTCTGCAATGGATTGCTCCTCCTGCCACCCCAGAATGAACCTTCATGTAAGTACGATTTCTCATTTTGACAATATGGCAGGTAAGCCCTGTTAAGTACAAGAGACCTCTTTGATTGTCCAGTTTAGGCAACTGGAGTTAAAAAGAGCATGATATGCATGATCAGTTTTTAATGCAACCCATTGGATGAAGAAGGCAGGTGAGACAAATAAAGGCAAGGTCCACCTTTTCCCAATTTGTGGGGGTTGCGGTGACTCTGAAGAGGAAGGAACAACAAAGAGCAAGGCCTTGCTTTGGCATGTGATAGTATATAACAAGAGTTATACCAGTTATAGAAAGTAAATAAGAATTTTGTTGCTGCCACAATGGATTGGATGAAATACTTGGGGAAACTGTGAGAAAGATTCACCTGCTTCCCCACTCCTAGCAAGATTTCACATAGATTGATGTATGTGCAAGAATGAGGAGGAGAGGGCTGCATATATTTGAAATAATCTTTTGAACACCTATTTTAAGCACAAATCTTTTTTTATTTCAAAGTGAATCTTTGAAGAAATAAATTTACTATCATTTCTAACCATAATGAGACTAGGTATGCTTCCTACTAAATTTTACTCTGGTTATCCAATTTGTTTTCTTTTGATGTTAATAAAGTTAGTCTAGGCTACAGAAAAGATTCACTTTACTAACTAAGCAGTTAAATTTTACGAAATAACCCAGGGCTTTGAAGAGGGATGGTGAAAAAATAACTTTAAAAGGCAAAGTCCAAAAAGATGACAATGCAAGACAGTGTGTTTTCTCATCCAACTGGATGATTAACAGTGTATTTTGTAGAAATCAGTCTGCACAACAGTCATATTTGAATGAGAACTCTAAGGTTCTTCTTTGCAAAGATTATTGTTATTGTGTTGTTGAAGGCTTTCATGGCCAGAATCACTGAGTTGCTGTGGAGTTTTTTGGGCTGTATGGCCATGCTACAGAAGCATTCTCTCCTGACGTTTCGCCCACATCTATGGCAGGCATCCTCAGGCAACCCATTACTGTTATTTCTAATGGCTACTATAATTACAGACCTATGATATCAAGTGGCTAACTTCTTAATTATTGAGAGTAAGGTATCCTTAAAGTAACTGGCTAGACTTTGAAGGAGGTAGGGGTGGCCACGACCAACAGGGAGCTCTGGCATGGTTGGTTCATGAAGTTACAAAGAGTCGGAAGCAACTGAACAAACAAACAACAACAAAATGTTTCAAATAACAAGCCTTTTAAATGTCAATCATTTATTCACAGCATTGAAGTTTCTAAACTGTTTACAAAGGTAGCCCTATACAGAGTGCATCAAAAGATATTTGTTGCCACAGCCAGATCTAACTTCTCAAGGAATGAGCACAGCTGGTTCACTAATTTAAACTGTGGAAATGTACTCCTGGCCACAGCCAATGCTCAGATCAAAGTCCAGGAGTACCCTCAAGTCATAGACTTGAAGTTTGAGAGGGAATCCCATCCAACATGTTTAAATTGTTATTCCCTAATCTTCTTTCAACTGACAAGAGACACTTCTGTCTAGTCTGGAATAAACTTGAATTGTTGACCTTCATCACCCTCATCTAGTCCATTACTGAAAGCGGTCACTGTCATGGCCAGTAGCTTGCCTAGTTTGGATGTGACAAGGGGTAGAGGAGATTCTTTCAGTATTTTCAGCAAGCTGACCTCTTCCTCAAAGAAAGCATCACAAGTTTTTGGGATTATCAGTGAAGGCTTACTGAAATGAGCAGCAACTGAGATCAAATGATAAAAGGGGTCTGGATAGCTCTTTGGCAGCAGATAATGTTGCCCTCTTGCCCTGAATTCTCAACTCTGACCTTGGTTCTTATAATCCTGTTCTGGACCTTGTTGCATCCTGAATCCATGACTGATTTCTGGACTGACTTCCTGTCTTGATTTATGGATTTGGAATTCAGTTCGCATTCCTGACTATCTGGCTTGACTTCAGAACTCTTGAATTCTTGGTCACAATGACATAGCCAAAAAGGTTTATATATATATATATATATATATATATATATATAGAGAGAGAGAGAGAGAGAGAGAGAGAGAGAGAGAGAGATTCAGTTTCCCATCCCCCACCAAAAAAAGTCAGCTGTGTGCTTCTCCCTAAATGACTCATCTTGCAGGGGCAGAGGAGCTGCATCTAAAAGGACCGAAGGAACATGCTGACTTGAGAACCACTTGTCACCATCTTTGAAAAATCTTGGCGAATGTATGAAGTGCCAGAAAACTGCAAACAAGAAGACTACCTGGAAATTCTACATTGAGCAGAGATTGGACGTAATGGCTTCTTTCCTTGCTGTTTCGTTCCAAACATCTATGGGTGCTCAAGTCTATACAGTGGAATAGTGCAACTGTCGCTCTTATTAGATTGTGCTTCTGACATTCTCTCAGGTATGTGGTAAGATTTTAATGTCTTCTTGCAGGTATTTTTAAAACACATTTTAAAATGTATGCATTCTTTTGTAAGTGTATACTCTTCCCATGTGATTTTCCTATTGAAATACTGAGTTTATTACTGAAAAGACGTCTAGGCACTTTTTCAAATAGTTACATTTTTCTTTGTGAACGGTGTCATATACTTGAGAAAAGCATAGATTTTGAGGTCTAAATGCAGTAGAGCCCATGTTTATGCTTCCAAATTGCATAGTTGTATACATAAAAGGAAACGTTGATCCGCTTCTAAAATGTGCATGCCTGAGCTCACCTGAATGTGAATGGCGCCATCTACTGCTGACTTTAAATCTGTGCATCCAGTAATGAGAGACTGTTGCTGGTCAGCATTCAGTGAACCTTTCAGCATTCCTGTCTTTTCAAGTTGCTTGAGTTGTTTGCTAGTAAAGACAAAAGAAGTGACATATTAGCCATTTTCTTTTATAGAAAGTTATGGAGTTGGTCACACACAATCGTGTATAGGACCAGAGTATTCCCAGCAAGTAGCTGTCCAAACTTTTTTTGGAGACAAACAAGGACATCCCATAGCCTCTCCAGGAAATTGGCTCCGTTGCCAAATAGTTCTTGCTGACAAGATGTCCCTTCTAATGTTTGATCAAAATTACTCTCTTTAACTTCAAAATATTTGACCTAGTTCTACCTTCTGAGTAGAAAAGAACAAGCCTGCATCTCCCTTTTACATTTGTCTCTGTTGAATTTCATTGTATTAATATCAGCCAGTTTTCCAGTTTATCAAGATCCTTTTGAATGTTGTTCCTATCTTCCAATTGGATTGCTAACCCTTCTATCACCCAAAGGTTTGATAGGCATTTCCTATACCATTTCAATGAAATAATAATAACAATAACAATAATAATTAGAAAATTACATCCACAGTATTCTCAACATCTACTAAATCAAACAAAAGATATAAGATTAGTTTGGCAGGATTCGTTCTTGACAAACCCATACTGGCTCTTACTAATTACTGCATTCTTATCCAGATACTTGCAGGTGGGGCTACTGAATAATCTGTTTTAATACTTTTCCTGGTTAGGCTGATTGGCCTGTAGTTCCTGGGTCATCATTGTCTTAATCATCATCTTCTTCTTACTCTTCTCTGTTTTTTAAAAAGTGAGACAGTGTTCTGACACCTCCCCTTTTGTTTCATCTGCATTTTACAAGCTTTGGACACCTCAGAAATATAAAGATAATGTAAATCTGGTGGGACATAATTCTGCATAAATGCAATGTAAGTTTAAGTATAAAATCCATCAATATAGGCAGTTGCCCACCTCTTTTCTAGTCTTGTTGTTCTTGTGTATGTGTAGAACCTTCAGCTTAAGAATAGCTGATTTCATTCGGGTTTTTTACAGGATACTCAGAGGTGGTTGACCATTGCTTTCCTCTGATATGTAGTTTACAACACTGAGTATTCATTGGCTGCCCTTCATCCAAATATTATTGGGGTTTAAGCCTTGTTAGCTGAATTTGAATGAGAGGAGACTGAATTTGCTGCCTTTGGAGTATTTAAGCCTCACTTTGCAATTCTTACCTTTCGTGTTAATACCAGGAGGCATCTGAATATGGCCTGATTATGGCTAAACTAAAACAGGTGTGGAGGATAATTAGTCCTGAAAATCCAGGTGTCTAGGAATTGCCAACAAGTCTGTTAACTGTGTTTTTATCATAGCAACAAGCCTACTTGAAATGCAAACTTAGACAACTGTTGTTCTCACGGTAATACATTTGCAAAAGCTAACTCATCTATAATCACCAGTGCATAGGAAACTCCTACATGAAATAGGAATGTTAAACTGTCCTCAGATTACAGAGGAAGGGTCTCTAAGATCCCATTAAATTTCATGATGCCGTCTTCAGATACTGTTTTAAGAGGCTAAATGACTAAAATTGTAGAATTTGGGGAAGGTGTTTGTGGATTTCATGCTACCGCTAACTTTCTTCTCAAATTTTTCCTTCCATCACTACCAGATAGCCTGAATTTGTACTAAGACACTCACTGAATGTTTGCCGTTTGTATGTTGTGATCCACCCTGTGTCCCCTTCGGGGTGAGAAGGGCAGAATATAAATGTTTTAAATAAAATAAATAAATTTCTTGTTTAAAATTGGACGCTAAACCAAACACTTGTATAATAAAAGAAATGTTATAACAGCTTCGCTGTGTTGCAAGGGAGGCAGGTGACTTACCTAATATTTTCCAAGGCTTTTGCTACCTGCTCTTGCACAATATCATAAAGCTTGACCTGGAAGCCACCTGAGGCAAAAACCATGGCCCAGCTACATCCGATGAGTCCACTAATGAGAAAAGAGAAGACACTTAGCACATGCATTTTGTTATTGTTACCGAGAGAGCAGTCAAAAGAAGCAACGGATTAAGATTAATAATATGTTTTACTAGTTGAAATTTCAACTAAAGACAGTAAGCCTGACATTGCCACTAGGTAATTTAAACTAGGCAATTCCTTATGAATTAAGCATCGCTTTGCTCAAGCCCTGGAATATGTCTCTGGTATTTCTTATCCAGATCTTTGAAAAGAGATTGAATTTCCAATTGCTGGAGCCAAACAAGGGTTAACAAGACTATTTATAGTGAAGGAGTTAGTCACTGAGTCAGAGTGGAAATAATGGATGATAATATGGACTTTTCACAATATGGAATTTTCCTTGCCAGGTTTGTTTGGAAATGTAGTTATTTATTTTTATTTATTTACCACATTTATACCCCAGCTTTCTCAAAGGGGACTCAAAGTGGCTTTATACATAGGCAACTATTCAATGTGTTAATTAAAATAAAGATTTAAATTAAGATTAAAATTAATACACATTAAAACATTACATCCATTATTAAGACCACACCATCCACAATTGTAATCCAGGGTCATTACAATTGCACATATTCCATATCCCTCTATTGCACTTCTCTGAAGGTTTGATCCCAAAGCCATGTTTTCACTTTCCTTCTGAAGGCCAGGAGGGAGGGGGCTGATCTAATATCACTGGGGAGGGAGTTCCACAGCAGAGGGGCCATCACTGAGAAGGCCCTGTCTTTCATCCCCACCAGTCATGCCTGTGAAGGAGGCGGGATCAAGAGCAGGGCCTCCCCTGACAATCCATGAGGTGGTTCATAGGGGGAGATGCATTTGGACAGGTAAACTGGGCCAGAATCTATAGTGTTCACAGGGCATTTCTGGTCAAGAGCCTTATGTTTGTGACTAATAACAGGCTTCTTCATGCACTGTGTACCATTCATATAGACCAGGTTATTTTGGATAAAATGCATATTCATATACATTAAGAGAACATGACTCCAGTTCTGTACACTTACATATTATATGAGAAGGGTCTAAATCATATCTGTAGTGATGGAATTTGTCAATATTTCTATCAAACCAACTTAGGAAGCATTCAATTTTGTGCAATGTGGTTCAACATATATGAAACAAAAATTCTAACTGTTCTTTCTTGGATTAGGTATTTGTTTCAATCAGAAAGAAACGTATTGGTCTTTATACACTTCTGGTGCAAAAATCAATATGAGGCAAGTTAATATTGGATGTTAAAAAGTAAACATGTTAGATAAATATACTTTAGGTTATATATATATATATTCCAGAGAGTTTAGACTTTACATCAAGAGTCAGTGTGGGGTATATAATGATGAAAATCAATGTTAAAATGCCCATTTGACCATAGACACCCAAAGTACCTAAGGAAGTCATTTCTCAACCTCAGAGGAAAGCAGAGGAAAACATCCTCTGAATAAATCTGGCCAAGAAAATCCTGTGATAATGCCTTAGGGCAGGGGTCCACAAACTTTTTAAACAGAGGGCCAGGTCACAGTCCCTTAAACTGTTGGAGGGCCGGATTATAATTTGAAAAAAACACGAATGAATTCCTATGCACACTGCACATAGATTTGTAGTGCAAAAACCACTTTAAAACAGTACAATAATTAAAATGAATATAAATTTATTAGTATTTCAATGGGAAGTGTGGGTCCGCTTTTGGCTGATGAGATAGGATTGTTGTTGTTGTTGTGTGCGTTCAAGTCGTTACAGACTTAGGTTGACCCTAAGCAAGGGCCGGGTAAATTACCTTGGAGGGCCGCATTCGGCCCCTGGGCCTTAGTTTGAGGACCCCTGCCTTAGGGTCACCATAAATTGGAAATGACTTGAAGGCCACAACAATACTTGTCAAAGGCTTTCACAGCCAGGATCACTGGAGTGTTGTGTGGTTTCTGGGCTGTATGGCTGTATTCTAGCAGCATTTTCTCCTAACATTTCACCTACATTTGTGGCTGGCATCTTTAGAGGATCCTCTGAAGATGCCAGCCACAGATGCAGGCAAAACACTAGGAGAAAATGCTGCTAGAACATAGCTATACAGCCTGGAAACTGGATAAAACACAACGATACTATAGATCAGAGAATTAGGCTCTCACCATGTATTGATGTGAATGTTTTCTGGATTAGATCTTTTGTTTGAGGCTGTGAACGACTCATGAGCTGCTTTGTCTGCCTGTCCAGCCTTTCTTTTAAAAGAAAATAGGCTTGGATTGAGAGTTACATTGGACAAAGTAACTCTGCAAACAAGTTGATGAAGAAGAGAGAAAACTGTCAAATCACCTTTGTACTTCTGTAACTTTGACCTTGTTTCATAGACCTGCTATGCTGCACATGGCCAAAATTAGTGTCACTGAGTTTGCCTGCTGCAAGGTGCATGTCTGCTGAACATTTAGATACAATCCTAACGATACCAAACTGAAACCTCAGTATGAAATAACCCTTCCACTCACTTTAATAAATTTGTTTAATAAATTATCCACTGTCTACAGATATGTGTGGATACTTCCACCTTGTATGATTACAACAAATTATACATTTCTATACCTACATATACTGTCTTCAGAACATATTCATCCACCCTTTCATTTTTACATATTTTGTTGTGTCACAGCCTGATGCTGACATGAAGGTAACTAGTATTGTTATGTCCTTATTTACATAAGACATCCAACACTGCAAAGCCCTATAATATTTTACTGTGTCACAAAAATTAAGCCAACAATCAGCTTAATTTTTTTCTGGACCTAACAGCTTTATTAAATGAAATAGTCAGTGAATTGCTGGATGGCTGCAAAACGATTCTGAAAAAAGACAAAATGAGGCTAATTCAAGTTAATGGTTGTTGAAAGTTGTAGCTGACACCATGGATTATGGAAGTCACTGAAGTTTAGGTGTGACACGTTATATTATATCAACATAAAGCTATTCAGTAGCCAGACAGTCTGTACAAATACCCGTATTGAATTTCAATGTACATATGTGTCATCAGATATATTAACCTACCGTATATTCCGGCATATAAGACGACTGGGCGTATAAGACGACCCCCAACTTTTCCAGTTAAAATATAGAGTTAAGACAACTCCCATGCATAAGACTACACCCACATATAAGACGACCCCTGACTTTTGAGAAGATTTTCTTGGGTTAAAAAGTAGTCTTATACGCCAGAATATACTGTATTTTATGATTATTCTCTAGCAGATAAATTTGAGAAGTTTTTCAAAAGTATAATTACTTTCAAAGCCTTAAATATTTCTTACCTAGCAAAGGCTGTAATAAAGCAAAACACATTCAACTAATAGCCAAAGATACATTTCTTGAAACAAAATAACGTATGTCTAAAAGGGAAGTTACAATATACAAATAAAAGACAATTATACGTGGTAAGATAGAAGGCAGTAAGAAAAATGACAGACCACTTGAGTCTATTATTACTAAATTCTTCAATGCCATAGGCCAGATGACATTGTCTTCAATTTGTAAGCAAACAGACTTCTTCTTTTCTTATTCTAGCTCTCTTCAGAAAGGAAAAAAATTTGAAGAAAAAAGGATAGGAAGTTTCCAGAGTTTGGAGGGAGGGGAATTAATTGGTAATTCAAATTCTAATAGTAATAAATTATTTTATTTGCTTCTGCCTCTCCTCACGACTCAAGGTGGGGCACAATGAACACATACCAAAATTCATAGTGCAAAGATTAAAACATGATACCAGTCGAATGCAAATTCACAGTTCAAAATTGACTGGATAGACTTGCTGGAAGAGACCTGTTCTAAGACCTGAGATCCTACAATCCACACTTGCAAAACCCCATGAAGTACAAAAACTATGGGGTGGGGGGAACCAAAATCCACTTTTTATCTGAGAGAAAACCTCTCTAGGTTTTTCTGCCAGATGTTGACCACAGAGTTGTGCTAGAAATACCTAAGGAGACATTAATCAAATCTGCAAAAGTGAAATTTGCAGTTGTAGAGGGTCAACTCTAAGTTGCGCCAAAGAAGGAAAAAATTACATTCTTTTTTCCTATACTGAATAACAATCTGATACTGAGATTTCTTTAAAGTGTCATTCAAGTCCAAGTCATGACTTTAACATGATTTGTGTGCTTCACTGGATTGAGAATGAAAGCCACTTTTCTAAGGATCTCAAGATGATCCTCTAAACCAGGGATGGGCTAGTCTAGCTTAGTAATGCACCTGAAGGGACATGGCTGACCATACACTATGGGCATCCTGACATGCAGTATACTGGAGCACTCTGGTCCAGCAAGCACCACTGAACAGACAAAGCCAAAAAATTGATATGTGAAGTTCATCAAAACCTTTTTAAAAACTGGTATTGGGATGCGGGCATGTGTTTGTAGATCATGAAAAGACAGGGCATCCAGGAAATAAAGTGACATAGGGTGCATCTACACTACAGAATTCATGCAGTTTGCTACCCTTTAGTTGCAATGACTCGATGCTAGATAATCATGGGAGTTTTAGTTTGCTGAGGCAACAGCACTCTTTGGTGGAGAATTACTAAAGACCTTGTAAAAGGACAACTCCCAAGATTCCATAGCAGTGAATCACAGCAGCTAAAGCCATGTCAAAGTACATGAATTATACAGGTGCACCTGCGGATAGGATCAATAATGATCTATTAACATACATTCACAATAAACAAGCTAATAGCAGAGGATTAATTTCAACTCTTTTCATAAGCAAGAACTTGGATCATTTATTTCCCCTATAGATTTTGCAGATCCCAACGTCTACCAATATACAAGTAGCCTCAGGAAACCATGAATTGTTATCTCTGACTGCCTCTCTCTATCTAAGCAAAATCACAGTCAGTGACACATTCTGGAACTCTTGACAAGGAAACCGAGAAAAAAATATTACCAAAAAAATGTAGCAGGGAGACAGAAGGAAGCTGTGTAAAGTCCAGGAAGTATATGTAATACATTGCTGAGTAAGCTGGAAAATGTACTTCATTAGAACTGCATGCATTCTAGGACTAGAAAAACAAGGTCCTTTTATTAATACTGTTGACACAGAGATAGAGTTTAGATATCATCAGTCCAAACCCATTAATTTCTTAAACACAAATTTGCCACATATCAAGTTTTCTTTGAACATGATGTAAAACTTAATGAGGGCATGCTGTGATATCTCAATAAAATGGTTAAGCTACATTAGCCATGGGGGGGGGGGATCACAGTGCAGATAAAGCACTCTCTAAATTTAATATCCTGTTTCAGCTTCGGGGAGGTCATGCTACCCCTCTATTCTGCCTTGGTCAGATCACACCTAGAATACTGTGTCCAATTCTGGGTACCACATTTTAAAGATGTTGACAAACTGGAATGTGTCCAGAGAAGGGCGACTAAAATGATCAAGGGTCTGGAGAACAAGCCCTATGAGGAGTGGCTTAAAGAGTTGGGCATGTTTAGCCTGCAGAACAGAAGACTGAGAGGAGACAAGATAGCTATGTATATAAATATGTGAGGTGAAGTCATAGGGAGGGGGGAGCAAGCTTGTTTACTGCTGCCCTGGAGACTAGGATGTGGAACAATGGTTTCTAACTACATGAAATGAGATTCTACCTGAACATTAGGACAAACTTCCTAACTGTGAGAGCTGTTCAGTAGTGGAACTCTCTGCCCCGGACTATGGTGGAGGCTCCTTTAGAGGCTTTTAAACAGAGGTTGGATAACCATCTGTCGGGGGTGCTTTGAATGCAATTTTCCTGCTTTTTGGTTGGACTGGATGACCATGAGGTCTCTTCCAACTCTATGATTCTATGATAATATATATACTGCATTTTGCCTAGCCAGAAACTTATGTATGGAAGACTCAGATCTGGTCTATTATGTAATCTAGAATCTGCAACACCAAGCATCAATTCAACTTGGAATTTAAAAAATCAGAACACGCAACACTTGGCTTCTTTTTAAAGACATCTCCACCATTCCTTGTTCTTTTTAAACCATCTCACGCCTGACAAAGATTTCTGGAGACTTTCTGGCTTTCTTAATAGTAGTATGAGAGCCAATGTGGTGTCATAGTTGGAGTTTTGAACTATGGCTATAGGAGCTTAAGGTATAAATCCCTATCCAGCCATAGAAAGTCACTGAGTGGCTTTGGGCATGCCATGCCCTCTCAGATAGTGGCAAATCTCTAGATAAACCTTGCCAAGAAAACCTTGGCATAAAGTAAAGTTGACATAATGCATATACATATCTTTATATTGATCTGAGTTTCTTTTGGGGGGAGGGGGCGGGATATAAACAAAGCTTATTATTATTTATTGAGTAATGCCTTTATTGTGCTTTTAAGTCAGCATAATGAAGGCATTACTCAATAAAGCTATTACTCAAACATGTTATTTGAATTGTTTACTACTTGTTCTCTTAATATTGAACTTCAAATGAGCAAATGTTCTGAGGCAATTCCATGCAGCAGGGTTGCTAATGGTACACAGGCCACCCTAGCTCTATTGTATGTCAATGGAATTGAAAATAAATAATACCTTCAGTGTATTACGTTTACAAAAAAATCCATGAATTTAAAGCCACAGCTACTTCATCTCAATATAATATAACAATTCAGAACGGTTGAATTCATCACAGCTTAACAACACATTCTAGCACTGACAGCATTGCTGGGTGACCTTTGTTCTGTGTCTGCTGAAGTGTTCAGGTTCCTGAAAACTGAATCCTTTCCTAGCTGGTGTTCCCACTGGAGGCACAGCTTGACCTTGCCATCCGCATACCTCCAGCCAATGATGCACGACAGAGCACAGCACCTAATAACCCTCGCCAAACATCACGTGGCAATGCAAAAGCCACATGCTCTGAACAGTTCACACCTCTAAGCCCTTCAGAGAGGGAAGCCATAGCGGACACAATGTCCATGCACCTTCATTCGAAGACTCTGCTGGATCATTGACAGAGATGGCATAGCCAATCAGAACTACATAAACAGAAGACTAGGAAAGACACATTTTAAAATAATTTTATCTTGATCGTTTTATACACCGTAACCTCTATAAATTAAATCTTACTTTGAGCAGCAGTCTCACCTAGTGCAGGCGTGGGCAAACTTGGCCCTCCAGGTATTTTGGACTTCAAGTCCCACAATTCCTAACAGCCTACTGGCTGTTAGGAATTGTGGGCGTGGAAGTCCAAAACACCTGGATGGCCAAAGTTTGCCCACGCCTGCACTAGAGTGTATTATGAGCATAGTTTCATCAGATCTGTGTTCTGTCCCACAAGAATATTGGAAGACAATCATCCTCGGAAAGCGAGGGATCGCCTAAAGGAAAAAAAGGAAAAGTTCTGTCCCATACCTTTAGTGATTGCCTGTACTGATTAAACCTTTTTAAAACAAAAACCAAGCAGTTTAGCTAAGTGTTCTATTCACACGAAGAAAAGATTATTCATTTATCCCCACACCTCAGTGCCAGTGCCAATGTCAACAAGTTGTGTTGTTGTGGCTTGGGCACAGAAAGAAAGCACATAGGTTTCCAGATTCCAAGCCTTTCTGATTTTCCCCTCTGGGATGCTTCAGTGCCAATGCCAACAAGTTGTGTTGTTGTGGCTTAGGTACAGAAAGGTAATAGCTTGGTTTCAAGATTCCAAACTTTTCTGATTTCCCCCTCTGGGTTGCTTCAGTGCCAATGCCAACAAGTTGTGTTGTTGTGGTTTAGGCACAGAAAGATAGTAGATTGGCTTCCAGATTCCAAGCTTTTCTGATTTTTCTCTCTGGGATGCTTCAGTGCCAATATCAACAAATTGTTTTGTTGTGGTTTAGGCACAGAAAGGCAATAGCTTGGTTTCCAGATTCCAAACTTTTCTGATTTTCCTCTCTGGGATGCTTCAGTGCCAATGTCAACAAATTGTGATGTTGTTGGTTAGGCACAAAAAAGATAGATTGGCTTCCTGATTCCAGACTTTTCTCTTTTCCCCCTCTGGGATGCTTCAGTGCCAATGTCAACAAGGTGTGTTGTTGTGGCTCAGGCACAGAAAGGTAGTAGATTGGCTTCTAGATTCCCCTCTTGTGATGCTTGTCACCCTCTTCTTTGAGGAAGGGCTTTTCTACTTCCTCCTCCTCCTCTTCCTAGGCACCATCAGGAGACACTCAGGTGCGTCAAGGAATACTTTACCTGCCAATGATGACCACCCGTCCATCTCGCGTGGGGTCCATGCTGCTGTGCCCGAAGGAGAACTGGGGACGCGCTGGGCCCGCCTCCTTTTTATAGGAAACGTCGGCTCCCCACCCCCACCCTCAAAGATGTCACAGCCTCTCCCATTGGCTCCAAGAAGAAAGGGCTGCTCCCATTGGCTCCCCGAATGTCCACCAACGGCCGTCCGGTGGACGTTGGGGTTCGAATTAAATAATAGGGGAGGGGCGCTCCTCAGCCAGTGGCCCCTCAGGATGACTCTGGGATGTCTTCTCCCTAGTTACATGAGGAATTATGCCTGAGGGCGGGAAAGAGACACACATATAAAGACACACAAACAGACGTATACACAGACCTTCTCCCCCTCAGACTTGATTGTATATAATACAGAGACCACAAGGGAAATTGGCTCTAGAAACGTTCATAACCAGCTTCCTTCCACTTTCGACGTCATTTTTCCCTCGCACCTGCCATCCTCCTCACAGAAGCCTCCCTCTTTCCCTCCCTCCCTCCTTCCTTCTCCTATGCGAGCAGCCAAATGGTTTTGATTCTGCCATTAGGAAGAACTTCCTAACTGTTTGCCCATGCTTGCTGAGTTTAACTCATTGAGAAGATGATGAGAATGAAATAATTTACACACCTTACCATTGCAACTAAAAATCGCACATTTTGTACTTTGAGCTGGAATATATGGCAGTGTGGACTCAGCCCAGTTCAAAGCAGATTTGTGGGATTTTCTGCCTTGTGTGGAAGGGCCCTGTGAGAACTGTTCAGCAGTGGAACTCTCTGCCCCAGAGTGTGGTAGAAGCTCCTTCTTTGTGGACTTTTAAACAGAGGCTGGCTGGCCATCTGTTGGGGGTGTTTTGAATATTATTTTCTTGCTTCTTGGCCGAATGGGGTTGGACAGGATGGCCCATGAGGTCTTTTCCAACTCTATGATTCTATGATTTTGTCGACACAAATGCCTCCTTCACCAAGGATCCTTCCACATAGCCCTGTATCTTAGAATATCAAGGCAGAAAATCCCTTATTTTCTGCTTTGAATTGGAATATATGGCAGTGTGGACTCAAGATAACCCAGGGCCCTTCCACACAGCCCTATATCCCAGAATATCAAGACAGAAAATCCCACATTATCTGAGTGTGGACTCAGATAACCCAGTTCAAAGAAGATATTGTGGGATTTTCTGCCTTGATATTCTGGGATATAAGGGCTGTGTGGAAGGGTCCCCAGTCCCGAGGTTTGCTTGGCAGGACTGCCTGAGAGGGGTTTGCCCTGACCTCCCTCTGAGGCTGAGGGCTCTTCCAAACAGTCCTATAAAGTGGAATATCAAGGCAGAAAATCCCACCATATCTGCTTTGAACTGGGATATATGGCAGTGTGGACTCAGAAATACCCAATTGTGGGTTATTCTGACTTGATATTCTGGGTAATATGGCTGTGTGGAAGGGCCCTGAGTTATCTGAGTCCACACTGCCCTATATTCCGGTTCAAAGCAGAAAATGTAGGATTTTATTCAGCTGTGTGGAAGGGGCCTGAGAGAGTGCAGCCTGCCCAAGATCCTTCCATAGCCCAGCAGGGATTTGAAGCCTGGTCTCCAGCATCACGGTTAAAAACTCAAAACCACTGTCTCAGGGGCAGGGCCGTAGCCAGAAAAATTTTTTGGGGAGGGTTGACAATTTTTTTTGGGGGGGGGTTGAAAATTTTGGGGGGGGGTTGAAAATTTCGGGGAGGGTTGAAAATTTGGGGGGGGGGTGAAACCTGCCTCCTAGCTCACACTGAAGCAAAGAGCACAGCAGGGGGCAGAGCAACCTTCAATAGCCTGCAGCTCCGCCCCTGTCAACCACCTCCACCAAGTCTGGCCTCCTTAATGAGAGCATTCAACACACACACACCCAACTTGGTTGCTTCACTACATCGGCTATTGCTGCAAGTAATGACAGTGTGAATAAATTGTCAATATTTGCTTGAGATAGTGCTTGCAGTTCTGGAGGGACTCTTAATTTTTTGCATCTCATAGACTTAGCATGGGGATTTGGTTAACCAGTTGAAATTCATGAGTAAACCAGGTTTATTAACATACAACAGTGACTTAGCATGGGGATTTGGTTAGCCAGTTAAAATTCATGAGTAAACCAGTTTTTTAAAAAAATCTGAAACATTTCGGGGGGGGTTGAACCCCTAAAACCACCCCCTCGCTACAGGCCTGCTCAGGGGCATGAAAGGCATCATCAGGGTCACATCAGCCTTGCAGTTGCCTTCAAAGGGCCATTGAATCCATGGACAGAGAATATGTGGATATAGAGAGCCAAATATATTTTTTTACACAGCGGCAGGTGCTCTTTAGTTTTTATCCAGGAGCCCTATATGGTTATATAACCCAGAATATCAAGGCAGCGAATCCCACAATATCTGCTTTGAACTGGGTTACTGAGTCCTCACTGCCATATAACCCAGTTCAAAGCAGATAATGTGGGATATTTATTCAGCTGTGCAGAAGGGGCCCCAGTTTGGGTCCTCAGGTGATACTGGTCAACAACTCCCATCACTTTTGATGATCTGCCATGCAGACTGGGGATAATGGGGATTATACAGCAGTCCCATTACCTCTTCATAAAATTGCATTTGGTTCTCAAACACTATGAAGAAGTAATCCAAAATGTATGGGGAATGAGAAAAGAGGTCCCACAAAAATTCCAGTTCATCATCTATTTTATTAGACCATATAGATAAATCTATATCTATTGCATCTGCAAAGAACCATCCGGCTGAACTGTTCCGAGTTGTCAGAGGCCTTTTAAAACCCACCACGCAGGATGGGAGCCCTGATGACTCAGCAGCTCGCAGTGAAGCCTTTGCTCAGTTCTTCGCAGACAAAGTCGCTTTGATCCGCTCTGGTCTGGATACCATATTAACGGCAGTCTCTGAGGATGTAACACGAGCATCTGCTTGTCCAGTTTTGATGGATTCATTTCAATTGGTGAAACCTGAGGATGTGGACAAGGTGCTTGGAGGAATGAGAGCTACCACATGCATCCTAGACCCCTGCCCATCCTGGCTTCTAAAGGAGGCCAGAGGGGGATTGGCCGAGTGGGTGAAGGTGGTGGTTAATGCCTCCCTTCGGGAAGGCAAATTCCAGCCAGCTTAAAACAAGCTGTAATAAAACCGCTGTTGAAAAAACCATCACTGGACCCCACTCAATTCGTCAACTATCGGCCTGTTTCCAATCTCCCCTTCTTGGGCAAAGTCCTGGAATGTGTGGTGGCCTCACAACTCCAGGCATTCTTGGTAGACACTGATTATCTGCATCCGGCACAGTCTGGCTTTAGGCCGGGACATGGTACCGAGACAGCCTTGGTCGCCTTAGTGGATGATCTGCGTCGGGAGCTCGACAGGGGGAGTGTGTCCCTGTTGGTGCTGCTCGACCTCTCAGCGGCCTTCGATACCGTCGACCACGGTATCCTTCTGGGACGCCTCGCGGGGATGGGTCTTGGAGGTACTGTTTTGCAGTGGCTCCGCTCATTCCTCGAGGGTCGATCTCAGAAGGTGTTACTGGGAGACTCCTGTTCAACCCCACAACCTTTGTCTTGTGGGGTTCCTCAGGGTTCAATACTGTCTCCCATGTTGTTTAACATCTACATGAAGCCGCTGGGAGAGATCATCCGGAGTTTCGGGGTACGGTGTCATCTGTACGCGGATGACGTCCAACTCTGTCACTCCTTTCCACCTGCTACTAAGGAGGCTGTCGAGGTCCTGAACCGGTGCTTGGCCGCTGTGACGGTCTGGATGAGGGCGAACAAATTGAAATTGAATCCAGACAAGACAGAGGTACTCCTGGTCAGTCGTAAGGCCGAACAGGGTATAGGGTTACAGCCTGTGTTGGATGGGGTCGCACTCCCCCTGAAGACGCAGGTTCGCAGTTTGGGTGTGATCCTGGACTCATCGCTGAGCCTGGAACCCCAGGTTTCGGCGGTGACCAGGGGAGCATTCGCACAGTTAAAACTCCTGCGCCAACTGCGCCCGTACCTTGGGAAGTCTGACTTGGCCACGGTAGTCCACGCTCTGGTTACATCCCGTCTAGACTACTGCAATGGCTCTCTACGTGGGGTTGCCTTTGAAGACGGCTCGGAAGCTCCAGCTAGTCCAACGCTCGGCAGCCATGATACTAACAGGAGCGGAGCGCAGGGAGCATACAACTCCTCTGCTGCACCAGCTCCACTGGCTGCCGATTTGCTACCGGGCTCAATTCAAAGTGCTGGCGTTGGCCTATAAAGCCCTAAACGGTTCTGGCCCAAGTTACCTATCCGAACGTATCTCTGCCTATCAGCCCACCAGGACCCTAAGATCTTCTGGGGAGGCCCTGCTCTCTATCCCGCCTGCTTCACAGGTGCGGCTGATGGGGACGAGAGACAGGGCCTTTTCTGTGGTGGCCCCCCGGCTGTGGAATGCCCTTCCTATGGAGGTAAGATCAGCCCCCTCGCTAATGGTGTTCCGAAGAAGATTAAAAACTTGGATGTTTGAACGGGCATTCGGTTAAACAGTGCAATGAATGTGATGATTACAGGAATGGAAATTTGGACGACGGATTGGATCACGACTCTAGTTATGAGATGCATTGTGTTGTCTATTGTTGTGTCAATATTGTATATTATGCTTTTATGGTTTTAAATTGTATATCGTTGATTGATTCTTATCCTTGTTGTAAACCGCGTTGAGTCGCCTGTTGGGCTGAGAAACTGCGGTATACAAGTAAAGTAAAGTAAAGTAAATAAATAAATATGTTGCCAAAATGTGGCGTCTTTAGCTTAGGCATGGGCAAACTTCGGCCCTCTGAGTGTTTTGGACTTCAACTCCCTACTGGCCATTAGGGATTGTGGGAGTTGAAGTCCAAAACACCTGAGGGCCAAAGTTTGCCCATGCTTGCTGAGTTTAACTCATTAAGAAGTTGATGAGACTGGAATAAATTACACACCTTACCATTACAAATAGATACTGCCATTATGAATAAT
This sequence comes from Anolis sagrei ordinatus, assembly GCF_025583915.1. Classification (NCBI taxonomy): domain Eukaryota; kingdom Metazoa; phylum Chordata; class Lepidosauria; order Squamata; family Anolidae; genus Anolis; species Anolis sagrei. The sequence continues at coordinate 253,288,697 of NW_026846588.1, read as the reverse complement.
AATTCTTCCACACTAGTTAAGCCGTTGAACTATTTAGCATCAGAGGCAGTATTAATTGTACTTTTGCTGCGTAAGGTATCAGGTTCAGTTCCTGGAATATCCAGTTACAGAATTTCAGGTAGCAGCCTGGGAAATTACCTGTGACTGATATTGACCATTTGACACATCTGGTCTAAAGGGATCACTAAGGACAAGGCAAATCCTTAAGCCCTGTTTCCACACTTATCAGTGATAACAAACTGAATTGTCAACAGTCAAGGTTCAGTTTCCAACGTTTTTTATGGCCCTTGCAGAGTTACAAACTTGAAGACTGTTTTTGGGAGGAATGATGACAGAGGAAAATCAGAAAAAGGAGAAAAATACAGCTGCCATGGGAGGTAATGTGCTGAATAGGCTTTTAAAATGGGAGTGTCATTTGAGAAAGATGCAAGTTGTGCTATATTGACATAAAGTTTGAGAAATAATACTATAATAATAACTTTATATTTATACCCCGTCACTATCTCCTCAAGGGGACTTGGGGCAGCTTACAAAGGGAACAAGCCTGAAAATTACAGATAAAAAATAAAACACATTAAAATCAATCAATCAATCAAATAATAATAATAATAATAATAATAATAATAATAAAACATAGCACAATCATAAACAGCACCATAAACCAATGTGGCTGAGATAAAAGTCATAGCTGGATTTGGCTCATTGAGTGCAATAATTCCTAAAAGGAGTCAATGAAAAGTGCTGAGATCAAATGTATGAGGACTAGGGCAAAACCTTAGCAAACTGGCAAGGAACCAATAGAAGGTCCGGAATAAAGTGCAGGATTTAGAGTGGGTCAGGATAATACTCTAGCGAAACTGCCTAATAAAAGTCACAATGGAACATCCAGGTTTTTAATTCCTTCTGGAAGGAGGACAAGTTGGGAGCCTATCTGATCTCCCTAGGGAGGGAGTTCCAAAGCCGGGGGGCCACCACCAAGAAGGCCCTCTCCTTTGTCCCCACCAACCGCGCTTGAGACGGTGGCAGAAGTGAGAGCAGAGCCTCCCCGGATGACTTCAGGGTATGTACTGGTTCATAAGGGAAGATGTGATTGTAAAGAAACACTAAGTAACAGCATTTTGTTTTCAGTTACAGTACTAAAGTAAGAACTCATCTCATAGATGTCCTCTTACATAATTGAAAAATAGACTGAGCTGCCAATTTTCATTTTCAGGTCATACACAATAACAAAATTTTAAAATCTCTTGTACAAAATTCCTTCAAACAGTAACATTTGTTAACCTTACCAGAATATTAAACGATGTATACATAAGTTGCTTTGAATCTATATCATCCCTTCCCACAGATACATCTTTAGTTCAAAATGCAAAGTTCAGGCAAAACTATTTTTCTTGTTCAATATCATTGACCTGTATCTTTTCTCATCACTGTTATTAGTGGGGACAGTCTTCGTAAGATCACAGAGAGCCCCGTGGCTCCTTTAAGTCTAACAAAAAAATGTATTCTGACATAAACCATTTGCAAACTACAACTCATTTCATCAAATGTGATGGAATATGTATGGCTTCTGATAGTCATGAGCAAAGGTCTTGAAGTAGGCAATTCAAGTACTGTCAGTTAATCTACTGCATGCTAGTATGCTACATTATTAGATGAAAGCCATAAGTGGTTGGCCTCCTTTGCTTCATTTCAAATAACACTGAGAACTCCTGCATCATATATGTATTAAGCACAAGGGAAGTTCTATATACATGGAAAAATATTCAGTCTGAGGCCTTATGTTACCAGTTGTTTCCTCCATTTCGGTTGTGCCTCTCTATAATCTTTATTTATTTATTTATTTATTTCGAGGTTTTATATACCGACCTTCTCACCTTCAAGAGGGATTTGGACCGGTTCACAACATGTGTTAACATACAAAAAATAGACAATAACAACACAATGCCGCTTCATTACACGATTAAAATATCAGCACCATACACATTAAAACATTATCATCCCAGTTAAAAGAGCCAAATCGTCCGACACCATCACAATCCCATTCATCATCCTCCTTTCATGTGGGCAAAGAATTAAATCAGTTGTCAAATGCCGCGTTCCACAACCAGGTCTTTGTTAGTTTCCTGAACGTCATGAGGGAGGGGGCAGTTCTGATCTCTAATGGCAGGGAGTTCCAAAGTCGAGGGGCCACCATCGAGAAGGCCCTGTCCCTCGTCCCCACCAGCCGTGCTTGTGCAGGCGGTGGGACCGAGAGCAGGGCCCCTCCAGACGATCTTAGTGGTCTTGATGGTTCGTAGGGGAGAATACGTTCGGAGAGGTAAACAGGGCCGGAGTCGTTTAGGGCTTTATAGGTTAACATTTATATTCTGCTTTTCTCAGCCCTTGGGCAACTCAATGCTGTGAGATTGGGACTAGTTCTTTTGACCTATCAGGGAAAAAAGACTGTTTTTATAATGATTACGGAGGAAAAGTGTGTTTAAGTTGAGAGGGAGAGTATACAAACAAATCTTGCACGGACAGAAAAAGGCAAAGGAGAAAGTGGCAGCTGCAGATTTTCAATGCAAACGTTTACCATGATAGCAGAGAGACAGATGCCTGCCAACTACAAGATTGCCAGGGGCTATAGGCAAGTGTGCCATCAAGTGTAAGCATGACTGCTTTCCTTTCCCTTCTTCACTTACACACATTGTCAGAAAAATGCTGCATTCAAAGGAGATATTAAATATTTTATGTTCATATTTTGTGGGTCAGTGCACTGTTGTATTTTAATAGTTTTGAGAGTTGTTTCAACGACACTTTTTTCAAAATAAAGGTTGCACATACTATTTATATGCACACACAGTACAGGCAGTCCCTAAGTTACAAACAAGGTAAGTTCTGTAGGTTTGTCCTTAAGTTGAATTTGCATAAAAGTCAGAACTCATGTATTTTAAAACTGTAACAACAGCCAAATGGATAGCATAGGTGACAGTTAACACCCCTGTGGTGTTTGTTTTGTTGCCTGTGTCCCTGTTCAGAAGATTTCACCCCACTTTCTGTGAAAATTGGAATTTTTTAAAAAATGGCTTGTTGTGGAAACAAGGACTGATAAGACAGTTTCAGTGGAGACACCTTTTCCCCATGGTAACTATTTCATGAATAGCTTTACCTTCTTAGGGGTAGATGTCTCACCCTGTTCTTAAGTATGAGTCATTTGTAAGTAGGGTAATTGTAATTCAGGGCTGCCTGGATATGCAATAATCTTTATTGAGAATTTTGCATGCCTCTCCTTTTCTCAAATTCTTCTTTGTTTGGCATGCAGCATTATCATATACCAGTAATTTCCAAAATGTGTTCTACACGAGGACTGACAATGTGCCGTATAATATACATCTAATTAAATAACTAATCACTCCTATGAGTGCAAGACTGAGCCATTCTTTTAGCCTTCCTTCCTTTGTGGCAATGCCACTCTTCCTCCTCTCCTTCAGACCAGTCTGGCTGGAGTCCGAAAACATTTTCCATTCAGAGATGTGGGAGGAGTCCTTGACTACAGAAGAAACTTTGCATATTTTAAAAATTCTTAATTTTACTTGCTTTCCTCATTAGTGTGCTCCATAAATGAACTCAAGAGAAAAATGGCATGGAGAAAGGGCTCATTGCCAGGAAGGATAAGCGTAGGAGTAAAACTCAGTTTAAATTCAAGAGGGCTCATCTAAACAAGGTATACAAATCCATGATTAGAATTTCCAGCTTCAAAACAAAGTGCTCACGGGGGTTGGTTTGAATGAGTCAGGGTTTTTAACTGAGTGTCACTTCTTTCCCTTGCACAGTCTTTCTTATATAAATCCATTCTCCCTTGTAATACTAGTCACAGGGCAAAAAATCAGAAAAGAGGGAGAGCTAAATTCTGATTTAATAGCACTTTCCCAGATACAGCTTCTTTTAACTGAGAACCTGGTCATGCTGTAGTACATCAACATGTCACCTGAAGGCACACCTTTTTCTGTATGAAACCTGAAAAAGCTATTTGTATGTGTGTTTAAAAGCTGCACTCCCAGCTATTATAATTTACTACACCCATCTTCTGTTGGCTTCTGTTGGCATTATGAAGAATTTATAACTATATGCAGTGGGTTAAAGCGGTGAGCTGCTGAGCTTGTTGCCGGAAAGGTCGCAGGTTCGATTCCGGGGAGTGGCGTGAGCTTCCGCTGTCAGCCCCAGCTTCTGCCAACCTAACAGTTCAAAAACATGCAAATGTGAGTAGATCAATAGGTACCGCTCCGGCAGGAAGGTAACGGCATTCCATGCAGTCATGCCGGCCACATGACCTTGGAGATGTCTATGGAAAACGCCGGCTCTTTGGCTTAGAAATGAAGATGAGCACTACACTCCAGAGTCGGACACGACTGGACTTAATGTCAGGAGAAAACCTTTACCTTACCTATATATATATAACATAGGCTATTGGAGGCTAATCCACATACTAATTTATATTTTGTCTGTTAAAAGGTCACAAAAATATGCAAGTTCTATGTATTGTCGAAGGCTTTCATGGCTGGAATCACTGGGTTGTTGTATGGCCATGTTCTAGAGGCATTCTCTCCTGACGTTTCACCTGCATCTATGGCAAGCATCCTCAGAGGTAGTGAGGTCTGAGCATCATCACTACCTCTGAGGATGCTTATTTATTTATTTATTTATTTATATTTACAGCTTTTATATTCCGCCCTTCTCACCCTGCAGGGGACTCAGGGTGGATTACAGTATACACATATATGGCAAACATTCAATGCCAATTTTAAAATACAACATATACAGACATACACAGAGGCTATTTAACTTTTTCTGGCCACCAGGGAAGCTGTCGCTTTAATCATCCATCTGCGACGCACTTCTGCATTCCCGCAGGCTTCCCCGCTGGAATGCTTTGCTGGAGTCTTCTTTATGGCCTCATAAATCAGTTAATTTAGCCTCCCCACACTTTAAGGTGGTACATTATTTTCCTACTTGACAGATGCAACTGTCTTTCGGGTTGCAAAGGTCGACAACAGGCTACACACAATTGATTGGAAACCCACTCCAACCTGGGCGGGCTTCGAACTCATGACCTTTTGGTCAGAGTGATCTTAATGCAGCTGACACTCAGCCAGCTGCGCCACAATCCCAGTGCTTGCTATAGATGCAGGTGAAACGTCAGGAGAGAATGCCTCTAGAACATGGCCATATAGCCCGAAAAAACCTACAACAACCCTATGCAAATTCTCTTTTGAAGGTTGGGACGAAACAAGCATTCAACCAGTCCTTGCTGATGGCCAATTCTCTCACACCAGAAGCAACTTGCAGTTTCTCAAGTCACTCCTGTCCCCACTGATTCTTTTCCTAAAACATCTCACTCCTTAAGGACTGGGCATCCTTTGCAACTTGCTATACATAATTCATATTTTTAAAAACACCTAATAGTATACTTTCCCCCCTTATTTAACCCCAAACTCTACATTCGAGGCCCAACTTTTCGAACTGTTTCACTCCTTCCCTTGGCTTCCCAATCACTGCCTTTTGTCTTCCAGCTAGAAAACCGGAAGTGATAAAAAGCTATGGGCAAAGCAAAAGGGAAACTGCCTTCACTCAGTCTTACTGCGCATGCGCCGATTTCCTCCTCTCCTTCCTCGGCTTTTCTGTAACTTAGCAACCCAAAGAAGTGCATTGTGGGCTTAAGGGACTAGGCCTCGAAGAGGGGCCTCGGCTGAAGGGAAGTTTACCTTTTTCGGGTAACGAAGCAGGCGCGTTAAACTGATAATTTGGAAACACTAGGATATCGGGGGAATTCCCAGTATGTTCATTGTTGTTGTTGTTGTTGTTGTTGTTGTTGTTGTTGTTGTTGTTGTTGTTGTTGCCTTCTCCTCTCTGTATAGCTTTTAAATAATTTAACATTGTGTTGAAGCAGGCCTGGGCAAACTTGGGCCCTCCAGGTGTTTTGGACTTCAACTCCCACAATTCCTAACAGCCGGTAGGCTGTTAGGAATTGTGGGAGTTGAAGTCCAAAACACCTGGAGGGCCCAAGTTTGCCCAGGCCTGATCTAAAGTCAAATATTTTTTGGTTGGTTGGTTTGTACCACAAAGGCTTCTACATACCTTTGATGGATCTGGACCAAACATTACCTGGGAAGGTTGCCAAAAGTTAAAGTGGACATGACAGCAGCCACACAATTTTTGGACGTGAATAATCAAATTTGTAAAAGGCAAATAGCAAATATGGAGCAATGACTGTAAAGGCAAGTGCCCCAGGCTCCATCTGTATAAGTCCCACATGACAGCTGATCATAAGCATAAGGACAATGGATATGTTTACTTTTCAAGATGACCAGTCAATAAATTTCAGTTTTGTATTCATTAACATTTACTGATTGCAGAAATTGAAAGTCATCTCTTTTAACATTCAGTGTTTCTTAGGCTACAATGATGAAAAACGTCCACCTGGCCCCTGAAGCAGATGAAGATGATCTTTATTCTGGATACAATGACTACAACCCTACCTTTGATACAGAGGTAAAATATCTTGATTTCTCATTTGTGATAAATAATCATTATCTGTGTCTTAAACCTAGTATCTGTGTTTTCATTTAATATGTCCTCTCTAGGCATATTATAAATCCTTGAGCAGGCCAAAAATCTTGGGCCAAAAATCCTTTATTCCAGTAGGATCCACGTTGTCCATTGTTTTGCCTATTGATGCAAAATCTGGGACTCCTGTGAATGTAGAGGTCTTAGTTAACTGGAACTATAAATGTGCAGGATAGTCAGCATCGTTGTAATAAATAGGACTTCTGAAGGAGTTTTTAAAAAGTAATGAATTGTACCTCTTTGTATTATTTAACAACTATGTAGGGAAGACTGCATTATAAAATTAATTACTCCATTATTATTTGCTGATGATGCTTTGTTGTGTTCTCTTAGGATCTAGAAAATGACCCAGCTTTTCAACAGGCTGTGAAAACTAGTCATGGTAGAAGACCTCCAGTAAGTAAATACTTAGCATCAGACTCTCTCTCTCTGTGTCTCTGTCTCTCTCTCTCTCTATATATATATAAATATGAGAGATGTTCAGTTGTGTCAGTAGGTTTTGCTTAGAAAACAACCATAGAAATAATAACTTCAGAGTGCGCTAATAAGTTACTGAATGTATATGTTCGTTAGCAAATGATGGCAGTTCAAGGAAGATGTGTACAAGGGCAGTGAAAAGCATACCTATATAACTGCATGATGAAATAACTGATTGCCTATCTTGCCTATCATGCTTATATTGACTAGATGGGAATATTTTTCCAGATCTATTACATGAAACCTTTAACCTGAGATTTTGTGGGTCGTATCTGTGGCATCTCACACTCACACCTCATGATCTCTTGCTAAATTACGGTTACTGTTGGCTTATATACTTTTTGTAATATGATAGTTCTTTCAGTCTACTTGTTCACCACTAGAACAGTACACAAGCTGACTGGAGGAAACTTCTGACTTGTGTTCAATAATATCTCTTACCAATTGGAAAGTGTTCTCCTTGTTATCAGTAGGAGGCAGTCTTGTCTTAATTCTGCAGAAAGACTTGACACTTCTTTTTCTTGTCATTAATTATGTGTTATGCTTAAAACAGGTTTGTATTTTGTTAGAAATAATGTGAAAATGCCATTTTGTACAAATCGATATATAGCTTCTCATAATTTTCTGTAATAATTATATTAAATTAGTTTTGTAGACTAAAAGGTTTTCTGATAATTCTGAATTAATTATAAACTCTTGTCTTATAAGTTTACAGCCAAAGTTCCAGGTACATCCAGTTCAAGAACTTTAGCTACTGGATATGGGGTAGGTATTTATTTATAATGTATTTTTATTGGGATATTTTTTGGCTCAGCATTTCAGCCAGTGAGCCCTAAATGTTAATTTTGAATTTTGAATCTGATCCTTTCATCCTTCTCATGAAGTGAGTTTTATATATAACTGAATAGAAAAGGTAGTGCTTTCAGAGATAAGTGAAATACTGTAGCAATGTGGTTTGCAGGCACATTATTTATATCTATAAGGAAAAATTTTGCTATTTGGGGGCTTTATCCCTTTCCACAATTTCTTTCTGCTGTTATCCGTCAGTTACTTTTCTATTTCTGAGAAATTTAATGTTTACTTATCATACAATTAATGCTATGTGATTAAAACAAAACAAAACATTGTCCTGGCGACATGAATAGGCGTAGAGAATAGGCCAAAGAATTAAAGTTGCGCTAAAACTGGACAACATTGAGAAAAAAGAGGTAAATAGCAGATCTGCTATTTCTGTGGCAGGAAAGGGAAGGATATTCTATGAGCAGTTGTCCTTCTTGAAGAATATATTTTATGGTTATTCACATTTAATTTACCACTGGTAAAAATTGGCATACTCATCACTGGCTCTTATTTGGAATTATTTCTCCATCAAGCAAGTAATACAATGTCTGAAATTAAAGATCCTGTCTTTACTTCTGTGGATGTTGCAATAATATAGGAGTCTGTAGTTGATATTAGCACAGTGTCCACTTGATGGTGTTAGAAGAGTGATTCCCAAGCTTCATCCCTCTTCTTCCCTTAGCAAGGCAGAATAGAGTGATTATTGACTTTGAATGTTTTCTACATTGTTATAGTCAAAGACAACACTCTCTTCATCCATTGGCAGACCAGTGACAGCAGCAGTACAGGTAGTTAATGTACAATTATTTATTGCTCATAAACAGCCATTATCATGCATTGTAATATACAGAACAATTATAGATAACAGTGGCATAGAGTTTATCTTAAAACCAAGAAAATAAACAAAACTGGGACATGTGTGTGTTATTAAGCATTCAACTTTGGTGTTTAATGATAATTTCTTAGTAAAATTGTGATTTCTCCTTTGCAGTGAAAATAAATGTAACAGGTAAAAAACTTAGAAAGTAAAACTAAATTCTGCATATATTTTCCTTGAATTACATCTAGGTCAATGATGCCTACTTTATGTGGAGGATTTCTTTAAGACCTAATTTTATAATTACTGAGGAAACATTCCATTGGTCTGCAGTCTTCTTCTCATACATGGGAATAACTACTAAAGCTTTGTAGGGAGAATGTGTTATTTTCTTATTTTCTTCTCCATATGCTGAAAATACATGTACTTAAAAATAGACAATTAAACTCAATCTGTATCACATCCAATTGTTATAGTCAGCCAGGGTGTATTTCTAACATAAGAAGGTGATCTGACTCCCTGACTAGGGTTGATTGGATCATCACTGCAGCCCATCACCTGCAGTCCAGCATTGCCACCTTTTCTTATTCATTCAGGAGATAACTTATTTGCTTTAGGTCCAACATTTTTCTTTCCCTCATCTTCACTGCCCTCTGCATACCATGATGGGCATATCTTCACTGGCCATTTAATGCATCTTGGAGTCAGCTTCAAAGTCTAGTGGCTATGCAATGCATGTTGCAAAAGCATGCTGCAGGGTATTTTAAACCCATTTAAACTGAGATAAAGTCAAGTGGATATTCCAAAATAAAGCTCATAATGTACATCAGTGTAAAACACATTGCATGGCAAAAGTGATTGCAGAATGCAAATTGTTAACCAAAGTTTTCCACTGATGCGCGTATGCACATTACTGTGGAGAGGGGAAATATTCTCTGTGGCTGTCAAGTCAGGGATATTGCAGATTCTAGAAGTAGCCTCTGCGGTTTGTGTAATCACCATCTAATCCTTGAACTGGTTTCAGGATTACCAATCTAATCATCCACACATCAACACTGCTGTCTTTGCCGCTTGAAACTGACCTAAGTGATCAGTGTAGATATGCCCTCAAACTTCCAGAGCAGGCTTGTCAGGTGAATGGGAAACTAGATTTCCCTCTTCCTAATTTCACTGGCAAAAGTAATACTAAAAGCAGATATTTTCTGTTGCACTCCAGCAGCAATTGCATGTTTTCAGTACGTTATATAGGACCTCCTTGCAGCAACACCAGAGGCACTCCAAGTGGCCAGCTACTGGTCAAAGGACATTTAATCAACTACCAAGCTTGCAAACTCTTTTTTGTCTGTTTGTTAAAAAATTGTTAAAAATGTAATACTTGTTGATACTGACACGATAAATAAAAATAAAGTATGTTATATTGTATATAAACTTGATCAGCTTCAAACATACTAAATTCTACAGTGTTTGCTACAGAGAATATTACAAGAATAAGTGTATTTTAAGTGTATTATAGAATAATATAATAGGAATATTTATTTTGAAGTAAAGCCATTATTTTCAGTAGACCTTCTAAATGTGTATAAGTTGCCTTAATAAAATTTATCACAAATGTATTATACAGCATCAATAAAGAATCTAAGTTCAGAATAATGGAATATAGTTTATGGCTCAGTTCTGTCAGTTGCCATCAGCACCGTGCTATGTTCAGACTCTTTTTTTTCTTCATGATTGCTAGCAACAAACCCTACCTTCATTTATTCCTTCAGGATGGGGTTGCTCGACCTATGACAGCAGTTCAGGCAGCAGGTTACACAAAAGCATCTTCAAGAGGTATATGTCCCCACAAAATGATTGGCTATGACTGGAAAACATTATAGCACCATTCTTAGTCTAGTTTATTAATCTGTAGGTGCTGCATTTGATCCTCTTGGTCAATCTAGGGGACCAGCTCCTCCTCTAGAAACAAAAAATGAAGATAGGTATGTAAAATTGTTTTGTTTTCATATTTTTTTTTCAGCTATAGTTTTTAGATTCTTCTTTTAATCAGTAATATTTTATCAAGGTTTTATCACTTATGCTGGGAATGGGAACAGTTCGTATACTACCTTTTACTGAGCAAATCTGTACCCAGAGAAGTTTGGGAAACCACCTTGTTTTACGGAGGTTGAAAGCAATATTGATTTGATTTTCTGCTAGTAAGGGCAAATCTCAAAGAAAGCCAGTGCAGTGTAGTAGTTTGAGCAGTGGACTAAGACTCTGGACATCAGGGTTTGTGTCCTTGCTCAGCCATGGAAACTTTCTGGGTGACCTTGGACTCAGCCTCAGAGAAAGGCAGGCAAGCCTTGTCTGAACAAATCTTGCTAAATGTCAAGGGGAGATTGTAGTAAATGTAAAAGCTGTTAAGAGTTACAACATCTATGATTCAAAGTCTGGGAAAGATCATGTTTAAAACTATGACATCTACAATTCGCCAACATCAATTGTGTATATTTTATTATTTTATGTTATGTCTATATGTTATCTGGAATACACAATGAAAATGTGAAATATAAACGTGTTAAATCCAGTAAAACTGAAGTCTGCAAAAGGTTTTGGACTATAGATTTCCTGCTAAGTATGTGCTATTTTATTTTTTAGCTGTGATTTTATATTTATTCTTTGTTTTTGTATTTATGATATGCTTTTATTGTGCCTTTTGCAAGCCACACATTGAGTGCATCCAAAAAAAAAAATACAAAGCAGTTAGCAAGGGGGGGGGGGGTTGCCGCTGGTATTGTTTTGTCTTTGTAGATAAATAATGCTTTTGTGTTTCCAACCTATAGTCCAGAAGGAAAAATTAAACAATTGGAGAAAAAAGTAAATGAGTTAGTCGAAGAAAGCTCTATTGCTCATAGCTGTGGAGATTTAAAACTGGTATGTCACAGATTTTAATTAATATTTTAACTTCATAATATAGAACAGAACTCTGATTTCATAACTTTCAAATGTTCATCTTACTTTGCCTGCTGAATATTAAGCAGAAACTATGGCTAGTCCAAATAAAGCCCTTGAATCATAAGCATTCTGTATTCCATCACATGCAGATGTTTCTCCTATGCAAATGAGCCCATTTGTTTGTTAACACATTGACATAAAAATAATTGGAAATTTTGAAGACAGTGTTGACCATGTTGTCAGATGTTGATTCTATATACAAGGCTGCTCTGAGGCGCAGAACTGTGGCAGTCTTTAAAAATAAATTGAGAGTTAAATTTGGGGTCGAGAATCCAGCTTGCTATGAATACTTTGTGTTCCTTCTTAAACAACAATAATTCCTTCTCCTGTTCACTTGCATAGTTCTATTTGTCATTCCTATTTAAAAACTCAAGAAGATTGTTCTGCTAGAGGTCCAGTACTGGAAGTAGACTTTATTATGCTTGGTGTTCCCTGTAATTTATAAAACTTAAATTAGCATTACCCAATCCTGAAGATGGACATTTGGGGGCACGTTAAGAACTCTAGTTGGGAAGAGGAAGAAAAGTTGGTTTTTAAAGTCCCAAGTTCATAATCTGCTTGCCTGAATTTTCCAATGATTTTTTTGTGATATACTGTAATATCTTCTAACTGGAGCCCCCGGTGGCACAGTGGGTTAAATCCCTGTGCCGGCAGGACTGAAGACCGACAGGTCACAGGTTCGAATCTGGGGAGAGGCGGATGAGCTCCCTCTATCAACTCCAGCTCCCCATGCGGGGACGTGAGAGAAGCCTCCCACAAGGGTGATACAAACATCAAATCATCCGGGCGTCCCCTGGGCAACGTCCTTGCAGACGGCTAATTCACTCACACCAGAAGTGACTTGCAGTTTCTCAAGTCGCCCCTGACACGACAAAAAAAATCTTCTAACTATAAATTCTGAAGAAGCACACAACTGAATTCATATGGAAACTAAAATGAAAACTCTGCCCCTTATTTGAGCTCTAGTTGAAAGACCCATGTTTTGCAGATATGTTCTCTTCTATCTGTTCCTCTATGGATTTTCTGTTTTTGTGCTGTAGGAATATGTTTTTGTTTCATGCAGCATGTTCTGAAAGAGGCAAAACTGAGCTATAATTTCTCTTCTTTAAGGCTCTTGAGAAGGCAAAAGATGCTGGAAGAAAAGAAAGAGCATTAGTGAGGCAGCGTGAACAGACAATGTCTCCTGCTAACATCAATCTAGATCTTACTTACACTGTAAGTACTTATTAATTTATTTATTTGGTCCAGTATTATTTTCAGATCTGTACAACTGTCAGATATTCACAGATTCTCTTCTGCTGCTATTTTGTGTTTGCCACTACATGTCTTCCTGGTTGGAAACTCCCATTTCCTGCTGTTTGGTGTAACTCTCAGAATGAAAATAAATAAATAAAACCAAGTTTTTAAAAAATCATATATTATAAATGTTCTCATTTCTTTTCTTCTAGGTGCTTTTCAATTTGGCTAGCCAGTATTCTGCTAACGAAATGTATGCAGAAGCACTAAATACCTATCAGGTCATAGTGAAAAACAAGATGTTTGTTAATGGAGGTAAGTGATACTCACAAGACCTAAACTTGCTAATGAATTAAGGAATACATCCCACGAAAGGGTAACTCTTCATCTGTATCTTACGCTGTGATTAATTGTACCTGCTCCAATAATGCATTTTCTGTTTGTTACAATAACAATTGATACAAACTCTAATTTTTTTCTCAAACATTTATAGCAAACATGAAAGGCCTCTCTGGCTAGACTGTTACGTTCAAGTAATGTAAAGGACTCTGGTGCCTGTCCCAGCTAATTGACATTCCTCCAGATGGAAATGTCTGTCTAAGCCCAGATTGTTTTGAAGTTTCTTTGCTCTGAGCCCAATGTCTCAGCTCTGAGAGCAGTCAGGTTATGATAATGAATTTAGGGCAAACCTGATTAAGTCAGTGTTACTCTGCATCAAATGTTAGTTTTTAATCCAGTAGGGGGACAGAGGAGGAGTGCATGCCACTCATAGACTTGGAGTTGGGAGAGACCAAAGGAGCCAGCCAGTCCAACCCAAACACCCCTTTGCAGGAACACACAAATCAGTTAGTTATTCCTAAAGGATGGCCACCCAGACTCCTTTAAAAAACTCCCAAAGAAGACTCCACACTTCAAGGCAATTTATATCACTGTCAAAGAGCTCTACTGAGCTTTCTAATATTCTCATGGAATTTCTTTTCATGTAGTTTGAACCCATTGTTTCATGTCTGTAGAGCAGCAGAAAATAAACAACTTCAATATAGCACTCTTTCAAATATTTAAACAGAGTTTCATATCACCTCTTAACCTTTTCTTTTCCAGGCAAAACATATCCTGGCTAGAAAAGTGTTTTAATTTTTTAAAAATCTGAACCATATCTTAATGCTGATACTTGGTATGTGGTTGTTCTGTTCAAGGAGTCTCATAATCATTCCACTAACAGATTACCCATGTGTAGCTTTTAATACCAGAACACAGATTTCTTTTTCACACATTAGATTAAGATATTTTCAGTCACAGATGGTACAGGTTTTATTGTCTGTACATATTTCATTTTTATGTTCTCCAGGTGCTTCTGTGTACTCATTTATATCGCATATATTCTATATATAATCCAAATAAGATTCTGTGGAATATGTGGGACCTGGGCTATATTTAATTCATTGTATTGTTTGGTAGGCATGCTGAAGGTGAACATGGCAAATATTTATTTGAAACAGAGAAACTATTCAAAAGCGATCAAATTTTACCGAATGGCTCTAGATCAGATTGCAAGTGTCCATAAAGAGATGAGGTGAGTCCCAGTAGGAACCAATTTGATATTGCTTGCTGTTACAGCATCTGAACTGAGAAGACCCTCCTGCTATTTCTTAGGAGATTGGTGAAGACCTGTGTATAGATAAATGTTTAACTGATTTTACTGCTATCTTCATTTTACCTTGATAGAAAACAGTCCTTTATATGTTCACGTATCACAAAGAGATGGGGAATATGTCTCACCATTATATAAAAGAATATAAAGGGTGGTGCATGACCAGGTTTCTCTTTCTTCCCCCATATTACTTTCTCATATTCCTTCACTTGGGGTATTTTTTCCCAGTGCAAGTCTGATTCTGGAATGAATGCAGCCTGGGGACTATAGTCTTTAAGCAAAAGAACACAGAGAAAGATGGTAGAATGGGAAAGGGTTCAGTTCCACTAACAATGGTGTAAAAGGAAGTTACTACTCTACATTTCTATTTATATGCTAATGAACAGAGTCCAGAAGTAAGGAATGATAGGTGATAAAGTTAACCATTTCCAGTTACTCTTTGAATAAATGACAGTGGTTCTTTGTGCAAACAATTACATTTGAAAAGCAATGCAACTATTAACAGTTGTTCGCTGATGCAAGGCACAACTATTCCTACTTTCAAGACTTGACACTTTAAGAGCATTTTAGAGACATTTTGACGAGTATTTTAATATCCAATATTATTCTCTCAGAAAAATAAGAGAAGGTGATAGAAAAAATTGAAAAGCAATAATCAGGACAATTAATAACACAATAAAAGAGACATTTTTAGAACCTGGGAGAGGTGAATCATGAGAATGGAAAGGCTGGGAAACCATGAAATGATGATGGCATGGAGAAAACTCCAGAGAAGGGATCGGGAGAATGCAAAGATTGGGAAACCCTGAAATGATGATGACATGGGGGGGGGGGGGGACTCCAGAGACTCAGATTGAGAACCCTGAGGGGTTTCAGTCCCATGCAGTTAAGTTCCTCCACTCTTCACTTTTAAAAAAATCTGTAACTGGGTAAATATTGTGAAATAATAGTTTCTAACAGTAATTTCTTTAATCAGGATTAAAATAATGCAGAACATCGGAATTGCATTTATTAAAACTGGCCAATATACTGATGCCATTAGTTCATTTGAGCATATTATGAGCACTTCGCCAAACCTGAAAGCAGGCTTCAATTTGATCCTTTGCTATTTTGCTACTGGAGACAGAGACCAAATGAAAAAAGCTTTCCAAAAATTAATTGCTGTTCCATTGGATATTGATGATGATGACAAGTATATTTCACAAGGGGTAAGTATAAGCAAAGATGTAGCTAAACGTTGTAAAACTTGCAAAGTAACAACATTTGAATTATGGAGTAAGATGCAGCATATTATAATGGAATGCAAAGGTTATTGTCATGGTTCTGCATTGTGTCTTTTTTTTACACCCAGAGTTTTCAAATGCAGTTCTGAAGTAGAGATTTCTGATACATTTTTATTAAATGTTACAAAAAGAGCATATGGTTGGCTCTCTGTATCCATGGTTTCTGCATTTACAAATTCAACCCACCATGATTTGAATATCTTCAAATTTCAAAAAGCAAATCTTTATTTTGCCAGACATTGATGTGTAGGCATATCCTCTTGTAATCTCCTGCCATTTCAGAGATCATCAGGCTCTCTCCCACACTTGTCTGAGTTGTTCATCGTTTTAAATAAGGGATTCCATTTTACTACACCATTGTACATAATGGGATGTTTTGACATGTTACAGAGGGTCCTGGAACCAAACTCCAGTTGTCCACCGCATAGATGTAACTTCTATGGAGGAACAGTTTAATAACAAATTATCTGACCTGTTGCATTGCACAATGCAACAGTTGACCATCAAGATGCCTCCAGAATAATCATAGACATGTATTCTTTTCTGTGGTCCTTGTTTTAATTTTAATGTTAAGAAAAGGAAGTGCTATATGTTATTTGTAATCTGTTCTAAAATCTAATGCCTTTATATGTCATTTTTTATTTATATAACTACAGTGTACTTTCTGTGTTTACATAGGATGATGCACATACAAACCTATTGATAGAGGCAATTAAAAATGATAGCTTACGGCAAATGGAACGTGAAAGGTAAAATTGGATGTCACTTGTGTTGTATAATTGCAAAGGATCTTCTTTGATTTGTGGATATATTTAAACGGTGGAATGGGGATCTGATCTACATAGCCAATAATCTTCATTTACCAAAATGGGACATTGGGACCCAAAGAAACCCTGGGGAAAACTGTTTTGACAAATTATTTTTACTGTTGAGGTACTTTTTATTCAAGACAACTGACAGGGACAAAAAAGTTACAGAGGTGTATTTATTTACTTATTTACAACATTTCTGCCCCGCTTTTTTTCACCCTGGAGGGGACTCAAGGCAGTTTACACTTAGGCAACGTAGAGCTAATTCACCCTGGCTGTTGGTAGGTTGGCCACATTTAAGTTAATGTGAGAATTGGAATACTCAGTTGAGTTAAGAAATACAAGAAGTGAACATGGAAGTTTATCTCCCAGCTCTTAACAACCCTATCCACATTATTAATCTCCGAATCATCAATATATAAGAATGTTCTAATCAGAAAAATCCCACAATCTGCTCAATACTAATTGTTTGCAGCTTGGTGTCTCAAGAATGTTAAACAAATGTTGTATTTTGTTTAGTTGTGCCCTTGTCAAGTTAAATGTTCTTTGGCATCCAACTATGCTGTGCAGACAGCATAGGTTTATTAAATTATCCACTCTGAATTCCGGTAACATTGATACTTGTTTTCCACCATCTCTCCATCTGTTTGTTCTGTGTTTCAATTTGAGACTTTTATTTATCTCTCACCAAAACAGATTTCTCAGATGTGGGAATGCAGGAGTTCAAATAGCACAAAATGTTGCAGCATAGAGTATTCCTGTTCAGAGTTATCAGTCAGCCATAACATGTTCACAGATTATAAATTCAATGTTTACTTTCTTTTGTTTTTCTATTTCATTTCTGCTCCTCAGAGCGGTCAGTATTTCATATTAGTATATATTACATAAATATGGCTAATCTATAGTCTATATAATAAATGTGTTTTTAATGTGCCACAAGATTCTTGGTGATTCTTGCTAGTATCTTTACAAGGTGTTGTGGTCAGTCCCTGTATTCCTGTGATATCTGTGATCATTTTTTTCTGGAAAAAAATGTCTTGTGTTTTTAAGGAAAGCTACAGCAGAAAAATATATAATGACAGCTGCTAAATTAATTGCTCCAGCAATTGAAACATCATTTGCAGTTGGCTATGACTGGTAGGTAGCATTTTTCAAATGAGTTGTTATTTTCATATAATGTATTCTGGAATTGCCCAGAGGGACAATTGCAACATTGTTGTGCCAGTTTCTTCCTCTCTTGCAGATCAGCATTTTAAAATGTCATATTCAAGCTCCCTTGAATTCTCTGTGGGGAGAAGGTGGAATATAAATGAAATAAATAAAATATTTTCAAGAGTCCATATAATTTTGTAACTATCCAATCAGATCATTTTCTCTCCATGAAGTGATAGTTAGTTCCTCAGATAAAATGAGACAAGTCATACGTCACAAATTGTATAGTTGGATGTCCAAGCTCCAAACCTTGTACCCTAAATCTAAAAGTGATTTAGAAGTTATCTAGAAGTGATGGCTAAGATTGTGATCCAAAAAGCCTTTAGTTCAAGTTGCTCTTGCATTATGAACTCCCTGTTGGTTTTGTGGAAGCTGAGTCTCAATCTGAATTTGTCTGTGAAATAATATGATAATTCTGGGCTGTGTTGTAAAGCTGTTGCAAAGGAGGTTGTATACCTTGCCCATTTGCCAGGATAGATTAAGCTCAACAGAAGCTGAATCTATCCTGGCTATCTGTCAGGGGTGCTTTGAATGTGATTTTCCTGCTTCTTGGCAGGGGGTTGGGTTGGATGGCCCACAGGGCCTCTTATAACTCTATGATTCTATGAAGCATGTGGTGTGTGTGTGTATAAACAAACTGTTGTGTCTCAGCATCAGGATAGATAGGATTTTTTTCTAGAAGGCTACAGTACATATTGGATTTTAAAACTAGGTGATAAAATGCTTTCTTGAAATCAGGATGTTCGCTATGTAACAAAGAATTTTGCATTTGATTTCAATTCTTATAGGTGTGTAGACGTAGTGAAAACTTCCCAGTACGTGGAATTAGCCAATGACCTGGAAATTAATAAAGCAATTACATATTTGCGGCAAAAAGATTTTAATCAGGTATAGTGTTTTTACAAAATTCTTTTTGTACATTGGTAAACATTAAGTAATAATAATACTATTTCAAGTATAAATTTCCATTATAATATCCCTCAATGAACCGAAAGCAATCCTTCTCTATAATCACACTATTAAATGGAGAATTCAGAACATTTTCTTTGCTTCCTTCTTCCAATTTAATTGACATCAATAAAACTGAACTTTTTATTAACCTGTGATCCAGAATGCAATGTTAGGTCTAAATCTGATCAGTTTTTATAATGATAATTCGAGGATACTATATGGTGTAACCATGGAGTAGCTCTCACTTTTATCTTTTTGTTTAAATTGATGACATTTATTTTGCTTTATTCTTTCCTTTCTTGTACTCTTTTTCCAAATTTGTTTGGTGATGTAAGTATGATGAGGTATGTATTATACTTATATGTATTAAAATATTATTTTTGCACAAGTTTACTGTAAAGTGGTACATACTTAAAAGAAAAGCAAACATATTGGCACTTTACTAGCAACTCATTGTCATCGTCGTCCTCCCTTCGTTCTGAAAATTAAATTCAGTTTTCTCTATTTTAGTTTGGCATATTTGATTGTATCCCCTGGCAAATTATTCAGGGAATCTATCCTCCATTTTAGATGTTCATGGGTTGCATATGCATATGTATTCAGAAATATGTTTGTAGCCTTAACATAAAAAGTTTATTCCATTTTTAAGGCAGTAAAACATTGTTTTAGGAAAGAGAAAAGTAAGAGTAGTGACCCAGCCAATCAGCATTGTGTACTCTACTGTAAGCACACAAATAGTTTCTCCTGAGTTTGTTCAGTCAAATAGACATCTGTAAATGCTATGTGTGCACCTTCACAGTAGACCCTTAAATCTAGACCCTTATTTAGGCAAATGAATACTTGTAACTGTATTCTGTACCCACAGGAAATTATGTAAATGTCCCCGTCCCCCCTTTTAGTTCTGGATAGGATTCTGACCTTGCAGGGGCCATGAAATATTAGACCCCTTTATCTATGCCACCACATAGGTGTCTGTAGTGCCTCCTCCTTGGTTGAAACACTTACTTCAGAGAAGTGTAAATTAGTAGATCAGGAAGTTACCTCTTGGGAAGCAGGGAGACTAACTGATGTACCACAAGATGGACAAAAACATAGACCAGCTGGACTTGGTCTAAAGAAAAATCCTGCAAATGAAAAAATAGAGTTTGATTGGTTGCTGACAATATTCTTTATTGGTAGCAGCAAATCTCAGCAGGTTTTTGGTTGGAGTGTTCATGGTCATAATCTTTGTCGTGCCTTCTCACTTGTAGGATTGCATCCTCAGGTTCTGTATACATTGCTGTAATTTCATTGTAGTTGCATTATTTTGTTTATATTGCTGTATCTGTATGTAGTGCCCTAAATGTACATTCAAGTTGCAATGTCTTGCTCTGGATGCTCTTCCATATTCTTATAATGCAGAAAAATTACAGCATTTGGACATTCTTGGGCAGTGATATGAGTCCCAAAGAGCTGAAAAATATGCCAAAATAATCATTTGATCATCACTGTCATCATGGTTTCTTAGCCATAGGAATGCAACTTTAAACTCCATATGCCTTGTTGTAGTTTCACTGTGGTTGCATTATTTCAATTACAGGCAGTCCCCGAGTTACAAACATCTGATTTACAAACCACTCACACTTAAGTGTGGGACTGAGACAACAGGAAGTGAGATAAATCTACCTCTTAGAAGAGAAATCCACTCCTGAAAGAGTTTTCATGGGGAAAAGGTGTCTCAACTGAAGCTGTCTCACCAATCCTTGTTTCCACAACAAGCCAAAATTTTCTGAATCCAATTGTCACAGGGACAGAAAGCGAGGTGAAATTTTCTGATCAGGGGCACAGATAGCAAAACAAACACCACAGGGATGTTAACCCTTCCCTATGCTATCCAAAGCTTATATAGCTGGAGTTACACCTCAAAATTGTACCTGTTCCGACTAACAAGCAAATTCAACTTAGGAACAAACTTACTTATTTTGTTTGTAACTTGGGGACTGCCAGTATATTGCTGTATTTGTATGTGGTGCCCTTGATCATACACTTCTAGCAAGCAATTCTTTATTTTCTTAACAGATTTTCTGTTGCTTTCAAGAGAGTAGTTATATCTGTGGTGTACTATGTTTACCAAAGGTCCCTGGTTAAATCTCCCACCTCCTCAGGCAGGGATATATATGGAAGGCCCCTGTCTATTTGCAATCAATCAAGACAACATTGAGCTGAAATGAACAATTGTGTTTTTTTTCTCTGGGTGTATCTAAACCATAGAATTAATACTGTTCGATGCCATTTTAACTGCCATGGCTCAGGCTTTGGAATCCTAGGAGCTGTTGTTTGGCACTCTTTGGCAGAGAAGGTTGAAGACCTTGTAAAACAACAATTCCCAGGATTCTGTAGCATTGAGTCTTGACAGTTAAAGCTCATCACAAACATCAGGTGAGAATGCTTCTGGAACATGGTCATATAGCCCGGAAAACTCAGCAACCCAGTGATTCCGACCATGTAAGCCTTAGATAACACAGTTAAAGTGATGCTGAAGTGTATTAATTCTACAGTGTAGATGCATCCTATAAGTCTCTTAAGGTTTCTCTTTGTTACTTGTTACTTGCATTCATTTTTGATATATATTTATTGAGATAATGACTTATTGAAGGCAGTGCTGTTATCGTCAACCACAGCATGTGAATATATCTAGACTTAAATCAGGTTCATGGTTCCAACTTCTGTCAATCCATTAATCATGAAACATATTTAGGTGTTGACTTTTCAAACAATTGACCAAGTCTGCTCTAGTTGAGACTGACAATTTAATTGACTTGGCACTATGAGCTACATTTTTGTAAAAAAGAAATACATTCCTTTATTAAGCACTACCTTGGAAACAATCATTTTTTATTTTAGCAAAATCGTTTTGGCTAAGTATATACAATTAAATATATCTATTGATGAACAAAAACCTGTAGTCTGTAGATCACAAAACATCTAGTACAATTTACCTGTGAATTATTAATAAATGTATGCACATTTAAAACATTTTTTTCTCTGGAATTAATGAACTCTGTAGATAATAATGAAAATAGGGTTTCTGCTGTGACTGTAGCATGTACTTCCTAAGTGGTTTGCTGGGGAGCAATAAACATGAGCTCGTTCCATGGGCTTTGCATATGTGCTCTTTTGCACCTCATAAATTAAGACACTAATGCACTTTGTGCTGGAAACTATAAAACTAGTATGTACTTCACATACTTGACTCATTGCTCTAAGGTACATTCACTTTATAATAAGTAACTGAAATGTTGGGCTTCGTAAACTTCTGGGGGGTGCGGGGGTAGACAGAAACAACCCAGTGATATGTAACTAGTCTTTTTATATTACAAAAAGGATTAAGTTCAAGTTGTAAAATAAAGAAAAGGTGTAGACTTTGGTATGCAAAATGCAGTGGCAGCAACACATGCTACTATGGTAAACATTTTTTCCACACTGTAGGAAAATACATCTTTTATAAAACACATATTTTACCCTATTTTCTCTTTTGGTAACAATATTTTTAAGAAAAAAAATGCAGAGGCATCTATTTGGTAAAAAAGATTTTAAAAAGTTTATTGTGGTAACTATGCCATTTAAAAAGACACAAAACTGGGTATTTTTGAGATTATCTGGATTTCTTCACTAGACAAAATATTTAAAATCAGGAAAAAGGAGTGAAGATTTTAACTTTAAATCACGTTCTTTGCATATTGCAGTCTTGTCTGTAATATGGTTCAAAGTATCTGCAAATCCACAAAGTGTCCTAATTCAATAAGAGTTCTGTTAGAAAGTATTGTAGTTACTGGATTAAGAAAGATATGGAAAGACAGGAGAACCCAGATTAGATTGCTATACGTTGTGGCATGTCATTTTGGTTGCTATTCTTGTTAGTTTGTTTTTTGTATGGTTCAAACAAATAGTGTACAGCATTTGTAATTGTATCAATGAAAGGATTTTTAAAAGGGAGAGAATGAACTCTCAGAAAGTAAAATTCTATAAAAACCCAGTTTCCAGTGCTTTTGACATTGGCATGTATAGCTTGATACCCATGTGATGTACTGATTTGAGCATTGGACTATAAATGGAGAACAGGGTTCAAATCCCTTTTCATCCATAGAAATCCACTGGGTAACCTTGGGCAATCACACTCTCTCGGCCTCAAAGGAAGACAATGGCAAACCACTCTGAATAAATCTGGCAAAGAAAACTCTGTGATGATTTTGCCTTGAGGTCATCATAAATAATAAATAACTTAGATGACAGACAACATATGGTATTTAAAATTGAAATATTAATCTTAGCATAAGAGATACTGCTGTGATAAGTTAGACCCAGAATCAGTAATGCTGTAGTCTAGTCTGTTCCTTCCTCACAAAACAGAAAATAGGAGTAGTGTCGCTGTAGAATTAGAAGCAATTGTTGGGCGCCTTTTTAAAGGGACTGATTTTCACAACAGCACTGGAAAGAGTTTGTGCATAGTTTGCAATTATGTATCGGTTAGGCAATCAAAGGTGAAGTTGTTGGAGCCACATCTAAATAAAGAACTTTTAAAAACAAAGTCCTTTGACCAGCTGATAAAATGCCATGGGGCATGAAAGTGAGACACATCAGGTCCAGTTGTTATTGTATGCCTTCTGAGTTGTGACAAGTGTAAGTAGATTTGAAGGCACATCATATCAATGAGACAGTGGTTTGAAAATCATTTGAGCTTTTGGTGGAAGCTGAAGAGAAAAATAAGAATTGATCAGTCAAAGTAAAGGCAAGTTTGTGGTTTCTGAGTCTGATCTAGATCTGCTATACTTGCCAAATATACTTTTTCCTTGTGTCTGCTAGTCTCTTCCACTTGTGGACTTTGGAGTACAACTTGTTGGTCAAGATCCTACATGAGGATAATATAGTGTTAATCTCCCCATGAAGAATTGCTAATGGATTGTGCTAAATAACCCTTGTGTTGAATGCCAACAACATGCAACTTCATTCATAGTTAAAGAAATGGGAGTGGGGCCAGATTCATTGAAACAAGCACAACAGTTAAATCTTTTATATCCAGAACTTTGTCTTATTCCTTGATATTTTCATTTCTTGTTTTAGATCCAGTGATATTTGGAAATACACACATCTTTAGAATTATTTCAGTTCTGTCTATATGACAAGGAAGTGTTCATACAAATTTTATATTTGTTCATTGTGATTTGTCATAGGAAATTGTCATTTGCAGTCAGTCTTATGCAAGTTTACTCAGACTTGTTTTGCCCTTTTGCCCACAGAACTGCTGGGGAGAGCTATGACTCTTTGTCCCATAGAACATTTACTTTGAAAAAAAACCCCTTTCACTTCATTGGCAAATAGTATGATCTGAATGGTTATGCTCAAACACCTTTCATATGTTGCTGTTAAATAATGTAGTATTATGAATCAACAATGCACTGACCAAATAGGCACAATATCCTGAACTAAGAATTTATTTTGCATAGTTTCCTACAACAGAAGTTCAGCAACCCTTGTTTAAATGGATTTTCAATATGAATAACTTTATTACTTACTTCTAGGCTGTGGAGACATTAAAGATGTTTGAGAAAAAAGACAGCAGAGTCAAAAGTGCAGCTGCAACAAATCTTTCTTTTCTTTATTTCTTGGTAAGTGACTCCTTGGGATGGTGCTTATTAACTTAAGTCTGAGGGTATTCAGCCTCAGTAGATGTTTCCATTTGGTTTGTCTTAAAATATAATGCAGATATTTTGGGAAGACAACTGTGAAATAAATTTCACAGCTAAACAGCTAAATTCTTGCAAGCATCATCATCATAAAACGCCAGATATGATGATGGATAAAGCAGAGTGTTTCAATCGTACCCCACCCCCAAAAGCTGAAATTCATTCAGTGTCTGAAGCTGGTATCTAAAAATAAATAATCAGTGTTACACGGAAGAGAAAGGGAACAGTGCTTTGAGTTCAGTATCTTTTCTTGCAGTTTCTCAAGTCACTCCTGACACGACAAAAAAGAAAGAAAGAAAGAAAAGTATCTTTTCTCCCTCTCTGTATCCTACTCTCCATATAAAAAATCATAACCCGAATGATGGGTCACATCTTAGATTTCTGTGTTATTCAAGAGTATCACTGAGAAGCATAGATGATTAATATGGAGCCAAACACTCTGATATCTTGAGTTTACCGTGAACCCAGAGTTTGTGTTTTCAGTTGAATACCAGACGTGTCCATCTCAGTAACACTTTTAAACATTATCTCCAAAGCTTCCCTCTGATACTTTTATCTATATTGTTTGGATAAATTTGGTAGTTGCCTTAGTACCAAGAAGCTTGAGCATAAAGAGGAGAGCCATACTAATCCTCCTCCTCATATAGATATTTGTTACTTTAGAGGGAAATACTTATGATACGGTTTTTGAACATCATGTATTATTCTTTGCCTTGGGAAAGCCTTGCATATGTCCTTCAAATAGCTTGGGGAAAACATCTTCAGTGATTCTTTGATGTGGTTCCTTTTTCTGACATCATCCGTTTTCTGCTCAATTTGCAAGTATTACCATCCCTAAGGAGCACATTCATTATATTTCTAAGAGCCAAACTAAATAATTTGTGGAAGAGCTGTAACACAGTTATTCTTTCCTTTAAAAAAAAACAACAGCCATAAAGAGACTGATTTGGACTAGACCTGGAGTATTTGCCCAGCATTTTAAATACTTTTCCATAGACAGATCCCTTTCACATCAATTCTGATATATAAGCTATAGAGTACAAGTTGGGGGTGGGGGGTTGGACAGGTACTGTAATAGCCATTACTTATGACAGGTTTGAACATCTACCAAAAAGTAAGTCTCTTTAAGTCAAAACTTGGCAAAGTGAAACCCACACACGGCACCCAGGTCCCTGGGGACCAGCATATTTGTTTTCAAAATGTTTTTCAAAAACAGGTTTCTTTTTTGTGGTCTCTTTGAATCACATAATTGGGTATTCTGCACAGACGTAGAGCAGTGTTCAGAACCTTCTAGAATCACTAGGCAGAAAAGTTTTGGCGGTAACCCCGTCCACTATTCCAATTTGTCGCTGAAACCCCTTAGTTCCTTTAATCCGCGCTGCAGCTGCTTCATGAACCTTTGAGCCCTTTAAGCTGTTTAGTCTTCCGACTCTGTTATTGCAAAATTCTTTAATTCACTCTTCTATTCAGTCAGAGAGAGTCTTCCAGTTCGCTGTTCGTAAAGCTCCTATGTTTGCTTTCACTCTCATGCTATTGTGCGTACGGGGCTTATGGCCTAGTATGGCCTAGTGCGGGATGGCCTCCACGACTCACTTTAAGAAGTGCAAACAGTGTGGTGGGAAGCTCCCCGACACAGATGGACACTCTTTAAGTGCCTCCTTTGCCTGGGCGAGGAGCATGTTGTTGAGTCCTGCATCCACTGCCAGACCTCTACCTCCCAAGTGAGGAAAAATTGAGAGGTGAGGCTTTGATCTTCTCTTTGCCAACAAGCCTTGCTGCCTTCTTCCTCAGTTTTGGCTCCCATTGCAAAATCCTCTGGAAGCCTATTCCTCCTCTGACTTCTGTGAAGGAGAAATATGAAACATTCGGCTGAAGAAGCCATGGCTTCCCACTCTGAAAAGACAAAGTATAAAAAGCCTACTTTATTGCCTAAGAAAACCCCAACTTTGGGGAAAGCTAAGGAGGCCAGAAGGAAAAAGGCCAGAAAACTGGCTGAGAGGCATGATCCTAGAGAATCCAAGGGCAAACCAGCTCTGACCGCTGAACCTCCACAAATGGCATCCATGGAGTTCTCTCCTCTGGTTCTGCCTCTAGAAGGTGTGCCTGAAGCCACCAAGCCGCACTCTGATGTAGAGGAGGTGGATCTCTCTACTGGCAGTTGACAAGGTGCCCCCTTTGACTTGTGTTTGTTCTTGTATTTATTTAGAGACAAACTGTCTCTTAACTTGCTAGTAAAGTATTTGTATTTATTGTAGGAAAATGAAGTTACCCAGGCCAGCAATTATGCAGATTTAGCTGTAAATTCTGATAGATACAATCCAGCTGCTCTCACAAATAAAGGAAATACAATTTTTGTAAATGGAGACTATGAGAAGGCAGCAGAGTTTTATAAGGAAGCTTTAAGGAATGATTCTTCTTGCACTGAAGCACTTTATAATATTGGTAAGTACTTGTGCTGTAGTCTGAGATAGGACTTTTAGAGAGATGGGAGAAATAGCTAGGGCAGTATGAACTCGGGAGTGGCAGTGCAGCTAACTACGAATTCACTGAAGATGTCCATAGCAATGAATGACAATTTAATGATAATCCAAAATATCCAACTTAGCCATATAAATGAACAAAATAAAATCAGGGCTTTTACAATTATCTCTTAGTAAAGGTAAAGGTTTTCCCTTGACATTAAGTCTAGTTGAGTCTGACTCTGGGGTGGTGGTGCTCATCTCCATTTCTAAGTCGAAGAGCCGGCATTGTCCGTAGATGCCTCCAAGGTCACGTGGCTGGCATGACTGCATGGAGTGCTGTTATCACTTATATGACAAAAACATTTGATAGATTGGGTTGGAAATACCTACATAAGACAAGTGCTGGCTTGAATATTCGCATTAGCTCCTTAAAAATCTTACTTACATTCTGTGGATGGTTAGCAGAGCACGCACTGGCCAACACACATTTTGGTGCCCCAAATGTTAGACCTGTTTCTGGGTATATTTTACCTGCTGATTCCAAAAATGGCACCAGTTTCCCCCTATCAGTTCTTGCTTTTGAGATACAGAACATATCCCATCTACCAGTTACCATATGCTCTCCCACAGAAAATCATGATCACCATATCAAAGAAACTAGAGATGATGCAGTCTATCCAATACAATTTTCTGAATCAGATCTCCAAGTATTCCCAGGAACAGGCCTAAAAATCAAGACACGGGGTTGTGTATTTTAATATCCCACTGCTATCCATTCAAGGCTAACAAAGTAGGCAGGCTAATGGCATTAGTGAATGTTGACGGTTTAAAGATAACAGGGAAAAGATACCTGTTTGTTTGTTTGTTTACTGCATTTCTATGCCAGCTTTCTCAGCCCGAAGGCTTACAAGGCAGCCAATGATAGCCTTTGACATGGAAGTTAATAGCAAGAATGATGATTTCTCTGATGTAGAGACAGGCAGCGAGTGTAACACAAACAGATGGTTTTCAACAGAGGCATTTGCAGATTTAGAGTTAAGAAGTTAATTAAAATATAAGACTGGAAGAAAGTGAGGATTCCAGCAAGGGTCTCTGTCCTAAAAAAAATAAAATCCAAAGCTGAAAAACAGAGCATTTTAAGGATTTTATACAATTAGAGTGTGAAGCTCCAATGAATGCAAAGTGGTTGTTAGGATATAGTCAGAAAAGATATGTTTAGTAAGAAAGTGACAGATCAGCTGATCACTGCCAATATGAATTCTGCATTAACATGTAGTGAGATGGACATCAAGTCGGTTTTTTGAAGTGGCCATTGAATTCTTAGCCATTGCGCTCAAATCAGACCTGCAGCTATCAGATAGCCTTTATTCATCAAACAAAAGTTCTTGATAAACTTGTTTGCCAGTGATAGTGTTCTCAGATCTCTTGTTAGACATTTATTTGGCAATACTTTGTTCTGATCCTCACTTTATGCTTCCTTTATAACAACAAAAGCCAATAGGATTTTTGCCTGGCACAGCATGGCCAGGCAACACATCATCTGCATAAGATGTGAACCTTTTAACGTCTTCTACACTCATCAGTTTATTGTAGTATTTGGTACAAGGGAATGAACTATCTGAAAAATAATTCCTACTCTGCAGGGGATTATTTTTCTTTTCCCATATTAATTGTGCTCCTTTGTCATGAAAATGTGTTGAAACTTCTTCTTTTGTTTACCTTTATTGTAGGTTTAACATTAAAAAAACTGAACAGATTAGATGAAGCATTGGATTCTTTTCTGAAGCTACACGCTATCCTTCGAAATAGCGCCCAGGTTCTTTTCCAGATAGCAAGCATGTATCTTTTCAAGAAATATAGTCAAACATTTCAGATATTGAATTCTTTATATATAATATGATCCGATATCCATGATTTCACTTATGCTCCAAAAAATTCCCTTTCAGAAGTGTTTGAGGACCTCTCTTGGTCTTCTAGTGCAATTCTATATAGGATGATTTCTGCCCAAGTAGAACAAAAAGGAACATTCACCATTATCCACAGTTTCAGTTTTATCTACAGGGAATCTTGGAGCATTTCCCCTGTGGATGTAAGAATCATTGTATCTCAGTTGTATCTCATGTAAATCTTTCATTGGAATTTGTGAGTGTCATAAAATATTACACTTAGATTTCTTAGCAGATCATACCTCAGATATGAATTAATGGAGGATCCAAATCAGGCAATTGAGTGGCTTATGCAGCTCATCAGTGTTGTTCCAACAGATTCACATGCATTAGCAAAGCTTGGGGAACTCTATGATACTGAAGGTGATAAGTCACAAGCTTTTCAATATTATTTCGAGGTATGTGTTTTTTCAGATTATAATTCTATATGTACATATAATGCTGACTGTATTTTCTGTACAGAAGGAAAAGTTGTATATAAGGAATAGCATTTTAAATAAGTATCTTAGAAGTTTAAATTGAATTTAACTCCTTTGTCTTTAATGAAGAGTAATACTTGGCATATTTAAGAAGGCTGTATAAGATAAAAGCTTCATCAGGGAATAGATGCAGAAATGTTGAGTTCACTTTACTTCAGATGGTATAAGGGTTAAGTTCCTTGTGAAAGTGATGTATGGTATAGTTAGGTGGTGTCCCTTATATAAAATAGCAAAATCAAGGCTTGCTTTTTGGATTTTAAAAGCATTCAAACTCTGGATAGTAGAATCCATACATGCAGAATCTGTTGATACAACATTCATCAACTTTGCAATATATACCTTGTGTTTTTTTCCAGTGAACGCAAAGGATATAAAATATATCTTTTTGTTTCCTGTTTTTAGTTGTAGCACCACTGGAAACCTTGAAACTTCTATTTAATTTTGTTCTTTACCACACAGTGGCTTTTTAGTTACTACTTTGTTCCGTCTTGCTTTGGCAGCTGTCTACAGCTGTGTTTTTTTGTTTATTTGAACAAGGAAGCAGTGGTTGAGGTGCCACAATCCTTGCTTTTTTACCTTCAGCATAAATTGAATGATTTGATATTTTTACTTTTAGAGCTGATGTTCCAATCATACTTATTAGGAAATAAGCCCTAATATACACCGTGAGATTTCTGTTTGAGTAAACATAGGATTGTGTCTGAATTATCTGAATTATACTTTAGCTTTGGTTATTTTAAAAATCTAAACAACTAAAGCATAGTTCTAATTCATGTCATTTTCCCTTCCCAAGTACACTTCTTTCAGCAGAGGTGCAGGAAACTTATCCTGCAAATGAATTTCAAAAAACAAAATATTTCAAGAAAATTAATTTTTCAAGAAAATTAATCTATTTTGTGGTGTTTACTTTGTTTTGCAAAATTGACATTTTGGGGGGGGGGGGGGAAGACACCTGGAAAATATGACACTCCATTCAGCAAAGTCTTCTAAAACGTTTTCTGTTGAGGGCAAAACATGACACATTCTCTTTAGGGATTAGTTGGGGTATTAGCACACTGCTCTCATTCATGTATTACATATTTTCAGCATCTGGAGAATTAAACACATACATGAGTAAGATATTCCAGAAGCAAAATAAAGATGTTGTTTATCACTAATGCTGTGTTTCTTTCACCTTCTTTATTTTGTCAGTCCTATCGGTATTTCCCTTCAAACATTGAGGTCATTGAATGGCTTGGAGCCTATTACATTGACACACAATTTTGTGAAAAAGCAATTCACTACTTTGAAAGAGCAGCACTTATTCAGTAAGTAATGGTGCATTCAAACCAGTATCAGTGGTAAGGGGACTTTGGGCAATGCAGTTATGCTACATTAAATACTTTAATGTAAAAAATACAACATGCAATAATAGAATAGTTGTTTTTTAAATTATTTATATGTTCCATTTGTTTAAAAGTTGTGCTGAGCTGTCAGCTTAAGCAACAATACAACATTGAGCAATTCCATCTACCTGGGTGGTCTGAATAGCATGTGTCAAGTAAATAGTATATTTAACCTGGATAATAAAACTTTGTGCATTACAGTGTATGGTGAAAGTTTTAAGAATGATTTTTTTTCCTTTTTAAGGATTTATATCTCACTTCCAAATTAAATAATTTTCAGGACATCTTAAATTTCAAAAATACAATACAAAGCAATTGGTTTATCTTTGATTATTTTGTGAGTCAGGAAAACCTGAAGGACAGTGGGGCATGTTGAGGAGTTATTTTCCTGGTGTCACTGCTGTTATTCTTGTGGGATTACAATAAACTCTGCAAAATAAAAAAATATATAAATCAAACAATTAGGTACCCTTGAATTAAGCGTAATGCTTTCTGTCTCATGTCAGTGTAGACCAGGCATAACCAAACTTGTGTCCTCCATGTGTTTTGGACTTCAACTCCCACAATTCCTAACAGCCTCAGCCCCCCCCCCCCAGCTTGTTAAGCTGAGTTGAAGTCCAAAACAGCTGGAGGGCCCAAGTTTGTCCATGCCTGGTATAGCCCATGGGAAGGCTTCATTATAAAAGATTTCAACATCTATGCTTGGAAATAACTTTAACTTGAATTAGTGACAAATTCCAGAATGATCCAGTCATTCTGTTGTGTCCAGTAGAAGGGGAATATTGCTCTCTATATTGGATGTCATGGGTCACATTCCTATTTTGAATTTTCACAATATTCTGTATGTTTTCTTAATCATTTTTATCAACTAAACTCTCTGTCCTAAGAATGATGTGGGACCCTATGTGCCAAAGAGACAGGCCAACTAATCTGTTTTGCCATAAGATTCCCCTCTCTTTAAGTTTATGACATTGCACCAGAAACTTGTCAGAAACAGGAAAGCTGTTCCGTTTCCCTTTTAATATTATGCTTTGAAATGTCAATGTCATTATAACAAATAATCGTGGATGGTAACCTGAGTTTTACAGTACCATATGTAGCATTTTCTCTTTTTATTATTTCTTGGCAGTGGCAGTTTCTTATCACCCTAATTTTCTAGGAAATGCCCAAATTCTTTGGCTTTGTTTGCCAAAGGAGATAAATTGTTTTTAAATGGAAACAGATTTAACAAAAATATTTTAAAACAACAACTAAATTTTGATTACCACTTCAAAAGTAGGAATATGTAGCCTAGTCTTTGGATCATTCATGTTGGCATGTTCTGCCTATTGGAAAATATATAGGACATCTCAATGCAATTCAAAATATTCAGCTAACTCTTGGAAGTATTTCCTTCTGGCACAAAGCCTTGAGCATTTTGGATCCAGTGTAGAAATCAAACACATGAACACATATTAGGCCATTTTAGTTTTGACTTTTTAAAAGAAAAAGTGTACTGATATTCAACAAATAGCATCTTATCTTAAATTCATGGTTTGTAGCTTTTCATTCTCTTTCAGTCAAGTAGCAGGCATTCTATTATTTTGTATGTATTATTAATCAGATAATGCCTTTATGAATCAAAAATGTATATTGTATTGATTATTAAGGCATTGTCTGATAACTTTGCAGTAGACTTTGCAACCCTTTATGAATGGAAGAGTATGGGTGCAATCTCTTCAAAGCTAAGCACTGTACATCGCATTGTATTAGGAGACAGAAACATCAGTAATAGATCAGCTTAGTGAGAGAGTACATGCATTGCATGCATTGATCTTTGGTTCAATCTATGGTTTCCCCAGATATCTGAAACTCTGCAGGATTTCTGCCCATTAGTGTAGACATTACTCAACCAGATAAACTAGTGGTCCGACTCAGAATAAGACCACTTTCTTGTTTTCTTAATGTCTATCCATATCTGTCTTATCTACTTCAGTTCTTAAATATGTGCTTAATTCCATCCAGCTGAAATAGTTGAATGTCTTATTTTTCAAAAATGTTGGGATCTATCCACCAAGCATATTGTATAATTTTAAATCCTGTTTTTGCCAGATTGAAAACTTGCATGGTAACTGAAACCCAATGAATAACACATTTTATCCACACATTTGAGGATGAGAAATTATTTACTTTCTCATCCAAGTAAGAATATATATTTTTGTAAAATTCACTTCATGGTGGATATTCTTCACATCTGTGATGTTTGCTGAAGGTATATCAGTTTTATAACACTATGATATATTTGATTGCAGACCAACTCAGGTGAAGTGGCAATTGATGGTCGCTAGTTGCTACAGAAGAAGTGGTAAGCCTCTTTTCATGGCACATACCATCTTTAATGATCAGATAACCAGGGACTTGGTCTCCTGATATTTTTTGCTCTTTTCTTTAAAAGCACCCTTGTGAGTAGGGGAAGTTTCTTATCCTGCAAGTAATAATAGCTTTGGCTGGAGTGGGATGGATGCAACGTGAAGTTGGGGAAATGATGTGAAGGGCTAAATCCAGTTTTCCCAACATTGCCTGTTAAACTCTGTTTTTAATGTCCTTATCCCCAAAACTAAAGAATTTATTTTATGATATAGTATCTCTTATATGTACTGAATATTTATTTGACTCACAGGTAACTACCAAAAAGCTCTTGATACCTACAAGATGATTCACAGAAAATTTCCAGATAATGCTGAATGTAAGTTTATGGTGCAATTTTCATCACCTTTATGGAAGTTTCACATTTTGTCTTAGGGCGCAGCACACTGTAAAATTATTGTAGTTTGACACCATTTTAACTGTCATGGCTTAAGGCATGGGATCATGGGAATTGTAATTTTACAAGGTCTTTAGCCTTCCCTGTCAAATAGTGCTGAAGCATAACCAAACTACAAGTCCCAGGATTCCATAGTATTCAGCCATCTCAGTTAAAGTGGTGTCAAACTACATTGATTCTCCAGTTTAGATACACCCCTTAAGATCAAAAGTACAATTTGGATATGACAATTTAGCAGTTCTTACAATCCAACCATTATCCTTCAGTGCTATTCATAATAAACATAGAGTTATTGTCTTTTGTCCTCTGTCAGCTTTGTGGTACACAAGCCGTTCCTGCATAAATAGCGCTTCCATGTTTTAGTCAGTGGAAGGAACTGCAAGTTCCTAAGATCATTCCTTATACAAGTTGAGTATTCCTTATTCAAAACGTTTGGGACCAGAAGTGTTTTAGATTTTAGATTTTTTTCAGTTTTTGAAATATTTGCTTATACATAGCGAGCTATTTTAGAGGTGGGACCTATATCTAAATATTTGAACATAAACAGAATGAATGTAATTTTATTTATTGTTTGCTTCATTTATATCCCTCCTTTCTCACCCTGCAGTGGATTCAAGGTGGCTCATAGCTCCAGCAAAATTCAGTGCTGCTTAAAAACATAACATTAAAATCTATCCCATTAACCGAAACAATGAAAACAATTAAGCAAATAAAGCATATAGAACAATAAGCAGATAAAAACATTTTATATAATATGTTTAAATTTTTTTTTTTGCATAAAACAAAGTTTGTGTACACTCAACTATCAGAAAGCAAAGGTGTCAGTATTTCAGCCATCCATGTAAACAATCGAAGATTTTGAAATACTCTGAATTTCAGAATTCTGCATAAGGGATGCGCAGACTGTATTAGAATAAGTAGGAGGCAATGTTGGTTCTCCTTTGCTCACAAGAAACCTCATGTAGTACTTCATGAATCAATTTCTACTTTCTACAGATAGTGCCTTAGAGTGCAATCCCAGGCATATTTTCCCAGAAGCAAGTTCTGCTGTTTTATTGGGTCTCACATCCTAATAGCTATGTTTAGAAATACAGATTAAATGCAAGTGACATTTGTAAGCATTCAGTGTAAGGTATGAAACAGTGTCTTTTCAAAATTTCACCACTGTAGTTACCGAGGACTACAATATGCCTCATTTCTTTGAATGGTCAATTTTCATTTACAAAAGTGTTACAAAGAATGAGTCTGTCTGATGCCTGCTCCCAAATATTTGCTACTTTTATATCTCTGATTAAGGTTGTTCTTAGTTCACTAAAGTATGTGCCATAATACATTAATTGTTAAGGTATCACAAGTGTCTTATTTTTACTGTAGTAAAATGGTTATGGTTATTCCTCTGAAAATGGCCATTTTAAGTTGATTGATTAATTATCTGGAAAATGTAAATACCCTCTGAGCATTTTAAGATCATTTGTAATTGGATTTTTTTTACATTTAGTTCTTCTCGTGTACCATTAGACCAGCACCCATGCTACCAGTGCACATGATTTGTAACTATCATTGCTATTATAGTTACCATTCTGCATTTAGGAAAGTATTTTCTATAAAATACCACGGCTTTCTCTGTCTTCAAATGTCTTTCCTTTTCACAGCTTAATTGCTGGAGTCTGGTGCAGAAAAACTGGCTCTCTTTACAATGCTGTTATCATGTCTGCTAAATTATATTGTCACTCTATAAATACATTGGTTAAAATTCCACCCTCAACAGATCGAAATCACTGGGATTAAGTGCACTTAGCTGGATGCTGGATATGAGCCACTGTTGCTAGGCAGTGTGCTAGACTTATTTGTTCAGCTGCTTTTAAGCCCATTAATGGCCATTAATATTGCAACCATTGTACTTCTAGGTTTACGTTTCTTGGTCCGACTATGCACAGACATGGGCTTAAAGGAAACCCAAGAATATGCAACTAAGCTTAAGAGAGTGGAAAAACTGAAAGAAATAAGGGAACAGGTAGGTGGGCTGGATGATGCTAAGAAAACCCTGGTTACAGTTTATATGGAAACTATTTTTGACTTAAGTTTTAGAGGTCCTAACTCTGTCATTCTGAGCCTTGTGAAGAATGGACCATGTTGCTCTGGCAGAAGTTATGCTAGCAGCCTACCTTTGCTGTTGTTGTGTGCCTTAAAATTGTTCCCAACCAGTGAGGATCCAAAGGCAAACCCATCTCAGGGTTTTCTTGGCAAGATTTGATCAGAGGAGAGGCTGAGAGTGTGTGATTTTCCACAGGTGAATTTTTATGGCTGAGTGGGGATTTGAACTCCCGTTTCCTGGAGCCCTAGTTGAACATTCAAACCATTAATCCACAGTCACAAAATTTAAAAAGACACAACTGATTCCTGACTATTCCCACCGTAGTCACAATAGAACACATTCTCAGCTTTCTGACAGTTGTCACAGAGTTTAGGAAAGCTAATTTTTTGGACTGCAACTCACAGCTTCCCTGATTCAGCATCCCTCCCCACTTCTTATGACCAGAAATTTTCTATCCCTCCTCTTCTGACTTAAATCTCAGCACTGGCAAAATGTTCAGATATGATTGGTCAGGTCATGTGCTTATGCATGTGCATGCTCACACTTGTGCCTTTTACATATAAAGAAATGGTGCAAAAACCCAACAGTGATACACATTTCCCTTAACAATCTGAGACTAAAAGGCAATTAGATAATATTCTTAATATATTAAATATAGCTGAAAAATCAAAGTCAGTTGTGAGATTAATAATGTGCCAATTTGACAAAGTGCTACCAAGGGCAGCAGTCCTATGTCATTGATTTATTGAATAGCCTGGCTTTCCCACAGCACATGACTCAAGAGCAGTTTATAATATGTTAAAATGGAGTACAACTGGGGAAAAACCTCTGTTGCTACAAAAGTTAAAAACAATTAACAATTCTGTTAAAAACAGAGGGTTAAAACAATTTAAAACAAAATAAAAAATGGAAGCACAACACACCTTATTAAGAACAGTTTTTTCTCCAATAACTTAAAAACTAAAAGCCTGCCTAAATAAAAAGGTCTGTGCTTGCCAGCAGAAAGAGAACAGAGAGGGACTAATTGAAACTTTGATGGGAGAGAGTTCCCCAAACTTGGAGCAGCCATCAAGTATATAAATGTTATTGTGGTGGGACCTTTTTCTTTTGATAAGATTGGTGCTATTGGAAAAGACTTAAGGAGGGGCTTCCTGCTGTTTGTGCCACTTTTTGATTTATAGGACAATTTCAACAGATGCTATATTGTAACACTGAAATGTATGATCTGTGCACCTGTACTTTTTGTAGATATCTTCAGGCTTTTACTTAAAGGTATTTCTATCTTACAGCCTTAGAGCTGTATGGCCATACAAAACTTGCCTGTTTTTTATGACGCTTGCATCCTGTTGGCGTGCTGCTTTTGAAGACATTGTTGAGACACAGGACTTCTGCTGTAAATTCTGTGATTTGAAATGAATATATTGTCCACATATTTTAAGAGTTTGGAAAAGCATACACTAGGGCGTGCTTATTTAAAAATGAGCAAAGAAATGTTAGGTTTTCCTGATCACAGGACTTGTTAACTGAAAGTTCAAATTAGATGCAGGTTTGTGCAACTGATGAAATGTAGGCTGGGGGGAAAGTGCAAAGAATCCGAATCAGCCATGACATACAAATTTGTAATTATCAAATTCATCCAAATGGGAGAAAACCTTGCTGTTTACTTGAAGAAATATATTTTAAGGAACTTTTATATTATTTAACTATTTTTGTTTTAGAATCTAAACTTTGCAACAAATTAATTAAAGCCTTTAGTCTAGTGCCAAATAGGCTAGAAACATCAGAACTTAGAGGGCTACAATTTCTTTTCATGTGTTCTCTTTAAATCATTAAATGCTTCCAATAATAAAACAGTTTTGGATTTACAAGGTCTTGAGACGCAAAACATTTCTTTGAAGCCCAGTTGACGAACACTTTTAGTATTTTTTCAGCTGACTGTTTCCAGTTTTGTGTGAGGAATTTCTGTTCATCTGTCTTGTATGAACCTGCTCTAAAAGAGCATATGGTTTATTGAAATCCCCTTCCTGAACTTTCCAAATATATATGAACATTCTGTTAGAGCTGAGATTTTTATTATGTGCAACTTATAACACCATATGTTTAATTATGCCATACAGTGACAACATGCAAAGCCTATTTTAATGCTGCTTTCATTATACCTAAGAGTAAATTATATTTTTCAAAGATTTTGTAACAGGAGGTCCAACTCAATTATTTTCTCTGGAATTACTTGGAAATAAGATTGAGTCACAAATTCATCCTCATCATTTGATAATGCCCACATGCAATCTAGCATGGATGATTAGCTTCACAGTAATTCAATAATGACCCTTTCCAAGGTTACCTATTCATTTCTGCCTGTCTTGATCAGACTATCAAATGATTTATTATAATACTGGCAAAACTTAATTTACATTGGGTTGCTGTGAGTTTTCCAGGCTGGATGGCCATGTTCCAAAAGCATTGTTTCTTGACGTTTCGCCCACATCTATGACAGGCATCCTCAGAGGTTGTGAGGGCTGTTGGAAACTAGGCAATTGGGGTTTATATGTGTGTGGAATAGACAGGGTGGGAGAAAGAACTCTTGTCTGTTTGAGACAGATGTGAGTGTTTCAATTGGCCATTTTGATTAGCATCGAATAGCCTTTCAGCTTCAAGGTCTGGCTGCTTACTGCCTTATTTACATTTCATTATGATGGTAAAAGTTTTAGGTTATTTTGTATAAAAAGTGGAAATAGGAGGAACTGGGACTTGCATACTTGTAAAACCGTTACACTACTTGACAGTGTAAACAAGATATATGACTCTCAATAGACACGTCCAGGAAATCCCAGCTTCCTCTAAAAACAGTAGGGCTAGATAATAATACTTTACAAGGATTATTTTTCTGTCCTCCTTTTGTGCATCTTCACATCTAAAAAAAGAAATTATTGCTTCCAAGTTCACTTTGGTCCACCAAAAGAGGGGGAGGGGATTAATTTTAATACCTTTTCTAGTCACTCCCTGCTTAAATAATTCACTATTTGCCCAGATATGTGGATATTCTGTAAAGATTGAGAAAATTCTGGCCTGTTTATACTAAGGGAATTATATAACGAACAATCATTCCTTCCCCCCCCCCCACACACACACACACACACACACACACAAATTAGATAATATGTTGGAGATAACATGTAATCCTGGTTACAAATATTTCCAATTAATTTCTTTCATATCCACAGGCAAAAGCTTCAGCATTAAAAATTACCCCATATGAGAATTTATTATTTATTATTTATTTACAGTTCTTATATTCCGCCCTTCTCACCCCGCAGGGGACTCAGGGCGGATTACAGTAAACACATTTATGGCAAACATTCAATGCCAGTTTGACAAATAACGTTTAACAGACAAATACACCGAGGCTATTTAACTTTTTTCTGGCCGCCAGGGGAGCTGCTGCTTTTCATCGTCCATCAACGACACCGATGAAGTTCTTCCGCATTCCACATTCCCCGGAGTCCTCTTTCTTTATGGCCTCATAAATTAGTTAAATTTAGCCTCCCACACAAGGTGGTACCTTATTTTCCTACTTGACAGATGCAACTGTCTTTCAGGTTGCAAAGGTCGACAACGGGCTACACAATGGCTGGACACCCACTCCAGCCCGGGCTGGCTTCGAACTCATGACCTTTTGGTCAAAGTGATCTTAATGCAGCTGACACTCAGCCAGCTGCGCCACAATCCCGGTGCTTATAAAGGAGTTAATTATAAAGGAGACTGACTCCATTAAAGTCTTAATTTCAGAGTTGTATAATATCATAAATAACATCTTCTTTGGCAGTAGTGTAGGCTCTAGATTAGCATGGGAAAGAAACTTTAATATTTCCATATAAGTGAACAGATGAAATCTAATCTGTTCTCAAGGACCATTTTGCTCAACCTCTGTAGCTACTAAGTAACATTTACTAAAGTTAGTGTATAGATGACACTGCCATTTCAGTCAAATAACCAGGTCATGCTTCCCACACTGATGGAAATATAAATAAGAAACAGGCGCATACTTTATATGGGTGGTTTTTTTTCTTCCTACCAATCAATAGTAATGAAAGAAAAACAGATTTCCTTGGAGATCAGGTGGCATGTGAATGCAAGAAATCTATCTCTTTGTATGATCTTCATGCCCTTCAGAACTTTGCCATATACTTTGTATATGAAAAATACTATAGAAATTGTTGGTAGTGATAAAATAAACCCTGTCTGTTCCTTCTACTTCTTCCTAGCGTGTCAAGTCTGGCAGAGATGGCAGTGCTCGCGCTCGCAGAGATGGCAGTGCTAGTGGTGGTAAGTACTGCAGAAATAATTATTTTCAAGATTTACAAAAACAGAATGTGAAAATATTTTGAATATGTTTTTTTAAATCAGAAAACAAAAGGTCGCCATTATCCTTTTATCTCCTCTAGTTACATCCAGAAAAATACATATGGATAACAAACAGCAATATATTCTTCCCATCCTTGCCATCCATCCATCACTTGACATATATCCCACCTTTCTTCCAGGCTCCATAGAATTGTGATATACTTAACCTCCATAGTTTTTCACGATGCATTCAATCAAAGGCTTTGCTATAATTTGTAAAACACAGACTGATTGCCTTTTAAAGTTATCTATCACATTTGTAATATGATCCCTACTGTATCTTCCTTTCCTTGGATATCTGGAATTTCTCACTCCATATATGATAAAGGCATCACTTTGCTTTCAATGGGAAGTTAATGCTGTGGTGCTGTGTTAATCTCTGGTATCCCCTCTCTTGAGATTGGAATGTGTCTTGAGAATTTCCAAATCTGTGGGCTATGGTATAGTTTTCCACATTTATTGTCAGATTTTAGTTAGAACTAGAATACATTGTGTCTCTGGAAGAGGTTTCTTTTTCTTCCTTTTTGGTTATCTTCTATTTCTCTGCATTGGTTGTTATATTAGTTCTTGTCTCTTGTCACAAATTGTTAAACAGTGCATTCAGAGTCCTGACTTTATTTCTGTCAATGTTTACTTTTGCTTCTAGTATGTCTTCAACTTCTTGAAGTGTTGTGCATCACCCTTTGAGATTTCTCTTTCTAGTAGTTTGTTTAGTGTTCTTCTTTAGTTTTACTCTATTTTTTTTAATTAGTGGCTCATGGTCTGTGCCACACTTGGCTCCTGGCCTTATTTTTACAGAGAGAATGGAGCTTCTTCATCTTCTACTTCCAATCAGGTAGTCTATTTGATTTCTACATTAGTCACCAGATTATGTCCATATATACAGTCACTTTTTGATTGCTTGAAGAATGTGCCGAAGCCTTACAAAATGAGCCAGTTGCTTTTCTGCTTCATTTCTTGATCACAGACCAAATTTCCCTACAATTTTTTTATTCTGCTTTGTTTCCTATTTTTCACTTCAACCACCCATGATTAACAAAAAAAAAGTCCTGGTTTTATGTGTGATCAATTTCCTCTTTAATTCCAGCACAGAACTTTTCAATTTCTTTTTCTGCCTCTGTAGTTGGAGTGTAAACTTGGATTATGTTGATGAGGTTTTCCCTGAAGTCTTATTGATATGATTCAGTCAAATTTTGCAATTTGTCCTTTAAATGCTTTTGCTACATCTCTCCTCTGTTAGATCTCTTCTCACTAGAAGTGCTACCCAATTTCTTCTTAGATTTTTATTTACTGAGTAATTATCAGACTCAAAAATGTCTCATTTCTTCTGCTTTGTCTAGATTCCTCTGATTCATGCTTCTCACTTTCCATGTTCCTATAATATATAGCTTCAAAGTTAGCTTGTGCCTCTGAGCACATCAACATCTAAATGTTCTTTTGTGTCATTGGCCACAGCATTGCTCACAGTTGCTCTCTGCTGTACCCTATAACTCATTGCGCACAGGGAGTTTCATATTCTGGCAGTATCTCTTGTTTCATTTTGGACCATTTCATGGTAAAATACATTCATATGCCTTTGTGTGTGCAGTTCTAATGAGTATAAGCTACATTGTCATTGGGATTGTTTCTGAGAGATCTTCTGCCACTGCTGCAGTTGCCCAGTAGTTGTTTGGCTCATTTAGTCTGGTTCCTCAGCAAAAGCCTGTCTGACATAAGAGAACCTACCAACAACACTGTTATCAGCACCATCTCTCGCCTCACAAGAGTATGCAATTCTACCACTACAGAAAGATGGTGTCATTGTTGGAAAAACGTTTTCCATTTAAAATATATATTTTTAAATGGGTCAGCCATGTAGGGCATATGTATGAGGCTGAGGCCCTGCCACTTGCATCCTTCATTTTTCCATCCCTGCTACAGGCATTGCAAGTAATGTCCAAATGAATCTGAATATCCTGGAAAGGGAAATTACTCAGAATGTGATGACAGATGGGCTGCTTTTTGCCTTCAAGCCCATAAGCTCAGAAAGACTATTCTAGAAGGACACTTTTTGTGATATGTAAAAGAAAGCTATTCCCCCCTGCTATTTAAATCAACTAACAATCACCCTTATATACTTGAAATCTTCTTAGGAAAAATCTTGAATTTCTGGTCTGAACAAATCAGGGAGGTAAAACTGAATTAGTCTTCCTGCCACATTTAATTTTCATGAGCTATGAAAATGTTCTCCTAAAGCATAAACTGTGCTTTTTGAACTGTTTTTCTGCTGCCTGTCTGGATTTCTTAAATTCATAACGCACTAGTCATTATAGACTGCAATAAATGGATTATCATTTTGTTCAAGGGATAGGACTCAAGTTTGTCCTTGTTTTGCAAACTTGGGCAAAGAGAAGGGAATTCTATCTTTCTTACAATGGTGAACTTAGGTGGTGGTGTGTGTCTACTCAATCCTAAAATTTGAAAGTAGGAACTCTAGAGGAAATAGCTTGTTTTCTGTTGTTTTCCTTCATGCACAAACTCCTTAGTTTTCCTTTATATCTTGTCTAGAATGGATACTGAAGCAGGGGTTGGGGAGGAACTGAAATTATCTAGACAAGCCAATTCGTGTGAAGTTACCTGCTCTTCCATTTCTGTCTTTGAGCAGTGTGTGTGGATGGATGCCCCCTCTTTGCCAACTTTTTTAGTAAATGCCCAGTTCCCTTCATTCCATACCACATACTGTTTTTTAAAAAACTTTTATTCCCCTCCTACAGACTCCTTGCTTCAGAAATGTAACTTGAAAGCTCATTTACTTGGGCATACAGAACAAGTCACATCATTGTTTGGACCTAGGCCATAAAACATTTACAGAGAAATTAGAGCTCTTTCTAGTTGGATGCATTGTGCCAAGGCTTCAGAATGAAAATTATGCCCTGTGTTCCTGCAGTAATTCCTTTGCAAACCAAAGCAGCTTTCACTTTTTGGTTTGTTTTTTATTTACTTTCCAGCAGTGTGTGCCATTATTATTTGGTATTAGTATATCCCAGTTGGATTTTAAAGTATGAGGATTAAGGTCACCAATTGTTCATACAATTATTTTCATAATCCCTACTTACCACAGTGATTACTCTAGCAATAATATTACCTCAATAAGCAAAAGCAAGTCCAAATCAAGAACCTATCCTATATTTACTCCTGAATTTTGCTCAAACAAGCTGTGATAGGAACACTAAATATTACTTCATACTTCCTAAAAGAGATAGAGGTTATAGAGTGTCATCCATTCCACACTGGTCCTTTGAATGTCAGGTTTTTTTCTGCAAAAAGTGGGCTATGAGTATCTTGGGGCTACTAATCTAATTATTTTTGCAGGTTGATGAGCTCAGTGCTGAGAGTTATTAGGCAAAGGCAGCAGAAATTTCAGGGTTCCCAAAGTGCTGATACAATAACAGACCTTGTTCTAGTGATGGTATCCAATTCTGCGACATGGGAAAAAACAACCTTTGATTTGATGCAACCTGTATAGATCCAATTTTGTTTCTATTCAAGCCGAACTTATTTGCTGCCATTGCATTTGTCAGGAAAATATTCCATAATAAAACCACATATAAATTGTGTTTGAGATTGTATATTCCTTGCCAACTTAACATAGGCAGAAAATAGTTCCATAGAATTTTGCTTTATTGTTCTTTGCCTGTCATCTTTGCAGCTTTACTACTGTCTATCATTCTGTCTTTCAGTGTGCTGTCATCTTGGTTTCCTTTTTATATTTTCGTTGTCTTTTCTTTCATTTTTACTTTCCATTCTTTAGCTGCCCTCTCTCCTGAAAGTGGGCATAATTCAGTCCCCAAAGTGGTAAGAGGTCAGTGCAATTTCTCTAACTGGCTTTAGAGAAATTTGGTATGTTTAAAGTGTGAATATTTTGAGTACTTTACAAATATCTGTGTTGTTTGTATTTGATATTTTAATTT
The DNA here is from genome assembly GCF_025583915.1 of Anolis sagrei ordinatus. NCBI lineage: Eukaryota > Metazoa > Chordata > Lepidosauria > Squamata > Anolidae > Anolis > Anolis sagrei. The sequence goes on along the minus strand of NW_026846588.1, from coordinate 253,244,577 downwards.
TGATAGTATTTTTAATTTGTTTAATCTGTGTTGTAAATCATTAATTCATGTAAGAATACAGCGGTGGTTCTGAGAGTAGCGATGCCAATTGAAATCTGGCATTTAAACTAGCATTTAAAACCAAATGAAGTAGCTTAGCTTCATGTTAGAGAAAATGGCTGAGATCCTGCATCAGCAGACAAGGTTAAGTCAGTGGAGTTCCATCATTATACAGCTACTTCTACTGATAATGCGCCACCAAAATTCTTAATCTAGGCAGCAGCACTCTGACCAGCAGATTCCCATGGCACTGGGAAATGGCTGTTATCTCCAGGTCACAGGGTTTGTTGAGACAAGCAAATGAAAAGAGCATGTCAACTTGCCTCGCATTTCAGAGACCACTGCTGCAGTCATAGTTTTTCAGTGCCCTGATTCATAGAACCTCAGAAATCGTCTGGCTAAGACACTGTCTGATTGAGGTAGTTGGTTTTAGAACTCTCATGCAGTCATTGAATGTACATTTCAATATAATTGTGAATCTCAAAAGTTGCAAGATTGTAAATCTGACATACAGTCTCAAAAAAATTAAGTAGAATGCCAACCAACATATTTAGACATATTACCGGTTGCCCAGCAGGAAATGGCTCAAGATATTTTGTCTTCCTTTCTTCTGCTTCTACACTCCATAGCATAGGAGGACAGAACAGCCTTAGTAAAGACTGCATTCTGGGCTTTTGTTTTATATGAACACAAGGATTACAGTGGGGGAAAACAGGTAGAAAACCATAGCTAAGTGACATGACAGCGTTCAATCGCTTGTGTTCCTGAAATATCAACCCCGGTTCATATATATTCTTTCATAGATCATAATTTCCTATTTTAGCAGGAAGGACTTAAATTTTGGATTCCTGATTAAACTGTAAATAGGAGAAGTAAATCTATCCTCATCGAACCTCATTCTAAAACCTAATATAAGCAATTAATACTGTAATTATGTTGGAAAGGAATATCTTTTATCATTTACCTGATATCTTATTAAACATTTTCTCTGTCCTGTCAGATCCTGGTAGCATTACTGTTAAAGGGGAACGTCTGAATGCTAAACTGATGTCTTTGCCAGGGACAAATGAGCCGTATGAAAGCAGTGTTAGTAAAGAAATAGGTACGTAAGGTGTCTCATAGCTTGCTTTGATGCCCTTGGGAGAACTCAGGCAATAGGTAAAGGTGTATATTTTCATATCATTTGTGCAATTCATTTCTATCATGAAAAATATATTCTATGAAACTTCATAGAGGAACATCGAAAAATATCTAAAATACTTGTTAACTGTATTTTAACTAGTATTTTGATTTCGTAGGCTCATGATCTTCAGTCTGGTGCATATTTACTTGCTATTCAATATTTCTATCTAAAGATGAACAAGATTGTTCTATACATGTCCCAATTGCACTGTAGTGCCATTCAGAATAAAAACATGTTTGTGGCAATTTGATTATGGCTTGCTCAGTCCAGTGGTGGTAAAGGGTTCCCTTTTGCAGCAGCAAAGTGCCTGAATGTTAAGAGAAATTGAACCAAGACGAAAAAGAAGGCAGAAGTCCATAACTGAAGAAGAGGAGTAAGCAGGATAATATCACAGATGGAAAAACTTCTGCAGTTTAGTAGGATTTGGCACAAAAATGTTACAGTTTGAGAGTTTCAGGCCACTCCTGGCTGTAAAACAAGAGCGAGAATTATGCAGCTCTTCAAATACTGTCAAACTGAAATGCGCAACAGCTCTAGCTATCTTAGCCAATGGTTAGAAATGCTGGGGATACAATCCAATAGTATCTGGAAGGCCACATAATTCCTGCACTTACTTTAAAAGAATTTTTTTTATTATTGTGTGATTGTTAAAAGAGAATTCATATTCTTGGGGGTGAACTTACAATTTGATTTTCTTCTGTTTTCCTTCTTTCCTCCCTCCCTTCCTTCCTTTTTCACATGTAGATGCCTCCTATCTGGACCCACTTGGACCCCAAGCTGAGAGACCAAAAACTGCACTAAGGAAAAAAGTGGATGAAGATGAATTTGCGGATGAAGACCTAGGAGATGATTTGCTTCCTGAATAAGTAGCCTGTTGCTGTTGTTAAAAAATGAAAAAAGGAAAGAAAGCAATTTCTAACTGTTTTTTTTAAGTTTATGAAAATTCCTGTATTTATTTTAGCACTGTTTAATCCAACTACAGATTTTGAGTAAACATTTTTTATAGTAAGAGCTTGATTGTTGCGTCCGTATCTCGTTGACAATCAGCACTGGTTTCTGTTCTACTTTATTTCTCTCTCATATATGTCCACCCATGATCCTTAAAGGGAAATGACAAGGAAAGATGTCAGTGCACAGTCTGAAGCTGAAACACTGTCCACGACCATAGACTTGCACATATTGGTAGTAGTCACGTATATCAGTATTCATGTAAATTGCCTGTTTGCATTGATTTTCATAAAGCGGTTTCTTCCATTGAAGACCAGCCCCTTGGCTATTTCTACGTGGCAAGTGGCTAGCATTATGCCTTTGCCCAAATACATGTTTGAGTGTGAAAGCAAACCATACATATCAGGAAAAAAAATATGTGTAAAGCAAGACAAACTAGAAGACCTAACAATTGTGTATTTGCAGCTTGTTGCTAAAGGATGAAAGAGACTTTTCCCCCTGGAAAGAGAGTACCACCTCTCCAGACATTTTGACTTTCATCTCTCATAATACGTCAACATTGGCCACTTTATTTCAGGTTAATAGCTGTTTTCCAAAATATATGGTTGGGAAAAGCTGACCTGTAGTGAGATTTATGAAAAAGGGAAAAGTACTAGATGTTTTCTTAGCAGTGATTTTAAAATAATGCAGCATTTGACAATATTTAGAATATTAATTGACCTAATCATATTTGATAAACATTGCTGTCCTGCCTCATCTTTGACAGTCCTGCCAGAATGAGAGTCCAGAATGTCTTAGGCCGGTGGCTTGCACATTGAACCTATTGGTTTGCATCATGCTAACTGTGACAAAATGCTTTCTAATTCTTCAGCCTATATCCTATTGTTCGCCAAACTCTGGACCAGATCAATTGGATTTACTTAGATCAGAGGTCCTCAAACTAAGGCCCAGGGGCCAGATATGGCCCTCCAAAGTAATTTACCTGGCCCTCGCTCAGGGTCATCCTTAGTCTGAAACGAAAGGACACAGCAACAACAACAATCCTATCTCATCAGCCAAATGCAGACCCACACTTCCCATTGAAATACCAATAAGTTTATATATTGTTATAATTGTTCTTCATTTTAATTATTGTATTGTTTTTAAGTGTTTTTTGCACAACAAATAAGATATGTGCAGTGTGCATAGGAATGCCTGTTTTTTTTTTTCAACAGTGTGAGGGACTGTGACCTGGCCCTCTGTTTAAAAGGACCCCTGACTTAGATGTTGACTCAACATTCAATAATTCATTTAATTGCCCTGCTCTATTTGAGGTTGATTGATAGAATTCCAGCCATTGAAACCAACTATGTAATTGGTGCCATTTCCGCACACCTTCTCCTAGCTGTCAAACAGTCTTTCTTCTCTATATAGTTCTTGTCCATATCGGTAAGAGAATGACGGCATATTGCATGCCTGTTATGAAGCATCTAGTAAGGTTCACCTGCACCAAGTTATGATTTCATCAGTGTACTGTTTTCCAGATTTTGAAGTTAGAGGTTTGAATAGAAAGTCAGAGCTGATCTGAAATGTTCTTTAAAAAAAATACTTTCCATTTGGTTGAATCATGACTTTGATATATCATGGAAATCTCTACACATTTCATTCCTCTGCTTACTGAATCAGGTTTTTAGCTGTAAGCAGAAAATGCACTTGGAGTCAGATCCAGTGCAACAAACCTTTGGGGAATCATAAATTATGTGTTTGCTTCTCCTGTGAGTTAACAAAACTCCTTTCAGTTTGTAGAGGCCCCTTGTTTTCCTTTCTGCATTTCTGTCTGACTTATTTATAAAAGGCTCGAAGTTTGAAAGTGACACTATGGAGGAAAATCCAAATACCTCCTTTTTGTTTAAATAATCTGAATGCTTGTTTGCTAGAGCTGATTCACCATACACTGTTTTACCTTTTGAACAAAAAAAATAAGCAAAATTGAGAATAGGACGTATTTCTTGTTAAAACCACATTTTAGAAAGAAGGGAACATAACATACCCAAGAAGAGCAACATTTGACTATTTGCTACTTTGAACCCAGGAAGCGGGGTGAGCTTTTGTCTGTTAGCTCCAGCTTCCCATGTGGGGAAATGAGAGAATCCTACCACAGGATGGTAAAATATCCAGGCATCCCTTGGACAATGTCCTTGCAGATGGCCAATTCTCACACCAGAAACAACTTGTAGTTTCTCAAGTTGCTCCTGACATGAAAAAATGTATATAATTGTTACTTAGTTATTATCCTGACTCTTCCAAAGGATTTGGGGTCAGCTTCCAGTAAAAGCAGCTAAAGAAATAAAAGATAGATAATAAAAAGATGTATGGTAAAATGGGCTGAAAATTTTAAAAGACCAATAGCAATGTGTGATTGGGAAATTATGTGGAAGAAAAAACTCAAGTACACCTATGCAATGGATTTAAAGGAAAATTGGATGAAAATGTTTCATAGGTGGTACATGACTCCAGTAAAATTAAATTGCATGTATAAGAATGTATCGAAAAATTGCTGGAAATGTAATGAACACGAAGGGACTTTTTTTCATCTATGGTGGAGCTGTAGAGAAACTCAAAAATATTGGAAAATAATACACGAAGAAATGCAAAAAATATTCAAAAAGAACTTCCCAAGAAAGGCTGAATACTACTTGCTGGGAATTACAGATGATGACATTAAACTGGACTCTAACGAGGACATTTTATTTGTATACTTGACAACAGCTGCCAGAATTGTCTTCGCCAAAATGTGGAAACAGAAGGAAATACCAGGAAAACTCCACTGGACAGACAAAATAAGTGAAATAAAAGATATGGATATATTAACTTTTTTATTAAAGAAGAATACAGGTAATGTAATTAAAGAGACAAATTGGTCAATTGTTGAAGAGTACATAGAAACAACACATCAATCTATACAAAGAACTTGAGGACATTGGATGACAAGTTATGGAACTTATTAGATATAAGACGAAAGTTATTGGACGCGCTGAATCAGAAGGGAGTCCACTTTTTGTTTTCTTTTTTCTTTTTTGTCTTTTTTAAATTTTTGTATTTTTGTAGTTTTGACTCTTTGATTTTTTTGATTTTTCTTTTTTGGATTTTTTCCTTTTTTAAATTTGGTTTTTGGTGTGTATTTTTTTTCTTTTTCCCCCTTTTTTCTTTTTCTCCCTGCTTTTTTCTCTTCTTTCCCTTTCACGGGTATCAGGGTAGGGGTATTTTCCTACTTTTCTATCTTCTTATATTATTCCCCCACTTTCGCTGTATTATAAAAAACTCAATAAAGAATTATATTAAAAAAAGAAATAAAAGATAGAAATAGCTTAATATTTAAAATTAGCTTATATACCCAGTGTTACTCCAGTCCATTCCTTAGAAGAAAAAAAACAATTGTTAGCTTTTTAAACAATTTATTTGAAAAATAACACTTCACTTTTACACTTGTTCAGTTGTCTCATGTGCTTGCAGTAATATAATTTTCTTTGGTTTTGGAGAGAGTTCTATGGGATTGAATTTGTTTTTGGCATTACGCAGCCACCTTGATAAAAGAAGCACAATTATTCACCATGTTGAAGCAAAAGCAGTACTTTTTTGTCCTTCAGGTACTGACCTCACCTTACTAATATAAGTCTCCATGGCATCTTTCTGGTATTGACAGCTGCTTCTTTCTCACTGTTAAGTTTTTGATCACATTATTCAGTTGTAATTCCCATCTGACCAAGACCATGGCTAGCTTCAAATTCCCTTCAGCTCCAGATCTAGCCAGGCTTCAACTCCCATCAGAGTCATATTTGGGCTGCAACTTGTGGCTTCCTCTTAACCAGTCAGATGGCTCAGCCTCCTTAGTGAAAAAGTAAGATTGTTGGAGAATGCAGCCTGGGAAGTAGGCTGAGCCATCTGACCAGTTTGGAGGAGAGCAGTGCCTTAGGTCATAGGTGGAAGTGACACTCAGGATATGCTGGACTACAACTCCCATCATCCACTATCAAACACACACACACACACCGACCCCGCCAGTATTTTTGTTGGATCATGAAAGGTGTCTGGTCCAAATTCATCAAGCCATGTAAGAATTTTTGTGGTTCAATCATGCACATTTATCAATTAAAAAGAAAACCATTTAAAACTGGTTAAAACAATTTTAAGTAGTAGAACCATAAGATATGTGCAGCCTGAATAAAACCAGTTATGCCCAAAGGCTGTAATAAAAAAACAAAGTTTTGAACTGATGCTGAAATGATGCCAATGTTGGCATCAATTGGGCCTCCAGTGGGAGAGATTTTCACAACTGGGGTTCTACTGCAGGGAAGGCCTTCTCCCATATCCTCCCACAATGCCATATATCAATGAGAGCACCATGATCCTCACCTCTCCTCTGAGATTCAGCCATTCATGTGTACAGTCTCTGCCCTGGAGTGCAATGGAGGCTCCTTTGGAGGCTTTTAAACAGGCTAGATGGCCATCTGTCAGAAGTGCTTTGAATGCGATTTTCCTGCTTCTTGGCAGAGGGTTGGACTGGATGGCCCACAAGGTCTCTTCCAACTATGATTCTAAGAGATACACAAACAAATGAAGCAAGATGTCAAAGCAACAGGTCAAACACAGGGATTGCAATACTCTGCTCTCACCAGAGTTACCCTAGTTCTTCCCACTAATCCCTGCCCTTCACCCAATGATTCTGGAGATGTACAACACAGAGTTAGCCCACACTCCCACTGTGAGAGATACTATAGTCCCAGTCTCTGCCTCTCACCAGGTCCATTCTCTGACCATGGAGGATTGGTGCCCTGCTCCATGTCTCCCCAAAGTGATGACACAAAGTATCATGGTCCATTATTTCCCAGTTTTAAAAGTTCGTTTTGCTTAAGTTTTGCAGGCAGAGACAAATGATGACACAGTGAGATGGCATTTATTTTACTTCTCAATTCTGACCTCGCTCTCCCTATTTTAATAGATTCTGAGGAAGAGCAAATATTCAGTTACAGAATACACATGCTCAGGGACCAGAGACATTTCCTTCTTGAGTTTATGTCTGTCATAATTGACTTTATTAGGCTGGATAGGCTGAACAGTCTGACTTAGGTTCCTCTATTTCTGAGAAAGCATTATCTAAAGTGGAGGGATGCTTCCCAAATGTACCCATATAATAAAAGATTAACAGCAGTGCTGGCACCAGAGTCCATTTTGTAATGTTGGGGAAGTTCTCAATTACTCAATCATACTGGAATAAAAGCATTTTGATCTCCTGCTAGGATTATGGAGAGCTCATTTTCCACCTCTTTCCTCATTTCCCCTTCTCCATTACAATAAATAGCCCCTGCCAAGGAATCTGTCCCTAGCCAGGACTTATTTCATTGGGTTGTTGTAGGTTTTTTCGGGCTATATGGCCATGTTCTAGAGGCATTCTCTCCTGACGTTTCACCTGCATCTATGGAAAACATCCTCAGAGGTAGTGTGGTAAATAAATAAATATCCAAAGTTGATCTAAAGTTGACCAAAAATTGATTGGTAACCCTTTTGGTACTTATGTTGGAGAGTGGTCCCTGGTCAAAGTAGGCCCTGGTCAAAAAAAGGTTGGGAACCACTGCCCTAAACCAATAGTTCAGCTCCTCTGGCAGGAGCCCCAGTAGTGCAATGGGTTAAACCCTTGTGACGGCAGGACTGAAGATGGACAAGTTGGAGGTTCGAATCTGGGGAGAGCATGGATGAGCTCCCTCTGTCAGCTCCAGCTCCCCATGCAGTGACATGAGAGAAGCCTCCCATAAGGATGGTAAAATATCAGAAACACCTGGTTGTCCCGTTGGCAATGTTCTTGCAGACAGCCAATTCTCTCACACCAGAAGCGACTTGCAGTTTCTCAAGCCGCTCCTGACACACACACATAGAAAACCTGTATTGTCGAAGGCTTTCATGGCCGGAATCACTGGGTTGTTGTAGGTTTTTTCTGGCTGTATGGCCGTGGTCTTCTAGAGGCATTCTCTCCTGACGTTTCACCTGCATCTATGGCTACCAGTATTAAAAAAACTCTAAAATTACAACAGCACAACAACAGAGAGGAAACAAACAAGGACATCTCATCACCCCTCAACAAAAGTTGGCTCCAGGCACTGTCAGGCCATTATATGCTAATCAAGGTGATCAGTTGAAACATTCACACCTAGCTCCAGCAGACAAGAGTCCTTTGTCCCACCCTGGTCATTCCACAGATATATAAACCCTTTCCCCTAGTTCCAACAGACCTCATTACCTCTGAGGATGATTGCCATAGATGCAGGTGAAATGTCAGGATAGAATGCCTCTAGACCATGGCCATACAGCCCGAAAAAACCTACAACAACCCATACAAAACCTGCTCTGCCTCTTCATTTCCTTGTTCTGAGTTCATCTAGACCAGGCATGACCAACTTGGGCCCCCCAGGTGTTTTGAACTTCAACTCCCACAACTGAAGTTGAAGTCCAAAACACTTGGAGGGCCCAAGTTGTCCCATGCCTGGTCAAGGCATCCCTCTGCCTTTGGGGCCTCCTGAGGTCTCTCGTGGGAGCTGCTCAGGTTCTCTCCTCCGCCCTCCAAAGAGGGAGGGAAGCGTCCTCCTTGCAGGTGCCAGCCTCTCCTCCCGGGACCCCCCTTCTCCTTCTCCTTCTCCTTCTTCCTTTCCATGCTTCTGGCAGAGTCCAGGCCGAAGGGGCGACGCCGGGAGAAGCGGGGCGCCCTTCCAACTCCCCCTCGCTCGCTCTCTGGCTCCCTCTCCGCCTCCGAAGAGAAGGAAGAGGACACCCAGCAGCCCCTCAGTCGCCACCGCCTCTGGCCTCCGTTGCCGGGCACCATGCCGCCGGGGAAGGTGAGTCCGATCCCCACCTTTCCTTTCGCCCCCTTTCCCCAAAAGAAGCGCCACTTGGGTCCTCTCCCTTCGCGCTGAGCGGCTCTGAAGTTTGGGGGGAGCCCTCGTCCCGGGAACGGAGCCCCAAAGGCAGAGGCGAGGTACGGGGCGCCTCTCTCTCCTCACCTGCCTCGGGGAGGAGGAAGGCCAGGGAAAGGAAAAGGGGGAAAGGAGAGACTCCAGGCGCTGAAGGGTCCCTGCAAAGGGAAGGGACTGGCCAAGCCACCAAATGTTCTTCTTGAAGGCAGAGGAGGGAAAAGGACGTTCAGGTTACAGGTGGAAGCTCCTTCTTTTGAGGCTTTTAAACAGAGGCTGGATGGCCATCTGTCAGGGTGCTTTGAATGCAATATTCCTGCTTCTTGGCAGGGGGTTGGACTGGATGGCCCATTAGGTCTCTTCCAACTCTATGATTCTATGATTCTAGGTGGAAGAGGACAGGGTTCAGTTGTGCACCTTCAAGGCGTTTCCAAGCCATGGTCACTCTAAGGCAGTGCTTCAACAGAGGCTGGATGGTCATCTGTCAGGGGTGCTTTGAAGGTTTCTTGGCAGGGGGTTGGACTGGATGACCCATGACAGACATGTAGCGGGGGGGGGGGCTGAGTGGCTCAGGATGGTCTTACTGGTATATTATTTAAACTGTTATGTTTATTCATATCATGATCTGATCACCATGCTCAATATATGCCATATGCATGGGGGTTTTGAGATAATGATACAAAAGGTTTACTAGGATAGATCCTGACCCCCCCCCCCGAACCCTCAGTCCCCCCCCCCAAATTAAACTCAGCCCCTCCCCCCAAATCAAAATCCTGGCTACAGGCCTGGCCCATGAGGTCTCTTCCAACTTTATGATTCTATGATTCTCAACCTTCCTAATGCCGCAACCCCTTAATACAGTCCCTCATGTTGTGGTGACCCCCAACCATAACATTATTTTCATTGCTACTTCATAACTGTAATTTTGCTACTGTTATGAATCGTAATGTAAATATCTGATATGCAGGATGTATTTTCTTTCACTGGACCAAATTTGGCATAAATACCCAATACGCTCAAATTTGAATACCGGTGAGGTTGGAGGGGGGATTGATTTTGTCGATTGGAAGTTGTAGTTGCTGGGATTTATAGTTCACCTACAATCAAAGAGCATTCTGAACTCCACCAATGATGGAATTGAACCAAACTTGTCACACAGATCTCCCAAGACCAACAGAAAATACTGGGAGGGTTTGGTGGGCATTGACCTTGAGTTCTGGAGTTGTAGTTCACCTACATCCATAGAGCACTGTGGATTCAAACAATGGTGGATCTGGACCAAACTTGGCACAAATAATATGCCCAAATGTGGACACCAATGGAGTTTGGGGAAGCAGACCTTGACATTTGGGAGTTGTAATTGCTGGGATTTATAGTTCATCCACAATCAAAGAGCATTCTGAACCCCACCAATGAGATAATTGGGCCAAACTTCCCACACAGAACCCCCATGACCAACAGAAAATACTGTGTTTTCTGATGGTCTTTGGTGACCCCCCTCTGACATAATGTAAATTTCAGCCCCATAGACCCATCAGGATGGGCAGTGCTAATTTGGAACCAAGGATGGAAGTGTACATTGCCAACAGCACCTATTTTGGGGTGTCTCTGTGTATGTCTTCCTTCAAGTCACTTGTCAACATGGCAATTTTATAAATTTCATGGCAATTATACAATTTTTTTCTTAAGCAAGGAATATTGAGAGGTGGCTTGCCATTACTTTCCTCTTTAACCAAGTAAATATTGGGTTGGATCTGGAGGGTATCACACTGGTAGTAAAGTCAGCCAGGCTTCAATCAACTGGCAAAAAGGGGGCACAGTGTTCGTGTAAACAGAGCTTCTCTGGAAGGACTGTTCCAGAGTTGAGGCACAATAATCAAAAACGTTCCTTATCTTTGAAGTGAGAAGGTTGCTTTAAGCAGAAAACCAGGGGATGCCCTGAAAAAGCAGCAAATGGTTGTTTGTTTATTTCCTTATAACTGATTTTTTTTACTACTGTTTATATTTAATTCTGTTTCAGTAGTTGCATATTTATATATTCTAAATTGCATGCTAATGCTTTTATGTTAAGTCATTTTGAGTCTCCTTCTGGAGAGGTGAAGCTGTGTATAAATAATAATAATAATAATAATAATAATAATAATAATAATAATAATAATAATATCAGAGGCACAACTCTGTGGCCCAAATGATTCATTGCAACGTATGTCACAAGTACCACCTGCCAGCAGTAAAGAACTGGTGGGATCACAAACATGTAAAGGTAGTGGGAAATGAACACGCAAAAATACTGCAGGACTTTTGAATTCAGACTGAGAAAGTTTTGGAACACAATACACCAGACATAACAATTGTGGAAAATAAAAAAGTTTGGATTATTGATGTTGCCATACCAGATGACAGTCAAATTGAGGAAAAACAACAGGAAAAACTCAGCCGTTATCAGGAACTCAAAATTGAACTGCAAAGGCTCTGGCATAAACCAGTCCAGGTGGTCCCAGTGGTAATCGGCACACTGGGTACTGTGCCAGAAGATCTCAGCTGGAAACAATAAACATGGACAAAATCACGATCTGTCAACTGCAAAAGACCACCTTACTTTGATCTGTGCACATCATTCGAAAATACATCACACAGTCCTAAATGCTTGGGAAGTGTTCGACTTGTGATTTTGTGATACGAAATCCAGCATATATATGTAATTTGCTGTGTCATACTGTGTTTTTGTGTCACAATAATAATAATAATAATAATAATAATAATAATAATAATAATATGCCTAGTGCCAATTAGGAGCAGGAGTTCCTATGTGATCTTCCTGCTTCTGGTGCCCAAATAACAATTTGGCAACAGGAATTACTCCCAGCATTAAAGTAGTTGTACTTGTTTTCTTCCCTCAAATGTTAAATTGTTTCTTGAAGCCCCTCATCTCTGTCTTCTTCCATTCATTACAGGTATGGCTGTTAGCTTGGCTTCTCTTGTGTTGGCTGCCTTTCCCTGGTTTGGAGACCATCAAGGTCCACAAGCGGCCAATGCGGACCCGGACCTGTGCCGACCGACCCGAGGAGCTCCTGGAGCAGCTGTATGGCCGGCTCAGCGCAGGGATGCTCAGTGCATTCCACCACACCCTGCAGCTGGAGCCCCTGGAGAAGGAGCACAACATGAGTTGCCCAGCAGGAGGAAGGCCGGCTACAGACAAGAAGTACCGCCTGCCCATCAACCTCAACAGTGTCTCCCCTTGGTCCTATAGGTAACGGCAACTCCATTCACTTCTTCCTTTTTAACATTCCTTTTTAACATTCTAAAGTATTGTCGAAGGCTTTCATGGCTGGAATCACTAGGTTCTTGTAGGTTTTTTCGGGCTATAGGGCCATGTTCTAGAGGAATTTCTCCTGACGTTTCGCCTGCATCTATGGCAAGCATCCTCAGAGGTAGTGAGGTCTGTTGGAAATAGGAAAATGGGTTTATATATCTGTGGAATGACTGGAGCTCTCTGCTGAAGCTAGGTGTGAATGTTTCAGCTGACCACCTTCATTAGCATTTGAAGGCCTGGCTGAGCCTGGGAAAATGTTCTGTTGAGAGGTTCTAAAGTAGTTTGTTCAACTAAAGTCTTTTTGGTGGGTTGGTGTGTGTATGGCCATGTTCCAGCAGCATTCTCTCCTGATGTTTCGCCTGCATCTGTGGCTGGCATCTCAGAGGTTCTGTGTTTAAACTTAACTGTGTTTAAAAGGATCAATGACATAGTGATTGTACTGCGGTTCTCATAATCTCAGTTGCAACTTATTAGTCATTCCTGGAGTTTGAAAGGGAAAATGAGGTATGGATGTACCAGGCACAGATGCAGGCAAAACATCAGGAGAATGTTGCTGGAGCATGACCATACAGCCTGAAAAACTCACAACAGCCCAGTGATTCCTGGCCAAGAAAGCCTTCAGCAACATATGTATTCTTTTCTTTCCTCTCAGTCAGTACCACTCAGGCTATCAAAGTCAGGTGTAGCCATTTCTGCTTGCCCCATTGTCAGCACTGCAAGAAACTACACCAGGCCCTCCTCTCTCTCACCATCCTATCCTTCCTTTCTTCCCTCTTTCTCCTTCTATCCTTCCTTACTTTCCATCCTTCCTTCCTTTCTCCTTTAGTCCTTCCTTCCCTCTTTCCTCCTTTCTTCCTTCACTCCCTCTTTCTCCTTCCTTCCTTCCTTCCTTCCTTCCTTCCTTCCTTCCTTCCTTCCTTCCTTCCTTCCTCCCTCCCTCCCTCCCTTCCCTCCCTCCCTCCCTCCCTCCCTCCCTCCCTCCCTCCCTCCCTCCTTCCTTCCTTCCTTCCTTCCTTCCTTCCTTCCTTCCTTCCTTCCTTCCCTGAGATTGCTTCTAATTTAGAAAAAGTTCGATTCCCTCTTATAATATTGTGAATTAAAAGCAGCATTTGAATGACTGACATAATGTACCTTTTACAGGAAATGCAAATATTGGCTTTTTAGTAACCACTAGGGAACATCATGTTTTTTGGCTTGTTTTATGTTTGGTTTAGCTTAAAAACAAAACAAAATGCTGAAATGAAAATAGCCCTTTCTCAATAGGGCTCCAGAAATTGAATATGTATGTTCATATATTTAGAAATGTTGGTTATAAGGGCAAAAAATCACATGCTAATTTTCTGTACAAAAATTCCACAAATGTTGACATGTCCAAAATATACTTTGCCTCACTCATTCCAATATATTCCACCATTGTAAGGTCAGAACCCAGCCCTGAACTGCATTTGAGAAAACAACAAAATCCAGTGCAGGTGCAATTTTGCCTCCCCATTGCAGCCCTTTATGAAACTCAAACACTTTTTTGGGAGGGCTGTGAAACTCTCTGGAACTGATTTTCAGGAAACTTTGAAGGTTGCAACTTCTCATGTGCTGCCAGAATCACCTACGATGGACGTCATCGCCTTTCTTCAGGCACTTGATAAGCTGGTAAAAGTCAACAATGAAGAAGGAGAGCACACTTGTCTCTTTCCACCCTCAATCACTTTCCAAGCAGGACTTCCCATGTGGAGTAGTAAGTCTCTGCTACATGAAATCAACGATGGAAAGCAATAGTGGAAAGAAGGGTGGCCTAGCACATGTGTTGAGTATAATTGGTACTTAAAACCTGAATAGTTTTCTTGGTATCCACTGAAAAGGGAGGTGTTTCAGCCCAGATTCATTAAAGCACTGGTTCTCAACCTTCCTAATGCTGCAACCCCTTAATACAGTTCCTCGTGTTATGGTGACCCCCAACCTTAACATTATTTTTGTTGCTACTCCATAACTGTAATTTTGCTACTGTTATGAATTATAATGTAAATATCTGATATGCAGGATGTATTTTCATTCACTGGACCAAATTGGGCACAAATACCCAATACACCCAAATTCGAATACTGGTGAGGTTGGGAGGGTTGATTTTTGTCATTTGGAAGTTGTAGTTGCTGGGATTTATAGTTCACCTACAATCAAAGAGCATTCTGAACTCCACCAATGATGGAATTGAACCAAACTTGGCACACAAAACTCCCATGATTAACAGAAAGTACTAGAAGGGTTTGGTGGGCATTGATCTTGACTTTTCGAGTTGTAGTTCACCTACATCCAGAGAGAACTGTGAACTCAAACAATGATGGATCTGGACCAAACTTGGCACAAATATTCGATGTGCCCAAATGTGCACACTGGTTTGGGGAAAATAGACCTTGACATTTGGGGGTTGTAGTTACTGGGATTTATAGTTCAGCTACAGTAAAAGAGTATTCTGAACCCCACCAATGATAGAATTGGGCCAAACCTCCCACATATAATCCCCATGAACAACAGAAAATACTGTGTTTTCTGATGGTTTTTGGCAATCCATCTGACACCCCCTTGTGACCCCCAGGTTAAAACATGTTCCTGACTTCTGTAATAAATAATAAGAGGTAGCGTGCTCCTTCCTCAAAATGACTAAAATTCTGATTTGAAGTAAGAAAATCTCCTCAGATCAGCACCTATTGAAAAGTGGCTTTGTGTGAGGTTGCTTTTCAGTAGATGCTCTCCTTCCTCTCCTTTATTTATTTTTAGTATTTATACCCCGCCTTTCTCACTCCGATGGGGACTACAAAGTACACACATACAGCAAACATTCAATGTGGATTATACACTTAACAAGGACAGACAAACACAAACAGAGGTAAAGGCATCTTGGGGGCATCTTATTTCTGGCATCTTGGAGGCTGTGCTCGACTCTGGCCATGGTGCTGTTGCTCCATCTTCCATGCTGAGAAGATTTCCTCCAATTGATCAATGTTCTTTATTACCTCCCCACTAAAAGTATTTATCTACTCATATTTCTGATTTCAACCTGCTAAGTGGGCAGGTGTGCTGGGGCTAATGGCAGGTGCTCACCCTGAACCGGGATCGGCACGATTTTTCTTCAGCACAGTAATTTAACCTGCTGTGCTAAGCCTAGCCCTTTTTACTTATTACAATCACAATTTATTGATCTACTAATCCAAAAAAAGTATCATCTGTATCTCTAAGCCGTTTGCAATGCAAAATACAGACTTTGCAATGCAAAGTCAGAAACCACAGCATAAAGGTTTGGCAAAATAGGTGCAAGCTCTCAAAATCCAGAAAGCAATGCTGAAAAGTTCACATCTTTTCTTCTAATGAGTGAGGGTCTTCCTGGAACAGTTGGATACCAGAGATAACATGTGGCACGATCCCTTTCTCTTTTTGAGACGAGCTGTACCCCTTTCCATTACAATGGCTCTTTCTCCTGTCCAGTTGCGTGTCTCCAGATTTCCAGCTGTGGCTTTTGCCTGGCTCTGTTTCCCTTCAGCATAGGCCTCCAGCTTCCTCTTCTTCTCCTTGTTGACTAGTTCCCCAGCTTTCCCTTATGATATCATCTCCAGATGTCATTAACCTGCTCTGCTTTGAATTCAAGATTATTAATACTGATGATGGTAAATAAATCCAGACCTAAATACGTCCCTCTGGACAACCAACGCTCTGCTTCATAGATAATAACTTATCATTGTGCTTTGTATACAGTCTTGTAGACCATCTTGCGAGCACACACAACTGAAATATTTCACTGGAGAAATTCAAGGCATCTGTTGAAGTCTACATGTGGAATTGTCATGATGGGCCAGATCTGACTTAAGGCTTTGGACTTGTAATCTAGGAGTAAGGAGTATTACCTCTATGTATATAGTCGGATACACTGCATTGCAACTCTTGGCCTATTCAGTGGATTGCTTTGGATTTAGTTTTGCATGTCTACAAGATAGAGGAGCTGAGACATTGATAAGGTAAAGGTTTTTCCCTGACATTAAGTCCAGTTGTATCCAACTCTGGGGGTTGATGCTCATCTCCATGTCTAAGCCAAAGAGCTGGCATTGTCCTTAGACACCTCCAAGGTCATGTGGCTGGCATGACTGCATGGAGCGCCGTTACCTTCCCATGGGAGCGGTACATATAGATCTACTCACATTTGCATGTTTTCGAACTGCTAGATTGGCAGAAGCTGGGGCTGACAGCGGTACCTCATGCCTCTCCTTGGATTCGAACCTGTGACCTTTCGGTCAGCAAGTTCAGCAGCTCAGCAGTTTAACCCACTGTTCCATCAGAGAGTGGAACATAGGGGATTGTTCAATTGAAATCACATCCATATATTAGTTGCTCCCTTCAGATGCAAAACTAACATAGAATCATAGAGTTTGAAGAGACCTCATGGGCCATCCCATCCAACCCCCTGCCAAGAAGCAGGAAAATCACGTTCAAAGCACTCCCAACAGATGGCCATCCACCCTCTGTCTAAAGGCCTCCAAAGAAGGAGCCTTCACCACATTCCTGGGCAGAGAGTTCCACTGCTGAACAGCTCTCAAAGTTAGGAAATTTTTCCTAATGTTCAGGTGGAATCTCCTTTCTTGTTGTTTGAAGCCATTGTTCTGCATCCTGGTCTCCAGGGCAGCAGAAAACAAGCTTGCTCCCCCTCCCTATCACTCCTCCTCACATATTTATACATGGCCATCATGTCTCTTCTCAGCTTTCTCTTCTTCACGCTGAACACTTCTTGAAGAATGCTAATCTAAAATACGGGCAACCGTTGTCCCTCTCGCCATAGCTAGCCTGGTTCTATAGTGAAGGACAATAGGAGCTTTAGAACATCAGAAAAAATCCACTCCTGGTTTTAGACATCCTGTTAGAGAAAAAAATGCAACTTTGTTAGAATCATGCTGTAAAGAGATGTCTCTTGAATCCCATATGTTTAGGCATTTACAAAGATCTGTAGATCTACTTTGGGACACGCAAAGTATCATACCTTTAAAAAGAAAAATCATGTGTGGAAAGTAGCTCAGCAGTCATAATCTTTTCATCCTTTCTGGTGGAAATTCCCTTTCCTTAAATAGCACAGACCTTGGCAAAGTGACTTCTTTGGACTACAGCTCTCAGATTCCTCCAACCAAGAGTGGACATGCTGGCTGAGGAAATCTGGATCTTGCAAGCCAAAAAGATTGTACATCAGCACTGCACAAAATTTCCTGATGATTGCCATTTCAGTATTGATCCTAAGCATCTCTCCTCAAGATTTCTGTTCCTGTTTTGGAAGTGTTACTTCCTGTTTAATTGTGTGGCACTTGCTTTGGAAGTAGTTGTGATACTTTAGAAACTTCATTTTTTGTGGCTGCCACAAACTATGTTGAATTGGTTGAGACTCCATGACAGTGTTTCTCAACCTTCCTGATGCCGCGGCCCCTTAATAGAGTTCTTCATGTTGTGGTGACTCCCAACCATAAAATTATTTTTGTTGCTACTTAAGAACTGTCATTTTGCTACTGTTATGAATGGTAATGTAAATATCTGATATGCAGGATGTATTTTCATTCATTGGACCAAATTTAGCACAATTCCAACAATGGAATTGAGCCACACTTGGCACACAGAACTCCCATTATCAACAGAAAATACTGGAAGGGTTTGGTGGGCATTGACCTTGAGTTTTGGAGTTGTAGTTCACCTACATCCAGAGAGCACTGTGGACTCAAAAAATGATGGATCCAGACCAAACTTGGCAGAAATACTCAATATGCCTAAATGCGAACACTGATGGAATTTGAGGGAAATAGATTTTGACATTTGGGAGTTGTGGTTGCTGGGATTTATAGTTCACCTACACTAATGATAGAATTGGTTCAAACTTTCCACACAAAATCCCATGCCTTGAAGGGACCTTGCTGTAACAACTCTCCTTCCAACCTCACACTCTCTCCCTTGCCCGCACATGCGCACCACGCTGCCATGTGCCGAGTACGCCTTCTCTCCCCTCCCCACTTGGAGTCTGAGAAACAGCCCTCCCCTTGGCTGAGAGGCCAGTCTATCACAGACAAGGAGGGCTTTCGATGGGAGCATTTGCATCTATTTCCAAAAAGAAAGAGAAGGACAAGAGGAGAGATCTTCAGCCTTCACTGCCAAAGGAGTTACTAAGACTATCAGAAATATATGTCTTCTGATGGTCTTTGTTTTTGTTTTTGTCGTGTCAGGAGCGACCTGAGAAACTGCAAGTCGCTTCTGGTGTGAGAGAATTGGCCGTCTGCAAGGATGTTGTCCAGGGGACGCCCGGATGATTTTTTGATGTTTTATCATCCTTGTGGGAGGCTTCTCTCATGTCCCCGCATGAGGAGCTGGAGCTGATAGAGGGAGGTCATCCGCCTCTCCCCGGATTCGAAACTGCAACCTGTCAGTCTTCAGTCCTGCCGGCACAGGGGTTTAACCCACTGCGTCACCGGGGGCTCCTTATGGTCTTTGGTGATCCCTCTGGAAACCTCCTCGCGACCCCCAGGTTGAGAAACGCTGCTTAATGAGATATTCAATGAAAAATTATAGCAAAATGTGCTGCAGGATGTCCTGTAAAAACAAAGTGTTTGCCGTTTGATAAACTTTGTTCATGTTTTTATGGCAGAACCAAGTAAGGAAATGACATTTATAACCAAGGAACAAAAACCGAACAGAAGTAAGTCAAGAGATGTGACTTACTTCTGGTAAATAATATGCCCGAAGTTGCAATATCAGTGTGCTGGACAACATTCTGCTTGCCATTCCAGGCTTTGTTGTTGTTTATTCGTTCAGTTGCTTCCGACTCTTTGTGACCTCATGGACCAGCCCATTCCAGAGCTCCCTGTCAGCCGTGGCTACCCCCAGCTCCTTCAAGGTCAAGCCAGTCACTTCAAGGATACCATCTATCCATCTTGCCCTTCATCGGCCCCTCTTCTTTTTTCCTTCCATTTCCCCCAGCATCATTGTCTTCTCTACACTTTCCTGTTTTCTCATGATGTGGCCAAAATACTTCATCTTTGCTTCTAATATCCTTCCTTCCAATGAGCAGTCGGGCTTTATTTCCTGAAGTATAGACTGGTTGGACCTTCTTGCTGTCCAAGGCACTCTCAGAACTTTCTTCCAGCACCACAATTCAAAAGCATCTATCTTCCTTCGCTCAGCCTATACTGGTGGCTTTTCCAATACCCAATTTCAGTTGAAGGGATTAAACTATGCCTCCAAATGGACCTAGTCACTGGCTCATTTTGTTCCTAACGAATGGCAAGCTGCTTGCCTTAGGGGGATGCTGGATCCTTCATTACATTAATGTGTAAAAATTACAACCAGCAATATAACTCAAGAGTTCCACCAGTATAATGTCCCTGCAGGGTTCCAGCCTCTGTTTCCCCCTTTTATGAAATTAGACTTTAATTTGCTGGGCTCAAAATGCTAGCCATACCTACGTGTAAGGAATAATGTATTTACATTAACACAGCTGTCTCAAATAAAGGAACCATGTTATAGGAAAAAGTAGAAATATGATGGTGCTCAGCTGTGGGAAGTGTCCTTCATTTGAAATAAGGTAACCAGTTAAAGTGATTTATCTTTTAGGAGTGAGAATACATATATTTTGAAGACATAACACACTGTAAGCTTGAGGCGATATTAAGAGATGTTAAGAAGTGTTAAGAGATTTGGGAGATGCCGTTTAAGACTTCTCTTTTTATTTAAAGACTCTCAGGAGAGACAGGAACATTAAAATCTCTCTGTCTTATTAACTCTGTTGTTTTTTCAGCCCTTGTCAGATAGTTCCCAAATTGCTGCGGCTGCTTTTGCGTTCTTCTCTCAGAATAAATATTTTTAATGACTAATTCCAGACATCCTGAATGTAGTCCAGGTTGTAGGAAACTTGCGCAGGCTGCACTCATCTTGAATCACTGTTAATTCACTTCTGACACTCCAAGCAACTAAACATTTATGGATTGAATCAGGTATAATTTTGTTAACAGCAATCGCAACGGCAACGGGATCGCCTCATGGGACTCAGCTGTGTTTGCCTTTAACAGATTGGTATGTGCATTTCAGGAATCTGAAAGTTCCTCGAGCTTTTTATACATACAGTCACCCAGAGATAGGAAAATTCGTCGAAAGGGGTTAACGTATTTGGGTAATAATTCAAAAGCTATAAAGTGCAATCCAGACATACAAGGGAAGGATTTATCTATTGTGTTGATGATCACATTCTCTTTAAACTTAGTGGATTTACTTAAGTAAAGCTGAAAAATGCCATCCATCTTTGATTCTGCGACGTGCCTTTTTGTGCTCTGGGAAGAAACTAGTTGTTATTTTAACTGTTGTCGACTTTGACGTATGGCAGTGATTCTCAACCTTCCTAATGTCACAACCTTTTAATACAGTTCCTCATGTTGTGGTAACCCCCAACCATAAAATTATTTTTCATTGCTACTTCATAACTAATTCCTGTAAATTTCACACATTAGAAAATGTTGACCATTTCCGCTACCTTGGCAGCCGCCTCTCCACAAAAATCAACATTGATACTGAAATACAACACCGTCTGAGCTCTGCAAGTGCAGCAACTTCTGAATGAAGCAGAGAGTGGTATCCATAGGGATACCAAGGTGCTTTTTTATAAAGCCATTGTCCTCCCAACCCTGCTATATGCTATCTACAGATGTCATACACAACTCCTGGAACGATTCCATCAGCGTTGCCTCTGAATAATCATGCAAATCTCTTGGGAAGACAGGCAAAGAAATGTCAGCGTGATGTAAGAAGCAAAGACCACCAGCATTGAAGTGATGCTCCTCTGCCATCAACTCCTCTGGACTGGCCATGTTGTCTCCCAAAGCAGTTACTCTACCCCGAACTCAAAAATGGAAAATGGAATGTTGGTAGACAGGAAAAGAGATTTAAAGATGGGCTTAAAGCCAATCTCAAAAACTGTGGCATAGACACTAAGAACTGGGAAGCCCTGGCCCTTGAGCGCTCTAACTGGAGGTCAGCTGTGACCAGCAGTACTGCAGAATTCGAAGAGGCACAAATGGAGGGTGAAAGGGAGAAACATGCCAAGAGGAAGGCATGTCAAGCCAACCCTGACTGGGACCACCTTCCATCTGGAAACAGATGTCCTCACTGCGGGAGAACATACGGATCAAGAATAGGCCTCCACAGCCACCTACAGACCCACCGCCAAGACACCACATCTGGAAGACAATCATCCTCAAGCTACAAGGAATCGCCTAAGTAAGTAAGAAGTAAGTAAAGTAAATCTGAGATCTTCAGCCTTCTCTGCCAAAGGGGGTTCCTAAGACAATTGGAAATATGTGTTTTCTGATGGTCTTAGGCGACCCCTGTGAGATGGTCATTAGACTCCCAGGTTGAGAATTGCTGACCTATGGCAATCCCATGAATGAGATACCTTGTTCCCAACTGCCCTGCTCTGGTCTTACAGATTCAGGGCCACGGCGTCCTTGATTTTGTGTATCCATCTGGAATGTGATCTTCCAACTTTCTTATATGATTCTTACATGATATAGTAAGAATGCTTACTATATCATGTCTTCTCATGATATGTCCAAACTCATATAATAGTCTTAGTTTAGTTGAAGGCTTTCATGGCTGGAATCAGTGGTTAGCTGTGCGATTTCTGGGCTGTATGGCCATGTTCCAGAAGCATTCTCTCCTGTCGTTTCACCCACATCTGTGGCAGGCATTCTCAGTGGTTGTGAGGTCTGTTGGAAACTAGGCAAGTGAGGTTTATATATGTGTGTAATGTCCAGGATAGAAGAAAGAACTCTTGTCTGTTTGATTTGCAAGATGATTTGCAAGATGATTCAATGCAAATCAAGCTGGCTAATTGCAACGTTCACACTTGCCTCAAACAGACAAGAGTTATAATTGACCACCTTAGTTAGCATATAATGACCTTGTAGTTTCAAACCCTGGCTGGTTGCTACCTGGGGAAAAGTGTTAACTGGCCCTGATTTTTTCCTGTCTAGAATTCCCTTGTTTTCTGGGTGTTTATTTACTGTCCTGATTTTAGAGCTTTTAAATAATGGTAGCCAGATTTTGTTCATTTTCATGGTTTCTTCCTTGTATAAGCATGTGGACAATTTCAACAGAAAGGAGGAAACAATAAAGGCCAGCTAACACCTCCCAACAAAGGATTCTCCCAGGCTGGAAGAGACCAGGCTTTGAAGCTGCCAGGCTATTCAATGCTAATCAAGCTGGCCAGTTGCAACAGTCACATGCCTCCCACCCTGGATATTCCACAGATATATAAACCTCACTTTCTAATTTCCAGCAGACCTCACAACCTCTTAGGATGTCTGCCATAGTTGTGGGTGAAACATCAGGAGAGAATGCTTCTGCAACATGGCCATACAGCCCAGAAAACTCACAGCAACCCAGATAATATAATATGTATAATATGTTCTTGATCATTATTTTAAGATCAAAATTGTTTGGTCCTCACTACCATGGAAAGAAACATGTTACAGGTGTGGCATTGCTTGTAATATGTTAGTTATAAGCTCTATTTAAACCTAAACTATCATAAATGATGTTGAAATTAAACCTCGTATAGCTATGCTTATGAACCATTGTGTTGCATTGATTATATTCGACCACAGCGCTTGCTGTATTGAAAATCTGGTCTTCATTGTTCCTGAATTTTGGCTACGGTCCTGACAAAGTGCCTTTAAACCCTATTAATTTCATTGGGGAAAATTTACAGCATGCAGTGAATAGGATTTTGGCTGGCGTAAGGACTTTCTTTGGATCACACCCTATTGCCACAAATAAGAATTCCTTTCGGGGCCCAGCCTCTCCCCTACCTAGAGCTGTCAACACCAGTCCTGAAGCTTTTTAATTAGGGATGAATCCTACTGCAACACTGGGTCTAAATCCAACTATTAAAGTAGACATACTGAATCAAATCAAATTTTGTATACAGTGTGTTGATTCAACGTGGTCTTTTCTGTTTTAGACTAAAAGTTAGTTGCAGGCCTTAGTTGAAAGCAGCCTGGTGTAACGGTCTAAGAGTTGGACTCTGATTCTGGAGTGCCATAAGCAGGGATCTGTCCTGGGTCCGGTCCTGTTCAACAACCTTATTAATGACTTAGATGAAGCATTAAAAGGCAAGATCATCAAGTTTGCAAACGACACCAAATTGGAAGAGATAGCCAATACTCCAGAAGACGGCAGCAGAATTCAAAACGATCTGAACAGATTAGAGAGATGGGCCAAAACTAACAAAACTAACAAAATGAAGTTCAACGGTGAAAAAATGCAAGATACTCCACTTAGATAGAAAAAAATGAAATGCAAAGATACAGAATGGGGGATGCATGGCTCGAGAGCAGAACGTGTGAACGTGTGAAAAAATCTTGGAGTCCTCATGGACAACAAGTTAAACATGAGCCAACAATGTGATGCAGCAGCTAAAAAAACAAATGGGATTTTGGGCTGCATAAATAGGAGTTTAGTATCTAGATCCAGGGAAGTCATGCTACCCATGCTCTATTCTGCATTGGTCAGACCACACTTGGAATCACACTGTGTCCAATTCTTGGCACCACAGTTGAAGGGAGATATTGACAAGCTGGAATGTGTCCAGAGGAGGGCGACTAAAATGATCAAGTGTCTGGAGAACAAGCCCTATGAGGAGCAGCTTAAGGAGCTGGGCAAGTTTGGCCTTCAGAAGAGAAGGCTGAGAGATGATAGCCATGTATAAATATGTGACAACAAAAGTTTGCTCCAGGCACTGTCAGCCCATTATATGCTAATCAAGGTGGTCAGTTGAAACATTCACACCTAGCTCCAGCAGACAAGAGTCCTTTGTCATTCCACAGCTATATAAACCCTTTTTCCTAGTTCCAACAGACCTCACTACCTCTGAGGATGCTTGCCATAGATGCAGGTGAAACGTCAGGAGAATGCCTTAGACCATGGCCATATAGCCCGGAAAAACCTAAAACAACCTAGTGATTCCGGCCATGAAAGCCTTCGACAATATGTGAGAAAAAGTCGTCAGGAGGAGGGAGCAAGCTTGTTTTCTTCTGCCCTGGAGACTAGGATGCTGAACAATGACTCCAAACTACAGGAAAGGAGAATCCACTTGTACATGAAAAAGAACTTCCTAACTGTGAGAGCTGTTCAGCAGTGGAACTCTCTGCCTCTGGAGTGTGGTGGAGGCTCCTTCTTTGGAGGCTTTTAAAGCAGAGGCTGGATGGCCATCTGTCGGGGGTGCTTTGAATGCTATTTTCCTGCTTCTTGGCAGGGGGTTGGACTGGATGGCCCACTCTAGGATTCTATGAAAAGGTTTTTCATTCCTGCTCAGCCATGGAAATCCACTGGGTAACTTTGAGCAATATACATTCTCTCAAGCAACCTTCTCTGAAAAGATTTACCAAGAAATTTTCATGACAGATATGCCCGAACAGTCACTATAAGTTGGAAACAACTTTAAGGCCTTGGTTTGCCACTATACGTTCCAGTCATTTGCTTTGGGCCAAATCATTATATTCCATGCAGTTGTATGATTCTCCCTCCTCTCCCAATAGTCTCACTAGTATCTCCTTCTTAAGAAAAAGCACTAGCAAAAGCAGGAATCTACAAAT
Source organism: Anolis sagrei ordinatus (assembly GCF_025583915.1). Lineage (NCBI taxonomy): Eukaryota > Metazoa > Chordata > Lepidosauria > Squamata > Anolidae > Anolis > Anolis sagrei. The sequence continues at coordinate 253,219,506 of NW_026846588.1, read as the reverse complement.
AAAGGCGAGGTGGACCTCTTGCAGGCCCTCTTCTGCTCCCACCCCCAGCTCCCTGAAATTATTTTCATAGCCATAAGATATATGGGATTTGAATATTTTCTTCTCTGTGGGAGAAGGAGCTCTGAGTAGGTGATTCTATTCAGAAAGATTTGACAAAGAAATGTCCCTCGATGCCTCTTCTTGTCAGGGAAGGACGTCCCAAAAGAAAGAGGGAAAATTACATAGCTACACTCAACATACGGCTTGAGTCTAAAAGTGCATCTGCACCATAGAATTAATGCAGTTCGATCCCACTTTCACTCCCATGGCTCAATGCTATGGAATCCTGAGAGTTGTAGTTTGGTGTGGCACTAGCACTCGTTAGAGAAGGCTAAAGACTTTGTAAAACTACAACTTCCATGATTCCATAGCATTTATCGTGTCAGAAGTGAATTGAGAATACAGTTATAATGTATTGAAAGATCACAAAGAAAGTTTTAAACTTGGCATTATACTAAGTTTCCTTTGACCAGAAGTTGGCCACTTCAAGTGTCACTGTGAGAAGGTCCTCTATTGAGCATGTGGCAGGGCACATTGCATTGTGGTAGATGGTCTGTGGTTTGCTCTTCTCCACACTCGCACGGCATGGACTCCACCATGTAGCCCCATTTCTTAAGGTTGGCTCTTCTTCTCGTGGTGCCAGAGCGTAGTCTGTTCAGTGCTTTCCAAGTCACCAAGTCTTCTGTGTGCCCAGGAACAAGTCTCTCATCCGGTTATCAGCCAGTGATGGAGTTTCCGGGTTTTAACCTGCCACTTTTGGACTCTTGCTTGCTGAGATGCTCTTCTGTAGATCTTAGGAAGCTTATTTCTTGATTTAAGGTGTTGGCTTTCTATCTGATATCCGAACAGAAGATGTCACTGCTTTGGTCATTTCATTATAGGCTTCTACTTCATGATGGATGTCAGGTGGTGCAATATCGGCTAAGCAGTATAACATCAGAAGCTACTTGCCATCTCAGTTAAGGTGGTGTCAAACTGCAGTCATTCTACATTGTAGGCACACCATTAGTTACAAATAACCTTAACTAGGCTAGGGAAAAATAGTTCAATTCCAAGTCATTCTAATTTCCATTACCAGAGAATATACCATTGAGAGCAAACATTTTGTACTAAGACCATTGTTTCCCATCTGCAAACTACCCTCCCTCTCCCTTCTAGGTCTGAGACTTGGCATTATGTTCGCTTATTGTCCATATTTTGTCTAGTGAGATATATTTTAAGATGGTGCTTATTTTTCAAATGATAATGCTGGGTTTTCTCAGGCCCCAAAGCGATGCTGCCTGAAAGCCAAGTTTACGTGCCAGCTGTAAAAGCCAAAAAATCACTTTTGTATTGTAAAAGCATCAGTTTTGGGATGAGCACATATGAACTGCAGACCGTTTTTGATTCACTGGCTGCTTCGCTAGGCCTGAATACTTCTTGCCATCACTTCTGAATACTTCTTGCCAGATGTTGCCTGCATCTGTGATCCAAACAGACAGATATGCAGTGGATCGTGGTCAATTCAGGGGGGTGCAATTAAGCCTGAAGACTGTTGCCAGGCCTGGGCAAACTTGGGCCCTCGGGTGTTTTGGACTTCAACTCCCACAACTCCCACAATTCCTAACAGCCTCAGCCCCCTTCCTTTCCCCCCTCAGCCGCCGAACTGTTGAGTCTCTGGGTCAGCAGCCTTTCCTGCAGCTAGTGACTTCTTTATCAGGAGCTGATGTGGTTTATCAAATGCAATTTTCTGAATCAGCATCCCAAATAACCAAACTGAATCTAAAGTTGACCAGAAACTGATTCGTAACCCTTTTGGTACTAATGTTGAAGAGTGGTCCCTGGTCAAAGTGGTCCCTGGCCAAGTAGTCCCTGGCCAAAAAAGGTTGGGAACCACTGATCTATACAGTCTTTCAATTGGAAAATGTCTCCTAGCCCTACCATGAGGTGGCAGTTTAGGTAACAAATTTCAGATGCTGCAGCAGTGGTTATTTCAATAGTCAGTATTGTAATTTTGTCAGCGTTTAAATTGAAAGATAGTGAGAGGTGCTTGTGAGGGCAGCATTTAATGTGACCTGAATAGCAAAATACTGTATTTTGGGATGAGTTATGAAGTACATATTTCTGATAGTTCTGCAGTTCTTTCTGATTCCTACTTTAGCAATTTACACTCCTTGAAATATTTTGAAGAGATGTCGTGCCTCATCAAGTAATTCCTATAAGCAGTCCCTAAAAAGAATATCAGCAGAGGCCAATGGAGCAATAATCTGCAAATTCCAATGAATATCTTGAGATATCACACTTCCAAATTATCAATGAAGCAAGGATGGGTGATGGCTTCACTCATTTTAGTCCACTGACCTTTAGTTTTGGACTTGCCTAGTTCTGATAACCATATTTATAGCCAGTTCCTTCCCCCTCCCTATTTTAAAACAAACACCAGATTTACTGCTAGTGCTACTGTAATTCCCCCTTCCCACAGGAGAAAGATTAAGGTGTGTGTGTGTGTGTGTGTGTGTATATATATATATATACATATATATATATATATAAAATATCTTTTTAGCTTTAGTTCAAGAGACAGGTTGTCCCTGAACCCCCAACCTACAGCAATTTTAAAGGTTTGTGTTGTTTATGTTGTCATTTAAGGGGTGTGGTGGAATGAAAATCACCCATAGTTCATGTCTTTACTAATTCATACATTGTCTTGCTACAGAAAAGATAGGCCATGCAGATCTTCAGCAAAGAATAAGAGGTTACCCTTTGTTATGCAGAGCTACATACATACAGTCATGTGAACAGTTGCATTGACTCACACAATGTTCTTTGAGAGAGATTAAAATGGTCCATGGGTTTTGTTGTTGTTGTTGTTTGTCATGTCAGGAGCAACTTGAGAAACTGCAAGTCGCTTCTGGTGTGAGAGAATTGGCCGTCTGCAAGGACGTTGCCCAGGGGACGCCCAGATGATTTGATGTTTTTTGTCATCCTTGTGGGAGACTTCTCTCATGACCCCGCATGAGGAGCTGGAGCTGATAGATGGAGCTCATCCACCTCTCCCCGGACTTGAACCTGTGACCTGTCAGCCTTCAGTTGGTTTAACCCACTGCGCCACCGGGGGCTTCGGTCCATGGGTGTCCATGTGAGACATCTTCAAGCAGCCAAGAAGCAAAAATACAAAACTGTCTTGGCAAGCTCCTGCACAGAAAACTTAAACACGTAAGTGTTGCCAAAACTCCCAGGCTCAGCTAGCTTCTCAGGCATGGCCCAACCAATCAGTTTTGTGCTTTGCATTTTTCAGTTAACACACTCACCAACTGGTTTTTACATGCTCCAACAAGGCACTATATGTGAAGCCAGCCCAGTAGTGGATTCATGCCAGCACAAAAGACTCTGCTGAAACAACCCTTGCTTACTGAGAGTACAGTATTTAAGAGAAGAAGGCAATCCTTAGAGCAAAGCCAGAAAGCACTCAGTTAAAGTTGCAAAAGCCTTAACACCAGATTTATACTGAAAACATCTGGGAACTAGAAAAGATAACTTCTAAAATTGTGCTTGGCTAGTTCATGCTGCATAACTTTAAAGAAGAGCAAATACCATACAGAGGTAGATGCTGCCAGTTTGATTATTGCTCTATGTAGAGCAGTCCATGCTGGTCCATCCTTCTGCCAATATCTTTGTGCTTTGAAAAGAGAGCAGGTGTGCTCCAGATAACTCAAGGAAGACAGCCAAAGAATTCCAAATAGTCTGGAAGAAGGCATAAACCTCGGCAGAAGAGACAAATTACCCTTCATGACCTAGTCTTGGTTCTGGTTCAGATGTTCTTGATCCAAGACTGAGGCCAGATCGACTTGCATCACTGAATAGCTCTTAAATTTCTAGGAGATTAGCTCTGTGGGGTCCTGTGCATTTTAAACCCAGACTTTCTAAAAACTTTTTCAAGCTTTCCATTACAATTTGGATTTGTAGAAAAGCAGTTTTTGAGCTGAGAAAAATTGGTCCTGTGTTTCAAGCGAGAAGGAAGTCTCATTTTGCTGTTTCATAATGAAGCATCACACCTGTTCAATGCTTTTGCCTTGGAAAAAAGGGTAAAGCAACAGATCTCACATGGAAAAACAAACAATGCAAGTCTCAAGCCGACCATACTTGGACTGGCCTGCGAATCCTCCAGTGCTTTCAACAGGAGCCTGATGTGCATACCTTCTATCATGCTAAGCTTCTTTTTCTGGCACCGAATGATGGAAAAAGTGGTCCAAGCTACTGTTAAACATCAGAAAACAGGGATAGTAACTACTTTATCCACAGTGGGGGGCATGACTTCAGTGCAAAGAATGTATAGAAGAGCCAGGGGAAGGACAGATTCCAATGCAAAGAGTCCTAGGAGGGAGCATAACTTGGAAAACTCCAGGACAGGAGAGTCCATGAATTGTCATCCAAAAATATTTAGTTTTTTTTTAACTCAGGGGCTGTGGCTGTGTATTTTAGCCAAATAGTAAGGCCAACTAGGACTGGGACTTCATGGAGTCCTCGTGGACAACAAGTTAAACATGAGCCAACAATGTCATGTGGTGGAAAAAAACCAATGGGATTTTGGCCCGCATAAATAGGAATATAGTGTCTAGATCAGGGAAGTCATGCTACCCCTCTATCCTGCCTTGATTGGATCACATCTGGAATCACACTGTGTCCAGTTCTGGGTATTGCAATTGAAGGGAGATGTTGACAAATTGGAATGTGTCCAGAGGTGCGTGGCTCAAATGATCAAGATTCTGGAGAGCAAGTCCTATGAGGAGTGGTTTAAAGAGCTGGGTGTGTTCAGCCTGCAGAAGAGAAGACTGAAAGGAGATATGATGGCCATGTATAAATGCGTGAGGGGAAGTCATAGGGAGGAGGGAGCAGGCTTATTTTCTGCTGCCGTGGAGACTGGGACATGGAACAATGGCTTCAAATAACAGGAAAGGAGATTCTACCTGAACATGAGGAAGAACTTCCTAACTCTGAGAGCTGTTCATCAGTGGAACTTTCTGCCCTGGAATGTGGTGGATGTTCCTTCTTTGGAGGCTTTTAAACAGAGGCTGTGGGGGGTGCTTTGAATGCAATTTTCCTGCTTCTTGTCAGGGGGTTGGACTGGATGGCCCACGAGGTCTCTTCCAACTCTGGTTCTATAATTCTATGACTAATAGGCACAGTGAGGTGGTTGCCTCAGAAAATATATGGGGAGGCAAGAAGTAGTCTTGTGACAGCCCTGTGCCAAACTGAGCCAGATACATTGTACGTTGTGAGAATTGGGCAGACCCTTCAAGACAGCTTTGATCTGAATCATTTATGAGGCTTAAGCCCAGTGCTTGCCATTATAAACAAAGAAACTTGAAGGCCCAGTGGTTTCAGATGCTGATATATTTCGGGAGCTGAATAGGTTTTCAAATAAGCATTTCAACTTTGAAAATGGTAGGATTTGCCCCTTGCTCTTTTTGCTTTCTTGGCATAACAAAACATTATACACTGTAAAGCAACTGTCAACATTTTGTTATAAGATTTTCCAGCTGGCTCAAAATAAGGTGTGTGTGTGTTTATGGGGTGGGGGAACAATGGGAGTGAGTGCACACACTGAATCTTGTCTTTTCTTTTTTCCCTTTGGCACAGAATCTCCTATGACCCCACAAGATATCCAAAGTACATCCCTGAAGCCTACTGCCTGTGCAAGGGGTGCCTTACTGGGGTTTACGGCGAAGAAAACTTACACTTCCGAAGCACGCCGGTGTTTATGCCGACTGTCATTTTGCGCCGAACCGCGTCCTGCACTGGAGGCCGCTATGTTTACTCTGAGGATTATGTGACTATCCCAGTGGGTTGCACCTGCGTGCCAGAATATGAGAAGGAAGCTGAAAGAGTCAACTCCAGCATCAACAAACAAGCAGTAAAGTTGCTGGCGAATCATAATAGCGACAAACCACCATCAGAGTGAAGAACATTAAAGGAAGTCTGATGACTTATATCAGGGTTGGCCTAAGGAATGTTGCTGCCTGAAGCAGAAGATGAGCCAATGTCCTCCCAACTCATTCCATGTGTAAACACCAAGTGGACTATTCGTTGGATTTAACCTCCACGCTGACTTGTTGCTATGTGTCTTCAAGTCATTTTGTGAGCGCGCTCCAGTGCATGGATGACTTTTATCAGCTGCTTTGCTGAAATCCAGATAAACAACATCTACACCATTCCCACCATCTACTAAATTAGTGGCTTGATTTCTGTCAGAGATTTATATTGTAGCTCATAGCCTTCACTGTCCTTCAACATTCCCCCATTATCTGTCCTTATTGTCTGCTGCCTGAATCAGTCAACTGCTTCGCAACAGCTAATAGAAGGACTAATTCTGGTGGCCAGGCTTCTGCTGGCCTTCCAATTCCAGGGTTATTTCAACTCATATCCATATTGCTATGATAGGTGCTGTTTGAAGAAAGGATCCATGTGTGAAAGACCCATCACAGGGGGGTTAATGCACACATACAGGACTGTAGTGTCATTTCAAATACACTCCCTCCAACTGCATTCATATCGTGTACTCAGCTACAATGTGTCTAGTTATGAGTATGCAATACGTATGTCAACCCATAGGAGAAAAAAAGTGTGTTTTGAAAATACAAGTGTAAATTCTGAAGGCATGGATGGTGGAGAAGCTAGAGATAGTATAAAATGAGTATAATCTTTATGGAAAAAACTCATGATTTTTTAAAAAAATCATGCCTCAGCAGTGGCCCTACAATTATAGAGCTACACTCCAAAATACAAATTTTGTATCACCTGACCAGGCATGTAGCCGGGTGGGGGTGGGGGGGCAAAATTCTCATGGTGGTATGGTGGTCCGCGAGAAGGCCTTACTGGTACATTATTTAAACTGTTATGTTTATTCATATCATGATCTGATCACCATGCTCAATATATCCCATATGCATAGGGGTATTGGGGTAACGATACAAAAGGTTTGCTAGGGTAGACCCTCTTTCACTCAGACTCATGCCCCCCCCCAACCAAACTCCCCCCCCCCCCCCGAAACAAAATCCTGGCTATGGGCCTGGATGGGAGGTTTCACAATCTGTTTCCATCAGAACATTAGGAAGAACTTCCTCACTGTGAGAGCTGTTCAGCAGTGGAAATTTGTGCCCCCAAGTGTTGTGGAGGCTCCTTCTTGTGAGGCTTTTAAGACAAGGCTGGATGGCCATCAGTCAGGGGTGCTTTGAATGCATTTTTCCTGCTTCTTGGCAGGGAGTTGGACTGGATGGCCCATATGTCTCTTCCAACTCCATGATTCTATGATTTTACGATTCATGGCAATTGGCTATGTCACTGTACTATTAAGAGCAAGAAGGGAAAGCCACCAAGACCACAGGAAGAGAAGGGAATGACAATGGACCAGAAAATATTTTCCCAAGAAATGCTGATAAAACAGATAAAAAAGTTTGTAATGGATTGGTATAACATAAATATCAGGAAATGATTTTTGACTATTTCAATTTTTAAAACAAAATGTGTATTACTTCCGCATTTGTAGGGGACGAAAACAACTGAATAGCACAGTATAAAGGAATGCTAATTCATCTGTGAACAAAGCAAAAAAGGAATGGTAATGGTAATAGTTTACTAAAAGCTTTTCAAAGTACATTAGTATCTTGCTTATCCGTCCTTCGCTTATCTGACATTCTGTCTTATCTGACACCCCCCTTTTCCTCCAGCATTTCCCCTTCAATGAAAAGAGTGCTCCCCAATTCTCTCTCCATTCCCAATAAGTTAAAAAGGCAAGACAAGGAGGAGAAGGAGGGAGGAAAGAGGGAAAAGAGGCAGGATTGGAAGCAGAAGTGCCCTCTCTCCTTCCATGATTTCCACGCTCCTTTTTTGCACTTCCTGCTGGGCCGCTCTAGCCTTGAGGTGTTGCCTTAACCCTTTGAGTTCTTGTTGTTAGTATTTTTGGCGTCTAGCGTCACATCGGATGGGTAACAGTAGGAGACTCTGTATTATCCAACATTTTTGTTTGTCCGACGTTCTGCTGGCCCGTTTATGTTGGATAAACGGGACTACTGTAATTTACTGTGAAAGTTATACAAGAGCAAACTGCTGTTCTTTGAAAAGTGTTAGGACTTCAAAGTTTCAGATTTCCACCCCAGATGAAAAACATCATAAGTTTTGAACCTATCCCAAGTCACAGATACAATGCACAATAAATTGGTCTATTCACTGAGTAATGCATCAATACAATTGTCAACACAGTTACGGGATATATTCGCATGCCATTGTGGAAAGAGAAATGTTCTACAACAATGTGGTTTATGAGCCTTTTCAAAAGTGGGGAAATGGGCTGGTTGCCTTTTTAAACCAATCTAATCTTCAGCTTATAAACCTTATCACAGTTTTAGACTTTTTCAGCCGCAGAGCCTTTCAAAATAACAAGGATGAACAGAGATCAGATAACACAAAGCTCACCACTTGGCCAGTTCAAACAAGTGGGACTGAACATGTCTTGGCATCCAAAGGTGAGCGCAGGACTGCCGCCAAATTAGAAAGATGTCTGAGCCAAAAGCTCTAATGGCAAAAGTCCAGTCAATTGTGTATCCTGGAAGCCTCTGCCAATGCCTCTTCAACCAGTGAGAAAACACTGCTGTCTCTTTTAATGACGTGAATTAATCTAAGACTTATTTTTCCACGGGTTGCACTACAAGCATCTCCTTAAATAAAACATTCAAGATCTTTAATTTTCTAAGCGGTTTCTGGGAAGTTCAATGTCTGTTCCTTGGAGCCTTTCCATAATGAATAGAAAACACCCAGATTGTCTTAACAATGCACATTTTCAAGAATAGCTGTAAGTCACCAAGTTGGATACAGAGCAGTCCTCCTGAATCAATTACAGCTTGTCCTTCATATTAAGGGCAACTATGGTAGCGCAGTGCGTTAAATTGCTGCACTGCTAAACTTGTTGACCAAAAGGGCTTCTGCTGTCAGCCCCAGCTTCTGTCAATCTACCAGTTCAAAAACATGCAAATGTGAGTAGATCAATAGGTACTGCTCTGGCGGGAAGGTAACGGTGCTCCATGCAGTCATGCTACCCACATGACCTTGGAGGTGTCTATGGACAACACCGGCTCTTCAGCTTAGAAATTGAGATGAGCACCACTCCCAGAGTCGGACACAACTACACTTAATGTCAGGGGAAACCTTTACCTTTACCGTACGGTAGGCACAAAATTAAGCAATGCAATGTTTTTGAGCCAAATCTGGGGTCACTATCTGGCTTTCTGGTCATCCACACATGGCTATCCCCCTTTCCCATGTGACAATACTGAGCAAATTGCCTGTTTCTGTACAAATTTCTCATGACAGCTGAGGTCCAAAACATCGGGAGGACCAAAGATTGACAATCTCTGTAGTGAATGCCAATAAGAACTTCAAGGTAGAGATTTTGTTTTTCTGGTTCCCTCTACATTGCACAGGATGGAGTGGGGACTGGATTAGAAAACTACCAAGCTATTTTCCAGCAATTATATTGTGTGGTTTCTATTTCTGCATTACAAGCTTCACCTGCAAAAATCCAGAAGAAGAAGAGTCTTGAAACCCACAGAGAGGACTTCCCCCATTATGCTATTTTAATATTTACTCAGTATGGTGCCTTTGTATTCTGCTTTGGTTAGGTCTCACCTGGAATACTGTGTCCAATTCTGGGCACCACAGTTCAAAAGTAATATTGACAAATTGGAAGGTATCCAGAGGAGGGTGACTAAAATGATCAAAGTTCTGGAGACCATGCCCTATGAGAAGCTTCTTAAAGAGCTGAGTATGTTTAACCTGCAGAAGAGAAGATTGAGACGAGACATTATAGCCATTTATAAATATGTGAAAAGGTATCATTCGGAAGAGGGAGCAGGCATGTTTTTTGCTGTCCTTGACTTAGGGCAATGGGTTCAAATGTCAGGAAAGGAGATTCTACCTGAACATTAGGAAGAACTTCCTAACCATATGAGCTGTTCAATAGTAGAACTCTCTGCCTCAGAGTATAGTGGAAGCTCCTTTCTTGGAAACTTGGAAGCTGGATGGTCATCTGTAAGGGATACTTTCTGCTTTTCCTGCATGGCAGAGGATTGGACTAGATGGCCTATGTGATCTCTTCCAACTCTGATTCTATGCACCAGGTACAACATCAACATTTGCTCAAAAATGGAAATGATAGGTAACAGTGGGAAGTTGTCCTCCAGAGACATTTCTGTGTGCCATGTTATCAGGGCCTCCTGATAAGTTTTCAGAAATACTGCAAGGTTTCTGGATAACAATTCAAACTGTTCACCAAATTTCTGGAAACAGGGCAAGGCTTCATTATTATTATTATTATTATTATTATTATTATTATTATTAACTTTATTTGTACCCCGCTAGCATCTCCCGAAGGACTCGATACGGCTTACAAAGGCCAAGGCCTCAACACACAATACAACAATACAAACCAAAGGCAAATTAAAAACAATTAAAGCAATATAAACAACAAGCAATAAACAATACACTAAGACACAATAAAACTGGGCCGGGACAGAGTAATGGGTACAGGATTAAAAGTGCTGATGTGACAGGTGGAATATAAGGATTATAGGCCAAGTGCAGTGTGCAGTGTGTGGCAGTCTTAGTTTTAATAAAGTACTTATGGGACTTGGTATTGGAGATTTCCTATTCTGGGAAGGCTTCCTGCTTTGTCAATTGTGATTATTTGGTACACATTTTGAATCTTGATAAAATAGTGAAGAGTAGAGACATCACACTGGCAACAAAGACCCGCATAGTTAAAGCAATGGTAATCGCCGTAGTAACCTATGGATGTGGGAGCTGGACCATAACGAAGGCTGAGGGAAGGAAGATTCCTCCAGCACTGTGGTGCTGGAGGAAAATTCTGAAAGTGCCTTGGACCGCAAGAAGATCCAACCAGTCCATACTCCAGGAAATAAAGCCCGACTGCTCATTGGAGGGAAGGATAGTAGAGGCAAAGATGAAGTCCTTTGGCCACATCATGAGAAGACAGGAAAGCTTAGAGAAGATAATGATGCTGGGGAAAGTGGAAGGCAAAAGGAAGAGGGGCCGACCAAGGGCAAGATGGATGGATGGTATCCTTGAAGTAACTGGATTGACCCTGAAGGAGCTAGAGGTGGCCACGGCCGAGAGGGAGCTCTGGCGTGGGCTGGTCCATGCGGTCACGAAGAGTCAGAAGTGACTGAACGAATAAACAACCATTTTGAATTTGTCCATGTGAACACATGTTCCAGATTCAAGACTATGAAAAAAAAAAGAGATTGGGAATTAATTTTGCAGTCTTTTTGACTGAAGGCAATTCATTCATATTGGGAATGAAAGAAGACTTTTCATGGGAAACTGAACCTGTTCTATTCAAAGAGCATAACACTTGGCTTAAAGGAGGGCAAGAATGAGCAATATATGTTTTTAGTCTGGAGTTCTGAGAAATAAATACAAACCAGGCTCAATTACTGAAAGCTTTATGCCAAGGCATATGGATCGAGCCTTCTCCTTTGCTCCATTATTTCGGAATGCAATTCATATTAAAATACAATTTAGAAATCTTTGGCAGGTAAGTAAAAGCACAGATGGCTGTCGCTTATAGAACGCATTCTTAAAATCTGCAGAGGAGTTGAGACAGACCAGTTTAGGGAAATGCAAACAGAAGGTTGTTTGAACATCCAGGGCATACAGCTTCAGAAATACTTTCCCACTTGAATTGCTTTCAAACTCAAATACAATATGTGGCAAGGTCAGACACTGGGGAAATGTCAGACTTCACTGCACGGATGACGGAAGACTCTTCCAGGCAAATTGAGGAAAGTACTTCTAAATCAAGCAGGCCTGGAGATAAGCACCAATCTCCTTTACATTAAGTTCTTTTGTTCAAACATGACTAGTTTAGGGAAATATCATTGCAGTCATATGGAAGTAAGGTTGGCTTCAAATTTCTTCCCAGTAACAGTGCTGTATGCTATATTTCAGAGAAACAAAGAGGCCAAACCACCTCTGAGGGTCCTTCCACACAGCTATATAACCCAGAATATCAAGGCAGATAATCCACAATATCTGCTTTAAACTGGAATATCTGAGTCCACACTGCCATATAATCCAGTTCAGTGTGGATTTTATACAGCTGTGTGGAAGGGGACTAAGTATTCCTGCTCAAGAAAACCCTACAACATTCATGCTCAGCTAAGTAGACAGTAGGCATGGGCAATCCATGGTTCTAAATGGTTCTAAAGTAGTTACAGAATGAGAGGGCGCTGTTGCTTTGTTTCTAAAGTGTTGCTAAAGCTGGTGCTTTGCTTCTAAAGTGTTGCTAAAGTTCTGGTAGTGAAAATTTCAGAATTCTAATAAAACTTTCAAAATTTCATTATTATTTTGTTATCGGCGATTTTTATGACAGAACCAATGAGGAACTGGCATTTATAATGAAATTTTGAAAGTTTGGTTAGAGTTCTGAAATTTTCACCACCAAAACTTTAGCAACACTTTAGAAGCAAAGCACCAATGCCCCCTAGTTTTGATTATTGATTTATCGTGTCAGAAGGAAATTGAGGATACAGTTATAATGTATTTTTAAAAATCACAAAGTTAAAAACTTGGCATTGTATTAGATTTCCTTTGACCACTTGGAGTGCCTCTGGTGTTGCTGTGAGTTTGTGGTTTGCTCTCCTCCACACTCACATGTCGTGGACTCAATTCCAGCCACAGGGGGAGCTGCCACTTCATCGTCCACTTGTGACACCGTGTCCTTTGATGGAGTACTTCCTCATTCTTCTGCATGCTGCTGGAAGGTTTTATGGCGTCGTAAATTAAATTAGACTCCCTGCATAAAGCAGTACCTAAATTTCCTACTTGACAAATGCAGCTGTCTTTCAGGTTATCTGTCTGGGGTGCTTTGAATGCGTTTTTCCTACTTCTTGGCAGGGGGTTACACAGGATGGCCCACGAAGTCTCTTCCAACTCTATAATTCTATGAAATGTTGAGCAGGCTTAGTAAAAGCAATTTAGTGCTGCAAATTGAAATTTCACTCATATTCTTTAAAAAGATCCTTGATAAATAACATCAAAAAAGATAAATGTATTTTGGGGAACCAAAGTGCTTAGTAGCTTGTGCATTGCCTGGAGAAAACGTATAATTAGTTGGTAGGAGAAAATGCGGCAAGACACACGCTGAGTATTTCATTAGAGTCACACTCTTCCTAATTGGGAAATAAGTCTTTTGCTACCCAACCACATGAGAAAATCAAGTTTACAATGCATCTGGAAAATTAACATGGCAAGCTAATCACTTAAAATGAACTCTTAAAAAAACAGAATTTCTGACATACCATTTCCACGGTACAGTGCCCATTTCTCTATAGCGCTTTAACAAGTTAATAAAATGGCATTTCCCCGTTCTAAGCGTAGCAATAATTTATCGCAGACCAGATTTACAAGGTGGCAATTCGTAATGAAAAATATGTATCTTGTTACAAAAAGGAAGTAAGAGATTATACTAAATACTCAAACATGCTGAAACACAAGCATATTCCTAAATGAAGCACTTGCTTAAAGGATAAGATAGAACTTTTTTTTTTCGTGTCAGGAGCGGCTTGAGAAACTGCAAGTTGCTTCTGGTGCGAGAGAATTGGACGTCTGCAAGGACGCTGTTCAGTGGACGCCTGGATGTTTTACCATCCTGTGGGAGGCTTCTCTCATGTTCTTGCATGGGAAGCTGGAGCTGACAGATGGGAGCTCACTCTGCTCCCTGGACTCTGCTCCTTTCAATCAGCAGTCCTGACTGAGACCCATTGCGCCATCAGGGTCTCCACAACTAAAATGACGTTTTCGTGCTTCAAGGGAATCATTTTTCAGGTGTCCAGAAGATAAAATAAGGCAAACATTACATAATTGTTATTTCTCGTTAATCCACAGAAATGAGAGTTAAGTGTCACTTTTACTGAAAATGAAAAAAGGTTGAAAATTGGGTTTTCAAAGTTTTAGAAATGTGCAATGATAGGGCAATAGAAAGTGTGCTGGAATTGGGCCCAACTTCGATTTTATGCTAACAGTGAAGTCATAAGAAGAACTTAAGCAAGTTTCTTGTTCTCAGTCTCCACTCCAATGGGAATTATAAAAAGCACCAGAGAAAGCTGGAATTGTGAGGTCGGTTGGCAAGATACAGAGGATGTTGTGTGTGGATCCTTTCAACTGTCCCATGTTTCCACCTCACTCTTGGCTCTGCATCTCGTGGTGCCAGAGCGCAGTCTGTTCAGTGCCTTCCAAGTCGCCCAGTCTTCTGTGTGCCCAGGGGGGAGTCTCTCATCTGGTATCACCATGATTGAGGTGCTGGGTTTGAGCCTGCCACTTTTGGACTCTCGCTTGCTGGGGTGTTCCAGCGAGTGTCTCTGTAGATCTAAGAAAACTATTTCTTGATTAAGAGGTGGGGCTACAGGGTGGAATCCTCGGCATGCGAGTGCGGAGAAGAACAAACCACTGACCACCTGCTGCAATGCACCCTGAGCCCTGCCACATGCACAATGGAGGACCTTCTTGCGGCAACCCCAGAGGCACTCCAAGTGGCCAGATACTGGTCAAAGGACATTTAACCAAATACCAAATTTGCAAAATCTGTGTGGTTTTTTTTCTTTTTAATCTCTGTGTTTGTTTTGCTCTGTTAGAATTGTAATACAATGGTTGCTGATGACACGATAAATAAATAACCTCACTCTTGTTTCATCCATTCCTTCTTTTTGCCCACTCACCCCATTTTTTTTGTTTCAATATCTCCCTCCAATCTTATCAGAATCAACAACAGGGTGGAATGTCCTGTCTAGCATCATCCAAACGGCTTCTAACCAACTTACTACGACATATGTTGGTGGGCAGCACCAGAGCAAATGAGCAGCTAGGCAGAGATGCATAGTGTGACACTCAGAAGACGTCAGCCAAGCTGCTCCCACCACGGCGATCTCATGAATTCCTCTGGGACATATGCCAAGCCATAAAAAAGCAATATTTATCTCCGTATCTCTCTTTCAGTTCAAACTTGGCAAGTCTATTCATTGTATTGAGTATCAAATTTCTTAATTACTTTTAAAGCAGCGTTTCTCAATCTGGGGGTCAGGACCCCTGGGGGGTTGCAAGGGGGTGCTAGAGAGGTCGCCAAAGACCATCAGAAAACACAGTATTTTCTGTTGGTCATGGGGATCTGTGTGGGAAGTTTGGCCCAATTCTATCGCTTGTGAGGTTGAGAATGCTCTTCGATTGTAGGTGAACTATAAATCAAAGCAACAACAACTCCCAAATGTCAAAATCTATTTTCCCCAAACTCCAGTAGTCTTCACATTTGGGAATGTTGCGTATTTGTGCCAAGTTTGGTCCAGATCCATCATTGTTTGAGTCCACAGTGCTCACTGGATGAAGGTGAACTACAACTCCCAAACTCAAGGTCAATGCCCACCTAACCCTTCCAGTTTTTTCTGTTGGTTATGGGAGTTCTGTGTGCCAAGTTTGGTTCAATTCCATCATTGGTGGAGTTCAGAACACTCTTTGGTTGTAGGTGGACTATAAATCCCAGGAACTACAACTCCCAAATGACAAAATCAATATCCCCCCTAACTCCACCAATATTCATATTTGGGCGTATTGGACAAAATTTGTGCCATATTTCGTCCAATAAATGAAAATACACCCTGCATATCAGATATTTACATTAAGATTCATAAC
This sequence comes from Anolis sagrei ordinatus, assembly GCF_025583915.1. Taxonomy (NCBI): domain Eukaryota; kingdom Metazoa; phylum Chordata; class Lepidosauria; order Squamata; family Anolidae; genus Anolis; species Anolis sagrei. The sequence continues at coordinate 253,203,735 of NW_026846588.1, read as the reverse complement.
AGTCGCAAAATTACAGTTATTAAGTAGCAATGAAAATAATTTTATATTTGGGGGTCACCACAACATGAGGAACTGTATTAAGGGGTCGCGGCATTATGAAGGTTGAGAACCACTGCTCTAATCCATAAGCTTCTCGCTGTTTGTTTTAGGGCAGTTGGTAAACCAGCATTGATCTGATATTGTCACAATCATCAGTTTCATGCAAATTTTTCTATTACACCTTGGCCTTCTCATGTGGCATCAGTGCTTTCCCCAATCCATGGAATGACCCTTGACTTATCCCCTAGTCATATCAAAATCTTTATCCGCAGAGCAAATTGGGTCTTTGGACCATAATAAAGATTGATGATGCTCTTCGGCAGGGAGATGGAGCGACAGCACCCCACCCCTCCCTGTGGCTGGAACCGAGCACAAAAAGCCTCCAAGATGCCAAAGATTGGAAAAGTCGATATATACCTCTGTCTTGTTTGTGTATAAAATGGCATTGAATGTTTGCCGCATATGTATGTTCAATGATGTACCCTGAGTCCCCTTTGGGGTAAGAAGGGCGGAATATAAATACTATAAATAATAAATATCAAAATCCATACTTCTGCCTCCAAAACCTGCCCTCTACTTATGCATGAGCTTGACTTTTACATGAGAACACATAGTAATCCATCAAAACCAACAAGTTGCTGTCATGTTCCATGAATCCAATCCCTTGCTTATTACATCCTCGTCACCATCTGTTTCCTTACGGCCAGAAAAGACAAATGTTTACATCACGCACAAAAGGAAAACTGCTTCACAATGAAATATGTCACAAATATTTTATGCTTGTTGTCAAGAGACAGCATCAAAATCTAGTCCAGAATCATAATTCACATAACATCGAAACTCATTGGCTAAGTTTCGAGTATGTTTTGGAATAAACTTGCACATCTTCACACCAAGATACTTTGCAGCATGTTCTTCCATGACTGAACCTAAGAAAAAAAAGAAAGAAAAAACAAATATGCCTTAAAATTTTAAAAAGAGCTGTCTTGGATTAGTCCAATTTAGCCTAGCATTGTTTCCATCAGTGGCCAGTCAAATACTTGACTGAAAGCCAGAAACAGGAGAATAAATATATAATAATAATAATAATAATAATCTTTATTTCTACCCCGCCACCATGTCCCCGATGGGGACTCAGAGCGGCTTACATGGAGCCAAGCCCAGACAACATAATACAGCAATAAAATCAAAACATATACAACAGACAACAACAATATTATCAAAGAGACATTAAAAAGGAAAAAAATAATAAAATAAACATTCCAATAAACACAATCACAGTGGTGATGACAACTTTATTTATATACCGCCATATCTCCCCTAGAGGACTCAGAGTTGTTTCCACATATGCAAAATAATACAAAAACATACAATATAAAACAAAAACATGGGCATAAACTGTTAACACAACATCTAAGTAGGAGAAGTAGACAAAAGCCAATTTCTGCTGTCTACACCAACAACTGGAATCCAGAGATCCACTGATTCAAACTGTCCATTGTTTTAGAAACTATTTACGGAGCTGCGGTGGTGCAATGGGTTAAAACCTTGTGCTGCTGAACTGCTGACCTGAAGGTTGGATGAACTGCTGACCTTAAGGTCAGCAAGTTTGAAACCGCAAGCAACTCCTGTCTGTCAAGCTCCAGCTCTTGCCAACTTGGCAATTTGAAAACATACAAATGTGAGTAGATACATAGGTACCGCTTCGGTGGGAAAAGGCAAAGAGATGCTCCAAGCAATCTTGCTGGCTACACAATCAGGAGGTGACAACACAGGCTCCTCAGCTTGAAAAAGGAGAAAGTGCCTCCCCAGAGCCAGAGATAAGCATCGCCTCCAGAAGCCGGAAATGAAAGGAGAAGCCTCTGCCTTTGTTTGTGACTGTGTGTCTCACTGTTTGTTTGTTTTTAAATAAATCATCTTTATTGTGAAATTTTATTTATTTATTTATTTATTTATTTACTTACTTACTATATTTGTATACCACCCCTCTCAGCCTGGAGGCGACTTGAGGCGGTTTACATTTGGCAATCAATGTCCCACAAGATAAAATGCAGTCAAAAACCATTACATGTAATCATAGAATCAAAGAGTTGGAAGAGACCTCATGGGCCATCCAGTCCAACCCCCTGCCAAGAAGCAGGAACATTGCATTCAAATCACCCCTGACAGATGGCCATCCAGCCTCTGTTTAAAAGCTTCCAAAGAAGGAGCCTCCACCACACTCCGGGGCAGAGAGTTCCACTGCTGAACGGCTCTCACAGTCAGGAAGTTCTTCCTCATGTTCAGATGGAATCTCCTCTCTTGTAGTTGAAGCCATTGTTCCGCGTCCTAGTCTCCAGGCAGAAAACAAGCTTGCTCCCTCCTCCCTATGGCTTCCTCTCACATATTTATACATGGCTATCATATCTCCTCTCAGCCTTCTCTTCTTCAGGCTAAACATGCCCAGCTCCTTAAGCCGCTCCTCATAGGGCTTGTTCTCCAGACCCTTGATCATTTTAGTTGCCCTCCTCTGGAAACATTCCAGCTTGTCAATATCTCTCTTCAATTGTGGTGCCCAGAATTGGACACAATATTCCAGGTGTGGTTTAACCAAAGCGAATAGAGGGGTAGCATTACTTCCCTAGATCTAGACACTATGTTCCTTTTGACGCAGGCCAAAATCCCATTGGCTTTTTTTGCCGCCACATCGCATTGCTGGCTCATGTTTAATTTGTTGTCCACAAGGACTCCAAGATCTTTTTCACACGTACTATAATATAAACCATATAAAAACAATAAACAATTAAGACAGCTAAAACCATTAATTTTAGGTAATTTACATAAGATAAGGGGAAGAGGGGAAAAAAGGAGAGAGAAATCATATTGTATATGATTGTAAAATTGTCCCAACTTCTCAGCTCAAAGGCTTCAGACATCAGATGTACTTCATTTCATTTTCCACCAATATCAATTCCTTATTTAAACATGTCTCCATAAGAAATTCACTTGAAACTACTTTCTAAGCCCTTCCTTTTCATTTAAAATTATCTTATTTGTATATTAACCCCTGTATTCATTTAATGCCACTTCTCTTTTGTCACTTTTGACTTGACATTTCTCCATAATCTTTCCCCACTTAATAAACTGAGTTACAGTGAAAATGCTGCCCTCAAGTGGTCACTTTCAACACACCATCTGTAGCAGAAGGGATGCCCAGGGCTCCCAATATTATTACTTTTATCTAGATACTGTCCAAATTCATAAAAATAGAAACCTATTTTAGATGAAAAACAAATCTATAAGAGCAATAGTACTACTACTATTACTACTAACAACAACAACAACAATGGAATCAAAGACAAAGAGATGAAGGACAATCAAAAACTACAAACTGATATTTGTAATTATCTGAAGCAGGACTGGGCAAATTTCGACCCTCCAGGTGCTTTGGATTTCAACTCCTACAATTCCTAACAGCCTTGGGCCCTTTCCTTTTCCCCTTCAGCTGCTTAGGACCTGAGGCTGTTAGGAATTGTGGGAGTTAAAGTCCAAAACACCTGGAGGGCCGAAGTTTGCCCAGGCCTGATCTGGAGGATTGCTCCAACATGGGGCAGGGATCTCAACAATGGACTATGATTCTGGAGAACAGGGTTCAAATCCTTGTTCAACCATGAAAACCCATTGAATGTCTCTGAGCCAGTCCCACATTCTTAGCCACAGAAAACCCTGCTTTAATTTATTTATTTATTTATTTTGGGTACTTCTACCCTGCCCTTCTCAACCCCCTAAGGGGGACTCAGGGCGGCTTCTAACCGGCATGTGTTTGATGCCTACAATTCAACATAATAAATACATAGTAACAATAATTATAAACAATTAAAACATTACATTAATTCAATAAAAAGCCAGCCTGGTGACCATTATTTTGCCAAGTCCTTAATTAATAAATTCATCCCGCTTATCATAGTCCGTTTACAAAGCTTTAGTTGTCATTGTCCTTGTCAGTCTGCCAGATTACCCAAAGGCGTGGACCCATATCCATGTTTTTAATTTCCTTCTAAAAGAGAGGAGGGATGACGATGATCTTATTTCCCCAGGGAGTGAATTCCACGGGCGGGGGGCCACCACCGAGAAGGCCCTGTCCCTCGTCCCCGCCAATCTAATCTGTGACAAGGACGGGGCCAAGAGCAGGGCCCCTCCAGAAGATCTTAAATTCCTAGGTGGGACGTTGAAGGAGATACGTTCAGACAGTTACGCTGGGCCGGTGCCGTGTAGGGTCTTATAGGTCAAGAACGGTACTTTGAATTGTGCTTGGAACTGAATCAGCAGCCAGTGGAGCTGACATAACAGAGGGGTGGTATGCTCTCTGTATGATGCTCCAGTGAGAAGTCTAGCTGCTGCCCATTGGACTAGTTGAAGTTTCCGAACAGTCTTCAAAGGCAACCCCACGTAGAGCGCATTGCAGTAATCTATTCGGGATGTAACAAGAGCGTGGACCACTGTGGTCAGATCAGACTTCCCAAGGTATGGGCGCAGCTGGCGCACAAGTTTTAATTGTGCAAAAGCTCTCCCGGCCACCGCCGAGACCTGGGGTTCCAGGCTCAGCGATGAGTCCAGGATCACTCCCAAGCTGCGAACCTGCGTCTTCAGGGGGAGTGTAACCCCATCTAACACAGGCTGTAACCCTATGCCCTGTTCGGCCTTACGACTGACCAGTAGGACCTCTGTCTTGTCTGAATTCAGTTTCAATCTGTTAGCTCTCATCCAGTTAAGATCACTATAAGTCAGAAACAACTCAAAGGCACATAACATCAAATTATCTGGAGGGCGTAGTAGAAATGATGGCACTGATGAATTACAAGCTCCTTTTGCCTTCTCTTTACATTACAAGCAATGGAACAACAGCGCTGAAATAAAGAAATATATACCTGTACAAAGTAGAACCTTCCCTTTTGTTAGGTATTTTATGGTTTCTGCCGTTTTCCTGAGACACTCTTCGGACAAGTAGGGTGGGTCTGCTAAGACAATGTCAAAACTATGTTCTTGGAGGCTGGCCGGAAGATTCAAAGGATCGTTGTAATCATAGAAAACATACTCAGCTCCATACACAGAAAATCTTTGGTCATATTCCAATATACACATTGAGAAATTATCGTTATTCTGTTCTTTCAATTTTTGATAAATGCTGGGCGCACTAACGCAGGCGATCCTGAAAAAGATAAAGAAACAATTATGGAAGAGTTTCAGTTATTATTACCAGTATACGCAAAAGAAAAAGTAGCTCTTTGAACTGCAACTCCCAGCATTCCTCAGCCAGTATGTGCACTGTTTTTTTTTAAAAAAAAAAACTTGTCCAAGTTACAAGTGTATCCTAACTAATTTTACAATATTAAAAAACAGACAATAAATTATTATTATTATTATTATTATTATTATTATTATTATTATTATTACTGGCACAAGCCAGTAAAGGCGGTCCCAGTGGTGATCGGCACACTGGGTGCAGTGCCGAAAGACCTTGCCCTGCACTTAAACACAATCAGCGCTGACAAAATTACCATGTGCCAGGTGCAGAAGGCCACCTTACTGGGATCTGCACGCATTATTCGCCAATACATCACACAGTCCTAGACATTTGGGAAGTGTCCGACGTATGATCCAATACAACAGCCAGCAGAGTGATCTTGTCTGCTGTGGACTCATCTTGTTATGTTTATAATAATAATAATAATAATAACAACAACAACAACAACAACAACAACAACTTTATTTATATCCCGCCACCATCTCCCCAAGGGGACTCAGGGCGGCTTACATGAGGCCAAGCCCAGCAATACAACAATGCAAATATGTAACATAAAAATACAACAATAAAATAAAATACAAGAAACAGTATAGACATATCAGAACAATATAAAATCACAGTATTTGAACACAGAAGGTTGATCACAGTGGACAAAAAAGAAGAACACTCAAGTAACAAAAGGATTACATATCCCATGTAAATAAAATGAAAGCAACATGACCATCTGTCCAGCCATTTAGCACAGCAGGTTAATCATCAGCTGCTGTGGTTGACAGTTTGAAGCTGGGTCACGGTGAGCTCCTGACATTCAGCCAAGCTCCCTGTCCATTCTAGCGGATTGAAAACAGCCATGTGAGTGTTAGGGGAAACTACTCTAAATTAAATAAAAGCATCCAAAAATATAAGCAGGATACAAAAAGGTGAGCATTGGTTCATTAGCAAGCAGAGCGTGAAGTGCCGTGTGATGTGGCTGTAAAGAATTCAGAGCTTAGGAGGCAAACATGCAGAGTCCAATCTTAAAAAATCACAAAGAGTTTATTGTCGAAGGCTTTCATGGCTGGAATCACTGGGTTGTTGTAGGTTTTCTGGGCTATATGGCCAGTTCATATTTGCATGTTTCAAACTGCTAGGTTGGTAAAGCTGGGGCTAACAAAGGGAGCTCACCCTTTCCTGCAGATTTGAACCACCAACCTTTTGGTCAGCAAGTTCTGCATCCTAGCAGTTGAACTCGCTAAACCACCATGGCCCCTTCAATATTATATACAATGCTGAAGGGATAAAGACCAGCAATGTTTTAGTCCTGTGCGTTTATCATATTAATCCACAAAGCCAAGCGACATGTGACAATGATTTGTAACCTTACCTGCCACCTTTTCCAACTGATCTTACAGCCTCTTTCGCCAAACGCTCTGCAGTTTCAGTATCATACCAAAACTGGCTCAGTTGCTGCAGGTAAAAATTCACAAATGTTAACGGTTGCACACTTTCTGTATAGTAACATATAGAAAACATCAGTTTACAGACTAAAAACATAAAAATAAGAAAATCCAGAAAGCTGAGCTAGGTAGAAGCAATGCAAACTATGCATAATATCTTTAAAAACAAGGCGCTAAAGTGCAGGAGATGTTTGCAGCAATATCTGCATTCCAAATTCACATTTGGTAACCAATATTGAAAATGAGGACTACTGGGTCTGATTGTCTTTCTTGCTTGTGTAAGTGTAAATCGGGCTTTATCTTTTGGTTTATGTTATTTTGTATTCTTATACGGCATTGTATGTTTGCCTCTGAGTCCCTACTGAGGAGATAAGACAGGATAGAAATAATATCTCATTCATTCATTCATTCATTCATTCATTCATTCAGTTTGTACCCCGACTTTCTCTACTCCGAAGGGGACTCAAGGCGGCTTTACATATGGTCCTCTCTTGGTTCCTGTTCCTCATCCACATCCTTGTTCTTAAGTCAAAACTATATTAAAAATATAAGTTTTGTGTCTTGATGTTAAATCAGGACTTCAGTTGTCCTTATCCATGCCCGAAGCGCAACTCCTCAAATCTTCCAAAACTGATGTTTGCTTCAAATAAGTTTGGGACAATGAACTGCACTGAAACAAAGTGTTTTTTAACAGGCAAACAACATTTTTTGTATTGGTAGATGCATTTCTATCTACATAAAAATCAAGTACAACCAAAAGCACCGGGACTGTGGCGCAGCTGGCTGAGTGTCAGCTGCATTAAGATCACTTCTGACCACAAGGTCATGAGTTCGAAGCCAGGCCAGGTCGGAGTGAGCTTCCAACCAATTGTGTAGCTTGTTGTTGACCTTTGCAACCCGAAAGACAGTTGCATCTGTCAAGTAGGAAAATTAGGTACCATCTATGTGTGGGGAGGCTAATTTAACAAAATTTATGAGGCCATAAAAAAGACTCCAGCAAAGCACTCCAGCAAAAGCATACGGGGAATGCGGAAGTACTCCATCAGCGTTGCAGATGGACGATGAAAGCGACAGCTCCCCTGGCGGCCAGAAAAGTTAAATAGCCTCTGACTGTCTGTCTATTTCTGCTGTGTGTCTTTGGCATTGAATGTTTGCCATATATGTGTACATTGTAATCCACCCTGAGTCCCCTGCGGGGTGAGAAGGACGGAATATAAATACTGTAAATAAAAAATAAATAAAAAGAAATGCAAATTTACATCCAAGATAGATGAAGACATTTGTCGAAGGCTTTCATGGCCAGAATCACTGGGTTTGGAATCCCACTGGAGCATTGCAGCGCACCCCAAATACCTGGGAGTCACTCTGGACCGTGCTCTGACCTACAAGAAGCACTGCCTGAATATCAAGCAAAAAGTGGGCGCTAGAAACAATATCATACGAAAGCTGACTGGCACAACCTGGGGATCACAACCAGACACAGTGAAGACATCTGCCCTTGCGCTATGCTACTCTGCTGCTGAGTATGCATGCCCAGTGTGGAACACATCTCACCACCTAAAACAGTAGATGTGGCTCTTAATGAGACATGCATTATCACGGGGTGTCTGCGCCCTACACCACTGTAGAAATTACACTGTTTGGCCGGTATTGCACCACCTGACATCCGCTGGGAAGTAGCAGCCAATACTGAAAGGACTAAGGCAAAGACATCTCCAGCTCATCCCTTGTTTGGGTATCAGCCAGCACATCAATGACTTAAATTAAGAAATAGTTTTCTAAGATCTACAGAGACACTCGCTGGAACACCTAAGCAAGCAAGAGTCCAAAAGTGGCAGGCTAAAACCCAAAACCTCAATCAATGGCTGATACCAAATGAGAGACTCCCCCCTGGGCACACAGAGACTGGGCGACCTGGAAGGCACTGAACGGATTGCGCTCTGGCACCATGAGATGCAGAGCCAATCTTAAGAAATGGGGCTACAAAGTGGAATCCACGACATGCGAGTGTGGAGTAGAGCTACATGCCTGAATACTGGGTTTGGTGAGCTTTCCGCTCTGTATGGCCACATTCCAGAAGCATTCTCTCCTAAGGTTTCACCTACATCTATGGCAAGCATCCTCAGAGGTTGTGAGGTCTGTTGAAAAGTAGGCAAGTTTATATATGTACCTGTGGAAAGGGTGGGAGAAAGAATTCTTGTCTGTTTGTGGCAAGTGGGAATGTTGCAATTAGCCACCATTGAATACCCTGGCAGCTTCATAGCCTGGCTGCTTCCTGTCCGGGGGAATCCTTTGTTGGAAGGTGTTAGGTGGCTGGAGGCAGTCAGGCTTTGAAGGTGCAAGGCTATTTAATGCCTGAAAAGCTCACAGCAACCTAAAGACCTTTTATTTTACCCTTCGTTGCCTTGCTGGGGGCCACTCTCCTCACTACTTCCACCTGTACACGTGTTAATACTATTTGAGTGGCCTGCTTACCCAGTTCTCTTCTATCAAACCAAGAGGACAGTTGTCTGATCCTCCTGCTATCTTGATGTCTTCTTCTTTCTGCTGCTGTTCCATATAGAACTCCTGCAGAGCAGCTAAGGCTTCAGAGGACAGCTGGGGGACATCATCATCATCATCATCATCCTCTTTGCAGTCACACATGTTTGTAAACACCTTGCAAGGAAAAACAGAATTTGCAAGATACAGGGACTGGCTAGAACACTTACACCTTTTTGCTTGAGATGAGAGGAGTCCCTGTCTTGCTCCCAGTAATATGAAACAGAGCATGAGATATTACCCCCTTCTCCCATTCCTCCTCCTCCTCCTCCTCCTTTCTCTCTTCCACTTACCCGGCTCTCCACTCCTCCTTTCCCCTTCCTTCCTTCCTTCTTCCTTTCCCTCCAGCCTGGCTCAGGCTCCGCCTCTCCTGGCCAAAGAGCAGGGCGGGCTCCCTCTAGTGGCGCCTGCTGGCATCCACAGGCACCCAATGCTCTTGCTCGCTAGGTGAAGTGGCCCTCTGCAATGTCACTGGGAAGGAAAGGTGACCTGTAAAAAGGGGAGGGGGGAAAGAAGCACAAAGAGAGCCATGCTGACTCTGGAACAGAGTGAGGCAGGCCCCACAGAGCTGGAGAAAGGGAAGGGGAGGGGAGGGAGGAAGAAAGAAAGGATGAAGGGAGGAAAGAAGGAGGAAAAAAGGAAGAAAGGAAGAAAAGAGGGAGGAGGAAGGAAGGATGAAAGAAAGGAGGAAGGAAGGAAAGAGGGAGGAAAGAAGGAAGGAGGAAAGAGGGAAGAAGAAGGAAGGATGGAAGAAAGGAGGGAGGGAGGAAAGAGGGAGGAAAGAAGGAAGGAGGAAAGGGAGGAAAGAAGGAAGAAAGGAAGGAAAGAAAGAAAGAGGAAGGAAGGAAAAGGGGAAAGAAGGAAGGAAGGAAAAAGGGAGGAGGAAGGACGGAAGAAAGGATGGAAGGAGGAAGGGAGGAAGGAAAGAAAGAAAGAGGAGAGGAAGGAAGGAAGGAAGGAAGGAAGGAAGGAAGGAAGGAAGGAAGGAAGGAGGCTCCTTTGGAGGCTTTTAAGCAGAGGCTGGATGGCCATCTGTTGGGGGTGCTTTGAATGTGATTTTCCTGCATCTTGGCAGGGGGTTGGACTGGATGACCCATGAGGTATCTTCCAACTCTATGATTCTAAGAAGGAAGGAAGGAAGGAAGGAAGAAGGAAGGAAGGAAAGGAAGGAAGGAAGGAAGGAAGAAAGAAAGAGGAAAGAAAGGGAGAAAAGGAATAGAACGACCCCAGATTACCCCCTGCTTACTTCCAGCTGGAAGATTGCCTCCGGACCCGCGCCGACGAAAGGACGAGGCCCTTAGAGACAATCTCGCTGATAGAGCAGGGAGCGAGTGACGGGGGAGAGGGAAGGAGGGGGAGCTGGAGAACCTCCTGGGAGACCGAAACACACGAGCCGAGAGGAGAGGAACCAAGCCTCGGCGGGAAAGGAGAGACACGCGGTTGACGCTGAGAGAGAGCTCACGCACGACAAAGGGGACACAGAGAAGAAATCTCGCGAGAAGCAGCAGGACCACGTGAGAATTGGTCAAATTGAACGAGATTACAAAAAAAGGAGACAAGAGAAGAGAAAGGGATTTGAAGAAACGTTGCGAGAA
>NW_026846588.1:252995412-253188895 GCF_025583915.1 Anolis sagrei ordinatus | reverse complement strand
GAATGAACAACATGTAGATCTGTCCACAAGTGCATGCAAGACACAATCAGGGCCAGCTAATCATCTCCCAACAAAGAATTCACACCTGGTTCCAACAGACAAGAGTTCTTTCTCCCACCCTGCACCTTCCTCAGATATATAAACCCCATTTTCCTAGTTTCCAACAGACCTCACAACCTCTGAGGATACCTGCCATAGATGCATACGAAACATGAGGAGAGAATGCTTCTGGAACATGTCCATACAGCCCAGAAAACTCATAACAACCCAGTCCTATGTATTTATTCATTTTCATTTTCCCTTTTTAAAACTATAGGTTAAGGTAGGCAAACATATGTACTTTAAAATAGAATCTATATCCACTCCTTGGTTTTTAGATGATTGTTAATAGATCAACAAGGATTTCTGACCGCAAGTCTGAAGTTGGGAAATCCCGGCAACAGAGCACAACTGCTAGGTGCTCAAAGTATTTTGCCAATATTATCCCTCATAATCCTCCCAAAGGGGTTGCATGCCACTGCCACATGTGCATGGCTAACACTTGATTGATTGCATTGTTAGACTGCTTCTCAAACAGTACTTCCCCGGCCTCCTAAAAGAGGTTTCCAAATATACTGTCAAATATGTCCAATACAAAGCTGATAACTGGACTGTTACCAGTTCATGCTCTTTGTGCGCATTACACAAAGGTTATGCTTATTATTAGGACTCCTGCTGTCATGTATTATCCTTCCACATTGATCTTACAGACCAGATCATGTTTAAATCTCGATTCCTGTGATGCCATTCTGGTTTTGACTGAAAAAAACGAAATGAGGCCTGATGTTCACAGCAAAAATTACAGAAGTTCAACAACAATAATTCTTGGTTTCGTGGTTTTTAGGCTTGTTCCTGGCATTGTGTGGGATGCGGATTCAGAAAATTGCAGCTCTAGTTTCTTAGATATGGTGAGCATGGTTTTCTATGGGCAAGCAGATGGCAACTAGTAGATGGTAGATGTTTTACCTTCCTAATGTTGTGACTCCTTAATACAGTTCCTCATATTGTGGTGGCCCCCAACCATAAAATTGTTTTCGTTGCTACTTCAGAACTGTAATTTTGCTACTGTTCTAAATTATCATGTAAATAACTGATGTGCAGAATGTATTTTCATTCACTGGACCAAATTAGGCACAAATATCCAATACGCCCAAATTTGAATACTGGTGGGGTGTAGGTGGAGGAATTGTGTCATTTGGGTGTTGTAGTTGCTGGGATTTATAGTTCACCTACAATCAAAGAGCTTTTTGAACTCCACCACCGATGGAATTGAACCAAACTTGGCACACAGAACTCCCACGATCAACAGAAAATACCAGAAGGTTTTGGTGGGCGTTGATCTTGTGTTTTGGAGTTGTAGTTCACCTACATCCAGAGAGCACTGTGGACTTAAACAATGATAGATCTGGAACAAACTTGGCACGAATACTCAATATGCCCAAAAGTAAACACTGGTGGAGTTTGGAGAAGATAGACCTTGATATTTGGGAGTTGTAGTTGCTGGGATTTATAGTTCACCTACAATCAATGAGCATTCTGAACTCCACCAACAACAGAATTGGGTCAAACTTCCCACACAGAACCCCTATGCCTTGAGGGGACTCGCTGGAGTGAGCCTCCCTCCAGCCTTGCACGCTCTCCCTTGCCTGCACATGTGCACCACACTGCCATGCGCCGAGTACGCCTGCTCTCCCCTCCCCACTTGGAAACTGAGAAACAGCCCTCCCCTTGGCATATATTTCAATTAAAAGAAGAGACAGGTTATTTTGACTTGCTTTCCTGAGACAGTCAGCATTGGTTTTGTTGTTTTTAATACATATGCATTTATCAAAATATTTGCAAGACAATTCATTTCCAACAGCTGTAAAGTCACAAAAAGTGCATAAGAGCCTGAAGGCAGTCCATGTGGTCCTTGAGCAGAACAGTCTTTTGTGAGGATAGTGAAACAATGAAAGCCTTTCACTGCAGCAGGGCTGATCTTGTGAGATCTTCCTATGATGCTTCTGTTAGATACAATATGAGTTCAAAAGTAACAGAAATATTCTTTAAATGTCATGAAGAATGAACTGCAAATACAATGATACTGAAAACAGACCAGGCATGACAGACTTATCTAAGGACCATTTCCAATCACGACCCCATTATGCTGCAGATTTTGTCTACGAAATTCTCTAGCAGAATTGCTCAATGAGATACATAACACATTTTATATTGTAGTTTTGTTTGTAATAGCCACACCTGGTTTCAACAAAAAATACAAGACAAGCCTGCTAAATAATGCCACTTTTTTTGGTAAGAGACAATGTGATGCATTTTAAAGTTGAAGACAGAAGCTCAGAGAGATTCATATATTTCAAGTAGAAACGACTCTAGATAGAACGAGAGATGTAATCTGCAGCTAAACTCTTCTACAATAGTTGTAGAATGATTCGGTAAAAGAACAAAACACAAATAAACATGAATTTAAAATGCTGACACTAAAGCACTAAACATATGCTACATTTATAAGCAAGTTTCAAATACAATTCAAATGGTCACAGCACTAAAAATAAAAGAGCAAACCCTACTGTCAATTAAAATTAAAGCTCTGGGGTTTCGTTATTCGGTCAGAAGGAACATTCTGGTTAAAAAAGTTCAGAGTAAAAAGTGTTACTTTATGGCTGGAATCACTGGGTTGTTGTAGGTTTTTTGGGCGATATGGCCATGTTCTAGAACAGTGGTTCTCAACCTGGGGTCCCCAGATGTTTTTGGCCTACAACTCCCAGAAGTCCCATCCAGTTTACCAGCTGTTAGGATTTCTGGGAGTTGAAGGCCAAAAACATCTGGGGATCCCAGGTTGAGAACCACTGTTCTAGAAACATTCTCTCCTGACGTTTCGCCTGCATTTATGACCTCACAATCTCTGAGGATGCTTGCCATAGATGCAGGAGAAACGTCAGGAGAGAATGCTTCTAGAACATGGCCATATATCCAAAAAAACCTACAACAACCCAGTGTTTCAGTATTTCTGTTGACCAGGCCATTTCACTTGGGCATCAGGAGTTTCCAACTTTTCAGACTAGACCCGAAGCGCTCTGCGTTTCTTTTGCCTCAGAAAACCCTGTGAATTCATGGGGTCGTCATAAGTTGATTCAAAAGCACATATGTACACACACCGTTGTACATGAGCACATGTTGTACATGAGCACATGCACCGTTGTACATATCAGGCCACACAAAAAGAAGCACAAAGGCTTTTCGTTCCCCCTTCCAAATCACTCAAGTTTATTCCAGTTGATTAACATAAAGCATAAACTGCGGTGTGAAATGTTACTTTTAGACTGTTTCAGAAACAATTCATTCTTTTTCTGGAAAAGACAGAAATGGATAAAGTAATAATTTGTTTTTTACTAGTAAAATAGAAATACAAACTATAAAGCAAAAAAAAAAAAAACAGAATGAGAAAAGAAATAGGGCTGATCTATAAACTCAGGGGTCCCTAGTTTGTGGTAGAGTCTCACTTGTCCAACCTTTGCTTATCCAACATTTCATCTTATCCAATGTTCCCCCTTTCCTCCAGCATTTCCCCTTCAATTAAAGGAGTGCTCCCCAAATCTCTCTCGATTCCCAGTAAGTGAAAAAGGCAAGACAAGGAGAAGGGAGGAAAGGGAGGAAATAGGCAGGACTGGAAGCAAAAGCATTCTCCCTCCTTCCCTCTGTGATTTCCACGCTCCTCTTCCGCATCTGGGCACTTCCTGCCGGGCTGCTCAAGCCCCGAGGTGTTGCCTTGGTTCAGCCCTTTGAATCCCTGTTGTTAGTATTCTAGGTGTCTAGCACCACGTCGGACGAGTTACAGTAGGAGACTCCGTATTATCCGACATTTTCATTTATCCGATGTTCTGCCACCCCGTTTATGTCGGATAAGTGAGACTGTACTGTATTTCTTTCTGATATCAGTTGAGCCTTTTAAAAGACATGGTTGTAACATTCATCGATATGCAAGCTTTAAGGAACAAAACCAGCAAAACAATTGACATCAATTGTTTGAGTTCCAGTGATTTGAAAGCAAAATTTCACTGTTTTTCTGGCTCACTGCAAGAGAAAAGACTTCACAGAATCTGAGTTGATACAAAGGCAATTGCATAATGCAATATTAATTGTACATAGTTGTTTCCTCTCAGTATTAAATGCGTATTTAACTATATTACACCAACTACAAATGAGCATGTCCTACTTGCATTGTGGGGACACAAAAAAGGCTGGAACTGGGTTCCGAATTTTATTTTAAACATTCTTCTTGCATTGAGAACATTTTTTTATCGTGTCAGAAGCAACTTGAGAAACTGCAAGTCACTTCTGGTGTGAGAAAATTGGCCGTCTGCAAGGACGTTGCCCAAAAGTCGCCTGATGTTTTACCATCCTGTGAGGAGGCTTCACTCATGTCCCTACACAGAAAGCTGGAGCTGACTGATAGGAGCTCACCCCATCTCACAGATTCAAACCACTGACCTTCAGGCCTGCAGTTCAGCCAGCACAAGGGCTTAACCCATTGCACCACTGCGGCTCCTTTTGAAAGGAAAGGAGAACAATTAAAACCTCCTTTTCAGGCCACAGAGCAAGTGGGATGTAATGCTGCTACCTATTTTGGGGTATATGCCATCTACCTTGATATGTTGTGAAATTCAGAAAGTCAGCATGACCAAGGAACTGTGTCAGACTTCATAGGTTTCAATACTCCTATCACAACATAACTATTACGTGATTTTGTTATTGTGTGCCTTCAAATAGTTTCCAACTTATGGTGACTCTATCAGAGGGTTTTCTAAGGCAAAGAGTGTGTGATTTGGCCAAAGAGCTTTCACGACTCAGTGAGGCTACAAACCCTGGTTTCCAGAGTCATAGTCCAACACTCAAGCCTCTACACCGTGTTTACATAAATGAATACAGCATTACACCCCTGAAGACGAACATCCTATAGAGTGTCACCTTCAAGAAAATGGCATGAAAACCAATTGTGCTTGCCCGAAAAGCGATTTTGCCTATTTGCAAGAACTTGTGAACCAGATGAGGATAAAAGATCATGCACTAATTAATCAGGCAGAGATCCTTAACCTTTTTTGTCCCATGGACCATTTCGCCGGTCAGGTGAAAACCACGGAGCACTTCTCAGAATGTAGCGGCATGTCTTTAATTTAAAATTTAGGATTATTCAATGTTACATTGCACAAAGATAATTGATTTTTTTCCCCAATTCAAGCTCAAAGACCCCCTCTGATACCTTTCCATGGATCCTGGTTATGAACCCCTGACTTAGGCCCTTCCAGACAGACCCTATATCCCAGGATCTGTTCCCACATTTTGTTTATCCCAGATTATCTGGCATCGCCGACTCATATAATCCAGTTTAAAGCAGAAAATCTGGGATCAGTTCCTGGGATATAGAGCCTTTCTGGAAGAGCCCTTAGAGAACAGTTTTCAAAGGAGCATTGCTGTAAAGTTGAATCTCAAATTTCAGATAACCATAGAAATACCAGCCAATGAATTTATCAAAAAGTTGAACCATAGTCTGCTTGGGACTGTCTTAATCTGCCAGGATTCTTTTTCAAATTATCATCTTCTATCATACAGATTACACATGCTATTTCCCCTGAATTACATTCTGCCCTAAGGTGGAACTGGGGAACACATACTACTACTTACAACCAACTTTGTTATTCTTGTCAATATATCAATTATTAATGTACAATAGTCATACTAATTGGTGATGATGTAACAGGGATTTCTTTTAGTTTTGACTGATAAAAATGATTTTTAAAAACCCAACTGGCATTTTGGATATGACCCATTTCATAATTATTTTTATGCCAAGGGATTTGAGGCTAAATGAGAACAAAGGAGTCCAATTCCTCAAATGTATGATGGCAAAAGCTTATGTTACCAACTTCTTTCTCTCTGTTTCAAAAGTGATGCAAGCTCTCTTTGCATACTGATCCAGAATAACACAGCTATTCCTTTGAATAATTATTTTAACGGTTTGAAGGATATTTAGTCTGTTGTATTGCATATATGAGGCTGCGGTGGCACAGTAGGTTAAACCGCTGAGCTGCAGAAGATTGGCAGTTCAAATCCGTGGGACAGGGTGAGCTCCTGATGTTAGCCGCAGTTCCTGCCAACCTAGCAGTTCAAAAACATATGTGAGTAGATAAATAGGTAGTTTCGGTGGGAAGGTAATGGCACTCCATGCAGTCATGCCGGCCACACGACCTAGGAGGCATCTATGGACAACACCGGCTCTTTGGCTTAGAAATGGAGATGAGCATGACCCCACAGAGTTGGAAGGAATAGGCTAGACGAGGGGAAACCTTTACCTTTACTTATTGCGTGCATATATATATATATATATATATATATATATATATATATATATATAGTGTCAGGAGCGACTTGAGAAACTGCAAGTCGCTTCTGGTGAGAGAATTGGCCGCTTGCAAATACATTGCCCAGAGGATGCCTGGATGCTTTTAACCATCCTTTGGGAGGCTTATCTCATGTCCACACGAGAAGCTGGAGCTGACAGATGGGAGCTCACCCTGCTCCCCAGATTCGAACCGCCGATCTTTCGATCGGCAGTCCTGCCAGCACTGCGGGTTTCTACTTATATATTAGGAATAGTAGTAATCTTCTCTTCACCAAAGCTCATGAAAGACAAAACCGCTGCCATTAAAATTCCAGATACTTTTCTCACTGTGATATTTACTAAACAAAATATGGCAGTTAACATTTTCATTTAAAGAAAATTGGGCTAATAAATTTTGGTAGGATGCCTTTAAAAATTCTCCATTTAGATGACATAGCCATTTCCAGATATATAGTTGAATCATCAACTAAGGTTCTGTGACATATCAGTGTGCATTTATGGAGTTGTTTTTTGCACATGAAGAACTCTTTGTGAATTAGATGGAAGCTCAGACTTACATTCCTGAGCCATAACAAATTCTTCTCAGTCGTGAAAATTGCAAATGTTTATCATCAAAGGCATAACAGTTTGAGCTTGACAAAAAATCCCCTGCACTTGTGTTTTTACATTATCCCAGAGAGCAACGTGTGGCCTCAAATGAATCTGCCTTGAAAGATCTAGCCATCAGTGGAGTGGAGTCACTGCACTTCATCCCCAAAATGAATGAATGGTTGGAAATTCTGGACTAAATTAAACCTTGAACCAAGATTAAAGAGTGAATGAGAAGTAGGTACAATACGCTTAGCCTTACAACACCAGCACATCATGGAAGTTGCTTTCTGTTTCAAAGCATCATGTTTGATAAGTTCAGTTAGCATTATTCTGTCTTATATAACCTTATCAACAAGTGGGTTGCTCTGAGTTTTCCAAGCTGTATGGCCATGTTCCAGAAGCATCCTCTCCTGAAGTTTCGCCCACATCTATGGCAGGCATCCTCTGAGGTTGTGAGGTTTGTTGGAAACTAGGCAAGTGGGGTTTATATATCTGTGGAATCTCCAGGGTGGGAGTAAAAACTCTTGTCTGCTTGAGGCAAGTGTGAATGCTGCAATTGATCACCTTGATTAGCATTGAATAGCCTTGCAGCTTCAAGGCTCTGCTGCTTCCTGCCTGGGGGAATCCTTTGTTGAGAGGTAATTAGCTGGCCCTGATTGTTTCTTGTCTGGAGTTCCCTTGTTTTTGAGTGTTGTTCTTTATTTACTGTCCTGATCTTAGAGTTTTTTTTAAATAGTGGTAGCCAGATTTTGTTCATTTTTATGGTTTCTTCCTTTCTGTTGAAATTGTCCACATAATCCGTCATTATGGTCCACACGTGCTTGTGGATTCCAGTGGCTTCTTTGTAGTCTGACATGGTGGTTGTTAGAGTGGTCCAGCACTGTTGTGTTCTCAAATAAAATGCTGTGTCTAGGTTGGTTCATCAGGTGCTCTGCTATGGCTGACTTCTCAGGTTGAAGTAGTCTGCAGTGCCTTTCCTGTTCCTTGATTCATGTTTGAGCAATGCTGCATTTGGTGGTCCCTATGTCCACAGCTGCATAGTATACACTAGACTCCTGCAGAGGTGAGGGGATCCCTCGTTCTTTGCTGAATGTAGCATTTGTTGGACTACACACAGAAGCCACTGAAATCCACAAGCATGTGGACACTTTCAACAGAAAGGAAGAAACTATGAAAATGAACAAAATCTGGCTACCAATATTAAATAAAAATCAATCTAAAATAATAACAGTAAATAAAAAGCCACACTCAAAAACAGGGGAATTCCAGACAAGAAACAATCAGGGCCAGCTAACACCTCCCAACAAAGGATTCCCCCAGGCAGTAAGAAGCCAGACCTTGAAACTGCTGGACCATTAAATGCTAATCAAGATGACCAATTGAAACATTTACACCAACTTCGAACAAACGAGTCCTTTCTTCCACCCTGGACATTTCACAGATATATAAACTCAATTTTCCTAGTTTCCAACAGACCTCACAACTTCTGAGGATGCCTGTCATAGATGCAGGCGAAACGTCAGGAGAGAATGCTTCTGGAACATGGCCATACAGCCCAGAAAACTCGTAACAACCCATTTTTTTAAAAAAGCTCTTGAAATCTCTCATTTTTCAAAGCATGTCTGAACTCAGTGTTAACAATTCCTCAAAAATATCACATGGCTTAAATTAACAGCCAACTGAAATGCGTTATGTTTTTATTGACTTCGGTGGGCTTTGTTTGTGGCCCACTAACAAAAGTACATATCATCCCATTCAAGACTGCTTTCTTGTAAAGACATGGACAGAATCCAACTAATAGAGCTCTCTCTCCACTGTGGGAAAGGGGCATTCACACCAACATGAATTTCCAGAGATATTGCAATCTCTCAGAAATGATGGAAACGCTGACATTCAGAAGGCAAAAGAGACATAACATGACATCTGAAAATATGCTGGACAGGGAAGGATAAAATAGAAGGTTATTCATATTTTTAAAAATACAAAAACAAGAAAGATAGACTTTGTTTTTTAGAAATCACTGTTACAAAACCTCAGATAAAAATGTACTGGACAGAGTCCCTTTAATATCATATACATTGAAAATGAGGAAATAAATTTAAGATTACACACAACCCTTGATAACTATTGATTTTAGGAACGACCCACCAAACATTGCTGTGCACAAGTTCTATTTGTTTTTTTGTGTCGAACTGCACAGAAGCCTGGGATATGTAGGTCTAAAATGGAGGTTGCACAGCAGCAGTGTCGGTCTTGCCAGATAGGAAGGTATATTCACATCAACAATGCTTCTAGAGCAGGCATGAGCAAACTTTGGCCCTCCAGGTGTTCTGGACTTCAACTCCCACAATTCCCAACAGCCTCAGGCCCCTTCCTCCCCCCCCCCCCCCCCCCCCCCCCCCCCCCGCTTAAGAATCAGAAAATATATGCAAATTAGTAGATCAAGATAGCTCATGAATGGACCAACATGGGCCTTCCTGGTGTTTTGGACTTCAATTCCCACCATTCCTAAGAGCCTCGGGCCTTTTCCTTTCCCCCCGTCAGCCGCTTAAGTGGAAAAGGAAAGGGAAAAGGAAAAGGAAGGGGCCTGAGGCTGTTAGGAATGATTGGAGTTGAAGTCCAAAACACCTGGAGGGCCCAAGTTTGCCCATACCTGTTTTAGACAGACCTTGCATTGTGTACATTCAGACATTTGAGAGCCAGGCACCAATTTTCTATCCTGGAGCTGTGATACACATTTCAGTTCTATTCAAACTGTTCGCTAATTCTGGAACTTGTTTCTAAAAGGTACAAGTTTGCCTAGTTTCCAACAGATCTCACAACCCCTGAGGATGCCTGCCATAGATGTGGGTGAAATGTCAGGAGAGAATGCTTCTGGAACATGGCCATACAGCCCAGAAAACCCTCAGCTACCTTATGGTTTGGTTGTTGGAAATGTACTTCATGCCCAAATTGTGGTCTTTAGTTTGGAGGCAAACAATGGTGAACAGTAACCATCACTTCAAACTAATACAGACAAGGAAGTATAAAAGGAAACTAAGTACATCCAGGGAAAAATAGAAAGGATGAATCCGGAGCATGTTTCTGAAGGTCAAGACGCTAGTTGGTAGTGAGGTCTGACTTGAGCCACGCTCTAATCAGTCTTCCTGGTCTTATTTAAGGGGAAAACGTGCTCCAGGCAGTCTTCATTTAATATGATGGGGACAGAAAAGAGAGGACGCATTTTGCAGAAAGAGTGGCATATCCCTCCCTTGACTTCTAAATTCATGGCTTGCCAAGAAGGAATTCAAGAAGTTACGTTTTGGACCCTTACAACACTCTGCAATGCCAGAGATTTCAAACACATGTTAATTCCAGAGAATGTGATTAAATTTTGAGATGATTAGCTCTAGAATGGCACAGAATTGCAAACATGATGCTATAAAGAGGCATATGTTGTTTTTTTAAAAAAATGTTAAAATCACTACCATCCAATAGTACAGGCCTTGCAGAGTATGAAATACCAAGGCCTTGGAGACCAACTCTCTCCTTCCTTCATTAAAATGGTGCATTTTTAACAGCTGCATAATGCATTTACATTGGTTGAGTTTGGCTTGTAACAACTAGCAAATTCCCTGCTTTCGATATTCTCGAGTTCCTGCCGCTTTGTTCCCATGGCAACCTCGTATTTGGTGGGCGCGGGATGAAACCATACCGGTAATCTTAAATCTTTAAAGTGCCAGCACACTGAACAAAATGGGATCAGAGCAGCAGAAGGCAGGACCCTGGATCCAAAGGCAGTGGCGAGCCATCAGGCCCCGGTCCTGTATTCTGAATTTTGAAATCAAACACGCACGGCCCACAGCTAGAGGAGTTTGACACTATAATACTCTAGCCATCGGATCTAATGCCCCAACAGTTTTTTTTATAAAGTTTGTAGAAATCAATAATTTACACTTTTCGAAACATTATTGCTTCAGCAAACAGTTCAGTCTAGAAATACATTGCAGTTGTGTACGACTTGGGTGCGAATAATTAGAAATTGAAAGTAAAATTATACATGAACTTACATGGACATAATACTCTCAGCACACAGGGGCTGCAAACAGATACATGGCAGCTTAATGCCAACATTCCTAAACCAGTTCTGAAGACCAAAAGCTTGCCTTAGATTTCTCATCTAACTTACATCCGCTCTTCTCTCTCTTTTTAAAATTTGCTTTAAATTAAGGCAATGAAATGGCTACAGTTCCTAAAGTTCGTTATCAGGGAAAACAAAAATATACACCTTTCTTCTTTCTGAACTTTAGGGCAGCAGCATATAATGTAGAAACTTGTATTACACAAACATGCAACGCCAGGTTGATGTAAAAAAAAAAAACCCCAAACAAACTAAAAAAAAGAATAAATCCAAGTTAAAAAATATCATTTGGTGGTTTTCTTCTTCTTCTTCTTCACTGGATTACACACACAGTTTTCAGAGAGGAAAAAAAATAAAGCTTAGGATTGTTTTAGAGTTCTGTATGTGTCTCAATCACACATTTAAAAGGTTTGTAGCAATAACGAAAAACCTTTTAGGAGTTTGGATCATCACTATATTTGAGGCTATTTGGGAGAAGGCACTGGTTCTTGCTTTTACGGTGCCCATATCTGTATGCACTTGTGGAATTCTTTTTTCTTTTTTTGAGATTTCAGTTTATTTTCTGTACAACGCAAGAAGGTATGATAGACTGCGGCTAACACATTTAGCAGAAGCTGGTTTGAGAGTTGACATCTCCTATTCCACTGCACTATATCAAAACTTCCAGGCTCTCTAAAATCTTAGATGGCTGTGAAAAACCCAGAAATAGGCATTACGATTAAGTCAGCTTTCAGCATTTTTCAGTGCATTTTGCAGAAAGGGTCTAAAAGTTAGGCATACAGTTCTGGTGTTTATTTTACACAGAGGAGACCACCAACATTTGACATAAAGTCTTCTAAGCTTTTGAGGAAGGCCATCTTCTGCTTACGGTCCAGCGTAGGCGGAGTGCTGCTTGCAGTAAGCTTGTTGAAGGCATCTGCTAATCGCTGGTAAATGATTGGATCTTGTTGACTTGATAACAATGTCTCAACTAATTCCGAATATTCAGCCTGTGAAGAAGAGAAATATTATTACACAACAGAAGCAAGTAACAAACATCATGAGCGAAACTTTTGGTGCTGGCCATTGACCGTAATAAATAAACACTTTATGTAGTACAGTTCAAATGAATTTACGTATCATCTCCCAGTAATACTTATAAAAGGCATTTAATATTCCCTCCTAATTGCAGTTTTTGGGGTTGAGGGAAATACTGCATTGCTGCGATACTGGCCTACTTCACATCACAGAAGAACTAACTACTAGTAGAAAGGAAAGCTGGCAGCTTGTTGTTGTTCATTTGTTCAGTTGTTTCCGACTCTTCGTGACTTCATGGACCAGTCCACGCCACAGCTCCCTGTCAGTCATCACCACCTCCAGCTCCTTCAAGGTCAATCCAGTCACTTCAAGGATACCATCCATCCATCTTGCCCTTGGTTGGCCCCTCTTCCTTTTTCATTCCATTTCCCCCAGCATCATTGTCTTCTCTAAGCTTTCCTTTCTTCTCATGATGTGGCCAAAGTACTTCATCTTGGCCTCTAATATCCTTCCCTTCAATGGGCAGTCAGGCTTTATTTCCTGAAGTATGGAATGGTTGGATCTTCTCGCTGTCCAAGGCACTTTCAGAATTTTCCTCCAACACCACAGTTCAAAAGCATCTATCTTCCTTCTCTCAGCCTTCCCTATGGTCCAGCTCTCACATTGCTTTAACTATGCGGATCTTGGTTGCCAGTGTGATGTCTCTACTCTTCACTATTTGATCGAGATTGGTCATTGCTCTCCTCCCAAGAAGTAAGTGTCTCCTGATTTCCTGGCCACAGTCTGCGTCTGCAGTAATCTTTGCACCTAGAAATACAAAGTCTGTCACGGCCTCCACATTTTCTCCCTCTATTTCCCAGTTGTCAATCTTTCTTGTTGCCATAATCTTGGTTTTTTTGATGTTTAACTGCAACCCAGAGCTGACAGCTATTTACTATTTATTTTAATTACAGTCCTTATTTTCCACCCTTCTCACCCTGAAGGGAACTCAGGGCGGATCACAGAACACATATATGGCAAACATTGAATGCCGATTATACAATGACAAGACAGACAACAGACAGTGGTCTATTTAGGCTTTTCTCATCATTCGACATCTTTTGGAGGCTGTGCTCGGTTTCGGTCACAGCGGGGTGCTGTAGCTCCATCTCCTTGCCAAAGAGCTTTCTTTGTTTGTAAACTTTCCTCTGAAACGCCATGCGTAAAATACCTCCCCACTTAATGCAGTTCCTATTCATCTACACACATTGCTGTTTTCAATCTGCTAGGTGGGCGGGGGAGCTGGGCTGAAGGTAAGGAGCTCACCTTGAACTGTCAACCTTTCTGATGGCAAGATTTATTCAAGCTGCAGCTGGTGATTAACCTGCTGTGCTAAAGCCGGCCCTCTATCTCCCACTTGCTTCATTCATGCAGAAGCCAGGGCAATGGGAGAATCCCTGCCATTAGTAGAAAGATTCTACACAAAAATACTAGATATTCTAGATGAAATACTGAAAGTAAAGTAACACCTGTATGCTAATGCAGGTAATAATAACAACAACAACAACAACAACAACCTTTATTTATACCCCGCCACCATCTCCTCAAAGGACTCGGAGCGGCTTACATGAGGCCAAGCCCAACAACACATCAGTAAAACAACAAAGCAATAAGCAAATAAAACAATACAATTAATATAACTTACATATAGACAATAACACACAGCAATTTAAAAACCTATGGCCAGGCCAGATGCAATAGTTGAAATTTTAAAAATAAACACTGGGCATGAACAGTGTTCACCATCTTATTAGCTTCTTATTTTTTATTCTGAAGGAAACCAATTAACTTTTTGGAGCTTACTACATCTATGTCCTTTGAAAGTGATAAGAATAAACATAGAATGACATACCTGATGCAAACATACTAATGTGTAAAATGCTTCACCTGCTGCAGCTGTCATCTCTGTATTGTGCTTCTGTAGTACCAGCATATCAAAAACCATCTGAAATGACAAGTATTTCAATTTAGAAGCCAAAAGAGTCTTTCTTGTGTGTGCTAGGGTGCAAGATAGAGTCCACATTCAAAAAGCCACACTAGATCAAGTGTTCACAAGTGCCACAGCTGAATAATTACTTTGAAAGGAGCTGAGAGCTACTAGTAAGGATGGTTTCCTATCACCACAAATATCAAAGATGTATGTTTAATTGCATCAATTGCTGGTGCAAGATGGAGGGTGCTGTAGTACTCCTGTCCTGCTGACAGGCTTACCATCGACAACTCTGGCCACTATATTGGACTATATAGATATATTGTATATACTGTATTCCATCATTGGTTTTCTAGGCTCAATCTAAATTATCCTTACAAATATCTGCATGATAGGACAGGATCACTGCCACAATCACAACATGACTGTTGTGGGGGAGAAGCTGAAGCAAATTTGCTATAGCTGTTCTTCCATTCATGGTCATCAGATTTGACTGTAAGGACTTTTTGTCCAACAATTCATTGGCTTTATCCCAACATTCTGGATTCCTTCTTTAATATCTGCCAGCAAACTGCTATTTTTATTGATAACATTAAGAAAGCAAAGCTTTGGAGCCAGCTTAAAACACTTGGTTGGCTTAGGTGAGCTGTCAGCTACAGCTTCTCATGCAGTGACATGAGAAAATCCTCTTACAGGATGGTAAAACATCCGGGCGTACCCTGGGCAACGTCCTTGCAGACGGCCAATTCTCTCACACCAGAAGCAATTTGCAGTTTCTTAAGTCGCTCCTGACATGGAAAAAAAACCCAGGGGAGCAATGCAAGGAGCCAAGAATTGTCCCCCTACCCCACCCCCACACAGGTCCAAACTCTTTCTTAGGAGTAGACCTTTTATCCTGGTGTAGGCTTGGTCAGCAGCCATCCTTCCTCTAGCGTCTATCATAGAATCATAGAAGAGTTGGAAGAGACCTCATGGGCCATCTAGTCCAACCCCCTGCCAAGAAGCAGGAATATTGCATTCAAATCACCCCTGACAAATGGCCATCCAGCCTCTGCTTAAAAGCTTCCAAAGAAGGAGCCTCCACCACACTCCGGGGCAGAGAGTTCCACTGCTGAACAGCTCTCACAGTCAGGAAGTTCTTCCTAATGTTCAGATGGAATCACTATGTCTTATTTACAGGGTATGGCTTATATTGCGCAAATGCTTAAAAATCCTGCTAATTTATTTTATGAGTATGCCTTATTTTCAGGAAACACAGTATGCAGAGACATTAAAAGAATAGGCTTTGCAAGCTCATGATTGTGTGTCCTTTTGCAAAGTGACCAAAATTGGTCTGAGACACAAACGAGTAATAAAGGTGGTAAGATATAGAATAATAAGGTGATAAGATATAGAATGTTCTCTCTTACCTTAAGAAAGTGCCTTGTTGCTAAAAAAAGGGATGAATCTGTCTCCTGTGCTTTTGCACACTGTTCTGCTAATGGCGTCAGAGCTTCTAAGCAGAGCTGGCAAACATCAGAACTCATTCTGATTAATCAAAGTCAAGGATTCATTTGTTTTGCTCAATGGAAATAGCACAATGCCACCAGAATAAAAAAAAAGACGTCTAAAGTTGCTATATATATTTGGGATAAGATATAATGCAATTATATAATTATATAATAATAATAATTATAAGCATTGAATTTTACCCTGTTAACCGCCTTGAGTTGCCTACGGGCTGCGAAAGGCAATATACAAATAAAGTAAGTAAGTAAGCAAGCAAGCAAGTAAATAAATAAATAAATAATATTGCTTAAATGTGTTGTTCCCTGACCCCTGCCATGACTTATTTCCAGAAAATGTTTATTATATTCAATTCAGAGACAGGGCCTTCTCAGTGATTGCTCCTCGGCTATGGAACTCCCTTCCTAATGAGATCGGATCAGCTCCCTCTTGTCCTTTAGAAGGATGATAAAAACATGGCTGTGGGACCGAGACTTTGTGATTGTGCAATGAGGCAGCAATAGGAACTCTTAGTATGCCAACCAAATTCGATATGGTTGCTGAGACAGTTTTAACTAGAGGATTTTAACGTCAAGATAAGTGATTTTAATGCTTTTGTATGTGTATGGTCTAGCATGTTTCGGAATTGAATGTTTGCCGTTTAAATGTTGTGCTTCGCCCTGAGACCCCTTTGGGGTGAGAAGGGTGGAATATAAATGTTTTAAATAAATAAATCTTTTCAATGTTTCAGATCAAACGTAAAGGAATTAAGGGAGAGTTCAAACACATAATTAACTGCTGTATTTATCCATGGTAGGTTCCAGCAAGGCTGTGGAGGCAGTACTGTAGTAGTGGAACATCTTCAAGCACAACAGGATGATTTTCCTCTCTGACTAAGGGTGCATCTAGACTACAATTAATGTACTTTGACACCACTTTGCCATAGCTCGGTGCTATGGAATCTTGGGATCTGTAGTTTTGTGAGGTATCAGCACAAGGTTAAAGACCTTCTAAAAGTACATCTCCCATTATTCTACTGCATTGAGCCATGGCAAAGTGTTATCAATCTGGATTCATTCTGCAATGTAGATGCACCCTTCAAACAACTGATTCAGAAGGTTTCTTATTCCTCTGGAGCAGATTTAATGGTGCGGAAGGAGCTCCAGTAGGATACTGTCTTCCTCCCAATTCTGCTTGTTAAAAGGAGTTCCATCCACAGAATAGCAATCACTGGATGCTGCCCAGATACTGAAAAAGTTTTTTTTAAAGGCACCCATAAGTTAAAGAGTCTAAAGCCCTTCTAAAATAATGTTTCAATGGGAAAAAGGGGACACATGCAATTTCTCTGTGATTAAAAACAAGCACAGATGAGTCGAACACAAAGGATACGATGTCATCCCTAATTCTAATGAATACATAAGGCTTTTAAACAAGTCATCTGGAAGCTGCGGAATTTTCTCAGGGAATATTTCACAAATAAAAGTGATTAATTTGTAGTATTGATTACACAGTGATGGAAACTGTAAAAAGAAAGCAGAGAAATCATTTTCAATTGGACCTTTAAAATCATGTTTTGTTTCGTTAACATTTTAGTAGCAACAAAATCCAGAAAGTCACAACTGAAACATCACAGCCTTATTATACCACTCATTTGAATTTCAATTTATGCATAGCACTGCATTCTGAGCTCAGGTCCACCTGAATAAAATATTGGCTACACAAATGGATCTGAGGAAGTAAACTAAAGGTGCATCTACACCAGGCGTCCACAAACCTTTTAAACAGAGGGCCAGGTCACAGTCCCTCAAACTGTTGGAGGGCCGGATTATAATTTGAAAAACACATGAATGAATTCCTATGCACACTGCACATGTCTTATTTGTAGTCCAAAAACCGCTTAAAACACTTAATAATTAAAATGAAGAACCATTTTAACAAATATAAACTTATTAGTATTTCAATGGGAAGTGTGGGCCTACTTTTTGCTGATGAGATAGCATTGTTGTTGTTGTTGTTGTTGTTGTTGTTGTGTGCTTTTAGACTTAGGCTGACCCTGAGCAAGGGCCGGGTAAATGACCTTGGAGGGCCGCATCTGGCCCCCGGGCCTTAGTTTGAGGACCCCTGATCTACACTGTAGAATTAATGTAGTTTGACACCACTTTAACTGCTATGGCCCAGTACTAGTGAATCTCAGCAGCCAAAGTTTGGTGAGGTGTGTCTATCAACACTCCTTGGCAGAAAAGGCTAAAGACAACTCTTGCGGATTCCACAGCGTTGAGTCACAGCAGTTAAAGTGACGCTGAACTGCATTAATTCTACAGTGTAGAAGATACACTCTCAAGTCTACAAAAGCTTATGCTACTGACTTTGTTCTCTCAGTTAGCCTCTAAGGGAGTGGTTCCTAACCTGTGGTCTGTGGAACATTAGTGGTCCGCAATAACTAAAATATGGGCTGTGGCCTCACCGTTACTACACCATTGCAATGAGAGCAACTGGTCTCACAAAACCCTCTTTCAGTGCCGAGGCCTATTCAATATGATTTTCTGTGGGTTAGCAGATGGCAATTACTGAATGGCATATGTTCTGCAACAGAAAGTAGAGCTGATGTGGTCTATCCAATGCAATTTTCTGATTCAGCACCCCAAATAACAAAACCGAATCTAAAGTTGACCAAAAACTGATTCGTAATCCTTCTGGTACAAATGTTAGAGAGTGGTCCCTGGTCAAAAAAAAGGTTGGGAACTACTGCTCTAAGGTGCTTCAAGATGCCTTCTCATACTGATACTCTAGACTAGGAAGGCCATGTGTCTTTGTAAAAGTTACTTACTAAAAGAAAAAATATTTTCAAAAACGTAGTTCAATGATCAAAACTATTACATTCTGGTAGATACAAACCAACTTCAACTGATACAAAACAACTTCAACTGAAATATAAAGAGATTATGTCAAGAGGAAAATACAATCTAAGAAGACATGCACAATTGCATGATAGACTATATCCTCAATCCAGTATCATTGCGGTAAAGGAATACTGGAATATCTTCCCTCTTCTCCTCTCCATAGATTTCAATGCTACTTAAGAAAAGCCTCTGGAGATTGCTCAGATAACACGGGGGAGCTTTAGGAGGGAGGAGTGATTGCTCATCTCCCAACTCCAGTGGGACAAATCGTTCTGTTGGTAGAAATCTACCACTGGATATAGGCCAATCTTTTATGGTGCTAAGATATGTGTGTCTCAGGTTAGTATGATCTAATGGTGGAGTTATTTATGGTTGAGGGTCAGTGTGGCGTAGTGGATTGAAAACGAGATCTTTTTAAAGACCGAGGCTAAAATTCCTCTTCAGCAATGGAAATCCACTGGGTGAACTTAAGCATGCCACACTTTCTCAGCCTCAGAAGAAGGCAAAGGCAACCACCTTCTGAGCCAATCTTGCCAAGGGCACCTTAGACCATTATGTCGGAAATGACATGGAGACACACAACAACAACAATAATATAGAATCATAGAGTTGGAAGGGAACTCATGAGCCATCCAGTCCAACCCCCTGCCAAGAAGCAGGAAAATTGCATTCAAAACACCCAGATGGACATCCAGCCTCTGTTTAAAAGCCTCCGAAGAAGGAGCCTCTACCACACTCTAGCAAGGAGTTCCACTGCTGAACAGTTCTCACAGTTAGGAAGTTCTTCCTCATGTTCAGGTGGAATCTCCTTTCCTGTAGTTTGAAGCCATTGTTCCGCGTCCTAGTCTTCAGGGCAGCAGAAAACAAGCTTGCTCCCTCCTCCCTATGACTTCCCCTCACATATTTATACATGGCTATCATGTCTCCTCTCAGCCTACTCTTCTTCAGGCTAAACATGCCCAGCTCCTTAAGCCGCTCATCATAGGGCTTGTTCTCCAGACCCTTGATCATTTTAGTCACCCTCCTCTGGACACATTCTAGCTTGTCAATATCCCTCTTCAATTGTAGTGCCCAGAATTGGACACAATATTCTAGGTGTGGTCTAACCAAGGATGAATAGAGGGGTAGCATAACTTCCCTCAATCTAGACACCAGACTCCTATTTATGCATTTCTAGTTGCTACTTGCCACGCTAGAAGGGGATGATGGAAACTATAATCCCACACAAGGGAGATACTAGTTGGATAAGGCTGATCTAAGAAGACATGGTTCAACCACTTTGCAGGAAAGGAAGGAAATAGAAATATTTTTTTAAAGGTAGAGCAAAGACAAGGAATCTTTCGATACAGGTTATTTTAAGTATAGCACATTTGTATCTATAGATTTATATGGAAATGCTTTCAGGAGAGAGCATATGACATATCTCCCCAAGAAGAAAGTGAAAAAGGGAAATCCTTCTGGGGTTCAATAAAGGAGGCAATTTTCCATGCCTGGATAGGGCAAAGGGAAAGCTTTGCAGCTTGTATGGTAGTAGTAAAGGGTTGAAGGTAATGCTTTTATCTAGAGCTATGAAAATCCTGAATAGCATTGCAACATAAGCCAGTTTGCAATCTTGCATTAAATGTTCCTTACCTTTAGCAAGTCTTGGGACATTAAAGGCAGAATCAGATTCACCCCATATAAGACAACATCTGCTGCTGACACAGATCTATTTGTGGCTTGCCCAGGTTCATGCCCCCTGAATACTTCATCTGAAGGGGGAAAAAATACAGGAGCACATTTCATATTTGCCGCATTAACCTCCCCGCTACCACATTTGGTCCTCAAAAATCCCTTTCTAAACTCCAGCCTTAGAAGAGTAAGGTATATCTGTAATGAGCGCATATCCTATTTAAAAATATTGCACTAAAGCAACTGGAGTTCAGGACATACATTCCAGCAAGACCAAGCTGAACTTGACTCTGCATACTACAAATAATCTCAACCCAGCTTTCCCTTCAGAGGTATTGAACAGTACAGTGAGAGGCATCATACACATACCAGTTCTGCATGTTCCGTGTACACTACTCGATATAGATGTATTTAAAAAAATTATAGTACAATGATGCAACGCATAAATTGTTTAGTATTATAGTCTGAAGAGGGCCCCCTGGTGGCACAGTGGGTTAAACCGCTGAGCTGCTGAACTCGCTGACCAAAAGGTTGGTGGTTCGAATCCGGAAAGTGGGGTGAGCTCCTGCTGTTAGGCCCAGCTTCTGCCAACCTAGCACTTTGAAAACATGCAAATGTGAGTAGATCAATAGGTACCACTCTGGCTGGAAGGTAATGGCCCTCCATGCAGTCATGCCGGCCACATGACCTCGGAGGTGTCTATGGACAACGCTAGCTCTTTGGCTTAGAAATGGGGAGCACCACTAGACTTAATGTCAGAGGAAATCTTTACCCTTTTATAGTCTGAAGAACCACCATGATGTAGTGGTTTTTGTGTTAAATTAGGACACTGGGAGATTAGAGCTCGAATCCCTGCTCAGCCATGAAAATCCATTTTGGGGAGATCACATTCTCTCAGCCTCACAGGAAAGCGAAGGCCAACCCATTCTGGACAAATCTTGCAAACAAACCTTAATTTGGAAAGGACTTGAAGGCTCACAATATCAATTTACTTATTATTTATTTACAGTATTTATATTCTGCCCTTCTCACCCCGCAGGGGACTCAGAGCAGATTACAATGTACACATATATGGCAAACATTAAATGCCAAAGACACACAACAGATATAGACAGACAATCAGAGGCTATTTAACTTTTCTGGCCGCCAGGGGAGCTGTCGCTTTCATCGTCCATCTGCGACACTGATGAAGTACTTCCGCATTTCCCGCATGCTTTGCTGGAGTCTTTTTTATGGCCTCGTAAATTAGTTAAATTAGCCTCCCCACACATAGGTGGTACCTAATTTTCCTACTTGACAGATGCAACTGTCTTTTGGGATGCAAAGGTCAACAACAAGCTACACAATTGGTTGGAAGTTCACTCCGACCCAGCTGGCTTCGAACTCGACCTTTTGGTCAGAAGTGATCTTAATGCAGCTGATACTCTGCCAGCTGCGCTACAGTCCCAGTGCAGCAATACAATAGTTGTACACAATAGTTTGTGTATAACTATACGCTAAAGTTTGTGAATCCGAATCTTCTTTCAACTCTGAATTAAATTAAATCTGACAGAAAGGAATAAGGCAAGCTCTAAAAGAGAGGTGTATCTTATGTTTCTACCTCTCCTCATACTAGTGCAGAACCTCAAAGTACATTGATTTCATATATTACGATCTAATGGTGTACATCTGTTGACAGGATCTAAGAGACAGTTTCCTGAAACAGGCAACCCTGCTTGGCCTCAGTATTTGCTCTAAAGAGGTATACAGCACTGTTTTTGGTTGTTGTGTGCCATCAAGTCAATTCTGACTTATGGAGATCCTATCACAGGGTTTTCTTGACATGATTTGCCCAGAGGTGGATTGCCCTTGCCTTCTTCTGAGGCTGAAAAAATGAGGGCTTGTCTAGTAGGACTCCATGCCCTAGCAGGGATTCAAACATTGATCTTCAGAATCGAATCCCAACATCATCATGCTTTAGCACAGCAGGGCTGGGCTTTAGGACTGCAGGTTAATCACCAAGCTGCAATAAATCTTGCCAACCAAAAGGCTGATATATATTGTCAAAGGCTTTCATGGCCAGAATCACTGAGTTGTTAGGTTTTTTTCAGGCTATATGGCCATGTTCTAGAGGCATTCGCTCCTGACGTTTTGCCTGCATCTATGCAAGCATCCTCAGAGGTAGTGAGGTCTGTTGGAACTAGGAAAATGGGATTATATATCTGTCGGATGACCAGGGTGGAACAAAGAACTCTTGTCTGTTGGAGCTAGGTGTGAATGTTTCAACTGACCACCTTGATTAGCATTTGATGGTCTGGCAGTGCCTGGGGCAATCTTTTGTTGAGAGGTGATTAGATGTCCCTGATTGTTTCCTCTCTGTTGTTTTGCTGTTGTAATTTATCAGGAGGCTGATAGTTCGAAGCCCAGATCAGGGTGAGCGCTTGACCTTTAGCCCAGCTTCTGGCTACCTAGCAATTCGAAAACAAATGTGAGTAGATAAATATGAACTGCATTAAAGCGGGGAGGTATTTAGGCACGGCATTTCTATCAGAAAAAGGAGGAAGCTTATGAACAAAGAAAGCTCTTTGGCAGGGAGATGGAGCGACAGCACCCATCTGTGGCCGGAACCGAGCACAGCTTCCAAAGATGCCGAAAGGTGGTAAAGCCTATATATACCTCTATCTGTTGTCTGTCTTGTAATTGTACAATCGGCATTGAATGTTTGCCGTATATGTGTTCTGTGATCTGCCCTGTGTCCCTTCAGGGTGAGCAGGGGGAAATATACTGTATGTTTATCATAATCTAGAATAGGGTATTAAATGGGGACAGGGAGAGATGGAGATTATTCTACTGAGGGTTATACAAGAGCACCTCCTTCTGGATCTGGTGACAGCTTTTGTTGGAAAGCTGTACATCACTGGATCTTGATTGCAAAGCTGCAAGTTGACTATAAAGGCATCCCAATTAAAACTGCCTACAATTGTAATTAGACTGGCTCAGCCTAGTGTAATTGGCTATGCTTATAATCTGAAATTATAAAAGCGCAAAAGCCGGGTTGCAGCTAAACGTCAAAAAAACCAAGATTATGGCAACAAGAATGATTGACAACTGGAAAATAGAAGGAGAAACCTTGGAGGCCGTGACAGACTTTGTATTTCTAGGGGCAAAGATTACTGCAGATGCAGACTGTAGCCAGGAAATCAGAAGACGCTTACTTCTTGGGAGGAGAGCAATGTCCAGTCTCGATAAAATAGTGAAGAGTAGAGACATCAGACTGACAACAAAGATCCGCCTAGTCAAAGCCATGGTATTCCCTGTAGTCAACTACGGATGTGAGAGCTGGACCTTAGGGAAGGCTGAGCGAAGGAAGATCGATGCTTTTGAACTGTGGTGTTGGAGGAAAGTTCTGAGAGTGCCTTGGACCGCGAGAAGATCCAACCAGTCCATCCTCCAGGAAATAAAGCCCGACTGCTCACTGGAGGGAAAGATACTAGAGACAAAGTTGAAGTACTTTGGCCACATCATGAGGAGACAGGAAAGCCTAGAGAAGACAATTATGCTGGGGAAAGTGGAAGGCAAAAGGAAGAGGGGCCGACCAAGGGCAAGATGGATGGATGGCATCCTTGAAGTGACTGGACTGACCTTGAAGGAGCTGGGGGTGGTGACGGCCGACAGGGAGCTCTGGCGTGGGCTGGTCCATGAGGTCATGAAGAGTCGGAGACGACTGAACGAATGAACAACAACAATAATCTGAAATCTGGCAAACTAAGAAAAGACTCTGTTTTCTTGGTCAACAGGTGCTTGCCCTCTAAAGAGAAGCAAGTAATCTTTTAGATACTGAGGTCCACAGATTCAAAGAGCTTTCATAGCCCTTTTCAGTTCTGGTTTCTCTCTTACCTGTATCACTGAAATCTATAAATTCCTTTGAAAGTAGGTTTGTAAGAAGCTCCATGATAAGAAGAAGATCTTGGTATTGGTCCTCTTCTGCAGTAACATCTATTCGTTGTCTACCTAAATTATTCTTGGAATACACTTGAAGTAGGGTCAGGCAAGCTTCATATAGGTTCATGGCTTTAGACTAAAAAAGAAAAGATACATGAATGAAGAATGCACATTCACATTAGTTTTAGTAATGGTAGTCACAAATTTAAGATTTTTTTATTTCTGTAACTTTTTGTAAGAAACTTTTCCCCTTGCTATACAGACACTATTACTTTTAGATTTACTCAAGTGTATCCTGTGAGGGGCTTCCTGGTGGCGCAGCAGGTTAAGTTGCTGAGCTGCTGACTGAATCTGGGGAGTGGGGTGAATGCCTGGTGTTAGGCCAAGGTTCTGCCAACCTAGCAGTTCGAAAACATACAAATGTGTGTAGATCAATAGGTAACACTTGCAGGAAAATAATGGTGCTCCATGCAGTCATGCTAGCCACATGACCTAGCTGGTGTCTACGGACAATGCCGGCTCTTTGGCTTAGAAATGGAGATGGAGATGAATTGCTATTCTTATCTGTGACAGATGAAGGGTTTTGTATACAATGCAAATGCGGAATCTAAACAAAACCAAAAAAAGAATGGGCAAAGCAACTAAATATTGCATAAAAATACAAGAAGAACAAGCGAGGTAGCAACTACCAGTCATGTTTCAATCTCTCTGTTTATATCAACTCTTCATGTGAATTTCACATCAGCAGATTCATATTGCAGTATCTTTGCCAAACGCTTAGATTTGTTTTGCATTGTTTTTGGTGGTGTACAGAATTTTTTATCTTAACCAAATGTATGATCAGGACTGCATGCTGATTACTGCTAACGCTATGCCATGCCACCTACTGGTAGTACTTACTAGAGGAGGCTCGCTGCTTAATCATTTGTTAAATGGTAAGCCAACACTTACATAAATTGCAGATTCAACAGATCTACCTCAGATGCCTCCATTAACAGGATTCAGGCTTGTGTCGCTTTTCCACCAAACATTAAGGAAGTAGTTCTTGTTTGCACACTCCATACCTCATACCCTGACCCCAAGAGTGCATTTGTATTAATATTTACCTCTCCAAGATAGCATATTTGTTTATGTGCAACTTCAACAAAAACTTCTATGATGAGGTTAACCGTCTCTGGTGTATTCTTATACACCTCCATGAGTCCAATGCAATTGGTAAGGAAGTCCATTAGAAAATTAAAGAGAACTGCTACATTGTCTATCTGGGTAGCCTCCGCAATGCCACAAAGTGCCTCCAAGGTGGCAGTGATTTCTTGTTTCACCTCCTCCTCCTGGCAGATTTGTTGGAAGTTCTCTTGGTTTATCACATTCAAGAAGCGCTGTTGAAGTGGATGTAAAACCTACACAACAATAAACAAATAAAAATGTGCAACAATTTCTTCTTTTAGCAAGTAACAGTGGCAGGAACATTTTTATTGAATTTTATTATACACAAAGTTCTAAAACAGATTATAATTGCCTTACAAAAAGTTATTTACTCTTTGAGTTCTCAGACTACAAACTGCAATATAAACCCTCTGCACATTCTATTATACACACATAGCAAATAACTTTTGAATATATATGAGGCCAAAGGATGAGAATTGATACTTCTGGGTGGACCTGAAAGAAGCTATCAAATATTATAGAAAAAACTAAATTTAACAAGTATAAGTTTAAAATGCCCACTAATTATTCATATAGTGTCAGCGGTAAATATCTACTTGGTGTGCAAGTACTAATATCAAACAAAACCTTAACAAGTTTCAACAAGTTGGAGAAAGGTAATAAATCCTCAATATTTGCATGGCTTTATAAGATTATTTTTATCATGTCAGAAGTGACTTGGGAACATACTACAAGTCACTTGTATGGGAATTGACTGTCTACAGAGATGTTGCCCAGGGAACACTGGGATATGTTACCATCCGGCTGGGAGGCTTCTCTCATGTTCCCGCAAGCTAGAGCTGAGAGGCGGGAGCTCACCCCGTCTCATGGATTTGAATGGGCAATCTTTAGGTCAGGACCCACTTCAGCTCAGCAGTCCAGCTTGCATGAGGGTTAGACCCATTGTGCCACTGTGGCTCCATGTTTTATAAGGTATTTCTCCCATTCATCACATAGTAATGTTGTTTACACACTAGATATTCTAGTATGATTTTATGCAGACTGATTTGTTTGTTTTTGGAAACCCAGGGTCAGCAATGGCATATAAATTAAATAAATAGGCAATAAGAAATGAGACTTACTTCTGTCCAGTACTGCTGTTTGGCATCAGATTCCATATGAGCAAATCCTCCAAGAACTAAGGCTTTCATTAACGTTCGCTGCACAGAACTCGACAAAATGTGAAGAGGTGGACTCCGCCTAGCAAACTGCTTTGCTAAATTCCACCAGTTCTCACAATGGATTACTATATTTGCCCTAAGAATGATATAAAGATGCTCTTTTAAAAATTGCTAAGAAAGCTTGGACAGCCCAACACCAAGAATGTCCCTCCACTTATCCACGTATCATTTCAAGATCCATAATTTTTGCCACAAACCTGTCCTTGACTTATATATGAGGTTGACTGATACACAAGTATATAGAGTAGTCAGAGCCACAAAACCAGGACTATTGAAAGAGTCCTTCAGCTCCCATTTAGCTTCTAGCCCTTAGTCTTACCTCTCTCTCCTTTCTACCAATGTGACTAGCAACTGCACAGTGTCATTTGCCAGGTCCTGTTCAGAACTCCACACTGCCAGGTTGCTGATTACTTTCTCTAGGAGGTAACCCACAATCCACTGAGCGCCTTCTGTGTCAGCGCCGAATGCTGTATTGAATGGAAGACTTATCTTCAAAAAGAAAGAGATTATAATGCATTTTAGATACATTCTGAACTTCAAAGTATACATTCCTCTAGAAAATGTTTTCACAGTTTTGAATAGGTTAAGGCAAATCTTTCAAAACATAAAAAACTTGAAGTATTTTAATAAGAATTTAATTTATTTAATTTATAGGCTTCCCCTTCTCTCAGGACCCAGAGTGGCTTCCAAGGACACTATCCAAATTTTCCCGTAATTTTGATTAATTCACATCCCACTCCTCAGTTTGCTATACCAAGTTTAAACAATCAAATTTCATATACTATCTGGGAATGAGTCAATAACAATCTTATGAGTCCATTAACAATAAAAGGAGGCAGCCTATTATATGTACATATTTCAAGTTGCAAGCAGAAGACAAGACCCTCCCCAAGTAGTCATGTGCCCGGATACTGTTTCATCAGTTTAATTTGTGTTTTCATACTGCTTTAATTCGGAAGGCATGAAACGGTACACACGCGCCTCTCCAGTATGGAAAAATCAGTGAAATGAAAGAAAAGTGGGAATGGTAACCGTTCGGCTGGCTGATTTTTGGTGCTTATTTATTTATTATTTAGTTACTGTATTTGTATACCACCCTTCTCAGCCCTCAGGTGATTGTAGATCTTGGAAAGCGTGGACGTCTTGGGCCTCCTTGCCACACACTCTCTTTGCAAGGAGCACCCGAGTGTGGTAAGAAGCCCAAAGCGCCAGCACCTGGCAGGACCTGTAGCCAAGCACTGAGCGCTAGCCCTAAAACGGAGGGAAAGGAGCATGGGGAGACCTCCCATTGCCAAGAATGGCACGAAAATATTTGTTTCTTTCGGATCTTGGACAAAAAAAAGCTCATTTGGAAAGGAGCCCATTTTTGGGAGAGGTGCTCCAATATGAAAACAGGGCCTTACGAATGAAACAAACAGAAGCAAATTGTGATTCTATACAAATGTACAAGACTATTCCCAAGTCTTTCCAATACACCTTTGATTTCAAATTGTGTTAACAAAGGATCCACCCCTCCAATTGTTCTATTTTGCTATCTCTCTCTCTCTCTCTTGATCCGTTTTTGGTGACACAATGTCTTTTTTCAAAAACAAATTAACTTCCAATTTAGAAAAATGGCCCCATGGGACTAAACCAGGTTGAGAGAGGTGTAGTGACACAACCAACTGCACTCCCTTGAGGCTTCTGGAACAAACAACATTGAGGGGGTTGAGGGTGCACAAAAGATATAGTATGGCCATTAAGATCATTAGCCCCCAGGATCTTCTGGAAGTTGCGACCCTAACAGGTCAATATCATGCAACTGATTTAGCAATGCTATGCAATTACTGCATATAAGTGTATAGTCATAAAATTGATCTCCAAGACCTGGGTCACCTTATTCATGGGGCAATGCAAGTACGGCATCTTAATTCCCCCCTTCTCTGAATGCATTGGCAAAAGGGAAGAGTATAGTCTGTCCCAAGAGAATATATAAGAAGTACTATCTCCTCCACTCTCTCTGCCGTGGCAATGCTTCTAGACTTTTTGAATTCCTGGATGGGAAAATGGCAGGAGTAGTAGCCAGGAGAACTGCTTGGCCCCATGAGATTGCACTGTCATTTCCCCTCTCGTATGGAAATATGCTCAATTTATCCCCATGTCATATCAAAATCCATATTTTTGGCTCCCAAACCTGCCCCCAACTTACACAAGAGGTTGACTTAAACATGAGGATATACAGTAGGTGGTAAAGTTCACTATATCATCAGAGCGCACCCGTATCTCAGTCTGCTATATGTGTAAGCCTGTTTAGGAAGACACTGTGAACCAGGTGGGTAATGAGAGAAGCCAGCTAGTTATTCTCCCTGGCAAAATCATCACAGAATTCATATTAGGACACATCTGAAAAGGACAGACACTCAAATGGAAGGAAACTTGATTTCATATTATAGTAGTTTACCTGGTCATACAGTTTTTCGTCTACTAGGAGATAGGTTTTTGCCCACCGCTTAAGGAACCATACAATATCTTTTCCCATTTGGGGGCTCAAAAGGTGCGTAAGATTTGCTCTTATTGCTCGAGACTCCACTTCAGAAACTCTTAGAACAGAAGATAGTAGCCTGAAGAAAATTAAAGATATCATGAGTTTCCCCTAGTGTTTTTCTTTTTAACTTTCTCTTTTTCTTCCCTCTGCCCCTTTCATTCTCCTCTCCCTACACATGGGCTTCATATATTCAGAGATATGAAAAAAAACAACAACTGAGTAACACAATCAACTCCAATAATTTTCAGGAAAAAAAAATCCTGTTAGGAAGAATAAGTTCGCTAAGGATTTTCTGAGCTAATTCAGACACTAAAAACTAGCATATTGTGTATTGTTTGCCTCATTGGCAATATGTAATGAAGGATTATCTTTTTCTTTTTTAAAACACCATTTAATGTATTTGAAGAACATGTTCAGAGCTTATGCTACTTTTTCTAGACCTCAGCATGATCCAAAATTGGTTAAATTTAAAAACCGCTGAGCAGATCACTCAAACGGACATAGAGAGCTGTGTTTTCATTTATTACTATAGTGGAAGAACAGGAAACTCTGAAAAAGTTAGGCAACTTCTCATAATAATGAGGAGGGGAAAGAGCCATTGCTCAGTACAGAACTAATGGTATGACTGAGTATAAATCAATTCTTTAAATAAATTGTATTGCAGAATACTGACTTCTTCTTTGAACTGACCATTATTGATATTTGAAAGACAATCTATATATTGGGACAAATATTTGTCAACTATATGCACATGTATTTAATGTTTAATGAATGAAGTGTTTTTTCAAAAAGTGTAAAATCCAAATGGTACTCAGATACTGAAGTGTTCAGTTAAATCAGTGGTTCTCAACCTGTGGGTCCCCAGGTGTTTTGGCCTTCAACTCCCAGAAATCCTAACAGCTGGTAAATTGGTTGGGATTTCTGCGAGTTGTAGGCCAAAACACCTGGGGACTCACAGGTTGAGAACCACTGAATTAAATCTGAACTCACTAGTATTTTAAGTTGACTTTTTCCGGATCACATACTTTCACCTGCTTTCTTAATTTTATTTTCATAGGGTTCCTGTAAGATATTTTAATCTCAACTACTAAAAACTGGCAAGTACCATTCTGAAGTTATTTTTGAGACATAAGTATTCTACATTCCCTTCCTCTCTATATTTAACGGTGAAGTCTGATCTCAAGACTTCCACATGGATCACAAGACTATCCAATCAAATTAGGAGAATAACAGTCTAGATATAATTTTTGTTGTGTCATGTAAAAGTCTTATTAACTTCAGGACAAAATGCAAAGCAATACAACATGTATATGGATTTCTGATGAACATTCACCCTGAAAGAAACAAGTTTTAATCATCATTTGGACTCAGACAAGGGACAAATCACACTATCACTTCCTCAAGGTTAAGGTTAAGGTAAAGGGTTCCCCTGACATTAAGTTTAGCTGTGTCAGACTGTGGAGAATGGGTGCTCATCTCCATTTCTAAGCCGAAGAGCAGCGTTGTCCATAGACACCTCCAAGGTCATGTGGCCAGCATGACTACATGGAGCGCCGTTACCTTCCTGCCAAAGCAGTACCTACTGATCTACTCACATTTGCATGTTTTCGAACTGCTAGGTTGGCAGAAGCTGGGGTTAACAGCGGGAGCTCACCCCACTCCATGGATTCAAACTGCGGATATTTTGGTCAGCAAGTTCAGCAGCTAAGCGGTTTAACCCACTGCTTTTGGAATTAGGCATTAATCTTATTATTCCTTTGTAAAAGACAACTAAATAGATTTTTCAAACTCCATCAAGAACATACCATTGGTTCTCCTAAATGCAGCACTAACAGCCAATAATTTTTAGTTATGAAAATCTGAAACTGGACATAAAACTTAACTCCTACTCAGGCTAACATGTTGAGTAGACATTTCTACCCTCCTATGAGATATTTATTTCAGTTAATACATGCATTTATTGCACTGCAAGGTGTAATTTCTACACATGTCCACAAAATTCAGTTTATTTCCCTTTAACAACCTATTTACACCTGTGTTTGGACACTCAGCTCTCTAGAGTTGGTAATTCAATCCAAGTTGCTCCTACACTAAAAGCAGATTTTAACTTGCAACGCAGCTCTGCCTTTTCTCAAAATTGTGCAATCTTTAGTTTTGTTTTTCTCCTGGAACATCATATCTAGGCCACTATGGTAATGTGACATAAAGCCTGGTTTGCCATGTTTCACCATTTGTGACATTCACAATGCTTTGACAAGAGTAATACTCTGTGGTGCTAGCCCTATCTCCTGATTTGGTTTCAATATTTGGTATTAAAATACTAAATAAATTACCTAATAACAGAATCAGTTCTGTTGTACCCTGGAATGGAAGAGGCCTTTTCTCCTGGAGATCCAAGAATTTGAAGCGTCGTATTGATGTCAACCTCAGTTGAGTGCTTAATGGAATACTCCATTATTTCTGGAGGTATTAGCGGAGTCTCTCCCTGAGTATCATTAGCTAAGAGGTAGCCTTAAAATTAAAAGCAAACAAACAAAAAAAGAAAGTAGTGACCTCAGGTTTCCTAACCTAAATTAAATACTGATTAAAGGGCCATAACAAGAGATGTTGAGAGCACTAGCATCAACATTTGACTAAGGCTATCATATGCTTAAACTGTAACTTACATTTATTTTATCTATTTTCTGTATGTGAGAACACAATCTAAAGACTACAATAAAATACAATCATGGGAAGAAGTACAGAATAAAATATAGCACTTTCAAATAACAGCAAACATAAGCTCACGTTTGAATAAGGCATAGTGCAAGCTTTGTTACAACACAGATGAGTATGGCTACTACTAGTTTTAACTCAGGGTTTTTTTTTCACTTGCACTGAATTTGCAGCATAGGTTAACTTCAGACATTTCATGTGTAATATTTAAAAAGTGCAGAAAGGAAATTTTGTGTGTGAGGGGAAACAATACATCTATTAAGAACAAACTTACATTTGTGGGAAGTTTCATTTTGTTTGGAGCTTGCATGTCATTTTGGGTCAACGATCCTACTCTGATTGTGTGGATGTCAGGTAGAGTTCAGGGTTCTGATGAGCATATCAGTTGGCTACAGTTATCCCAACCCAAGTAGTTACATAGGACTTAACTCCTTCAACCAAAATGCTGTCTTATGGGCAAGCTTTGCACTCTCTAGGAGAATTAACTACCAAGTAAATAGCATATCAATGGCATTTTACTGCAAGTGGCTGCTTAAGATAATTAATTAAACAGAATCTTGAAGAAGTGTCATTACTAAATGACATATTGTGTGTTGGACTTAACATTGGACTTAAAACATTACATTTTATTTGCCCCAAGTAAGGGAAGGAGCAGCATACACTGAGATGAAGTTCCTGTCCCTGGAGGCTACTTCTGGAGAATTTGAGACTGATTCCAAACCCAAACATTCCCTACTTCCCAGGCATAGGAGGCAGTCCATGTGAAGGAACCCAAGACTTTTATGTGTCAGGGGAAGAAGTGGAGGGACTACTGCAATGGGTCTTTTTCTGATACTCGCACAACCTCATGTTTGCTTCCCTCCTTGTTCTGATCTGGCACTGGTCCATGTTTCAGAAGACGGAAAGCTACATCTCAATTTGCAAGGGGAGGAGTGCAAACAGTTATTGTCAGCACCAGATTATTTTAAACCCTGCCCCATGGAAAGGATTATACAGCCTTATCCCTGACCAGAGGAGGGGAAATCCAGTTGACCAATGCTTTTGTGTAGCTATCAGCCTACCAACTCAGAGGTCTTGGGGGCCTGGTGATAAGCTTGCTTTTCTGTGGTGGACAGACAACTTT
Source organism: Anolis sagrei ordinatus (assembly GCF_025583915.1). NCBI lineage: Eukaryota > Metazoa > Chordata > Lepidosauria > Squamata > Anolidae > Anolis > Anolis sagrei. Next base: position 253,156,036 of record NW_026846588.1, on the reverse strand, counting down.
GGCAATAGTGGAATTCAGTGTTTGTTTTTCTTTGCGATGGAAGGCAGACAGATAGACCCATCAGACTTCCTAAAATCAATGTCTAGGGAAAATTATAGACTGCAGGGACAAGAACCTACTGAACCGAGAGCTTATTGTGAGCCTTGAAAGGTCACTGAAGCTTGACAGATTTTTTGTGGAAAGGAGAAATGACAAAAAATCACCCCTATTTCCTGTTTTAAAAAGATCCTAGCTTAATGTAAAACATAAAAACTGCTTCATCCCTATGCAAATTGCTTTCTCTTACTGAGTAGTGTTGGCTCTACTTGGGACTTTTTTTTACGTATTATACCAACAACACAGAAATCTTTTCACCATCTTTACATGGGGCAAGAATTGCTTTCCAACTTTAGCCTTTGGTATGGGAGGAGGGCACATATTCTGAAAGACTGCCCACTCTTATAGGACATCTCTTTCTCCTTGCTCACAAAGGGTCCAGCTGCATGTGTAAACTGCATTCACACTACTTTTCAATGGTAAACAAAAGCTAACAGACAATAAGGCTGGGCAATGGGATTTCAGTTTGCAGTGGAGTGATATCACATGTTCTTTTTGAAGAACTTTTCAACTCACCTGTGACTAGAATAAGCCAATGTATATCCTCGTAAAGGTCATCAAGTACTTTGTTGTCAATGGGGCCTGATCCTGCTGAACCAATTAACTGCTGATGCCTTTGTAACTGGCCATGAAGCCTCGTCACTCTGTCTTCTAATAAACTAAAGGAAAACATTCAGGAAACTTCATTGTAGCTACATTTACATTAAGTGCTTGTGTGCATAAAATGATATTAAATAAATGTGATATATTCAGAAATTATCCAAACTATACCTTGTAAGAAGAGGTATACAGTGTTCAGCAGCAATTCTTCCTAACATGCCCACACTGGCCAGTTGGTCGGAAAACTGTTCTCTATCATCCTCCTGAAGCTCACTTATTTCCTCCTCTTCTCTAGAGGCCACACCATTGGCAGTCTGGGATTTTAAAGAAGTTATGAACATATAAATGCATGACATTGTGTAAGCAAATTCTATAGCAGTTTCACTGTTTTTCAAGACGTCAGATGGTCAATGATAATCACATACAGATTAACATTTGTAGACGAGCCCTTGGTGAGAACACTCAAGAAGGAAAGATCCCCAAACAAAAGGTGTAGCTTTCTGATTATTGCTATTAACAACCTTTTTCTGCTGTTCACACTGTAATATCAAAAATGCACATGAACAGCCATGCTGGATTAAATCGAAGGCTGATCTAATCCACCATTTAGTTCCCATAGCAGCCAACTAGATACCTACAGAAGGACCATGAAGCAGAACATTAACACAATTGCACCTCATGCACAAGCTTCCCACAACCCAGTACAAGAGGCATTTATTTATTGATTTCCTATACTTATACCCCACCCTTCTCACCCCTGGGGGGGGGGGGCGCTAAGGGCAGCCTCACAACAAGCATCAAAGATGCATCACCATCATAAAACATTCAAAAACATTCAACAGATACATTAAAAACATTAAAACAATTGATACGATCTGTAGGTTCTTGTGGGTTTTTTCGAGCCATGTTCTAGAGGCATTTCTCCTGACGTTTCGCCTGCATCTATGGCAAGCATCCTCAGAGGTGTGAGGTCTGTGTTACTGCAGCTGATAGATAGTGCAACCCCATAATCCACAAAGACTTAAGGGAAATGGTATCACTTATGTATGATTCAAAAAATATTCCTGCAAGTGCAATTCTAGATGCAATTCTATGATATGCTTCCAGCTCATGAACTATAATCAAAAAGAGGCTTTGCTATTATCAAGTATCCACAGGGGGTCTTGGAACATATCCTCTGTGGATATGGGGACCAAACAACCATCAAGATTATTAAGCATTAATTTCCAGGAAGATTTTCTTTAGTTGAGGTGGTCGGTTACTTCTCAGGTCTAGTCTTTCAAATAGGAATAATTTCCATACTGATTGTGAAGATGAATTCTCAAATAATTTTAGAAAATGTGGCACAACAGAAGTTCTATAGAAACAATCATTATTGAAGACATAGGGAAAACATCTGTGCCTGAACTAATATTATGAGAAATGAAGAATAAGGAGTTGAGGCAAATGTTACAGAAATGAGATGAAGTTCAAAGCCTCATTAACAGCACAAAAAACAAATCAACAAGGTAAAAAATGTCTCAAAAGCAAAACTGTTGATTTTCTAACTAAAATATTTAAGTGTTCTTAAAACTAGCCTCTGAACAAGAGGATGATGAATTGGCCAAATAACACCAATTTTGAAAGACATTCGAGAGATTATCAGGAAAATATAGGCGAATTATCTTGAAGTCTGTTCCAGGTAACGGGGAAAGGTTTTATTAGGGATAACATCATCAAGCATAGAAAAAGTGCAAATCCTACTGAAAAAGCAGCAACTGCTTTGGCAAAGGTAAAATCTGTTGTGCTAGATCTGGCATGGGCAAACTTTGGCCCTCCAGGTGTTTTGGACTTTAACTCCCACAATTCGGTAGGCTGTTAGGAATTGTGGGAGTTGAAGTGTAAAACATCTGGAGGGCCAAAGTTTACCCATGCCTGTACTAGATTTAAGAAATTAATTCACTTCTTAAAACATGCGCAACAGTGATCCAGTAGGCACTGTGTACTTGGACTTCCAAAGGTTTTTGATGAAGTGATATATCTAAAACCTAGTAGTCATTGGATAAAAGAAGAAGCCCGTTTATGGATCAAATATTTGTTAAAGAACTATAAGAAGCAGGAATAACAATGAAGGGGGATGTGACATTTGGAGTCCTACATGGACTTTCTTATAAGAGAACTGGTTAGCCATGACTAACTTGAAAATATACCCCTGTCCTCCCTCCCTCTCTCTCTATATATAAGGTAATGTTCGTTTGTGGGATTAACAGAACTCAAAAACCACTGTACGAATTGACACCAAATTTGGACACAAGACACCTCTCAGACCAACGAGTGACCGTCACTCATAGAAACACTGAAAAACATAGCCGAAGGGCTTTAAAAAGCCAAAACAACAAAAATTACATTACAACTCATGCGCAAAACCACATATACAGACAAACACATACATACACACACATATATGCACACACACACACACAAAACACATACACAGAAAGGGGAAAGGAAGAAGGAGGGAGAGAATGAGGGAGAGAAGGAAAGAGAAAGAAGGAAAGAAAAAAGGGTAGAGAAGGAAGGAGAGGAGGAGGGAGAGAAAGAAGGAGAAGGAAAGAAAGGAGGGTAGAAAAGGAAGTAAACAGAGAAGGAGGGAGAGATTGAGGGAAAGAAGAGAAAGAAGGAGGGAAGGAGAAAAGGAGGGAGAGAAAGAGGGAAAGAAGGAGAGAAGGAAAGGTAGAGAAGGAAGAAGGAAATAAAAAAGTGAAAGAGGGAAGGAAGGAGAGAAGGAACAAAAGAGAGAAAGAGGGATGGAAGGAAGGAAAGAGACAAGGAAGGATGGAACCAAAGAGCAAAGGAAGCGAGAAAAGAAACAGGTAGAGAAGGAAGAAAGAAGAAGGGAAAGGAAAAGAGGGAAGGAAGGAAAGAGAGAGGGAAGGAAGGGTAGGAAAAAAGGAGAGAAAGAGGGAAGGAAGATTGGCCACAGCAAAGCGTGGCAAGTACAGCTAGTGTGTGTGTGTATAATATCCAATACCATTTTATATAAGGGATAATACTTTAATACACCATTGTATAAAAAGGACTTGAGCACTCATTGATTTTGGTACCCATTGGTGTGGGTTCTGTAACCAAAGCTCAATGGATACCAAGAGCCCACTGTACAGAAGTTATTTCACACAATGAAAATAGAGCCATTCTATATCTTTAAATTATGAGTGTAGTGTAACTTCATTATACCCTAATTATTAAAAAGAGGAATTACTCTGTTACTGCTTCTTTCTATGTTTCGCTTAAGACAACACAGTAAGGATGTTGGAAACTGGATCCAAGCCATGCCTCATCTCTGAAGGGCTCTTTCCTCTTCAGCCCTCTTTCCTTTAGGCAAACCGTCAAATAATGCTCTTAACAACTTCAAAGCCTCAGCTGTTTACTGAAGAGTGTCCCTCTATTTGAAAAGCCTAGCTGCTTCTTTGATAGTGAACCAGCCCAGCTCTACCATGTCAGCTGTGGCTTTTAAACAGTTACTCATGGGATAATCAACTTATCTCACAGAAGTTCATGAATTAAGTTCTGTAAACAAGTTGTGCTAAGACTGCCAAGGCATCAATTTAAAGACTTCATTTATGGCATTTAGACTGATACTGGCACTTATAACCCACAGTGGCACCAAGAGTACTAGCCTGGGCTTTAGGTAAAACTTTTCAGAAGAGAAGCACTTTCATAAACTTTATAATACATTCATTATAATTATGGTAAAATAGCTCATTGTATATCTCAAGGTGCCCACATCAAAATCTGGTAACAAAGCAAAAAATACACCCCTTTTTAAACTCTTAAAATGCTACAGGCGTGTGCCATGTTCTTGTGGCTTCTTGGGACTCTAAAGCTAGAATGATCACAACTGTAATCGTCTTACAGCACACACTAAAGATCAGGCTAGACACGTACTATCCAGCTCCACACAATCAGACTCTGGCTCCTTGAAATTTTGAAGCACGAATCAAGAATGCTGCATGAACTTTTTCTCGCAATGGTTTCTCACAACTGTTGTTTGTTCTAATACACCATCTTGAATCAGGAATCCATTTAGCTCTGCCAGCACAGTTACATTGCCAATGGACATCAAAGGCAAAACAGAAATACAATACAGCGAAAAATACGACAAAGGCGAGGAAAAAGGCAGCAAAGCCACCAAAACATTAATTGGAGGAATAGACTGCCAGCTCTAAATTGTCCATTTCTGAATGCTTAGCTTCCAGAAGAACCTCAGACCGAAGGCATTCTGAGGCAGATGGCTTAGACCAGGCCTTCAAAACCTATGGCTCTCCAGGTGTCCAGGACTCCCAGAAGCCTTGGTCAGCTTGTCTAATGGTCAGGAATTCCTGGAGCTGAAGTTCAAAAGATCTGGAGGGCCACAGGTTGTGCAGGCCTTTGTTGTTTACTCATTCATAGAATCATAGTTGGAAGAGACTTCATGGGCCATCCAGTCCAACCCCCTGCCAAGAAGCAGGAATACTGCATTCAAAGCACCCCCGACAGATGGCCATCCAGCCTCTGTTTAAAAGCTTCCAAAGAAAGAGCCTCCACCACACTCCGGGGCAGAGAGTTCCACTGCTGAACGGCTCTCTGTCAGGAAGTTCTTCTTGATGTTCAGATGGAATCTCCTTTCTTGTAGTTTGAAACCGTTGTTCCGTGTCCTAGTCTCCAGGGAAGCAGAAAACATGCTTGCTCCCTCCATTCAGTCGCTTCCAACTCTTAGTGATCTCATGGACCAGCCCACACCAGAGCTCCCTGTAGGCCATTGCCACCCGCAGCTCCTTAAAGCCAGTCACTTCAAGAATAGCATCCATCCATCTTGCCATTGGTCAGCCCCACTTGCTTTTTCCTTCCATTTTCCCCAGCATCATGATCTTCTCCAGGCTTTCCTATCTTTTCATTAAGTAGTCAAAATACTTCATCTTTGCCTGCATTATGTGCAGGCCTGGCTTCGACAATTGCATGTGCCTCGGCTCTGAGGAATCCCACCATCCATACCCTTAAAGCCAGGCATTTGGATACAGGCAGCCCAGAGAAAGCAGCTGCTTCCTCCCATGTCTGCTGCAATGGCCCCCTGAAGATTCATTTTCTTTATCAAAATATTTATATAAATATTTATATCAAAATTTATATAAATATTTATATCAAAATATTTATATTCCCTGCAGCAGGGAAGAGCTCCTTGCCCCACCCCAGCCATTCCACAGATATATAAACCCATTTTTCCTACTTCCAACAGACCTTCTCAACCTCTGAGGATGCTTGCCATAGATGCAGGCGAAACGTCAGGAGAAATGCCTCTAGAACATGGCTCTATAGCCCGAAAAAACCCACAAGAACCTAAAATATTTATAATTTGCCCTTTATCATGGGAATTCAGAGTGGTTCACAGACAAAACAATGCACAGTGTAAAACATTTCTAGATGAAAACAATAAACTACTGTATATACCCATGTATAAGTCTAAACATTTAAGTCAAAAAGTCAACCTCAAAAAACTGGGTCAACTAATCCATGGGACAATGTAGGAATTGTACCTTAATTTTTATCTGAAAGGGAAACATTCCCTTCTCTGAGTTGAATGCCTTGACATGAAAATGGCAATGGTGGCCAAGATGAGTTTTCTTCTCTATGTGGAGTCACCTCCAACTTACCCATGGGTCATATCAAACTCTGTATTTTTGGACCAAAGCCTGCTGTCAACTTATGCATGAGGTCAACTTATACAAAAGTATGTACAGTAGTTTAAATATGATAAAAACACAATGAACAAGATGTCTTAGAGCATAATAATAAGTCAAAAATAATGTATTAGTAAAAGCTATCTTAACAGACCATGATCCTAGCACCAACAGCATTCTAGTCCAAGTGTCCTGTCATTATTATTTCAACAAGAACAACAAAATGTCTTGGGTCTTATGGTTCTGCTTTCTTTATCTTTCAGGTTTGTTTTAATTAGATTTTTTAAAAAATCAAGTGTTACTGTGATCCATCTTGTCCAGCTAAATCAGGGTTTAGCACGCCAGAATGTGACAATGTATATTTCAAAGGAGGCCAATCAAATTGTTCTATATCCCATGGTCCCCCATTAGAATAACTTACCAAATTCCTTGTACCATCAGGAGCAGCTAAGTGGCATTGGATGTAAGAATTAAAAACCTGAACAGCGTGTTGAGTAAAGAAACCTTTATGGAAATGTTTATCATCTTGCACCAAAGTAAGCCAGGATTCCAAGAGCTTGTCATATGCTTCCATGTATACCATGTCATCTTTGTCAAGCTGAGGAAATAGAACAAAGACTTATTATAATAATTCATGTCCAAGCCCGTATCCAGGAAGTGTTATGCCTACTGAGCATCTATAAGTTCAGTCCTTCTTCGAACACACAAGATTATCAGAATACTTCACAGATATTCATATTTATCTCAATACTAGCTTGGGTATCTGCCATTGCCCAGGTTTATTAGAAAAAGTCATTTTCTTTTACAAAATGCGTAAGGTTTTGGGTGAACTACAACTCCTATAAATCAAGGTCAATTCTTCCCAAAGCCCTCCAGTATTTTTTGTTAGTCAAGGGAGTTCTGTGTGCCAAATGTGGACCAGGTCCATTGTTGGTGGGGGTCACAGTGCTCTGTGTTGATACAACTTGCAGCTCAATTCCACTGTGTTTGCTGTGCCCCACAGAAAAACAGTAGGAAAGGGTTAAGGGAGAGGCAGTGGGCGGGATCATGCAAATTCCACACCAATGGAGAGAGAAACACTGGGATGCCTGTGATGGAGGAAACACAGAAAATCTAGGATAAAATTGTCCCCATATGAAAGTCTTCACTTGGGTGGTGGGCAGGATTGTGTTAGTGGAGGATACTGGCAGGGCTCTTGTATATGTTCATGGCACTCATTATAACCAGCAATGTCAATGGAGGGAGGGCCATTGGTGTTTTCTGAGTAGTGGGAGCTACAGCTGTTTGTGAAGGCAGGAGCCTGTCTGTGTAAGTGGACACACACACAAACAAACACATTTTCACTTTTATTATGTGTATATATGTTCACATTTGGTATTTAGTATTTTGTTTGCCCCTAAATGTCCTTTAAGAGGTACATCTCCAATATAACCCGAGTGACTCATGATTGCCCACATCAAATCTAAAATATAATCTAAAATCACTCAGAGAGTGGGTTATGCAGTCGATTTATGCTATTCCACCCACTGCAATCTTTTCCCAGGTTATATCCAAATGATTACAGAGGTATTTCCAAACCATGAGATAGACTTTCAGGAATCCACGGAGTTACAACAAGAAGGAGATGACAAAGGAACTCTATTTTGGAAGAGGAATTAAGTTTGTGATTCTTACAGTTCCAGTTCATTAATGGATGTTAAAGAAAATGACAAAACCTAAGTATTGTCAATTCATTTTTATTGAACATTTTTTGTAAAAGAAGATCATTAGAATCATGAATAAAAAATTCATGAAATACTGTACCTTTTATAGTAATAAATAATCATGATTTTGGCAAAATAAAAGGACTCCAACGTCAAATATTCATTTATCTCATGGACAAATAGCAAAATTCTAGCAGTTCTGAATTTCAACTCCCAGAATCCCAGGCAGCTTACAAATGTCTGGTCTAAGGGGTAACTTATCAAATATTTTGTTGATGAATGTGCATCTGATAGGACTCACCTCTAAGTAGACATGTTCCATTACACTTCAGAATTGACAGTATTGGCCCACTCAGTATAAAACACTCAGTATAAGGAAGCTTCTTACGTTGCTATGTATTAAATGGCACTTTAATTCTACAGCTATGTGGTGGAGTCTCCTTCTATGGAGGGTTTCAAACAAAGGCTGGATGGCCATTTGTTGGGATTGTTTTGCTTGTGTATTCCTACATGGCAGGGACTGGGTGGCTTTCATGGTTTCTCCCAACTTTATGATTCTATGGATCTATTCAGAATTACAAATTTTGGCTTAAGTTAGTAAACAGAAATTATTTGTGGCCGTTAAAACACCACGTTCTCCACTAAGTTGTAGGGAGGCACCTTGTATCCCTCAAGTATCAGGTTTTGGAGAATTTTGGGGCATCAATCAACAGGTTCGCTCTATTACACTGGGATAACAGAAGGGTGGTATATATTGTATCTCTTAAAACTGGATTTTATATGTATTATATATCGTGACCACTCTACGATCATTTAGCAACGAAGGGCAAGATACACATCTTAAAACAAATTACACGCTGAGATGTGGAACTGACTCATGGGCTGTTTCAGCTTCTTCCAAAAATTACTGCGAGTCTGATTTCATACTATGCCTTTGACACTCTTCCAATTGGCAGAGGAAAGATTTTCTGTTATGCTGAGATTTGAAGTAGAAACACTCAGCAAAATCCAGTGCAAATTCACCCCCACTCTCAATTCTATCCCATATTCTCTGATATTTGCAGTAAATAAGGAGAAGTCTCTGTATGCCTCTCAGTGTCTTTCTAAGCAAGAGAACCAGGCAATCAGGTTTGTGGAGGCCTGCCAAAGATCATTAAGAGAAAGGAAGTATGCAAGGGGATATTGTAGCACCTTAGAAAATTACAAAGAGAATGAAGTTGATAGCATGAACTTTCATAAGTTACCCTACATATCCATGTATAAGTCCTAACATTTAAATCAAAAATCACCCCCCCCCCCCAAAAAAAAGCCTGTGACAGCTTCTCCATAAATCAAAACGAGCACTTTATCTTAACTCTTATCCCAAAAGGGAATTCTTTATTTCTCTGTGTAGACCAGCAAAAGGCAAGACCTAAGTTGGTCCTGGAAAAATCTAAAACAAGCATTGACCCCCCTCTCCACTCACCATAATGGCTGCGCTTCTGGCTTTTTCTAACACCCGGTGAGGAAATGGTGGTAGAGCCAAGGCAGCCAACTCTGAGGCAGCACTGGCACTTTCCATTCTCCACTAAATGACCTTGACTTATCTACAGATCCTATCAAAATCCATAGATTTGGTCCCTAAACCTGCTCTTGATAAATGAGATCAACTTATACATCAGTAAATATGGTGTTTCTTTCATCAGATGTAGAAAAGGGGGTACTGTTCTCTTATCCGGGCAGAGGTCAAAAGGGGGCACCAGACAAGAGAAGGATAGTTTATTTTATGGGGGAGGGGGAATGTTTGAAGAAGTAAAACCATTTCCCCCTGCTTTCCTGTTATTCCCCCCACCCATGTCGCCATCATGGAAACAATTCTCATTTATCCAAAGGGAAGCGGGGAGGGGGAATAACCAATAAAATGGGGAAATGGATTCCTTCCTTCAACTGCCCCCCAAATGGACTAGCCTTCTTTGTCTAGCACCCCCTTTTGGCCTCCGCCCGGATAATGCGATAATACCCAAAAAGGAAAAGTGGTAACAGTACTCTTTCCTTTCTAAATTTCCAACAGAGACAAAGTAATTCCATAGGATATATCCGAACATTTTTAATGTCTCAAAAGCCAAATCATTAAATTATCGTGTCTAATGCTCAGGTAGCTTAGAAATTGGTCTTCTTGAAAAACATGTCAACTTGAGGAAAGATCTGCACAACAGGATTTTTCCTACATTACTAAAACCTATTAGAAGAGATACCCCCACCCAAAAAGAAAGAAAAGAAAGAATTAGTTTATTCAAGAATCCTGTTGTGTGCTTCCTGGCCATTTAATTAGAACACACGAAAAATTAACGACTTTTTGGGGATGAGGACACACTGTACAAGTATGAACCTACAAATTATTAAGAACTGCCCATGAAAAATACTCTGCGGGGAATTTAATACCCATCTGGTGTTTGGGACATGGCCATCTGTGACCAAAAAAGCAACAAGCAACAAAACTATATATTATAGTAACGGTAAAGGTTTCCCCTGACATTAAGTCTAGTCGGGTTGGACTCTGGGGGGTGGTGCTCATCTCCATTTCTAAGCTGAAGAGCCGCATTGTCTGTAGACACCTCCAGGGTCATGTGGCCAGCATGACTGCACAGAGTGCTGTTATTATAATAATACAAATATATTATTATTATTATTAATATTATTATTATTATTATTATTATTATTATTATACAAATTCTGCAACTATAATTCCATTATATTTGCAGTGTGGACTATGGTGACAATATGCCTTTCAGACTCTTAAGAGATGTATACAAATGATGAAGGAAACATTTGATGAAAGATTCGTTTGGCATAAACAAATTTACCATAGTGGAGATTGAGTGGACTCCTTATGCTATATGAAACTACCAATCACTGGACAAAATTCTTAAGACCACAATGAGCAAGAAACATGTTACCTACATAAACACATAAGGCTGAACATGAATACAAAAAATTTAATAGATATGGGGGAAAATCAAATGGCATAGATATAAAGCTATGAAGCAAGAATGGGAGAAATCAATGATCAAGCCTGACACCCAAAACAGATATTGCCATCAAAGGACTTGTAGTGTGCAGAGAGCTGATTTAGTCTCTGTATTTAAAAGCTACAAGTATGCAGATTGTTCTTGCCCTGATCTAGTCAAGTGTGAAGGTGATGTTCAAGTCCTACTTTGTACCCACATAATTTCTCTCATTCACTCAGTATTTTTTACTGGACAAAATGTCTTTATGAAGAATCACAGCTCTGGGTTGTTGTGTGTTTTCCGGGCTGTATGGCCATGTTCCAGAAGCATTCTCTCCTGACGTTTCACCTGCATCTATGGCAGGCACTCTCAAAGGTTGTGAGGTCTGTTAAACTACTATAAACCCCAAATGTCAAATTGTTTTATGCAAACTGAAGAAAAGAGCAGAAAAAAACACAGTGGAAAATGTACAGGACCTTGGGTTAAAAATGGATCCTTTTGGTCATTAGTCTCCACAATGCAAACACAAAGACTGTACTTTCATTAATATGTATAAAACCAAAGACAAGTAATAAGTAAGTGTGGAGTGGGTGGGAGTGGATGAATGTGCTCGGTATATGTCCCTAACATTTACTGATCTTTCTTTTCAATATTGTTTTATATGTAGCGTAACGGTGATTGCCATTATTATGTTGGAAACCGCTTTGAGTCCCCTGAGAGGTGAGACTAGCGGTGTATAAATGCAGTAAATAAACAAATAAATATCTTATGCAACAAAAATAACAACAACATGAAACCACCACAATACCACAGCCTTCTGTGGAAAGATTTATCAGAATAATCATCAGGATAAATAGTTTCCCAAACTCTGTGCTGTTTAGATGCTGAGTTTTCAAGAATTATGCTACACTTTCACCACTGGACTATATTCCTACTGTCAAATGTTTATTTATACTTCTGTAAAGTTGTTAAATTATGTTGTATTACAGTTACCGTATATACTCGAGTATAAGCTGAGTTTTCAGCCCTTTTTTGGCTGAAAAAGCCCGCCTTGGCTTATACTCAGGTTAAAGTTATTATTTCACTCTATTATTGTTGTTGCTGTTACATTTATTATTTTATTTTACTTATTATTATTATTATTATTATTATTATTATTATATTTATTATTTTACCTATTATTATTGTTAGTATTACATTTCCATTATTTTACACTATTACTATTATTTTATTACCTTTGTTATTTTACTATCATTATTATTAGGATACGTAAGCACATTTACATCAAAGAAGGATAGAATAATTTCATCAGAGTTGGACAGTCTTATCTTAAACTACAGTTTTATTGAAATATTCAAAAACATTTAACCTACTGATACCTCAATTAATGTAATTTTATTGGTATCTTATTATTCTAAAATTTACTAGTAGTTGCTGCATTTCCCACCTCGGCTTATTCTCAAGTCAATATGTTCTCCCATTTTTTTGTGGTAAAATAAGGTGCCTCAGCTTATATTTGGGTCGGCTTATACTTTAGTATACATGGTATCTGGGAATTGGAAATGCTCCAAAATCCGAAACTGTCCACATGGGTGGTTGAGATAGTGACACTTTTGCTCTCTGATAGTTCAATGTCCATAAAGTTTGTTTCATGCACAACACTATAAAAAAATTCTATAAGATTACGACATGCTATGTGTGTAAGGTGTCTATGAAACATTAATCAAGTTAGTGTTTAGACTTGGGTCCCATCTCCAAGATACTTCATTACGTATATATGCAAATAATTCAAAATCTGAAAAAAAAAATCCAAACCAAAGCACTTCTGTTCCCAAGTATTTCTGATACCGGGATACTCAGCCTGCATTACTATAAAATTAATGAAACTATTTAGAGAAGGAATCACAGCAACAAAGAAAACTAAAGTCCTCCTGTGATAAAACCCTAAAATCCCAGCCCTATTATTCCCAGTAATGTCCATTTAACTGTTTGTTGTAAGCACATTTACGAGATCACATAACCAGAACTAATATTCATTGGAAACTTTAGAAGGAAAAACTGCAAGAATTTAAACAACTGTTCAATTCACCATTTTTCACCTTACGATTTTAGTCTTTTCTGTGTGAAAGTGTTTTTTTTTAATTCTCAATTATGCTCACAGGTAAATGTCAAAAGGCAGTATAATCAAGAAAGGGATTAAAATATGATTTAAATAAGTGAATTCAGTTAAAGGTTGCAAGGTTCAACTGGAACTAAATGCTAAGCTAATATTGTCTCACATTTCACGAAGTACTCTCAGACTAAGCCCCTTTCTACATAAAACACAGAAGCAATTCATTTAAGCTCCAGAAATCTATTTGACTGTTGGGAAGGGGGAACACTACATGACAATTAAAAAGCCAGTATTTGGGAGTGAGGCTTCTGAAAGTTGGTACTTACCACTTCTTCCAAGGCAGCACTTCTCCCAAAAGAGCAAGTCAGGTGTGTGAGGCAGTTCACGAATGAAGAAAAAAGTTCATTTGGAATGGCTGTTAATATATTGCGAGGGAATACCGTGATTAAGTTGCTGATTATGCTTGAAATCCCCACTGCTTCCGAGTCTTCTATTTCAATTCTATAGAGCAAACATTTGATACAAAGTGGGGGGGGAAAGGTCAGTATTTCCACCGGCACATTCAAATGAGAGTCACTCGTGGCATTCTTCAGAAAGATCTTTTAAAGCAGTTTCATGCCACGGTTCAAGCAACAAAACAACAAGGGGAGTCCCACCCTCCTTCCCCCTCCCAGAGCAAACCTAAATTCTAGGAAGCAATCGTATTCCATACCCATTGATAGTGTTGAGCAATCCTTCAATGAAGTGAGCTAAATAATCGACTTGGGAACTTTCGTCGGGAAACACCGGCCCATGTAGCGAGGCTAGCTGGGCTAAGCACTGCAGTGAGTCTTGTGCCATATCTGTGTCTTCTCTAATTTTTCGATGCACCTTTTCGGAAGCGAGAGGGTTAACACCGCATCAGGGGGTGGGGAGGAGGAAATAAGATGTTCTTTTACTATACAGTCACATGGCTCAGGATCCTAAAGAGGCGCACACACGCACACACAGAATTTATTCAAGCTTCTGATCAAAATGAAATAAACAAGCTATTATTCCTAGGCATGTAAACCTTCGGAGCTGCCCTCTCAACACAACCAGCTTCGTAAGCCCTATTTAATTAATCAAAGCCAGCGTTTCACTGGGACCTACCTACATGTTGAAATGTCTATGCATGTTGAGTCTTAGAGAGAAACAGATGCCAGCCAGTCAGACATGCTGCTACTTCTAAAAACAGCAATAATGACAGCCATCCGTATTATGCTAACTATGCCTGGGCTACAGCGTCTTGCTAAAGTTAGTCCACAAGTTCAATCAAGATTATAGAGATGCTTCTTTAGCAGAGGTAAACACAGAACCTTCAAGAAAATAAATGTATTTTGTATAGCAATACCCTCCTTTTCCTTTAAAACGACTTGAATCTTATTGCCATAAGCAGGATTCATTCCCCGTTGATACTAACTCCCTTTACAAGGCTTTTTCCAACAATAAATCATTCGGCAAAATAAACATTCATTTGTTCACTGATTACGCAGGCCTGCAAAATTGAGGGCCATAAAAGCTTTTTTATAGGAATGTGATGTTCCAGTTCCAATAATGACCTCAGATTTGCTTAATCTCATACAAGTTTTTTTACAACTTGCTCTGAAGTTATATATGTGTGTGTGTGTGAGAGAGAGACTGAATAATATTTTGGTTAGTAAAGAGTAAACAATAAAAAGGGCTAAACTCTTTTAATGGACTTTCAAAATACTTTTGTTCACAAAATTGGTTCAAAAACGTCAAAAGACATCATACTAGGACATCAGTGCCTGCATTTAATCAAAACTGAGCAAGAGTTGAATTGAGAAAAATATTGTTTTGGGAAAGAACTGTGTGTGGTATGACGTTTTATTGTGTTTTTCTCCAATTCAGCTTCCAAAAATACTCTGATGGAGATAGATTATAAAAATGCTTTTTTCATTTCAAGGCTGTGTTATGATGAAATAGATGATAGCAGAAGGCTTGTTGTAAAAGAAATTACTGGATGCCAAATAAAGCACATGGAATTCATGCTAAGAAAATAATGGTCTTAGGAATCTTTACAATTACATTATACAGCATAATAATAATAATAATAATAATAATAATAATAATAATACTTTATTTATACCCTGCCATCATCTCCCATAGGGACTCAGGGCAGCTTACAAAATAGCATACAAAGATGCCATACATAAAATACATAATACATAAAATAAAATACATCAACATGAAATCAATAAAACATTGCAAAAACCAGGGATATAAATTGGATAAAACAAGTTAAAAGAGTCAGTTAAAAGATACAGGTGATCAATATAGCAGCCCAGCTGAATGCACAGAATGTGCTAAGTGATTGGCTATCAGTTCTGGTTACTGTCTAAACATTATCAAATGCCTGCTGTTTTCAAAAAAACTGTTTTCAACTCTTTCCTAAAGTGTTATAGTGAAGGGGCTTGTCTAGATTCATTGAGGAGGGTGTTCCTGAGTCGTGGGGCCACCACCAAGAAGGCCCTCTCCCTTGTCCCCACCAACCACACTTGAGACAGAGTCGGGACCGAGAGGAGGGCCTTCCTGGCAGATCTTAGAGACCGCACTGGTTCATACGGGGAAATGCAGTCAAGAAGATAGGCTGGTCCTATCCATTACCATGCAAATTGATTGAAGCAAACTGATGGAAGATAATAATAATTGTAATTAAAATAAAAAGGATGACATAAATACACCATTTTATCTTTTAATAGCTCAGATAATGCACTAAAACAGCAACTGATTAAAAGGAAAGAGGGTAGGGAAAAGGAAGCAATCTAATGCAAAACTGATGCATTAGTTTTCATGTAACAACAATGCAAGTGTCCCTTGTGTAAAGAGTGCCAATATTTGTGGTGGAGGCTCCTTCTTTGGAAGCTTTTAAACAGAGGCTGGATGGCCATCTGTCTGGAGTGCTTTGAATGCAATTTTCTTACTTTTTGGCAGGGGGTTGGACTGGATGGCCAACTCAATGGTCCTATGATTTGAAATGTCATTATTTTACATGAAAATACAAGCTTTTGAAACTAGAGGGTTCTTAACAGAGAATTATATTAGAAAGGGTTAACCTTACGTCTCAAAAACTATTTGCTTGAGGAGGTTTCCCAGCTGACAGTAGCAACTGTCTGGGTTGTCTAGACAGCTGTTCACATTGCCTGCAGCTGTTAAGTAGTCTGCCAGTACGTTTTTCACCTTTTTGAAAACGCTTGAGTGGGATTTTTTTTTAAAAAATTACAAGTTACTATGTACACACAACAGCTAAAGCTGTTGAGAGATTTAGAAAGGGATACAAAAGATGTATCATCTTCATCATCTAAACAAAGTTTTAAATATATTTCTTGGCTTTGAAAGCAATATCCTCAAATTCCAAGAATACACAATTCTATTTTGGGACATAAATCCAAACTCTTTTCTTCCTAAGTTTCCCAAGGTCACTCGCCTAATATTGTATTTCCTCTATTCTAATATGTACTCCACCCCCACATAAACACATCTAAAAATGGGGTTGGTGTTTTATATAGAGGGAGGTTTTTTTCTGTTGCTGGAACTGAAATTAGTGTGTCTCCTACAATCAATGAAATTTATGTTAATAAGATTATAGATTAATGTATTGTCGAAGGCTTTCATGGCCAGAATCACTGGATTGTTCTGAGTTTTCTGGGCTGTTTGGCCATGTTCCAGAAGCATTCTCTCCTGACATTTCACCTGTATCTTTGGCAGGCATCCTCAGAGGTTGTGAGGTCTGTTGGAAACTAAGAAAATGGAGTTTATATATCTGTGGAATGTCCAGGATGGGAGAAAGATATTAATTGTTTTGTTTTGATTGTTTTTGTTATTGCTTTTGTTTACTGATGTACTGTGGGCTTGGCCTCATGTAAGCTGCACCGAGTCCCTTGGGGAGATGGTGGCGGGGTATAAATTAAGGTATTATTATTATTATTATTATTATTATTATTATTATTATTATTATTATTAGAACTCTTGTCTATTTGAGGTAGTGTGAATGTTTCAACTGGCCACCTCAATTAGCATTTAATGGCCAAGCAGTTGCAAGGTTTGGCTTCTTACTGTCTGGGGAAATCTTTTGTTGGGAGGTGATTAGCTGACCCTGATTGTTTCTTATTGTCTGGAATTACCCTGCTTTTTATTGTTTTTCTTTATTTATTGTTATGATTTTAGAGTTTTTTAATACCGGTAGCCAGATTTGCATGGTTTATTCCTTTCTGTTGAAATTGTCCACATGCTTGTGGATTTCAAACTTCACAACCTCTGAGGATGCCTGCTATACATGCAGGTGAAACATCAGGAGAGAATGCTTCTGGAACATGGTCATACAGCCCGGAAAACTCACAACAACCCAGATTATAGCTCATTTCCACCAAGAACTGAAATTTTTCAGTAAGTAATGCTGCAAATTATTTCTTAAGAAATTGGCTTAACTGTACATGTACAGAACTCAGCTGGACGTTTGCTGAAATGTCATCTTAGCTTCGTAAGAAATGCTACAGAGAGGTCAGCTCTATGTAAAAGAACCATGCGCACCCTTTTAGTGAGTGACAAACACATGAGGTAAAAACAAACACATTTGCTTTTGTCCTCCACTACAGTGTAAACACAAGTTTCCTACATGGAAGTATTATCCACATAAGAAATCCCCAATGGGAAGTAGTGTGTTGCTTTCGATTACTAGAGAACAGGATGAAATTAGTGGGAAATTATCTTCTTGAAATGTGTATGTGTTCTGAATTGCTTCTTCCACCCATTCAACAAATCACTTTTTTTTCGCGTCAGGAGTGACTTGAGAAACTGCAAGTCACTTCTGGTGTGAGAGAATTGGCCATCTGCAAGGATGTTGCCTAGGGGATGCCCAGATGTTTTACCATCCTGTTGGAGGCTTCTCTCATGTCCCCGCATGAGAAGCTGGAGCTGACTGACGGGAGCTCATCCTGCTCCCTGGATTCAAACCATCGACTTTTCAGTCAGCAGTCCTGCTGGGACAAGGATTTAACCCATTGCGCCTCTGGGGGCTCCAACAAATCACTTGTACAGACAGTCCCCAAGTTACAAACATTCAATTTACATATAACTCCTATGGGACAACAGGAACTGGGAAAAAAACCTCTCGTAAGAGAAATCCACTCCTGTAAGAGTTATCATGGGAAAAAGGTATCTCCACTGAAGCTTTATTCCCAATCCTTGTTTCCACAAGCCGAATTTTTCAAAATCCAATTTTCACAGGGACAGAAAGTGAGGTGAAAACTTCTGAAGAGGGTTCCGGACAGCAAAACAAAACACCACAAGAGTGTTAACCATTCCCTATGCTATCCAAAATAATTTAGAATGGGTTGAATTTGCACTTAAAATGCACCTGTTCTGACTTACATACAAATTCAACTTAAGAACATGCTTACAGAACCTATCTTGTTCATAACGTGGAGACTGTCTGTACATGGAACTTCAATAAATATTCACTGCCCAAGCAAAAACTATGTATGCTAGGGATGCTATCCTTCTTATGCTCTGGTGAAGATTTCAGCCATTCCCATTCTACAAGTAGAGTTTCCCATTCAGTGCCCATGTATACGCAGATTATCAGTCTCTATTTTTTTTAAAAAGACAACTGGACCTATGGAAATACTGTTTTGCAAACTACAGAATTCATTTGTACAACTCTTACCTGGATTCCTCCTATTGCATCCAAGAGGGAGAGAAGAAATCCAACAGCAGTCTTAGAAAGACGTAATAACAGGAGTAGCAAAAGCAGGAGCAGAAGATGAGAGTGATTTTGTCCTACTAAACAAGCACTACAGGATAATAGGACTTACTGTGAAGAAAAGCTCCATGACTCTGCTGTCCAGGAGGGTCTCACGCCAGGACTCTGTTGGCTTTAGCATCACATTTTGTGAGGATTCGAACATAGCTATATAATGTCTGCCTAGTTATCTGGTGTCAAGGTCAACAACAACATTCCAATTTAGATTTTTTTTTCATATAAAAAATCCCAGATACAACAGGTCCCATTCAGGAAGAATGCAATGGAAACAAACTTTAAGCCTCTTCACATACACAGCATAATTCATGCATGAGGACAAGGAATAAAAGGTATTAAGTACTGAAAAAAAGAATGCCCAAGGAATGCCAGATAACAGTTTGATCACAATGACCAGACATTCCATAGTGGCACAATTGCTTTAATAATCATTCCAATGAGACAGGAGGGGAAAGGGAAATAAAAACGATACCCCACATGCAACAGGTATGCAAACTCATGTAAAATATGCTTCAAACGCATTTAAAAATGTTTCCAGCTGCTTCTATAAAATAGCTATATGGAAATTTAGGTTGAGTTTTTTTTCAAATCTGCATAAACAGGCTGCCATGCTTTGCACAATTATTAAGTAAGTTCCCATCTGTTAGCAAAACAAATGAAATAAAATAAGCATAGCTTTCAGAATAAGATTAAAGATTGTATATTTCAAACTGGAGTTTTACTGATAAATCCTACTCAGAATAAAATTCTGTTCATTTCATTGGGATTACCTTACCTGCGTGACCGCATTACCATCTACGAACCCACGCGCTCGCTTCGGTCATCTGGGGAGGCCCTGCTCGTGATCCCACCTACATCGCAAGCGCGCTTGGTGGGGACACGGGACAGGGCCTTCTCTGTGGCGGCCCCCCGACTTTGGAACACCCTCCCAAAAGATCTCCGACAGGCCCCTTCTCTTGCTGCTTTCAGAAGAAATTTAAAAACTTGGTTGTTCCGCTGTGCCTTTTCAGACTAGGAATCCCCACCTGAGTTCTGATAGTACCTTAGCATAATTAATTGCCACTGCACACTGCACTTTTAATTCCACGTGCCCCACCACCTCAGCACTTTTAATTTCCTGTACCCATCGCGCCGGCCGAGCCAGTTTTAATAATGTTTGATGTATTGTTGGTGTCGTTATTGCTTATTGTTTGATTTGCTTTGCTATTGTTGTGTTATGTTTTTTTACTGTATTGTGTTTTGAGGCTTCGGCCTGTGTGAGCCGCATCGAGTCCCTCGGGAGATGCTAGCGGGGTACAAATAAAGTTAATAATAATAATAATAATAATTACTTCTATGTACAGTAAGTAGAGTCTTGCTGATCCAACATACACGGGCTGGCAGAACATTGGATAAGCGAAAATGTCAGATAATAAGGAGAGATCAAGGAAAAGCCTATTAAATGTCAAATTACGTTATGATTTTATAAATTAAGCACCAAAACATGTTTTACAACAAAACAATAGAAAAACAGTTCAATGCGCAATAACATTATGTAGTAATTACTGTATTTACAAATTTAGCACCAAAACATAACGTATTGAAATAACTGTGGATTCGGGCAGGAGGCAGACTGCGTTGGATAATAGAGATTGTTGGATGAGCGAAGAATGGATAAGAGAGACTCTACTGTAAATGTGCTTAGGAACTTTAGGATTTGAAATAAAGTTCATCCAGGAAATTCGGTGTGGTTACTACTCCAGTATAAGTGACACTCTTTGATAAAATCAAAGACACCGAACAAACCTACTGGAAAGTATCGTTAGTGAAAATATATAATGTGTGTCTTTCAGAGCCATAACTCCCAATACCATGAAACCAATACACTTGAAATTTGGCATGTATACTATGGGGGTCTTGCTATGTATGCTCCATTTATTAATTTTAGAGACATATTAATTTTAATATACCTCTTGTGCTTGAAACGTTCAGTCACTCGGTGGCTGATTTTGTTAACCAACATAGAGTATTGCAACTGGCAATAGTTTGAAGCCACAAGAGAACATTAATATACAAAGAATTAGAAGTCAGCTCCTTCTTATTAGTGCTGTGGGGCACCCTTTCACAGATGCAGAGGAGAAAGTCCATTCTAAGGGATTTATAAGGGTCCACTATGGCATTAGGTCTATATATTGGTTCTGATATTTGTCATTTCATTCAAATGCAGTGGACAAATACAGTCAGCACTCCATATCAATTAATACTGTATATATGGATTCAACTATTCATGGACTGAAAAGATTTCCAAATAGTGTAAATAAATAAATCTAAAAAATGAACTGTTGTTTTTTGCCATTTTATATAAGGGATACTGTTTTATTACACCACTGTGTATCATAGGATGTAAGCATCCACAGATTATGGAAACTACAGGAAGCCCTGGAATCAACCAATGGATAGCAAGAGACCACAGTACAGGCAGTCCCCAAGTTACTAACAAGATAGGTTTGTAGGTTCTTAAGTTGCATTTGTATGTAAGTTGGAACAGATAGTTTTTAAGTGTAACTCCAGCCTGATTTGCTGGTTGTGCCCTTGTACAGAAGATTCCACCAAATTTTCTGTCCCTCTGAGAATTTAATTTGAAAAAATGTTGCTTGTTGTGGAAACAAAGATTGGTGACGAAGCTTCAGCGGAGACACCTTTTCCCCATGATAACTCTTTCAAAACCGAATTTCCCTTCCAAGTGGTAGATTTTTCTCATGTCCTATAGCCTCAGCCCTGTTCTTTACTATGAGTCGGATGTTTGTAACTTGGGGACTGCCTATATGTGCAGTTCTTGACATCTATGTAACACTGCTTGAAGCATTAGGTACAGCAAATGAACAACTATACGAAGCTACCATAAACCAGATATTTTCACTCATTACTATAAATATGTTGATTGTTGTGATGGACCTTCATGTCAACTTTGACTTAGGGTGACGTAATTACAGTGAATTATTAGCAAAATTTAATCAGAGGTAGCTTGTCATTGTCCTTTTTTTATGGCCAAGAGAAGATGGTGCACCTAAGGCATTCTAGCATGTTTCATGTGGCTGAAAGTGGATTCAGGACATGCCAAGTTAATGTAAGCTTTTAATTACCAGAATACGGTTTGTGACATACTAGAATATTTGGGTGGGAGGAGTTGCAAGTTACAGGCAACATCTCTACTTCATTAATGAAAGTGAACCTGAAATTATCCCAATGCAACGTTTTATGAGTCTGTTATCAAATTATTTACTCTCTTCACAACATGGACCATATGATACCACTCTTGAATCCCAAATATGCTCTTGAACTCCCCCCATCCCTTCACTGGCTTCCTGTAAAGGCTCCTTGCTAATACCTTCAAAGCCCTCCATGGCTTTGTTCCCCCTTTCTTTCCATGCTTTAATATCCTATTATACTCAACATGCCATGCAGAATTCAGCGAGCTATAGCTCTCCCTTAAAAAAAAACCCTCCCCAAACTATATATGTTTCTGCCCTCAAAGGCTCAATTTGTTTATTTCTCTTTCATTTTTGGATGTGGGAAAATTATCCTTATTTTTTTTTTAAATCCAGGCTTTTTTTCCTGATCTTTTTTAAATTTATGGTTGCTTCTTTGGAAATTTTTGTTGTTTTATTGTAACTGCAAATATTAAATAATATGCATTAATTTAGATCCAAGAACAGTAGCTATGCAGCTTTTTTTCTTTCTTTCTTTCTTTTTTTTGTCTTCTAATATAGCAAAATTCGGCTTTTTTGTCTGCTTTTATTTTCAGATTTATGGTTGCTTTTTTGGGTATTTTTATTGTTTAATTAAATTGGATTCTGTCTTCCTTTATTGCCTTTTAAAACATTTTATTACTCTTTTATTGTTATTAAACTGAACTTTATTCACCTCAGGGTCACTGTAAATTGGAAACAACCTGAAGGTACATAACAGTAACTGCAAATATTAAATAATATACACCAATTTAGACCCAGGAACAGTAATACAGCCTACAGACTTTATGCAGCCTGCTGGAGGGCAGAATCCAATGTCAGTCTTGGAATACCATCTGATTTCCCTAACATTTACCCCCCAAATTGGCTGAGCTACTACCTCTATTTGCCAGCTGAAGAAATACCTCCAGAAGCTCTGTGATACTTTAAGGTGCTGATTTGTGGAAGAGGCACTCTGAAACAAAAAACCCAAATGCCCTTAAAGAACCTCACTCCAGGCCACCCAGAGTAGCAGTCACAACCTCACCCACCCCGAGTGACCAAAAATGAGATGGTACAATTCTCCAGAATCCCATGCCTCCCGCTGCTTTAGATCACGCAATCCAGTTGTAACTCACTATCATTTCCAGTTCTGATATGCAACACAAAACTAAGCTTTAACAACAGAGAAAGAATTTGGAATCTTACACTTTTTGTTATCTTTAAAGGATATAATTAGGAGGAAGAAAATTCCAACTTAAGACTTGATTGGCTAGTGCAAGATAACGTTGAAAGACTGAAGACATTTGAGCATTAAGATTTTCACGTCGACTGAATTCTTGCAGAACCTCTACTGTGAGCATGAAAATCTGATGGAGATCATCCTCCTAGGCAGGTTAAGAACAAATATTTCGTCATTATTCACTGGGACATAATATATAATAGCAGATTTTTAAAAAAAAAAAAACAATCACAAGGGTTTTTTTTTTCATATACAGTACAAAATCCTTCCATGGATTCAATATCCACAATTTCAAAGACTAATGCTCAAAAAATATTATCTCCTCAGAAATATTTGTGCGTTTCTCTACATCCTCCAGTGCCATTCTATGGAATGCTTTTGGTCCAACTATAGTACACAAAGAAGAGATCCCTATTATTCAGGATTTCAGGTATCCGCTGGGAGTTTTGGAATGTATCTCTCTTAGACATGAGGATTGAATGTATTCCCTGCAATCCAAATATAGGAATTATACATACCACATATACTCATGTATCCATTAATATGTGTAAGTCGAGGACAGATTTTGGGGCCAAAATTATGGGTATAAGTAGAGGGCCATTCTGTGAAGAGGGAAAAACACCAATTTCACCTTGGTGCCTGGCCACCACCACTGCCATTTCCTCACTCAGTCATTCAAAAAAGTACAGAAGGGGCACCACAGCAGCTGGTAGAGAAGGTGGGAGCTTTTTAAAGGTTCTCCTGAGTACTTGCCTTTTGCTACCTTAATTGGAAATGAGGATGGTTCTTTTTTCAATTGGAATTAACCTGACCCATGAATGAGTTTATTATTTATTTATTTACGACATTTATATACTGCCTTTCTCAGCCCGAAGGCGACTCAGGGCAGTTCACAATTGGCAACAATTCAAAGCCACAACAATTATAACAGTTTAAAACAAACATAAAATAGCATTAAAACATTTAATATACAGTATAAAATATTAAGATTTTAAAAATATATTTGGGGGGGGGTTTGCTTTTTGACTAAATCTTTTAGATTTATACATAAATGCATAGGTTATTCTGTCTATTGTCTACCTGATCAATATAGCCTTCTAATATGAGAAGCTGTGACTCTTCAGGTTTTGAGCCACGGTTTTTCCTCAGAATCTAATTACAGAGGCCAATGATTGCACCTGAAGCCTTTTTAATGCCATAAATGTACTCTAATATGGAGCTATGGCCTTAACTATCAATGAAAAGCTATTTTCCACTGGCAAACAAAGAAGGATCAAACACATGTAGAATGAGGGGCATGATGTTATTCAACCTGGCCCTGTTTCAAAGGTTCCCAACTTTAATTCCCATAAACCACAGCCAGTAAAGCAAATGATTTGAAATGGTGGGAACTGTAGTTCAAACAAATGGAGATCACAAGACTTGGTGAGGATGCTACAGAAAGCTTCCTATTCATATGCAAAATTCAATTTTATTTATTTACATTTCTTCCATAAAGACACAGCATCCATTTACCTGAAATATTCGTTTGCAGTTTCCATGGAATTCCATGCTTAACCCAATGTTGCTCGTTTTACTTGAACTTGAAAACTCACTCAATAATGCTGTTAAAATGGAACAGGCTAATGTTTGCTGTAAAAAATAGGAAAAATAATTTACTATATTAACTTATTTAGAGTAGTAAAGTTTGAGTGTATAGTCAGAAACAGAGTATTTTAAGAAAAACAAATATGCTGCTTGCAAAATTTTGACATAGATTCTGATGAACTGCAATGTCAGCTAACCTTTTCTTGTTTTTAGTCAAGACAGCAGGGTAGCCATAACATAAGGAAATACTAATGATTTATCAAAATGCACACTGCTACAGAACACTTTTATAAATAGTTTATCTACTAAAAATCAATGTCCAACAATTAAATGCAATACAACTAGTTTATGGCATATCTACATTCATTCTTTATTTTCTCTTTTAAGCATCTTTCAGACAAAACAAACAAAAATGGTTATAAATGGTGAAGTTAAGAAATTGAAAGCAAGCAATATGATGCATACTTTTGTCTCTTGCTCACTGACATTGCATTTTATTAGAATGAAGGGCCTCAAGGTAGCTAACATCAAACATGCGGTAATGGCAATAAGTAGGTTTCCAAAAACAACATTGAAAAGTCTAGGTGAATAAAATTAGAAGTGTCTTCAAACAGGATGGAAAAAAATTAATGAAAAATGTATATCCCTCCCCAAAGTTATTTTTTCTTAGAGTAACCAGGAAAATGGGGGAAGGGATTATAAAATATGAGTGATAAACAAAACATTTCAATTGTTCCGAATTATGTAAAAGGAAAACTTTTACATAAGATAATGTACACAATCAGATTATTATAATTCCCAGTGGGGTGGACTTCCTGAGTACTTTGTATGGGAATGACTGCTCTATGGCTCTTTGACACTATAGAGAAATAGTAAACACATTTCAGTTTGCCAAGGTAAAGGTAAAGGTTTTCCCCTAACATTAAGTCCAGTAGTGTCTGACTCTGGGGGTTGGTGCTCATCTCCTTTTCTAAGCTGAAGAGCCGGCGTTGTCTGTAGATACCATGAAGCGCCGTTACCTTCCCACTGGAGCAGTACCTGTTGATCTACTCACATTTGATCTATTCACATTTGCATGTCTTTGAACTGCTAGATTGGCTATAAAGAATCGCAAAGGAAGAAGGCCGAGGAGTGGGAAAGATTTTAAATAATTTGGAATTTATCAGACAGGGAAAGATATGAAAAGAATCCCAACGCTGCTTCACATAATTATAAGGTATCTCCGCACCAAGGAACTACTTTTTGCACGGAGAAGGAACAGGGAATTCTGAAATAGTGAATCCCACCAGCTGCCAACAATTAAAAGGAACCTCACACTAAGGATCACACCACTGTGCCACCAATTACAATGAATATTACAGGAGGGAGATTGCTAAAACAGGGAAAGATATAACCGTGTGTGTGTATGAATTATGTTTGAACTGAGAGGTTTTTAAAAGGCCTCTTCAATTGGGTACGCTGCCACCTTATTGTTTAATATCCAGGCTGAGTTGCATGTGGAAAGGAGTAACACCCTTTTGTGTTACAATAGTGTTTTTTCCTTCAGAGGGTTTAAATTACCAATGACATTCACACACAGGCTGTTGTAAAGTGTTAACTATAATAAAACGTTTATTTAACAGGCTTAAACTCTTCTGGTACAAATGCGTAATGTTTTCTGGAAGTTAATGGTACATAAGCTTCTGGTTGTGTTGGATGTACAATTCTTAGATGGGTTCTGGGTTCAAATCTATAGTTAACAAACAGGAGATTATCTCAGGAAATTAATCGCTGATAATAATTCCAAACAAAATTCCCCCCTTTCTGGAATCTAGCCAATAACCTTTTGGCCTAGCCTTCCTCGGGGATAAAGAACAGACCACACACACAAGGTCCTGTTCCACTATCTGTATTCTTGCTATCTATTTCTATAGGTCTTGAAGACCACAAAAGATTAACCCAGTTTTCCTATCTAGCACTATCCAACTGTTAAACCAACTGACAAATCCCAACAGCCAATTCCCAACTGCCAAACTCAAGCCTTGAATTCAAAAAATACACTTTTTTTCTCTGTTGGAATGTTAGGCTCCGGTCCCTATTCTTAACCAATCCTGGCCATCTACTCTCGGCTTCCTGGACTAGGACACACCCCCTCTAGGAAAACCTATTCTAAGATGGCGTCTCCCCGTTTCCCTAATCTAAAATGGCCACCGGGGCTTCGCTAAGCCCACCTTCTAACTGTTTAGGCTGCTAGGCCTCGCTAGGCCCACATCCTAACTGCTAAAGGTAAGGGTTCTTTACATTGGCAGAAGCTGGGGCTAACAGCGGGAGCTCACGTAGCTCCCCAGATTCAAACCTGTGACCTTTCAGTCAGCAAATTCAACAGCTCAGTGCTTTAACCCACTGCGCCACCGGGGGCTCCTCAGTTTGCCAAACTGTTTTTGGTTTTGGTTTTTGCCTGCTCATAATACTTTTTGAAAATGAAGCATTTTCCTTACATTCAAGTCCTTGCAGCTCCATTTGTAAAAAAAAAAAAAGATTAAAACAAATGAAAAATAAATTATAATTATAGTCTGAATAAAAACCGTACTTTTAATACCCTAAACTTAATTTTCTATTAAACTAAATAATACATCTTACGTTCCTCAAGAAACAGAGTGACTTCCAATCTGTAAAGGGTGCTAACAGCACAGTTACATTTTCCTATCTTTTTCTATGCACCAAAGTTACCAAAGTAACTTGTGGCAAAGGGAGTGCCACCGGTTAGGATGCTGGAATTGCTGGTCTCAGAAGAAAACACAGCCTGGCGGGGTTGTGAGACTCAAGTTAAGAGTAATGGGGAGCTGTGATGAAATGTTAAGGGGCATCAGACCTTTTTTCAAGAGGGGGGTTAGAATCTTGGTCTCCAGATTATGTTAAAATCAAACCGATCATTTTAGGAGAGGGAGGTAGTAAAAAAGTGTCTCAGTTCTCACCTCTGACATTCTTCCTTTTTCTTTACCTCTGAATTAACTGTCATCTCCTTCTCATTTGGTGGCAAAAACATCAACTCAATTGTCATTCTTTCCCCTTGTTTATGAGGGAGAAACCTAGCTTCACCATGAAGCTGTTGCGGGGTTTTCATGGTGAAAGTAAGTTTCTCTCTTACAAGCAAGAGAAATGAACCATGCAGGTTAGGCGGTTTTTCCCTCTGGAGGAGAGGACTGAGGCAACCCAGAGGCAAAGGGAAAGGGAAAGCGGTGGAGGCAAACATGGAGGAGCTTCTTCTTTTCCTCAGTACTGCAACTTGCCACCATACTAAGGAGAGGTTGGGAAATCGAGTAAAAACCCACCTGCAGCCCAAAGAAGTTTAGCCTATTTTAATTTGACCCCTTACTACTTTCAAGGTGTGCAGGTCTGTTCTATACCATGCAACCTCTTCTTGAGGAAAAGTACCAGAACTGGAATAATTTCTCTTGAAAATAAGGCCCATACAAATAAATTAGAATGACATAGATTTATTTTATTTATTTACAGTATTTCTACCCTGCCCTTCTCAACCCCCGAGGGGGGACTCGGAGCAGAAAGAGATTCTTTCAGTGCAATTCTAGGCTGTCTCAACAGAAGTGTAACATCTAGATTAAGAGAAGTTAAGAAAAAGGTCTGATACTATCTGGAATACTATGTAATTTTGGGCAGGACAGTTCAAGAAGGATTCTGACTAACTGGAATGTGTTAAAATCCTTTATCTTTATTGTTATGTATGTATATGCAAATGTATGTAACCACCACCCAAAGGATCTTTTCATTGGCCGTCCCAAGGCTGTGGAATGACCTGTTGGAAGACCTTAGAGAGCAAAATCAGATATCAAAATTTAAGATACAATTGAAGACCTATCTCTTCCAAGAGGTCTACCCAGTCAGTTTTTAACTATGAATTTTAAATTCATATTCTATGTCTTTTGTATTTTAATTTTGTTCCATGTATTTTAATATGTATATTTTATATAAATATGTATATTTTATGACCATGAAGGAGCTGGGGGTGGCCATGGCCAACAGGGAGCTCTGGTGTCAACTGGTCCATGAGGTCACGAAGAGTCGAAAGCAACTGAATGAATAAACAACAACAACAATATAAATATCTTTTAATATATGCTTTTATTGAATGTGTTTTATTAAAATGATGATGATGATGATGATGATGATAATCTTTATTTTTGTATCCGCCTCCATCTCCCCAAAGGGGACAAGCCCGATAATATAGTTAAAATATAACACACTGAAATTCATAAAACATCATAAAACAATATAAAAGCACAGCATAATCCAGTATAAAAACAACCATTGAGGAAACAACCAATGGCTGGAGTAGTAAACAGTTTCTGGGTTCGGGCAGGCTGGCGGGTGCAAATCAGTTGTGAGGACAGAGCTGATGGATAAAGTGCAAAAGCCAGATGACAAAATTAGGATTGGAGGGCTATATGACATATAGCACTACATCTCTGAGTAGGGAACAGTAGTAAAGTGCAAGGACTAGATTTTGGGTCATAGCTGGGGGCCAAAATTATCTGGGGAGCTGTCTAATCAAAAACACAGTGGGACATCCACATTTTTAGATCTTTACGAAAGGTGGACAGGGTGGGTGCCAGTCTAATCTCCCTGGGGGAGAGTTCCAGAGCCAAGGGGTCACCACTGAGAAGGCTCTCTCTCGTCCCCCCCAACCATGCTTGTGACGGGGCTGGGAGCAAGAGGAGAGCCTCCCCAGAAGATCTCAGAGATTGTGCAGGTTCATAGAGGAAGATGCGGTTGCGAAGATAAGCAGGCCCCAGACTGTTTAGGTTTTTATAACCTGCACCTTGAATTGAGATCGGAAACTTTTTGGAAGCCAGTGGAGCTGTTTGAACAGGGGGGTTGACCACCCTGTAATTCCCTGCAGTTAACAACCTGGTGATGTATTTTATTTTATTTATTTATTATTTATTTGCTTCATTTTTATACCGCATTTTTCAGCCCTTAACAGGCGACTCAATGCGGTTTACAGTGCAATTAAAACATAACAATGCAACAACAGGATCAACACATCGATCCACAACAATTAACAATCAGACAGGACAAATCAACAAAACAACATATATAACGCCTCAGTTGAAATCAGATCCGTTCTCATAGTCCTTGTGCCGTTCCTATGTTCCATTTACCGTCTTCCTTGATTGGTTGCATTGCTTAGCCAAACGCTTGTTCATAAAGCCAGGTCTTAACCATTCTCCGAAACGTCAGCAACGAAGGTGCCTGTCTGATGTCTGCTGGCAAGGCATTCCATAGCCGAGGGGCCACCACTGAGAAGGCCCTGTCTCTCGTCCCCGCCAAGCGCCTGTGACGCAGGCGGGACCGAGAGCAGGGCCTCCCCAGACGATCTTAATGTCCTATGTCGGTTCATAGGTGGAGATGCGTTCGGAGAGGTAAGTGGGGCCGGAACCGTTTAGGGCTTTATAGGCTAATGCCAGCACCTTGAATTGTGCCCGGTAGATTGGCAGCCAGTGGAGCTGGCTCAACAGAGGAGTGGTATGCTCCCTGAGTGCCGCTCCCGTTAGCAACCTGGCTGCCGAGCGCTGGACCATCTGAAGCTTCCGGGCAGTCTTCAGGGGCAACCCCATGTAGAGCGCGTTGCAGTAATCAATCCGGGATGTAACCAGAGCCTGGACTACCGTGGCCAAATCAGACTTCCCAAGGTACGGGCGCAGCTGGCGCACAAGTTTGAGTTGTGCAAATGCTCCCCTAGACACCGCCGAAACCTGGGGTTCCAAGCTTAGCGAAGAGTCCAGGATCACACCCAAGCTGCGAACCTGCGTCTTCAGGGGGAGTGTAACCCCGTCCAACACAGGCTGTAACCCTATACCCTGTTCGGCCTTTCGACTGACCAGGAGTGCCTCTGTCTTATCTGGATTCAATTTCAATTTGTTCACCCTCATCCAGTCCGATACAGCGGCCAAGCAGCGGTTCAGGACCTGAACGGCCTCCTTAGTAGTAGGTGGGAAGGAGTGACAGAGTTGGACGTCATCTGCGTACAGATAACACCGCACCCCGAAACTCCGGATGATCTCTCCCAACGGCTTCATGTAGATGTTAAATAACATGGGGGACAATATTGAGCCCTGCGGAACCCCACAAGACAATGGTTGTGAGGTAGAGCAGTTGTCCCCCAGCAACACCTTCTGAGTACGGTCCTCTAGGAAGGACCTGAGCCACTGCAGAGCAGTGCCACCAAGGCCCATTCCCGCGAGGCGTCTCAGAAGGATACCGTGGTCGACGGTATCGAAGGCCGCTGAGAGGTCCAGCAGAACCAACAGGGACACACTCCCCCTGTCTAGCTCCCGGCGCAGATCATCCACTAAGGCGACCAAGGCTGTCTCGGTACCATGTCCCGGCCTGAAACCAGACTGTGCCGGATCTAGATAATCAGTGTCTACCAAGAATACCTGGAGTTGTGAGGCCACCACACGTTCCAGGACTTTGCTCAAAAAGGGAAGATTGGAAACAGGCCGATAGTTGACGAATTGAGTGGGATCCAGTGATGGTTTTTTCAACAGCGGTTTTATCACAGCTTGTTTTAAGCTGGCTGGAATTTTGCCTTCCCGAAGGGAGGCATTAACCACCACCTTCACCCACTCGGCCAATCCCCCTCTGGCCTCCTTTAGAAGCCAGGATGGGCAGGGGTCTAGGATGCATGTGGTTGCCCTCATTCCTCCAAGTATCTTGTCCACATCCTCAGGTTTCACCAATTGAAATGAATCCAACGAAATCGGATAAGCAGATGCTCGTGTTACATCCTCTGAGACTGCCGTTAACATGGTGTCCAGGTCAGAACGGATCAAAGCGACTTTGTCCGCAAAGAACCGAGCAAATGCTTCACAGCGGGCCGTCGAGTTGTCAGGGTTCCCATCCGGGGTGGTGGGATTTAATAGACCTCTGACAACTCGAAACAGCTCCGCCGGACGGTTCTTTGCGGACGCAATATTGGCCGCAAAGAAGGATTTCTTTGCTGCCTTTATTGCCATGGCGTATGCCCTTAGAAGGGCAACAAACCGTGTTCGATTTAACTCGCTCGGGTCCGAACGCCACACGCGCTCTAGTCTCCTCTTTCTTCGCTTCATTGCTGCCAGATCCTCGTTAAACCAAGGGGCTGGTTTAGCTCGGCTACTTGAGAGGGGACGTTCTGGAGCAATCGTGTCTATTGCCCTGGTCATCTCACCGTTCCAGAGGGACACCAGGGCATCAACAGGATCACCAACCGAGGCGGCGGGAAAATCCCCAAGAGCTGTCAGGAATCCATTCGGATCCATAAGCCTCCTGGGGCGGACCAACTTAATGGGTCCCCCACCTCTGCAGAGGTTAGGAGGTGCAGTAAGTCTAAAGCTGACCAGATAGTGGTCGGTCCATGGCAACGGAGAGATGGACAACTCCTCAACACCGCCACCTTGCTCCCATCCCTGGCAGAAAACCAGATCTTATGTGTGTCCAGCACTGTGAGTAGGACCAGTTACTAATTGGGACAGCCCCATGCTTGCCATGGAAGACATGAAGTCCTGAGCCGCTCCTCCTAGGGTAGTCTCGGCGTGTACATTGAAGTCCCCCAGCACAAGAAGCCGTTGGGACTCCAATGCCAGGCTCGAGACCACCCCTGCTAGCTCAGGTAGGGAGACCGTAGTGCAGCGAGGTGGGCAGTACACTAACAGAATCCCTATTCTGTCCCGGTCACCCACCCTCAGATGGACACATTCAAAATTAGTTGACTGCGGGATGGGGCCTCTGGTCAGGGGGATAGAATTTTTGTAGACTACCGCAACTCCGCCTCCGCCTTTTTTAACTTGTTGTACCATGTCTCAAGCCATACATTATTATTAGTAGGGGTAGTATTCCAAAATCCAGTAGTAGTATTCCATTTTTAAAAAACTCTTCTAGTCCCAAGGACTTTACATAAAGGATATTCAATCTGTGTATGTTTACAGCTTGGAGAAGAAAACACTGAGAAATGAGATGAAAGCTATCTTTATATGAAAAGATGTCATGTAGAACAACACTACACAAAGTGTAGCCTGTGGACCACTGTTGGACAGTGAGTCATCAGCATCTAGACTACAGTGAGTTTCCAGGAAATAATGAAACCATTATTGCCAGTGGGCACAAATATGATGCTAGTCCCTAACACACTGGGCAAACCCCTCCATTGGTCCAAAGAATCTAAGCTTAAAAAGTACTTGAAAACAGAAGTACTTGTTTTCTGTTGCTTCAGAGACCAGTACACAAACAAATGGATTCAAATAGTAAGAAGAAATTGGGAGAGTGGTTTAAGAGGTGATTATGATTTCCCACCATAAAAATGCATATTCCGATATTATTGAATACAACAAGGAGGCATACCTTCTCTTCCAAATCTTTGCTCATGTTCAAGTGTCAAAAGGGTTCACAATATCCAATGTTAAGAGGTGGCACAATTTATATGCCAAATTCCTCACGTAAAAAAGGACCATGTTTTAGTCTTTTCATAATGGACTACAGACAATGGATGCATGCAAGTACTGGCTTTACTACTAGACTATTTGGAGCCAAGGTGACATGGATGGACAGAGGGACAGGAATTGTTAAAGGGTCACGCATGCCAGCAAGCATCCAGGGGTTAAACAGAAATATGCACACTACCTCTGAACACCCGAAAGATTAAAGCCCTGATGATACTATTTATGCGAGGTCATGCAACAGCTGACAGTAGTACCATCCACCCACCAACTGCAACATCTTTGTTCAGAAATGCCACTGATGTCAGTACCTTGACCCCACAGACAGCTAGTTAGCCCAGCTAGTATACACAAAATTAACATTGTTCTTTGCTATATAAATCCCAGACAGACCTCAAAAAAGAGACAAGCTTTATATGTGTTTAAGATGCATTTAGTAGCTGATTACAGTACAGAGTGTGGACTCCATAATCCACACCAAATAAGATGTTTTTTCCAGTACACTCATGGTCTTCTGTTGAAATGAAGGCTGATTATGGCGCTGGTCCTAAAGCACAATCTGAGCTGGGCATGCTTGCTTCTGAAAATGTAATATAAAAGTTTAAAATAAATTTAATTATTAGATAGCAGGACTACTTCTTTGCTTTATGCTGTCATATATTCCAAAATATTTTAGATCCGTAATGTGAAATGGGTGGCCTTCTAAGATTGTTACTTCGCAACCCATGGGAGTTGTAGTCCAACAATATTTGGAGGGCCACAAATTCCCATCCCTACCCTAGGTCATTTCTGTCATTAAATTTTTGTTATATCCATTTAAAATCACAATCGCTGATTGCATATACAGGTAGAAATGCAATATTTGTAACTCCTAATCAGATTTAGGAAATTAGAATATGCTGTGCACTAACATGCTCTCCTTCTTGAGATATGGTCCGCAGTCTGGGGGTCCTCCTGGACTCAGCCTTGACGCTTGAAGCTCAGGTGTCAGCAAAGGCTGGGAGGGCCTTCGTACAGTTAAAGCTTGTGCACCAGGTTACTAACTGGAGCCAACTATAGGGAGCACATGATGCCCCTACTAAAGCAGCTCCATTGGCTGACGATAAGTTTCCGGTCCCAATTCAAAGTGCAAGTTATCACCTATAAAGCCCTAAACAGCTCGTGTCCTGTCTATCTTCGTGATCGACTCCCCTCTATGAACCAATGCAGGCTCTAAGATCTGTCGGGGAGGCCCTCCTCTTGGTCCCACCACTGTCACAAGTGCGGTTCATGGGGACAAGGGAGAGAGCTTTCCTAGTGGTGGCCCCTTGGATTTGGAACTTGCTCCCCAGGGAGATTAGATAGGCCCCCACACTACCCTCCTTTCGTAGGGACTTGAACACTTGACTCTTCAATCAAGCCTTTGAAAATATTTAGCCCCTAGTTGTCCTGCATAGTAGTTACCCATCCTGCACTTTATTCCACGCTCTCTTTCCATTCCTGCAGCTGGCACTTATTTTATTCCTAATGTTTACAGCCCGGCTATGGTTACTGTAATTTACCGCCATGGTTAGAGGATCGCAGATTGATTGCGTATGACAATTCATGTTATTATATGTTCATGTGTTTTATTTTATTGTATTTTATATTATGTTCATTTTTATGTTTGTTTTTAGGCACTTTGTGCCGTCTGTAAGCCACTCTGATTCCCTTTGGGGAGATGGTGATGAGATAGAAGAATAAAGTTGTTGTTGATGTTGTTTTTGTTGTTGTTATTCCTCCTTCCTTCCTTCCTTCCTTACTTACTTACTTACTTACTTATTTTTGCCTTAATGAGAATGAATTCTTAAGTACACACTAATTAAAAGTAACATGAATTAAAACTACTTCATGATCATTGTTTGGAAATGTTCTGGAAGCCTCAACTAAAATCGTGCTCACTACTAATCATGGTTAGTGCCTACAAAACATCACACCATGATTAAAGCATAAAGGACAGAGCAAATATACGATCTCTTAATGATAGTAAAAAATTTCATTCACACGTCAGACTGGTGAAATTCTAACACATGGGGTCGCCATAAATCAACAGGCAACTTGAAGACACAAACACATCATTACATTAGGTTTAAGAACTCTAGACACAGAAAGCTGGCAATAATATCTGCTTTTGGCAATCAAATTAAAAGTAAATCTTTAAGCAAGTAACCAAAGCTGGAACATTAACTTCATACCAGTAGAGTTTATCATGTGAACTTGTTTGTCTCGCTAGAAATGTCATTAGTTCCACCTCATGTACGAACTACATACCCAAACAATAAGCCCATCTGACAAAATAAAATACTTCTTTTGTTTGGAGAACAGAGCATCTCTTAGAATAGCCTGGCACTTACCCCAGTTAGGCTTTACTACCAGGAATATGCTTTATAAAAGTTTGCCATGCTTGAAAGAGACTTTCAGCTGCTCCAACAGAAGATCAATGAGAATGTGTTAAGAGAGATTAACACAGCAATCAGATATCCAATGGAAGGAAAGCAGTCCCAAATAATTATTGTTCTTTTAAAAACACATCAGTTACTGAATCTCAAAATCCGACTTGCCACACACACATGCATACATATATATGGAAACATTTTTACTATGTGGAGAAACAGCACTGAACAGAGAACTATCTGCATGCTTCCATGCTCTTAAAAAGTGTGACTCGTGCCTTCAAAAAGAATGTCACTTAAACTGAAAGTTAACGCCATAATGAATGTTTGAAGGGATTTCACACTTGTGTCTGAGGCTGTCGGTGAAATACATGCACAACTTTATTTGAGAGTGGTTAGGTTACCGAGGATGAAAGGGATAAGAGTTCAAAGACTGTTTAGGAAAATAAAGAGGCTAATGCACACCTGTCCAAAACAAAGGCTCTGTTCAGAGAATTAATTTCAGCAGCCTCCGTTAGACATGTGTGACCCAGGCGCGCTCCTGTCATGCCTTTAAATACTTCACAAAACAGCAAAATCCATTTGGAAAATGCCAGGTTGTGTTGTTAATTTTGTGTGGGGGGGGGGAGTGATTCTTTCGGGGTCAGAAGCTTCACAGTTGTGTTATCATAAAATAGAAGGATCTTCCCACTGATTGAAGGTCCTTTTTCAAATACTGTCAAGTTGATTGATAGGTCTGCTGTTCTTCTGAGATGCAATAAGAAAACCCATATCATCAATGTTAACTGATGGCCAAGAAGTATTTGATAGCATCACTTGATTGGTACAATACACAGGAAGAAAAAACACAGTGCTAAACAAGTGAGAAATGACATTCTGGAAAAACATGCTCCAGAACTACTTTATCAAGGTGTAACTGGTTTAATTCCTTGTCATATATTAGATGAAAAAGAAATAAATGTAGCCTGACCTGTCCTCCTTCTTTCTCTTTTTTAGTATATCTAAGATTAATGGGAAAATTCTGAGACTTAATTGCATTAGTCTTGATCAGTATGCAAAGGTTTATTATAGATCCTTTGAGACTTACTGAAAGACAATTGTAGCATATGTTTTCATTGATTGAGACTACTTCAGCATGGGATTAATGGGGAAAGAAAAACCTAAACTATTTCTTCAGGTTCTCTGAAGTTAAAATGTATCTGCAACCCAGAAAACTGCTAAATACCAAAGCCTTAATGATGCTGTAATTAATATTCAGTTCTGTCTAGGAATTACATTGCTCAGAAGGAAATTTTGTTCAGGAAATCCTGTACAGACATAGGTTCACGGCTTGGGAATTCTCCTGGACTCATTGCTGAATCTGGAAACTCAGGTTTTGGAGGTGGCCAGGGGAGCATTCACACAATTAAAGCTTGTGTGTCAGCTGAGCCCTTATCTTGGGAAGTCAGACTTGGCCATGGTAGTCCATGCTCTTGTTACATCTCCAATACACTACTGCAATGCCCTCTACGTGGAGTTGCCTTTGAAGACTGTTTGGAAGCTCCAAGTGGTCCAAAGGGGAACCGCCAGGTTGCTCACTGGAGTGGTGTACAGGGAGCATACAACTCCAAGCAGAATTCAAAGTGCTGCTTTTGGCCTATAAATCGCTAAATAGTTCTGGTCCAGCTTACCTGTCCAAGCACATCTCCCTTTATGAGCCAGCTAGAACACTAAGGGGTGGTCCTGCTCTCGATTCCACCACCTTTGCAGGTGCAATTAGTGGGGATAAGAGATACAGCCTTTTCGGTGGTGGCCCCGCAGCTGTGGAACTCCCTCCCCAGTGAGATTAGAGCAATCCCCTCCCTCTTCGCATTTAGGAAACAACTTAAGACTTGGTTGTTCAAGCAGGCATTTGATGAATGATAGAAATCTGGAAGCATAGAAGCAGCTAAAGACACTCCGGGATCGATGCAAGGTCTAAAGGCTTTATGCTGGGTCTGTGATTGTTGCTACAGTTTTATACTGTAGTTTTAATGGTTTTAACCTATTGTTATATGTTGTTGATGTGATGTGTGATGTTTTATACATGTGAGGCATTGAATTTTGCCACTGATTATGTTGTGAACCGCTTTGAGTCCCCCCAGGGGTGGGAAAAGAGGTATATAAATTCAATAAATAAATAAATAAATAAATAAATACATTTAGTGTCAAGGCACGACTAAAGTGTTTTTTGTTATAGTTTTGTTTACTTTTGTTATTCTTAGATTTTAAAATGTTTATTGAGTTTTATTTGAAAAACAGGTAAAAATTATAACAAGAAATAGCCATCAAGCATACAATCCTAAGAACAAATATCATGAATTCAAGTGCTGAGCCATGGAAATAGGTATGTAACCACAAGAAAATGGAGTTGTCAGCAAAGAAGTTTCTACAAGAAGGACATTAATCAATGAGGGATGCGCCGATCATAACTAAGCTTAATAAGCCAAAATATAAATTAGGCTTTATTTATGTGTAGTTTTTCTTCTTCTCCCTACATGAAATATTTTATTAAACTTAGATACATATTGGTTACATTTAGACAACAGTAATAAAGCATTTATCTCCAACTGAAACACACTGCCCCCCTTCTCGGCTCTTGAGCCTAGTGACA
This sequence comes from Anolis sagrei ordinatus, assembly GCF_025583915.1. Classification (NCBI taxonomy): domain Eukaryota; kingdom Metazoa; phylum Chordata; class Lepidosauria; order Squamata; family Anolidae; genus Anolis; species Anolis sagrei. Next base: position 253,117,491 of record NW_026846588.1, on the reverse strand, counting down.
CAAACCTGACAAAATTCTTGTATTTAAGCTTCCACATCATATGTTCTTCTTCTTCAGAACATAAATAACATAAATAGATGAGCCCCGTTCCCCTTAATTTGACAAATCATTACATTCTTTATTTTCTCTATCAACTTCATATGCATGGAAGATGGCAGACACCTCTACTTATACGCCATACTATCTTAAAAACCAGGAAGACAGTGAAGTGGGGGCCATGAAAGCAGTTCCATCTTGCCTCCAGTGTCATCAGTTGGGAGCCCCCTTACCTCCAGCACCAACCGCTACTCTGCGACCAGAGTGAAGAGAGGGGCCATGAAGGCAGGTCCAGCTTGTCTCCTCACTGTACTTATAATATAATGTAATATAATGTAATGTAATGTAATATACATATAATATTGATAATATTATAATGTAATACAATACACTACTACTACTACTACTAATAATAATAAGATATTATAATTATATATTTTATATTAAATGTAATATTACTAATAATATTACAGTATAATGTTATAGTACAATGTAATATATAATATTAATATTGTGCTATAGGAATAATATAATATATTGTATTTACTTTTTACTTGTAAGTCGCTCTGAGTCCCCTTCAGGGTGAGAAAGGCAGCATATAAATGACATAAATAAATAAGTAAACAGCGCATGTCTTTGCAAGTGCAGCAGATGGTCATAGTCAAATCAATGCAATGTCACAAGCCTGAGATACTTTGCATTTCACAATTTCACTTAATTTTGTCAATACCAGATCTCAGAAACATGTGCCCTTTTGCCATACTTTTCTGCACGGAGTAGTATAATTTAGTAAACACTCAAGTGACGTTATATATGGAGCACACAAAGACATGTTTTATGTATCACTAAAGATCTCAGCCTTTCTTTTCGTTGTAATATACTCAAAGGCATAGAGATCTTTTGAACAAAAATGTATTTGTCAAATTTCTTCTCCAGACTCCATAGGTTCTGCCTTATGTATGGAATTCCTCCTCAAAATCCTAAAGATCATTATGCTCTAAAAACTCAGGGTGGTATCATAAAGGTGAAAATCTAGAAACAAGCATTTGCTACCACCCATGCTAACATGAAAGACCGATTAACTAGTTGATCAAGGGAAATATGAGGTGCCTGCTCTTCACTGAACTACACTGACAACCAACCAGTTTACTTGTCCAAACTTATCTCCCGCTATGATCCACCTAGGGCCCTAAGATCATCTGAGGAGATCCTGCTCATTGTCCCCCCATTGTCACAATCGCGTCTGGCGGGGACAAGGGACAGGGCCTTTTCTGTGATGGCCCCCTGGCTATGGCACTCCCTCCCAAGTGAAATTAGATCTCTTGCATCCCTCTTGACCTTATGAAAACAAGTAAAATCCTGGCTATGGGATCAGACCTTTGGAGAATAGGCTGACCTACTGACGTGTTGACTTATTTAGAACTGATGGACTGCCCTTGGATAATCATTTAAATCGGTGACCGCTGACTATTTGTTGTCTGTTTTTACATTGTTTATACGGTTTTATACTGTTTATACTGGTTTTATATTGTTGCTATTATTACATTGCTGTTAATTGTATATTTATGTTTTGATGTGTGCGCCACGGGGTGCCGCTTTGTTAGCCATCCTGAGTTCCTCTGCAGAGGTTGAGAAAGGACGGGATATAAAAGCCCTAAATAAATAATAAATAAATAAACTAGAATCTAGGAAAGAATATTTAGTTGACATCCAACATGCCTGCAATTTAGGATGATGCCAAATAAGAATGATGTGAACTTCCCTGATCACAAACCAGGGTCAGATGTTATTCCTGCTATGTTGTTTTGGTTCTACCAACTAGTATCCAGAAAAGAAAGAAAAGATGAACTGTACCCTACCGCACCCAATTTACATAATGACCACAGACCTTTGGTATGTAATTCTGAGAGTTTTTTTAAATCAACTGACACACAATAGTTAACCAACTGCTACCACCTTGTTAAATGGTGACAATTAAATGAGCAGAGCTTGGAACAAGAATAGAAGTCTTAACAACACATTCATTTTGACTACTGCAATCCATGCCAGCCAAGAGAGGATTTCAGCTGCTTCAAAACCTTTAAGTTAAAAGCTGGTCCTCGTGGCATTATCCAAACATTGTAATGCTGGGGCTGAGAGCAGGAGCAACAGACAGCATCCCTAACCGGTGCCTTTATAAAGTTCTAACCCAAACCAAACTCTTCAGATCTCAAAATGAAAGATAGTAAACACAGCAAATAGCTTTTGTAAAAAAAAACAAAAAAAAACCTTGTAAACTTGGAATTAGCAGAAGAACTGAGGCACTCCTTTTAGCAGAAGAATTAAAATACTTCTTCATGTAATCACACATCTAATGCTACTTTCAGTATTTAGGCATATTGCACACGATCTGTGTGAACACAGAGATATCTGTGCTCAATATATCATAAGCCTATGGAATCTAATTATCTTACCATCCAAGAGAAGGACCAAGGACCACAGCCATGAATGTCTAAGGGAGTGTGATAACCCCTGATCTCAACCTATCAGCACAGTCAACAGCATAGCTCAACACACTTTCCTGGTGAGTGGCCAAGCAAAGAGCCACAGTGCAAAACAGATGCCATTTTGGTCCTTATCAGAAAGGCAGTGAAGGAAGGATGCAGTTGTGTCAGGGCTTGCCAGGGACATTAAAAACAATAAAAAGGGATTCTTTTCTTATGTCAGTAGAAAAAGGAAAAACAAGGAGGCGATAGGGCCTCTTCGAGGAGAAGATGGGGCAATGCTGACAGGGGATAGGGAAAAGGCAGAACTACTTAATACCTTCTTTGCCTCGGTCTTCTCACAAAAAGAAAGTCATCTTCAACCTCAGCAAGACGGAGTGGATGAGGGATTTGAGGACATCCAACCCAAATTGGGAAACAAGTCGTACAGGAATACCTGGCCGCTCTAAATGAGTTCAAGTCCCCAGGGCCAGATCAACGACACCCAAGAGTATTGAAGGAACTAGCGGAAGTCATTTCGGAACCATTGGCAACCATCTTTGAGAGTTCTTGGAGAACGGGAGAAGTTCCAGCAGATTGGAGGAGGGCCAATGTGGTCCCAATCTTCAAGAAGGGAAAAAAGGATGACCCAAACAACTACCGTCCGGTCAGCCTCACGTCAATACCAGGCAAGATTCTGGAAAAGATTGTTAAGGAAGTGGTCTGCAAACACTTAGAAACAAATGCGGTCATTGCTAATAGTCAACATGGATTTATCAAAAACAAGTCATGCCAGACTAATCTGATCTCTTTTTTCGATAGAGTTACAAGCTAGGTAGATGCGGGAAATGCCGTGGATATAGCGTACCTGGATTTCAGTAAGGTCTTCGACAAGGTCCCCCATGACCTTCTGGCAAGGAAACTAGTCCAATGTGGGCTAGGCAAAACTATGGTGAGGTGGATCTGTAATTGGTTAAATGGACGAACCCAGAGGGTGCTCACCAATGCTTCCTCTTCATCCTGGAAAGAAGTGACGAGCGGAGTGCCGCAGGGTTCAGTCCTGGGCCCGGTCCTGTTCAACATCTTTATTAATGACTTAGATGAAGGGTTAGAAGGCAGGATCATCAAGTTTGCAGACGACACCAAATTGGGAGGGATAGCCAATACTCCAGAGGACAGGAGCAGGATTCAAAACGATCTTGACAGATTAGAGAGATGGGCCAAAACTAACAAAATGAAGTTCAACAGTGACAAATGCAAGATACTCCACTTTGGCAGGAAAAACGAAATGCAAAGATACAGATGGGGGATGCCTGGCTCGAGAGCAGTACGTGTGAAAAAGATCTTAGAGTCCTCGTGGACAACAAGTTAAACATGAGCCAACAATGTGATGTGGCGGCAAAAAAAGCCAATGGGATTTTGGCCTGCATCAATAGGAGCATAGTGTCTAGATCTAAGGAAGTAATGCTACCCCTCTATTCTGCTTTGGTTAGGCCACATCTGGAATATTGTGTCCAATTCTGGGCACCACAATTCAAGAGAGATATTGACAAGCTGGAATGTGTCCAGAGGAGAGCGACTAAAATGATAAAAGGTCTGGAGAACAAGCCCTATGAGGAGCGGCTTAAGGAGCTGGGCATGTTTAGCCTGAAGAAGAGAAGGCTGAGAGGGGATATGATAGCCATGTATAAATATGTGAGAGGAAGCCACAGGGAGGAGGGACCAAGCTTGTTTTCTGCTTCCCTGGAGACTAGGACAAGGAACAATGGCTTCAAACTACAAGAGAGGAGATTCCATCTGAACATGAGGAAGAACTTCCTGACTGTGAGAGCCGTTCAGCAGTGGAACTCTCTGCCCCGAGTGTGGTGGAGGCTCCTTCTTTGGAAGCTTTTAAACAGAGGCTGGATGGCCATCTGTCAGGGGTGATTTGAATGCAATATTCCTGCTTCTTGGCAGGGGGTTGGACTGGATGGCCCATGAGGTCTCTTCCAACTCTTTGATTCTATGATTCTATGATTCTGTGTCCTACATACCCATGCAAAGCTGGTAGTTTGAGACATATGAATGAAATTGAAGCTATGGTGTTTATTTTCCTATCCTTTACACACAGCTTCCTATCTTCTTGTTCTATTGGTATCAAATGAAATTTGCACAACTTTGGCTGTGTTAAGGGGGTGCACTGATTTTCCAAATAAATTCTTGATATGGAAAGATGTTGCTGATGTAATAGCTTTCAGGACTCCCTGGCAACACACATGAGAGAAGAGTGCATCAGTATTGCTACCAGTGGTGGTGGTGTCATTGAATCTTCTTGAGCACTAGATTCAAGTTCTGTTATTCTACTTGTTTGAGTCTAATCCTTGGTTTTTCATCATCTGCAAGAGATGGTATCACAAAATTAAATCTTCTTAAATGGAGAGAAGTGTTCTTGATCTTACACATATGCACTGGAGAAGTCAAGAGCAGAACTGATGAAGAACATTGTCATCCTCTGAATCCAGAGCTGCTATCATGTCCAAGATAGGAAGATCTGTAGCTGATGGTAGAGATGACTGAGTTGGCAGTGGAGGATGTGAAGTCATATGGACACTAAGTGCCTATAGAGGAAGTTGAGATGGAAGAGGTTCTCGCTCCCTTTTAACACTGGTGGTCTGCAATGGTCTGGCAGCCATGGTCTAGCAGCCAATGTGGTATGTGGTGCCTCTGGAGTTGGTTGCAAGTCAGTTCCTGAATGTATAATTCGGCATCTTAAAACTGTTGCCAAAGAATGAAGACAAGATAGTTGAGGCAGTGAATACCTAAGAGCTCCCCTATGGTCAGCATTAAGTGAAGGGTACTGGTAGCATGGTGCTTCATTCCCGCTGCACTCACAGAAACCATACCTCCCAGGATCTACATAAAGGTAATGTTCCCAATGAATCAGAGAGTGGTGATCCTAGCATGAATGGAAGCAAGGAAAATGGCTTCCTAGACCTCTTTAAACCCTGGAAGCCTAGGAAGGAGGATCGTAGTACCTTAGAATCTGAGATCAAGTGGTAATTGTACACATAGGATTATTTGGGGCAGTGGGTTCAGAGCCATAAGGCATGTTTCTGCCTGGTTTAAGGGATAATAGTTTGGAAGTGGCTGCAAGAGTCTAATATACCAAGAGATGAGAATGAGAGTAGTGACCAGATGGTGGAATTTTCCAATTGCAGCCAAGTCACTTTTGAAGACGCCTGCAGAGGCCATAAACCCATGCATGAGCAGGAAGAAAGAACTTGTAAACAAAAAACTCAGAGATAATAACTAAAACTAGATTAAAACTGTATAATAAACAAAAAAGAAATCTAAAGGCGAAAAGATAATTACATTTTTCACACAAGGTCTAAAGAGTGAATGTCCAATGGAGGCTGCTAACATGTTGGATGAAAAAGGACTGAGGTGGGAAGGGTCTAGAAGAACCACAATCTTGCTTACATTTGCTATCAAACTAGTGATTTCTAAGAGATTTATAGGTCTTAAAACTGAACACACCTCTAGAGTTCTTCTTTATATGAAAAAAATTATGATCTTCCTAACAACTGGAGTCTCGCATAGAAACGAGAATCCTTTGAATTGTTAAAGCAGGAGAACTATCCTGTATCAGGGGGTCCAGTGCCAATGTAATGCAGGCATTTGTGGTTAAGAGTACTCAATCGCACATACATTTCCTCAGCATCTTGGAATCAGTGGTGGAAAATATGAATTAAGATGACTAAAATTAGTCTCTGGCTTTTCAGCAGCAGCACTGTCCATCAGAGACTGATATAGGTTCAAGTAGGAAAAGGTGCAAAAGGGCACAGGCTACTTCTGATGTTGGGGGGCTTCAAGTTATAGTTGCAGTTTTTTGAGGTTTTATAGTAAAATCAGAACTCTGAATTGATGTCACTTAAACTGAAAGTCAATACCACATGTTTAAAAATAGTTACAAAGATCTACAGAGTTTAAATTGGAAGAAGTAGGAAAAAAAGAATCTTCGCAGCTAAAAAACCACAAGATTCCACACTTGTAGTTATACATATTTGTTCTGCACACAACTTTCTAAAATATCAGTTATATCAGATCACCTGTGTTTTGTACCTGAGAAAAACATTCTGATCAATAACTTGATGAAAGTTCCATTTTTGCAGCAGTATACGCTTCCAACACCTGAGTTACTGTCCGGAGAACAATTTCTCTTGAGAATAGAGTAGCCCTTGAGAAAACAATTGCTTTATAAGCCACAGACAGGAGTTTCAGTGTTTGCTTTCAGACACTTTTGGACTACAACTTCGACCAGTGCTAGGAGGCACAACCACTGGGGAAGAATGCTGTGGGTTTTAGTCCAGCAACGTCTGGAAAGCATTGTGATTCCCACTCCTGTGTTTAAAAAAACACCTTTATTATCTGAAAGGTTTTAGCTTCTTCCAATTACAGACACACCTTCTTTCTGACAACACACTTTTTTCAACCATTTTGCATTATAGTCAGAACTTGCATATCCATCACATGGTTCCACTTTTTTGTCATCATTTATTAAAATAAAGCTGAATTAAAATTCAACTGATTTAAAATGCAAGTTAATTTAAAATAAAACTGAGTTAGACTAAAAATGCAACCTAGGATTCTAGATTTCAACAATTTTGTACTCTGATCCCAAAGCTTTATAATAAGAAGGGGATTCCTGTATTTCTCCACTGCTGCTACTGCACCCCAACGGTCTCTCACATAAGACTTCTGCTTAGCCAACCAGACTCCCTGAAAGAGCTGACCAATTCCTCTTAATCTTACTAACATAACACAGAATTATAACCATTAGGCTGAGGGCGCATCCAGACAGCACCTAAAGTGCGTACCCTCCCATTTTCACGTGGGGCGTCCAAACGATGCCCAATATAAATGCAACTGCATTCAGCACAAAGCAGGAAGACCCTTCTCTGTGTCGAGGTAATTTGTCAGTGGGAAAGACGCAGGTCTTCTTGACAGAGCCGCTTCTTTCCAGCAGTGGTCAGAGTCTGGAATGCCCCCTCAGAAGTCCAGACAGCCCTCAGGCGTTTTCCGGGCTCTATGAGGCTGGAATATTTGAGAGGGATCTAATGCCCTCCCCAACGCCCCCCCCCCCGATAAAATAAAATAAATTACCCAGCCACCATTAAAGTGCTGCCGGAGTCCTCCTGGCATGTAGGAATGACACGAGGAGGAAAATTGCTCCTGCTCCCACTTCTCCTAGCACATAGTTCCTACTGGACACCCCCCCCCCCCCCAAACACATAAAAGTACGTGCTTTCTGGAAGGGGGGTGGACTTGAATCTAGAAGCAAATGCTCCCGGGTTAAAGGGCTGTCTGGAACTAACCTGAGAAAGATTCCAATAAAGCAACTCTCTTCCTGTCCTCTCATGATTATACCTTAAGACAAAAACTGTGTCTCTATGTCCTAAATAAACCGCTTACAGAAGAAATAGGAAACAGTGCCTCTTGGTTTCATTCTAACCATTCTGATCAGGCAGTCCTGCAAGAATCCAGTCCTAATAATAATAATTTTATTTCTTATCCATCTCTCCTCATGGCATGAGGTGGGTTGAAGCATAGTTAAAACACATGAACATTGTAAAAATTCTATAAATACACATATTAAATGTATTTTTAATAAAATATACATATTAAAGCATATTTCTATAAAATATGTCCTACCCACATCTTGAGATCAGCTGAGATCTTTCTCTCTATAAAAATGCTTGAAATGTGGTGGTCAAGGGAGAAGATATTTTCACTTGTGGTCCTCCACTTATGGGATTTTCTCATCCAAAAAACCTGACTCCAATTATATAATCTTTTCAGTGCAACTTTAAGATATTTCTCTACTCCCAAATATGTCATTACTGTGATTGAATGATTTTTTTTAAAAAAAAAACAAAAACAAAACAGCAGTGATCCATAACTCTGCTCATGCTTCATATTCAACTACTGTTAAAAAATTGTTTACTCAAAAAATACAGCTCAGAGGGGGAAACTGGTGCCATTTTTGGAATCAGCAGATCAAACATACCCAGAAACAAGGCTAACATCTGAGGCAAAAAATGTGTATTGACCAGTGATTGGTAAATGTTTCATTTTTGCATCTACCTATCTATACACATAATAAAAGTGAAAATGTGCGTATGTGGCAGGGGTGTTTGTTTACCCAGAAAGAGCCCCACCTCCACAAACAGGCTGTAGTGCTCACTGAGCTGGAGATACCCATGGCCCTCCCAAAACTTACATTGCAGGTTACCATGAACATGTCCAAGAGCCCTGCCAATGTCCTCCACAAACACCATCCTGCCCACTACCCAAGTGAAGGCTTTCATGCGGGGACCATTTCAGCCTAGATTTTCTGTTTTTCCTCCACCAAAGACACCTCCCAGGGTTCCTTTCCCTCTTATTTGCATAACCCCACCCACTGCTTCTTCCTTAACCTTTTCCTATGGCACACAGCAAACAGAGGAACTGATCAGCAACTGAACATTCTGTAGGAGTTTGGGGGACTGACTCCACAGAGTGGAAGTTGTAGTTCACCCTGCGTCAAGACACAGCACTGTGACACTCACTTCCTGAGACCACTGCAACCCACACCAATGGTTGATCAAGCCAAACTTGACACACAGAGCCCCCATGACCCACTCTACATCCTGATGCAGTTTGGAGGAGGATGGACCATGGACGATGGTACTCGCATATGGGAGTTGTAATTCACCCGCACTCACTGAACCCAGCTGACATTGGATCCAGACTGAACTTGGAGCACAGGTAATGCCTGTGCTCCAATAACCCGGGCACCGCCAGGTCCCCAAGCTAGTATACCTATATACCTGAGGTCATGCAAAAATATATTGGGCAGAAAGAAGTCACAAGTGGGAAAAGTTAAAGAAGATGTTTGTTCTAGATAATTATTTGAATTTGAAACAAGATCAGAGATTGGAATTTCTTACTCTTTTACTATAGTGCCCAAACTCCCATAGCGAGCATGACCACAGTCATGTTGGCTAGGGACAGTGAGAGCGAATGCCCTGAAAAGTAACTTTTCCGACTGCTGATACAGATAACGCACATCCACAGTGGAACATTTTAAACCTTATCTTCTGGCACAGCGTCTGGAATAGAACTAAAGGCACAAGTGGAAACAAGGTGCTGCAAATCTATTTAGAGCTCCATGAGAGGGTTGAGGATATTTCCTCATTGGATTCTAAGAATGTAACACGAGTAAATTTTGAATTGCCTTTTCCAGTTCTGTGCCTGCACACACACCCCTCCTGCCTAACCACACCACTTCCCTGGGGAATGGAAAAGGTCTTTCCTCAGACAATTCCAACAGCTGAACCCCAGACAGGGCACATGGAGGGACAGTTGTAAACTGAACTGAGCACAAGGAAATCGCTGCCAATTAATGGAAAATTCACTCCTGTCAGGAAACAATTGTGACTCTTCAAGCTTCACCCCTAAGACACAAACGATGTTATCATTTAACAACCTGATTGGGAAGTCTACTGTGAAGCCAGCACTTGGATGAGTTATTTTTGGACTTTAGGAGAGTGGTGGCTGAGATGTTCTGGCAGTTGTGATCCAAAAATACTAACTTTTCCAACCGCTTCATGAATCACAAGGAAAGTCAACAATTACTCATACGTTGAATTTGAATTCAAGAATACAGATTTCACCAAGTGCCATAACATTAACATTTAACCTACTATCATACTGCAATCTTCTACAGTTTTTCTAGTTATGCAAATTTACCCTCAATTAGTAATTCTGTCTTGGTCTATGTAGGCAGAAGAATGATGTATAGGTTGAGCATCTCTGATGAAGGATTCTGAATCCAAAATAGTCCAAAATCCAAAAGTGTCTACATGGGTGGCTGAGATAATGCCATCTTCGCTTTTGATGGTTCAGTGTATGAGATATTTTAAATATAGCAAGATATTTATATATGTTGATAAAATGTATATACAACATAAATGTTCCATTTGGACTAAGATTCCATCTCCAAGATATCTCATTATGAACATACATGCAAATACAGGTATTCCAATATCTGAAATTAAAAACATTTTGAGTCCAAGCATTAAAAAGGATTTTTAAATTCTACTTCAAGTAAATTCCAACTAGGCAAACCAGGAAAAATGTTTTCCATTCATTCCTCCTAAACTAATTTTCTATTTCCACTGAGCCTTCCTTGGGTATTTACGGTAGCTTGTTCTAAAGTAGCACAAGGCCCCATGGTGACACAGCAAGTTAAACCACTGAGCTGCTGAACTTGCTGACTGAAAGGTTGGTGGTTCGAATCCTGGGAACAGGGTGAGCACCCACTGTTAGCCCCAGCTTCTGCCAACCTAGCAGTTTGAAAACATGCAAATGGGAGTAGATCAATAGGTACCGCTTCTGGGGGAAGGTAACGGTGTTCCATGCAGTCATGCTGGCCACATGACCTTGGAGTTATCTATGGTCAACATTGATTCTTCAGCTTAGAAATGGAGATGAGCATTACCCCCCAGAGTAGGACACGACTACAGTTAATGTCAAAGGAAAACCTTTACCTTTAAAATAGCACAGAATTTTTTAAAATGTAATTCCTTTGCTGTGGTATGAAGATATACAGTTCCCTCTACCATTTCAATCTGCTTTATGCACGGACCAGATCTCATTGTGATAATAACATGTTTAAACATCTAAGTTTTCAAAGATCAATTTGCACAGATGTTAAAATACATTTAAAATGCAAAAACTTACCACGGTGGGGTTCCCACTGCTTATCAGCTGGCTGACTTCATGAAAAATGCTCTTGCATTCAATTGATTTGTCTAAGGACCCTCGTTTTACTATTACTGCTACTGCTAATAATATCTGTTCTCGTACATACTTCTGAAGGCTGAAAACAAAATAAAAGAATACATTCAGCGTCAACACTGACCAAGACAATCATTATAACATTTGTATAAAGTAAAAACCTATATTAATGCTTTGGGAGAACAGGAAAAGATTGCATTGACCCCTTCCATCCCTAAGCAGCTTGGTCAAACAGTTTGATCTATTGTGGCTTCAAGTAACTGAACCATCTATAGCATATCATGAATTCCTGAGAGATTTGTTCTTTACAAAGGTAGCCACACTTTGCAGTGTTAAGGATTTGTACCTTTCATCTATATTTCCCATCATACAATTGCTGCAGTCAGCCTCCTTCAGGATTATGTCTGTTATAACAGGATGTGTTTTTTATTTAATTTTAGTTGCTAAGCCATAATTTGTGTTTATATATTGGATTGTTTACATTTTATTAGTATGGCTGTATTGTTGTTGTATTTGAGCATTGAATGTTTGCCTTTTATGTTTGGAATCCGCCCTGATTCCCTTCAGGGAGATAGAGCGGAATATAAATAAAGTTGTTGCTGTTGTTATTAATTCAATAAATTATAGTAAGAATCTAACATTCTGCAATGGACTAAAGGACTCTGTAGTCCAGCAATCTGTTTCCACAGTGAGCAGCCAAATACCCATGGAAAGCTCACACGATATGTATATGATAGCACCACTTTGCTCTCAGTGCAGTAGATCCAATCTCTTTATTAACATCAATTATTCTAGTCCTCTCTCATGCTGACGTTTTGGTTACTGGTCTTCAATTTTACTTATAAACTTTAACTGGGAATTACTTTAATTCACTGAAAATTACCTTGGAGCATTTATGGCCAAACCACAGTTTGTAATAAAAAATGTGGCCATTTCCTACTTTATAGAGAAGCAGTTAAAGAAGTGGGGCATTAGGAAAGCAACAACATTAATCTGTCAGGGGTGCTTTGAATACAATATTCCTGCTTCTTGCCAAGGGATTGGACTGGATGGCCCAACTCTTCCAACTCCATGATTCTATGATTCTATAAGTAAATTGTAATGCTGTTTTAATTCAATTTGCTCTGGGAGGTGTCTTTCTGCTAAAGAGTGGAGTAAACATATTTAATTCAGTTAGTCATGACTTTACAATGCCCATAGTTTAAGGTTTAAATTTTCTATAAAAATTAACAGGTATCACATTGAACTCCTCTCATTTCTTCTGAAGTGCTTAGAAATCTACTGATGTTTAGCTGCTGAAAACAAAAGACAGGATACATGGAAACACTGGGTTTTTTTAAGTCAGAAGGAATGGAGGAAGGAAGACAGGACTGATAATACAAGTAAATTCCTTTCTTCATTAAATAACAAAAACCAACTTTAAGTGAAATTTCAGGGAACAGCTATAACAGTTCCATTAGCTATCACTGGAATCCACATTAACAGAAGAAATTATTTTTAATCAAGCCAAATATCTAACTCAAAAAGGGTGCATTATGACTAGCAGGGGCTCTTTGGAAATGAAAATTTCCCCCATCACCTGATATGCAGTCACTTTTATTTGAAGATGTTAAGAAACAAAACATATGTTCATCAATTAATCTATGATCTCTTTGCCATTAAAAAATCTTATTACTCAAGTATCTTAATTTTTTTAATTATTTTATTTTATTAAAACACACACATACAAATATGTACACATACACAGATATAGACAACCCACCACCCACATTGTAGTTACCCCTCATCCCACCCCTAGTGCACCCACCACCTTGGCTTCCATCACTAATCCTCATAGTTTATGCTCATTTTATTTGCCCCTCTATCTAGGTTAACAAATTCCTCTTGTTTTTATTTCTTCAGTTCTTCCACCAGGTATGCTACAGCCAGCCTCCAGTTTCTTCCAAAAACTTCATGGCTTTCATGTTTCAAATTACTAGAAATCTTGGTCATCTGTGTGTAATCCTACACTATAAGTATAGTATAGACTATATAAAGCTCCTGGTCTGGATGGCCTTTTGGCACTCCACTATAAAATATTTAAGGAAGAACTAACACCAATACTTGTGTCAGTAATGAATTAAGTTTTGGAAAAAGGAGATATACCAGAATCTTGGAAAGATTCCACTATAGTAAGAATTTGGGCCAAATTAAAAATTGCAGACCTATTTCATAACTGAATTGTGACAATAAATTATTTGTCACAATTCTGGCAAATAGATTTAAACAAGTGCTAGCAAAGATTATTCATAAGGACCAAGCGGGATTCCTACCAGACGGTCATTTGAGTCAGAATGTCAGAACAATTCTGAACATGCTGGAGGTAGCAAGGAGTGACTCTAATAAAGATCGGGTATTATTCCTTCCTGGATGTGGAAAAATCATTTGATCATGTTAGCTGATGTTACTTGGAGAAAGTTTTCGAATCGTATGAGTTGAACCACAGTTTTAAAAAAACAAAAACAGTGAGGGCAATATACTCTTAGCAAAATGCTAAGTTAAAAATAAATGGACAATTGACCAAGGATATAGATATACAGAAAGAGACCAGACAAGGTTACCCACTTTTGCCATTGCTGTTTATTTTGGGATTGGAAACTCTAAACATAAGAATCAGAGAGGACAAGCAAATTGAATGGTTCAAAGTAAGGAGCCGGAAATCAAAACTAGAACATATGAGGACGACGTGGTTTGTATTCTATACAGAGCATTCCAAAAGTATTAGAGGTAATCAAATCGTACAGTGAGGTATCAAGCTTTAAAATAAACAAAGATAAATCCAAATTTATTACAAAAAATATAGACACCAAAATGATTACTCAACTATCTCAACAGGAATGATCACAACATTTTGGAATGCTTATTCAGGCACTCTTACAAATAGTTCAAGGAATGCTTTATACTTACTTTGGCCTTTGTAAGACATATGTTAAAAGGAATGTTCGTAGTGACTCAATGCTACTTTTTTCCAATAAAATCCATTCACGTACAACAGCTTCCATTATCGCTGTGGCGGCTTGGAAAAGGACATAGTCCACTTTACTAGTTTCTGTCAGAGAGATTCAGAACTGTGAGTTCACATACAATGAAAAAGCATCCTTTATGCAAAACCACCAACACAAAAGGTTTTTCTTTTTATTTTATTTTTGTTCTTAAACACCCCCCCCCTCATAACACATTAAAGCAAAGGATACATTTAATTTACAACATATTAAAATAATCTGTGATGCAAACCATAAAATAATTGAAAAAGATACGACTTCATGAGTGTTTATTAACAGTCTGTTGTTTACTTTAAAGTTAGTTCAGGCAACATTGGCTTTCGGGTGAGAACCAAGGCCTGTGTTCTTGTGTCAAGTCAAGTCCTGTTTTTGGATTCAAGTATCCTGGAAAATTTCTACTTATTTCATTATTCTTGCTCAAGTTTTTCGAAGTATATCTTTTGCTGATGTATTTATGCTGTACTTGAAAGTTTTGGCTAGTCCTGGATTGTATTACTTTTGGATTTTTATGCTTATTACCTATGGCCAAACCTGTTTTGGATTATTCCTCTCCTTTCTTTATTCCAGTTTTTCATATATTTTATGTGTTTTTTACAATAAACTCTTTGCTTATTCTCTGGAATTTTGTGCGTTGCTGTGGTCATAGGTGGTTCCAGGTCTGGGGTGCAACAAGAACTAAACTGGCACCACCCCTTTTAACAGCTTGCACTAGGGGTAACCTAACTCATTCATTCTTTTCTTCACATTCAAAAATCAATAGCTTTTTTCAACCTTGACTCCAAGAATAAATTCACTCTGAGATCAATGGGATTGATTCCCTATTAAAGCACATAGGATCACAATGAAAAAATACACTTCCTGCTAGAATGAAAAGGAGCGGCATTTTACACATGTTCACATGCAGTTAAGAGGACTTGCTTTATCAACTTAAATGCCATACATTTGAGGACTTACCTAAAATATGCTTGCAAACTGCAAATGGTGATTTTGATTTTCGAAATGATAAGAATATGTGTTCTGCATGCTGACGTTGTTCATTATTGACCATAGAAGGTGGTGCCTAATGAGAAAATAAAGATTCTTATTGCCTATGGAATCCAGAAAACTGCCACCTTTAATAAAAGCACAACAAAAGGAACGTGCTCCTCATTTCATGAACAGAAAGAGGACTATTGTTAATTTGAAGTTGTTCATTCAGTGCTAATAAAGCCAGCTGCTTATTAAAAGAATTTAAAATCAGACATAGAAGGAGTAAAAAAAGAAAGGCTCAACAATGCAACTTGGTTTGCTTTTGTACCCAGTTTTCAAGGTGTTTATGATCCATCTGGGATTTTAAAGAGAATTCTGTGATCCACTCAAACATATACTGATGTGGAGGCTAGGTTTGGGATATGCATAAATAAAAGATCAATATATGTACTGCTTTGAATCCATTTTGGGAGTTGCCAGCTCCAGACATACAGACTTCTATGCTATACATCAGGGATGGCTACTTTTCCTACAAACTATTTCTGATATCTAGAAAATGCTTTGAGATGTATATTATAAATGCATTTTGCCACACAATTTGATTCCTTATTTCCAAAGAATAACTTTCCTATTAGGTAGAGAACAGAGAATTTGCAGCCTAGATACTCCTGTACCATAGTACGCTGTGAACTAGTCATTTCAAGCAATCGTATGTTCTGTAGCAGCAACCTTACTGTGGATTTCCATAACGCAGACTCAGGCTGATGGGGGCCAGAAAAGAGTCCTAGTTCCAACTATAAACTACTAGTTGTTTACCCTTACTTCACACAATGTATTCTTATCAGGAACAGTCATAATTAAAATCCACCACAATAAAAGCACATTTTGTGCTTACATAATATAAATTTAATTACATTTTATTTTTTTAAAGGTCAATGTTGCTATTTTTAAGCAACCAATTTTACAATATTTCAAGATGAGGTTAGAAACTACAACTTTCAAACTGAGAGCAAAGTATTAGAAGTAATATACTGCCCCCTAGTGTGAAGTCAGAAAACTACAAGGCAAAACAATGAAAACACGAAACCTAGGGGATAGTAACGGCGCTCCATGCAATCATGTCAGTCACATGAACTTGGAGGTGTCTATGGACAATGCTGGCTCTTTGGCTTAGAAATGGAAGTGAGCACCCCAGAGTCGGACATGACTAGACTTAATGTCAAGGGAAACCTTTACTTTTTTTAGGGAAAATACTATAATAAAATCTTATTGGTAAAATATTTTAATAATTCTAATAGAAACTGTGCCACACAACCACATCTCCCACTGTTTTGATCCAAGCAGCTCCTTGTTCTGTCCCAACTGCACCTATGGAATGTGTGCAGGTGTTAACATAGCACAATCCAACTAAGGGTGAGGCTCTTATCTTTCTCTCTTCCAACATAAAAGTCTATTACTTCAAGACCATCAAATACTCTGATAAGCCCATAATTTAACATAGATCCTGACATAACAGTAATGTGTCCAATGAATCTCTAATGTTAGAAGAGAAAACATGTGGCAAATAGATAGATTGCAAACGCAATGTAGCACTACAACAGCCCTAATCCAATTCAATCCCTATAATATTGTAAAGATGCTTGTTCTGCCTTTCATGTGTAATAGAAATGTAATTCTTCCAAAAGATTGAGTAGACAGCAAATTATGAGCACGCTGTACTGTATCCGTGTGGCAACTTCACTCAGGACTTCATACTATATCCTATAGTATATACTATATCCCAGGAACAGGGAACGTATGGCACTCCAGATGTTGGATTAGAATTGATGTTGTTGTACTATAACATCAATCTTCCCTATTAGCTATGCTCCACTAACAAGCACTGTATGCCAACAACATCTCGAGAGCTATGTATTCCTCACCAACAGTATGCATCATGAATAGTACATATCCAAGATCTTATAGTATAAGTAATAGATATAGAACTTGTTTAGAAACAAAAGGACCATAGGCACAAAGAGAGGCCAAGGATTCCAAGATTTGTGATAGTCAAAGCATTCTTATTTGAAGCATTTTAAACCATAAAGATGATGAAAACTTCTAATTCCTAAGACATGGGTGTGTATGTATGTATTCGTATGTATTTACAATTATTTCTCTCCCGCCTTTCTCGAACCTGAAGGTGACTCAAGGTGGCTTACAACCAGGCAGAAGTTTGATGCCTAACAATATTCTCTCTCTCTCTCTCTCTCTTTGTCTGTCTGTCTGTCTGTCTGTCTCTCTCTCTCTCTCTCTCTCTCTATATATATATATATATATATATAAAACTAACAAATAGATATATACAGTCTTCTGCTCAAAGGAACTTGCAATCTCTCTGTTCACTTCTAAAGTAAATATAATTTGCTATTGTATTACATCACTATTATGAGTCATTGACCATTCATAAACTATTTTTACCATAAGGCTACATATCACAATTATAATAAATATATATATAAGAGGAGACTGAAATAATTGGCAAACATGCTTTCATTACTGCAAAAGATAATAATAGAGTGCTCCATGGTTTAGTTAATAATACAAACAAATAAAGGAAATATATTTAAACATTAAATTATCAGAGCCAGAATGATACTTGAAAACCAATGAAAAGAGGCTTGAAAACTTTTTATTTGAAAAAGAAAAGGCAAGGAGAACAGAACAGCAGTTTCAAAAGATATGGTCACCTTGATCTTCAGAAAGCTTTATCTAGACCAAATATCTACTCAGCATTGACACTCTCTTTTGTGGTGCTGTGAGAATTACAAGTATTTTGATACATTCAAAGTAGTTAAAGTGAAAAAATTGAAATACAGCTCCAAAAGCATTCTGTACAAAAAGTTTCAATGGCCACATATCTATTTTGACAAAACTTAAGAATTCAAAGGGGGGGAAAGCAAAATAATTATAAGGAACTATACAGGTCCGGTTGACCTACTCCATAATAGCACTATTCATACAATCCAGCCAAAGAGCACTAAATACTGCAAGAAGAACCTGCAATTTTGTTGTTCATTCATTCAATCGCTTCCGACTCTCCATGACCTCATGGACCACCCCACGCCAGAGCGCCCTGTCAGCCGTCATCTCTCCCAGCTCCTTCACAGTCAATCCAGGCACTTCAAGGATGCCATCCATCCACTTTGCCCTTGGTCGGCCCCTCTTCCCTTTTCCTTCCATTTTCCCCAGCATCATTGTCTTCTCTAAGCTTTCCTTTCTTCTTATGATGTGGCCAAAGCACTTCATCTTTGCCTCTACTATCTTTCCCTCCAATGAGCAGTCGGGCTTTATTTCCTGAAGCATGGACTGGCTGGATCTTCTCGCGGTCCAAGGCACTCTCAGAACTTTCCTCCAACACCACAGTTCAAAAGCATCTATCTTCCTTCGCTCAGCCTTCCCTAAGGTCCAGCTCTCACATCCGTAGGTGACTACGGGGAATACCATTGCTTTTACTATGCGGATCTTTGTTTCCAGTGTGATACAATACGTTATTGTAATAATAAAGTGCAAGGGCAATGCATTATTGTAATAAGAGAGTGCTCCTGTGCAGAGCTTCAGCCAGCCATGCCCCTTTCAGGGATACTCTGTTAGTTTCATCCCCTACTTCATCGGTAAGTCAGGATTCTGGTCACTAATCTCTGACTGGACAGAAATCACCCACCTATTCTCAGGTATTATTTTTTTTAAATATGAAATCCAAGGACTTTCCCAAGGCTGCTTCCCCCTTCTTCTTGTTTATGAATAGTGCCATTCTGGTTACAAAAGAATGGATCTCCTGACTGAATGGATCTCCAATATAAAATATTGGTAATTAAAAAGCAGTAAAGTAGATCTGCTTTCATCTACTGAAAAGACAGGAGAAGTAAGCATCAAGTGATTTTCCATGAGAAACTGAAGTGGGATGGGAGTCAGTTTTCTGCCTCTGGGGACTTTGCCAGAAGCACATGGATAACCAAAATTTCCAAAAGACAAAATGCTGATATGGCTGGAAGCCAAGTTCTCTGTCTTTCCCTTTCTCACTGCTGGGTGTTATCTTGTGTCTCAAAGATTACTTTAGTGCCTGATGATGTGTCTACTTGGTTTTAATTTCAACACTGGCATAGGTATAATTTTAATATCAACACATGTTAGACTGAATGATACTAATCATACTATTTCTTCCACTGGCAAAAAAAGCAAAGCCTTTTCCAGGGCTGGTCCTGCCATTAGGTAGAGCAGCCTCCTCAATTAACCTTTTTTACCCAGGGAAATCTTAAAATCCTTTTCAGGTCTCAGGGTACCTCTGCACAAAAAAATATTGTACCAACACCGCAAAAAGGGTTGCTAGGGAACAGTGGAAGCAGCCTTCCGACCATCCTTGTTGATCCTGTCAGGAGTCAAAGTTGTGAATGTTTCCATTTCCTGGATCATTTAAGTTAGCCTACTGCCTCATGTTTTGTAAAGAATGCCATCCCATTTGAGCTATCATCCCAGAGTTTCTGTATTTGAAATGACCCTCTCATTTTTTTATCTTCCACAGTCAACTATCTTGGTCTGGCCCCAAGTTTTCCTTCAATCTAGAACCCTTCAGATGTAGGACTACAATTTCATCATTCTCTACCAGTATAACCGGGATAAATTTAACACTAACAGCAGAACATAGTTTCTTCAGATCTCCTTTGGGGAGAATTCAAAACTGTCTAAACATAATCAGGGGGGATTGAAGGGATGAATAAGAAATACATTCAACTAATGATGATCACTACACACTTACCAGCAGATGTGCTAGCAAGGTTTGAAGGCAACTGCTAAATGTCAGAAATTAAGACTTTCAAGACTGCTTCATTAAACCCTATCATTTTTCTGGAGAAAATTTATAGAATGGAAGCAATAAAAACAACTGAATTTATCCATATAACCAAAGTTTTCCTCTCAATAGATGTGGAGAAACAGCCCAATGGACAAATTATCTTCAGGCCTGAAAGGTACGGATGCTCTTCTGCACCTCAAGGAGTTGCTACAGCTTAGCTAACAAAACAAATCCTGGAAAGCATGGTTATTTTCAGCAACCCTTTTCCTGACATTTTGCTGCTGAAATGAATCCTGTCATGAATGACAATAATAACAAACTTTATTTATACCCCGCCACCATCTCCCCAAAGGGAATTCGTGGCGGCTAAAACGAGGCCAAGCCCAAAAATAACAATACAGCAAAACAAAACTCAAAGAAACAAAATAGCATCAAAATAAACACATGAAATGACAAAATAAAACAAACAGTCTCAAAATAACATAATAGAGAGATGAAACACGGGGTGGGCCAAAATTGCTAAGAATAAAAATGATAAAATTGGTAAGACCCTGGGTGAGATAAGAAGAATGTGTGTCTGAAGGAGAATGTGTTACTGAAGGAGGAGCTCAGAAGGGACAAAGAAAGAGGTCTTCAATTAAGGGTGGAGGTAGAGTGCATCTTGAGGGCAGAAACTGAAGTTGGGACACACAATGTATGGGGTATATCTTCACTCGCCAAAGGCACATCGGAAGAGCCAAGGTTTTAAGTCTTTCTTGAAGGCTGCTAGGGTATGGGCTTGCCTAATCTCACTTGGGAGCAAGTTCCAGAGCTACGGGGCCACAGCGGAGAAGGCTCTCTCCCTCATCCCACAAGATGAACTAGTGATGGAGGGGGGAGTGAGATGATAGAAGCCTTTCTGCCTGGAATTTCAGTTTGTATTTGGAAGCCATGCATGATTGTCAAGGAAGTTGCCTTTCCTACACACATCCCATGCTTGTATCTATACTACTTCAGTATGGTCTATATTTATAAAAGATTGGAAGCAGCACTGTTAGAGTGTCGCCAATTCAGCAACTGATGCATGACAGAAAAGCACTCTATCAATACCATTAGGCAGTTTTCATGAATTGCTTTCACTATTCTTGTGAGGGAGTGATTGTTTGTAAATGCATAGTTCACTTTATATTTGTTTCCACCCAACAGGATCAACAAGTATCTCCTACAAATCCAGGAGACATTCATTGATTGGATATTATATGCAAAACACTGCAAATCAGTCTTCTTCCTATCACTGGCATCCCCAATTCATTCTTTGTAGCCTATACTGCCCAAAGGGGGCAAGAAGCTCTGCCTTGGGGCTGGGAGGGAACTCTTACAATGCACTTTGCTTCTGTTTGCATGTCTGGCTAAAAAGACATCATCGAAAAGACTGGGAACCAACCACCACCTGAATGCTCTGAGAGCCATTGTCAGCCAGGATAAATGTTACAAAATGTTATGAATTGGTGGTCTACAACTATATTAATCAAGTTTCACACATTGTTTATTTCCCTTTGCCCCCTCCCAGATCAAAGCAGTGTACTATGCCTCAACAGACAAACCATACAAAATACACAAATACTCTACCATCATGAAAACAGTCTGTATCACCTGATTTCAGAGACTAAAGAGGCCTAGATAGTGTGTGTGTGGACAGGGGACTACCAGGTTACAAGAGGGACCTCCATTTAAGGCTAGGAAAAAAAATCCTGCCCAAAACCTAGATTGCAGCCATCAGTCAATTGACAATAATAAGCTAGACTAGGGGTCCTCAAACTAAGGCCCGGGGGCCAGATCCAGCCCCCCAAGGTCATTTACCTGGCCCTCACTCAGGGTCAACCTAAGTCTGAAATGACTTTCAAGCACACAACAACAATCCGATCTCATCAGCCCATTGAAATACTAATAAGTTTATATTTGTTAAAATTGTGCTTCATTTTAATTACTGTATTGTTTTAAGTGTGTTTTGCACTACAAATAAGATATGTGCAGTGTGCATTGGAATTCAGTCATGTTTTTTTCCAAATTATAATACGGCCCTCCAACCGTTTGAGGGACTGTGACCTGGCCCTCTGTTTAAAAAGTTTGAGGACCCCTGAGCTAGACAGACTGAAGTCTGATTTAGTATAAGTAATTCTCCTAAGAAGAAAGCTAGCTAGAACCTGACATTTCCATGTACAACAAGATGATAGCTTTCATTCTGACAAGAAGATATCCATACGTCCATTTCAAAACATGAAAGGCACTGCAGACTACTTCAACCAGAGAAGTCAGCCATAGCAGGGCACCTGATGAACCAACCTGGACACAGCACATTATTTGAGAACACAGAAATGCTGGACCACTCTAACAACCACCATGTCAGACTACTCAGAGAAGCCATTGAAATCCACAAGCCTATGAACAATTTCAACAAAAAGAAGGAAACCATGAAAATTAACAAAATCTGGCTACCAGTATTAAAAAAAACTCTAAAATCAGGACAGCAAATAAAGAGCAACACTCAAAACTGGGGAATTCCAGATAAGAATCAATAAGGGCTAGCTAACACCTCCCAACAAAAGATCCTTCCAGGCAGAAATCAGACAGGCTTTGAAGATGCAAAGCCATTAAATACTAATCAAGGTGTCCAATTGCAGCATTTACACATGCCTCCAGCAGACAAGAGTTCTTTCTCTCATCCTGGACATTCCACTGATATATAAACCCCTCTTGCCTAGTTTCCAACAGACCTCACAACCTCTGAGGATGCCTGCCACAGATGTGGGTGAAACATCAGGAGAGAATGCCTCTGGAACAAAGCACCCATGACAGATGGCCACCCAGCTTCTATTCAAAACTTCAACAACAGTAAACCACTTTGCATCAAAAATTATTACAAAGAGTGTGAGTTACTTGATTTGCTAACAAACTACAAAACAGATATTTTAAAAAGTGTTCAGCAATTAATTATATTTTATTTCCTTTTGTAGACCAATTAATAGGGTTCAAGAACAGTGGAGGAGGAAACTCCCTGACTTCATATTGAGTTATTTTGTCTGCAGAGTATCCTGATATGAAATGAAGGAAAAAGAGTCACCACACATTCAAATAAAACTCTATCAAGTTACTCCATGATTTCAAGTTCCTTTTGGAGTAATACTCAGCTAAATCAAGAGAAAAAAAATAAATCAAGAGGTCAGTCCTTTTTTTAAACTACAGAATCCATATTTGAGCTCAAACTGTTTGTAATGTGTTCAATGGTAAATTAATCAGAACTTAAAAACACACCCCTTTGATTAGCCTAGTTGTGATTATAGATTTTTTTCCTATGGCCAGCATGGCTACCTCCAATTTATTTCACAATTAATATTTAAGGAACACAGATTCATCAGTTAGAAGAACCCAAAAATAGATTTTCTAGGTGCCTACTACCTACAAAGCAAGAAAAAAGCCAACAGATAATGAACGATGATGATGATTTATTTGTATTCCACCCTATCTCCCCGAGAGGACTCAGGGTGGATTCCAGAATACAATAATACAAAGGCAAACATTCAATACCTAGAAACAACAAATCACAGATAAAGATAAAGGCTTAGCATAACAAGAAACAAAAAGACAAACTTTTCTCTGTCCTTTTTCTTTTCTATGCATACAATGGGTACATCAGGGTTATTTATATTATCAGAGTCTAATTCAATAACATCAGCAAAAGTTTAAGAAAAGTGTTCTGGAAAGGAACAGAATTGGGGGGCGGGGCAGCCCTGATTAGGGATTTGAACATGTAGGTGCAAGTCGCCTTTCGGGCTGAGAGGGGCGGCATATAAATATAGTAAATAAATAAATAAATTGATGATATCTATTTGTTGTTTCGATTTATTTTGTTGCTCACTTTGGCATTGAATGTTTGCCGCTTTTCTTCTAGAAACCGCCCTGAGTCCCCCTGGGGAGATAGGGTGGGTTACAAATAAAGTATTATTATTATTATTATTATACCAGCTAAGTCAGCGTTTCTCAATCCGGGGGTCGGGACCCTTAGAAGGGTCATGAGGGGATGTCAGAGGGGTTACCAAAGACCAACTCCAAAACTCCTTCCAGTATTTTCTGTTGGTCATGGGAGTTCTGTATGCCAAGTTTGGTTCAATTCCATCATTGGTGGAGTTCAGAATGCTCTTTGATTGTAGGTTAACTATAAATCCCAGCAACTACAACTCCCAAATGACAAAATCAACCCCCCCCCCCCAACCCACCAGGATTCAAATTTGGGTCTATTGGGTATTTGTGCCAAATTTGGTCCAGTGAATGAGAATACATCCTGCATAGCAGATATCTAGATTACGATTCATAACAGTAGCAATATTACCGTTATAAAGTAGCAACGAAAATCATTTTATAGAGATTTGTGAGACACATGTCTACTCTGACTTAACCACGGTGGTCCATGCCTTAGTTACCTCTAGATCAGTGGTTCTCAACCTGGGGTCCCCAGACGTTTTTTGGCCTACAACTCCCAGAAATCCTAACAGCTGGTAAACTAGCTGGGATTTCTGGGAGTTGTAGGCCAAAAACATCTGGGGACCCCAGGTTGAGAACCACTGCTCTAGATTGAACTACTGCAATGCACTCTACGTGGGGCTAGCCTTGAAGACAGCCCAGAAACTACAACTTGTCCAACGCTCGGCAGCCAAATTGGCGTATTACAGGGATTGCATTGAAATCACCCCGGACAGATGGCCATCCAGCCTCTGTTTAAAAGCTTCCAAAGAAGGAGCCTCCACCACACTCTGGGGCAGAGAGTTCCACTGCTGAACGGCTCTCACAGTCAGAAGTTCTTCCTTATGTTCAGGTGGAATCTCCTTTCTTGTAGTTTGAAGCCATTGTTTCGCATCTTAGTCTCCAGGGAAGCAGAAAACAAGCTTGCTCCCTCCTCCCTGTGGCTTCCTCTCACATATTTATACATGGCTATCATATCCCCTCTCATCCTTCTCTTCTTCAGGCTAAACATGCCCAGCTCCTTAAGCCGCTCCCCGTTGGGGAGATGGTGGCGGGGTATAAATAAAAGTTTATATATAAAGCAAGCATCTTTGAGCTCAAAGGGGAAGAGAGTGTCTAGAGCAGGGGTCCTCAAACTTTTTAAACAGAGGGCCAGGTCACAGTCCCCCAAACTGTTGGAGGGCCGGATTATAATTTGAAAAAAACATGAATGAATTCCTATGCACACTGCACTTATCTTATTTGTAGTGCAAAAGACACTTTAAAAGAATATAATAATTAAAATGAAGAACAATTTTAACAAATATAAAGTTATTAGTATTTCAATGGGAAGTGTGGGTCTGCTTTTGGCTGATGAAATAGGATTGTTGTATTTGTTGTTGTTGTGTGCTTTCAAGTCTTTTCAAACTTAGGTTGACCCTGAGCGAGGGCCGGGTAAATGACCTTGGAGGGCCGCATCCAGCCCCCGGGCCTTAGTTTGAGGACCCCTGGTCTAGAATCAAAGAGTTGGAAGAGACCTCATGGGCCATCCAGTCCAACCCCATGCCAAGAAGCAGGAATATTGCATTCAAAGCACCCCTGACAGATGGCCATCCAGCCTCTGTTTAAAAGCCTCCAAAGAAGGAGCCTCCACCACACTCCGGGGCAGAGAGTTCCACTGCTGAATGGCTCTCACAGTCAGGAAGTTCTTCCTAACGTTCAGATGGTATCTCCTTTGTTGTAGTTTGAATACAGTTTGTATACAGGGTTGCTGTAGGTTTTTTTCGGGCTATATGGCCATGGTCTAGAGCAGGGGTCCTCAAACTATGGCCCGGGGGCCGGATGCAGTCCTCCAAGGTCATTTACCTGGCCCTCACTCAGGTTCAACCTAAGTCTGAAATGACTTGAAAGCACACAACAACAGGGTCAGCCAAAAGTAGGCCCACACTTCCCATTGAAATACTAATAATTTTATATTTGTTGAAACTGTTCTTCGTTTTAATTATTGTATTGTTTTAAGTGTTTTTTGCACTACAAATAAGATATGTGACGTCCTTCTTGTTAGCTATTCTCACACTCCTTCAATCTCTGATTAATTCAATTTTTTTCCAAATTATAATCCGGCCCTCCAACAGTTTGAGGGACTATGCACTGGCCCTCTGTTTAAAAAGTTTGAGGACCCCTGGTCTAGAGGCATTCTCTCCTGACGTTTCGCCTGCATCTATGGCAAGCATCCTCAGAGGTAGTGAGGTTTGTATACAGTTTGACGCCACCTGAAGCATCAGCATTCAATGCTTTGGAAACCTTGGAGCTGTAGTTTGCTGAGGAATGGGCTTTTTTTGGCAGAGAAGGCCAAAGACGTTGTCAAACTTCAGCTCCCAGAATTCTATGGTGTGAAACTGTGTTAATTCTTCGGTATAGATCAGGTATGGGCAAACTTGGGCCCTCCAGGCGTTTTGGACTTCAACTCCCACAATTCCTAACAGCCTACCGGCTGTTAGGAATTGTGGGAGTTGAAGTCCAAAACGCCTGGAGGGCCCAAGTTTGCGCATAGGTGGTGTAGAGACACCCTCAGAGTGAAGCAAAGTAGGCTGGAAGGGCAGAAAGGAAGCAGGCGGGAGAGGGGAGGTTTCTGAAGGGGAAGAAGGCGTCGCTTGGACCCGGGGACGTTCCCCGAAGGGAGTGAAGGAACCGAGGCCCCCTCCCCTCTCGCCCCTTCCCCTCCGCGGGGCGCCCTCACCATCAGGACTTTGGCCGCGTTCTCCAGCTGGGCGATCACCTCCGGGGCTCCCCCCACGGCCACGGCCGCCGCCATCATGGTCTCTCTTCAATGACGCGCCATGCGGTGCATTCTGGGAACAGGCGCCCGCCCAGCCAATCACCGCTCGCGAGGGTCGGCTGGCCAATCCGCGCTCGCGGCGGTCTCAGGAGGGAAGGCGGGCAGGCCCACTTCAGGCCTTTTCTTTTTTTGGACTTCAACTCCCAGAAGCCTCAGCTGCTTCAGGCAATGACCAGGGATTCTGGGAGATGAAGTCCAAAACACCTGAGAGACCAGAGTCTTGGAAACACCCTTCCACACAGCTGAATAAAATCCAACATTATCTGCTTTGAACTGGAATAGATGGCACAGAAGCATTCTCTCCTGACGTTTCACCTGCATCTATGGCAAGCATCCTTAGATGCAGGCGAAACGTCAGGAGATAATACTTCTAAAACATGGCCATATATCCTGAAAAACCTACAACAATCCAGTGATTCCAGCCATGAAAGCCTTCGACAATATATTAAAGCAATAGTGTGACCCACACGTTCTTGTGAAATGCTGATTATGCTTGAAATTTCTCTCTTGAGTGATACAACGATCATCCCGAATCAATCTGTCAAACTTTTGCTTGTGAAACTCAGTGGTTGCTGTCACAGGACGTCCAACTCTTTGTTTGTCATGCAAGTCAGATATTCCCACCTCAACACCTTTAAACTTACTCGCCCAATAATGCATAATACTCACTTCAACACAATCACCATAAACAGCTTGAATTCTCTGAAGAATCTCCTTTGGGGTGACACCTTCTGCTGTCAAGAATTCAATGACTGCACATCACTTAAGTCACATTGACCGACCGTCTGCGCAGGGTTCCATACTTTGCACTTTAACAACACAACCGTTCAATGCTAAGGCTTCCTGCCAAAATGGAACTGTAGAGGAGAGTCTACTGAACAAGCCAGTACCTGCCATATACCAGTACTGCCATCTGTTGAGGAGTTACGAAGGTGGAGGCATTACTTTTCATTCAACCCTCATATCTGAGTCCACACTCAGATAATGTGAGATTTTCTCCCTTGATATTCTGGGAGATAGGGCTGTGTGGAAGGGCCCTCAGATATCCCAGTTCAAAGTAGAGATTGTGGATTTTCTGCCTTGATATTCTGGGTTATATGGCTGTGTGGAAAGGCGCTTTCTAACTTGATGCAGCATCAGCACTATTTGACAGAGAAGGCTCAAGACCTTGTAAAACTACAATTTCCATGATTCTATGGCATTAATCCATGGCAGTTAATGTGGTGCCAAATTGCATTAACTCTGTCAGGTATGGGCAAACTTCGGCCCTCCAGGTGTTAGGAATTGTGGGAATTGAAGTCCAAAACACCTGGAGGGCCGAAGCTTGCCCATACTTGGTGTAGATACACCCTTTGTTAATGAGTACTTTACCTCAAAGGCTAACTGATTCTAAACCAAAAAGTAATTACTGCACTTTGTAGGCTATCGAAGGCTTTCATGGCCGGAATCACTGGGTTGTTGTTTGTTTTCCAGGCTGTATGGCCATGTTCCAGAAGCATTATCTCCTGACATTTCACCCACCTCAGGGGTTGTGAGGTCTCTTGGAAACTAGGCACAGATATATAAAACTCATTTGCCTGGTTTCCAACAAACCCCCCAACCTCTGAGGATGCCTGCCATAGATGTGGACGAAACGTCAGGAGAATATGCTTCTGGAAAACTGCCCTACAGCCCAGAAAACTCACAGCAACCCACTTTGTAAGTGTTGGCCTTCTTTGCATCCTAATGGTCTCCCTGTATTTGAGACTGGACATGCTTTACCAATTGCAGTAGGAGAACACGCCAGATTACAACAGATAGTAAACAAGTAGCTAATACTCCAGAAGGCAGGATCAAAATTACAAATGACCATAACAGACTAAAGCGTTGAGCCAAAACTAACAAAATGAATTGCAACAACAACAAATGTAAGATACCTACACCTAGACAGAAAAAAAATCAAATGCAAAGAAACAGAATGAGTGACACCTGGCTTGACAACAGTCCATGTGAGAAAGATCTTGGAAGTTTGTGGAAAACAAGTTGAACATGAACCAACAGTATGATGCAGCAGCTAAAAAAACCAATGGGATTTGAGGCTACATCAAAAGGAGTATAGTGTCTAGATCGAGAGAAGTCATGGTGCCTCTCTATTCAGCTTTGGTTAGACTTCACCTGGAATACTGTGTCCAATACTGGGCACCACATGTTCAAAAGAGACATTGATAAGCTGGAATGTGTCCAGCGGAGGGCAACTAAAATGATCAAAGGTGTGGGGAACCATACCCTATGAGGAGGGTCTTAAAGAGTTGAATATGTTTAGCCTGCATAAGAGGGATTGAGAGGAGACATGATAGCCATGTATAAATATGTGAAAAAATGTCATAAGGAATAGGGAGCAGGTTTGTTTTCTGCTGCCCTTGAAACTAGGACTCAGAGCAATGGGTTCAAATTACAGGAAAGGAGATTCCTTCTGAACATTAAGAACTTCCTGACCATACAAGTTGTTCAACAGTGGAACTCTCTGTCTCAGAGTGTGATGGAAGCTCCTTCCTTGGAAACGTTTAAACAGAGGCTAGGTCTGTCAGGGATACTTTGATTGTGCTTTTCCTGCATGGCAGGGGGTTGGACTAGGTGGCCCATGTGGTCTCTTCCAACTCTATTATTCTATGATTCTAAGAGATCCTTCACATGTTGTTGGATTGTAACTTCCATCATCCACCACTATTAGCTGTGATGCCTAGGGCTAATTGGAATTGCAGCCCAATAATACCTCAAGGACTTCATGTTCCAAATTCCAGGGATCCAGCAATGTGACTGACTCCAAAGGCAATACACAACATGCACGCGCCTCCTTTTTTAAGATTTAAATATATTCATGCCTACAAGCTAAGTAGCATGGCTTTCTCAATCTTCCCTTGTTTTGTCAGCAGGACTAGTTTCAAAGAGCCAACTAAATGCTTCCAAGTTGTGTTGATAGCATAAGACCATCACGCCTAAAGAAGAATTTGCCAAGGGTCATTATGCAAGGCAGTGAGAAGGCTCCAGATTTTGTGGCACTTACACAGACGGGAAATGATGGGATTTAACTGGGTTGTAGGTTTTTTCGGGCTATATGGCCATGTTCTAGTGGCATTCTCTCCTGACATTTTGCTTGCATCTATGGCAAACAACCTCAGAGGTAGTGAGGTCTGTTGGAACTAGGAAAATGGGTTTATATATCTGTGGAATGACCAGGGTGGGACAAAGAACTCTTGTCTGTTGGAGCTAGGTGTGAATGTTTCAACTGACCACCTTGATTAGCATTTGATGGCCTGGCAATTGTTTGGTGTGTCTTGTTAGTGCCTGGGGCAACCTTTTGTTGTTGAGAAGTGATTATATGTCCCTGATTGTTTCCTCTTTGCTGTTTTGCTGTTGTAATTTTACAGTTTTTTAATACTAGTAGCCAGATTTTGTTCATTTTCATGGTTTCCTCCTTTCTGTTGAAATTGTCCACATGCTTATGGATTTCAATGGCTTCTCTGTGTAGTCTGACATGGTGGTTGTGAGAGTGGTCCAGCATTTCTGTGTTCTTAATATGCTGTGTCCAGGTTGGTTCAACAGGTTCTCTTCTAAGGCTGACTTCTCTGGTTGAGTTAGTCTGCAGTGCCTTTCATGTTCCTTGATTCGTGTTAGGGCAATGCTGCGTTTGGTGGTCCCTTGTCCAAACTGCATGGTATACGGTAGACCCCTGCAGAGGTGAGAGGATTCCTCTTGTCCTTTGCTGAACGTAGCATTTGTTGGATTTTCTTGGTGGGTCTGTAGAGTTTGTAAATTGTGTTTCCTCATCAGCTTCCCTATGTGGTCAGTGGTTCCCTTGATGTATGGCAAAAACACTTTTCCTCTGGGTGGATCTTTGCCTTTACTCTCGTGGCTTGTTCTCAGTCTTGCAGCTCTTCTGATGTCTGAGGTGGAGTATCAATCAGTCTGTAAAGCCCAGTTTAGGTGGTTCAGTTCATCTTGGAGGAGGTGGGGTTCGCAGATTCTTTTTGCACAGTCTGCTAAGGCTTTAATGGTGCTTCTTTTTTGACTTGGGTGATGGTTGGAGTTTTTATGTAGATATCTGTGTGTGTGTGGGGGGGGGGGGTTCTGTAAACTGTATGACCCAATTGTTGATCTGGTTTACGGATAGTTTTGAAATGATTAATATCCCAGAGTAAGGGCCCTTCCAAACAGGTCCTATATCCCAGGATCTGATCCCAGGTTTTCTTATTATCCCAGGTTATCTGGTAGTACAGACTCATATAATCCAGTTTAAAGTAGAAAACCTGGGATCAGATCCTGGGAAATTGGGCATGTCTGGAAGGGCCCTAAGAAATACTTCTGATAATTTCCTAACGCTGCTTGCTTAGGTCTTTCTTACCACTAGATGGCTCTTTTTAACCATCAATAGCAAGTTTAATTAGCACTCCATGTTACAAACGATCATACTTTATTTTACAGCAGAGGTGGGAATCATGAGACTCTGCAGATGTTTTTGAACAAGTCCCAGCAGCACTAGGACTTCCAGCATGACTATGGTAACCTTCTGCAGAAGTAAGGAGCCCCCGGTGGTGCAGTGGGTTAAACCCTTGTGCCAGCAGGACTGAAGACCGACAAGTTGTAGGTTTGAATCCAGGGAGAGCGTGGATGAGCTCCCTCTGTCAGCTCCAGCTCCCCATGCAGGGACATGAGAGAAGCCTCCCACAAGGATGGAAAAAAAATCAAAACATCCAGGCATCCCCTGGGCAATGTCCTAGCAGACAGCCAATTCTCTCACACCAGAAGTGACTTGCAATTTCTCAAGTTGCTTCTGACATGAAAAAAAATTCAGTAAGGTTTGCTACTATCCATTATTCCTTGTTTCCACGGTTAAGTGTGTAGATATGGGGAATCATACTCCGTTCCAAATGCCAGAACTGTTTCCATCCTAAAAACATTTGTTGTTTATTTATTCCTTTATATATGTTTCTTGGCCTGTTTTTAAAGAAAAGGTTGATCACACTTTTGACACTGAAATGTCATTAATCTTAACAGAACTTGTGCTTTGGGTTTTTTCCCCCCTTTTTTCTCTCACTTCAGGAGTTTTACAATAAATCTGCCACCAAGTTTGTAAAGCTCTCTTTGCATAGTCACTTATACCAAGAATGATCTCAAAGGCCTAAAAGGTGCCCATGCAACCATGCAGGCAAACATGACCAGTAGAGTCCATGGACAACAGGCTTTTCGGTATGGAAAAATGGAACAAGAGCACCTCCCCATGGCCAGAGTTGAGCATTGCCTCCAGACGCTGGAGATGGAAAGGGAAACCTTTGCCTTTGTTTGTACTGTATGTCGTTGGTATAATATACTAGCCATCCCCTGCCACGCATTTCTGTGTATATGTGTTTTGTGTGTATATATATGTGTATATGTGTGTGCGTGCGTATTTGTGTATATGTGTTTATATGTGTGTTTGTGTATATATGTGGTTTTGCGCATGCGTTGTAATGCATTTTTTGTTTTTTGGCTCTTTATAATAATAATAATAATAATAATAATAATAATAATAATAATAAAACTTTATTTGTACCCCGCTACCATCTCCCCAAGGGACTCGGTGCGGCTTACATGAGGCCAAGCCCACAATACATCAATAAACAAAACATCAATAAACAAAAGCAATAACAAAACAATCAATACAATACAATTCATATAAATCACATAAACAAAAAATAAACAATCAATGGTCAACAGTGACACACAAGTAATTAAAACCAATGGCCGGGCCAAATGTAATAGATTAATATTTAAAAATAATGCTGACGTGAACAAGGTAGGATATAACTGGGATAGGATTTTCAGAGAGAAATGAGGGAATGCAGTCAGTCCTAAGTCAGTGGTAAAGGGCATATTGCTGAGAGTTTTCCTTATTCTGTGAAGGCACACTGGAACAACCATATTTTCAGGCTCCTCCTAAAGACTGCCAGAGATGGGGCATGTCTGATGTCCCTGGGAAGTGAGTTCCAGAGTCGGGGGGCCACCACCGAGAAGGCCCTCTCCCTCGTCCCCACCAATCGCGCCTGCGAAGGAGGTGGGAGCGTGAGCAGGGCCTCTCCAGATGATCGAAGAGATCGTGTGGGTTCGTACACAGAAATGCAGTCACGCATTTAAGTCCCTTCCACTGTGTTTTTCTATGTTTGTGTGACTGATGGCCACTCCTTGGCCTGATAGGTGTATTATGTCCAAATTTTGTGTCAATTCGTCCAGTGTTTATTGAGTTATGTTAATTCCACAAATGAACATTGCATTTTTATTTATATAGAAAAGGCATTGAATGTTTGCCTATATATGTATGTACTCTGAGTCCCCTCAGGGAGATAGAGCGGAATATAAATAAAGCGTCTTAAGTTGGCTTTCTTAAGACATGGAGGGTCTAGGGATAGTCAGATAGAGAGATAATCTATGTTCTTCATTGGCGCATTACAGACTTTCACAATTACTTCCAATCTTTTTATAGACCAAAAGAACACAAAGAGGCTTTTTGGATTTTCAATTTTTTATATATATAATAATAAAATTGTGCCAGCAGAAGCTTTTGAAAGGCAAATGATAAATAAATAACAGTTAAACTGAGTTCCTGAGGAAGAACCTACCACATAAAAGAATGTCAGATAGATGTAAATATAAAAACATGGCATTATTATATAAAAAGTAGTAATACTGCATCTTTCATAAACTGCCACAACACAAGCACTGCATATCTCAGAACACTCCTTTCATACAAATGTAAACAAATACACAATCATTTATTTAGTTTAGCCTGATGGATTTACAGGTGTTCTTGCTTTAGATATCTAAGTAATGGGTAGGATATGATAGGCTAAAATGTTAAGAAATAATATGTGGAATAACATAGGGGGGGAAAGAAGCCACAGATTTAAAAACTTAAAAACAAAGCAAAAACAGTGGAATATTGCCCTCAAATATTATTGCAATCAACCATTTAAAAATAGGACTGTTAAACTGATCTGAATCAAGGACTTGGGGGGGAAACTATTTAGGCATATATAGAATATAAATGTAGATACTTATGGCTTAATTATCTTTAGTATTCCGTTATTTTGAATAATCCTTATGTTAACATAGCTAATAAAAATGCATATTTTAAACAGTTTAAAAAATATTTTAAAGTATGCTTGTATTTTGATAGAGATGAAGAATTAGTGTGGTCTATCATAATACATAACAATATAATAGACCAAGAATAATGGAGACCAGCGTTTTGGGTAACTTACTTAGACCTCTAAGGCTGCAATCCCAAAGATATTCATTTATATGTATGCATGGTTAACATATGGAGCCAAGGTGGTGCAATGGGTTAAACTCTTGTGCTGGCTGAACTGCTGACCTGAAAGTCAGCGGTTCAAATCTAAGAGGGAGTGAAATCCCATCTGTCAGCTCCAGCTTCCCTTTGTGGGGACATGAGAGAAGCCACCTACAGGATGACAAAACATCTGGGCATCCCTTGAGCAATGTCCTTGCAGACAGCCAATTCTCTCACACCAGAAGCGACTTGCAGTTTCTCAAGTTGCTTCTGACATGATTTTAAAAATGGTTAAAATAGGCCTGTTTGTCTAAAAAAAGATAAAACAATTCACAATTTCCAGAAGCCCCAGAGCACTGTCAGTCGTTGTATCAATATGTTTATTAATAATTATCAATATTATGTAATCATGTTATTGCAAGGTATATACCCCAGGAAAACAGTTTTCCTACCATTTCTCTTACTCTGTTGAAACAAGTGAAGACAGTGCCTCTCTATAGATTAAAAAAAAAATACTTTCGCTTAGGGTTTGGAAAAGTCAATTTCTTTGGACTGGAATTCCAGAATCTCACAGCTAGTAGAGTCTCAGGAATTAACAACTTGGGTAATTCTGGAGTTCTGTTCCCTGCTAAAATATTTTTTCTAGCTGTGGGGGTTTATCCTGTATGTATAATGTAAGCCTCCAAGAAGCAAACATGCAAGATGTACCGACATATCTTTATGTCCCCAAGGAATGCCTATATTTTGACCTTTCTATGAATTGCCAAGGGCAACTATGTGTTGTGATTTGCCACCATAAGATATACTCATGTCTAAGAATAAAATTTTAATCAAAAAAATCAACCCCTCAAAACTGGGTTGATTTATCCATGCACTGCAGTATTAGTGTTTGAATCATAGAGTTGGAAGAGATCTAATGAGCCATCCTGTCCAACCCCCTGCTAAGAAGCAGGAAAACTGCATTCAAAGCACCCCCGACAGATGGCCATCCAGCCTCTGTTTAAAAGTCTCCAAAGAAGGAGCCTCCACCACACTCTGGGGCAGAGAGTTCCACTGCTGAACGGCTCTCTCAGTCAGGAAGTTCTTCCTAATGTTCATATGGAATCTCCTTTCTTGTAGTTTGATAGGGTTATTATGTTTTAATTATGTAGTTTGATGGGGTTATTATGTTTTAATATGTTTAATGGTCTTAAATTGTATGTCTATTGTTTCTAGTGATTTTATGTTATATTTTATATGTTTTTTATAATGAGGGACTGAATTTTTGCCTAGATGTATGTTGTACGCCACTCTGAGTCCCCTGAGAAGAGCGGGATAGAAAGGAAGTAAATAATAGTAATAATAAAATAACTTATACATGAGTATATACAGTAGTTGCCATAACAGAAAGGTACATCCGGGACGCCTCTATAGCTCAATAGCGACACCCAAGCTTTATTCTTATGGTCCAGTGGTTCTCAACCTGGGGTCCCCAGATGTTTTTGGCCTTCAACTCCCAGAAATCCTAACAGCTGGTAAACTGGCTGGGATTTCTGGGAGTTGTAGGCCAAAAAGATCTGGAGACCCAAGGTTGAGAACCACTGTATATGATCAATGCCTAATGTCACTCACTGAAGGGTATCTTAAAACTCTGGCCCAAGATAATGACTACTGGCTGGAGTAATGAATATTGGTTAGGAGAAGACCCAGCGGCCTGACAAAAGGCAACGCCATCGGTTCAACATATTCCAAAAAGGTACATATTGTCACTGAATCACCACCCTTTGCATTACTGATCAGAGGAATCCTATCAATTTAAGGACATAAGGCTCCTGAATCAAATTTAAGGCACAAGAGGTTCGCAAGTTATTATCTATATACTTTCTATACATTTTCACAATGATCATATGTATGAATACTATATGGTGACTTTCAAACAACTGAACACTGCATCTCATGTACTATAAGAATGTGCTGTAGGTATTGGCCACGGATTTATTTTTTTAAATGTTCTGTGATTTACCCTTCTTTGGGAGGATAAATATTCTGTCAAAACAAGATAATCAATAAAACTAAACTATCTCTTCCT
Source organism: Anolis sagrei ordinatus (assembly GCF_025583915.1). Lineage (NCBI taxonomy): Eukaryota > Metazoa > Chordata > Lepidosauria > Squamata > Anolidae > Anolis > Anolis sagrei. Next base: position 253,081,147 of record NW_026846588.1, on the reverse strand, counting down.
CTTAAACAAGGCATGGGCAAACTTTGGCCCTCCAGGTGTTTTGGACTTCAACTCCCACAATTCCTAACAGCCTATGGGCTGTTAGGAATTGTGGGAGTTGAAGTCCGAAACACCTGGAGGGCCAAAGTTTGCCCATGCCTGTCCTATACACACACCACCAATCCCTTAAATTAGAGCTTTATAATTTGTTTTAAAAACATGTAATGGTGGCACACAATCAGAACAGAAAAACCATCCACACAATACCACACAATACATTATCAGCACACACGTTCCAAAGGTCCAAAGTTGTAGACCCTCAGTTTTTAAAAAAATGGATACACAGGGCCTGCCTGTGAATGGCAAGAAAAAGGTCATTTCAAACCCAAAAAAGCCCACCCCAGTCACAGCTCATGCACCATTCTCCACACCAATCGCTGAAATCACACTCTGACTGCCCCTTGCTCACACTCTGATTACACGAAATTCCAAAAATTGTTTTTAAATTGGAAATAAAGCAGCTTCAAAAAAATTGTCTCAGGATTTTGAAATTGCGGAAACATACACACAAAAGATTATGGCGCGGATACAATTGGCACCAGTACACTTAGGACATTCAACAGTGGACATTTCTCTCTCTCTTATTAAACATTATTGCACAGAGACCTTTAATTACACGTTCTTCAATCTTAAATGTAATTTCCTAAAAAGTGTGACGTAAGTGCGATGGATAATTTTTTAAAAAATGGAGAAAAGAATTAACAGCAGCATGATTTGTCAAAGTTAATCCCTATAGTTTAGTAGGAAAGACGCAACCCTGCTATAAACAAAAATAAGTGCTCTTTGCTTACTTGAAACAAAAAAAATAGCAAGATGCTGTGGAAGCCAGTAAATGTTCAGCATATGCAATATACTAACTTATATGGACATGTTGGTTAAGAAGGGGGACAAGCTCACACTTGGAAATTATAGTAAATTGCCAGATTTCAAGTGAACTCTTCAATATAGGTATTTACATTATTAAGTGGCCTAACTGGAGTCTTTAGCACTTAGAACCTTGCCTGCAAGTCTCTTGTCTCTTCAAGAGTTCTATCATTCACAAGTGGAACTTATCCCAACGAAGGGTTATATGAGGAAGACCCTACATTTGTGTATAAAGTGTTTGGTTTTTAGAAAACTCTGTAAGCAATTTACACATATACAGGTTGACAGGCTCCAGTCTGCTCCAGCCCATCTTTGCTTTCGACGTCTGAATTCTCAGACTGGCTTACTTCCACTCCAGAAGGCTTTGGGTATCTGAACGGGTATCCATTGTCATCAAAGAACCTTCGGAAAGTGAACTCATAGAAGGCATGTTCGGTATGTTTGCCACTAGAAGAAGTCTGTGGATCCCATGCCCTGGTGCTGTCTTCACTAGCGTCGTCCCAAGGATTGTCTTCCTCAATGGGGTCAAAATTGGAGGTGTCCATCGGGTGGCTGATCTTTGGGACGTAGGGAGCGGGCTGCCTGCGGATGTCCATCGAGAAGTCCATGGAGGCAAAGAAAGGATGAGCCTTGATGTCGTCTGCCCCATTTCTTCCAAGCCTGTCTTCAGCAGCACAACACAGTTTTGTGATAAGGTCGCTTGCTTCAGGGCTTAGCTTGACCTGGGAGGGAATGTGTAGAGTGTTCTCCCAGTTTATCACCTGAAGAGTCAAAATAGACCGTTAGCATACAATAATATTCCTTCTGAAATACAAAACTTCCCAGTGCAAGACAAGCTGCAAGTCATTTTCGTTACCCTATGAGGTTAGCTGCCCTATAAGGAGAGGCTTAACGGGACTGGGTTTGTTGAGTTTGGAGAAGAGAAGATCCGAGTCCCCTTTGGGGAGATGTTGGATGGTATAAATAAAGATTATTATTATTATTATTATGAAGGTTAAGACGGGACATGATAGCCATGTTTAAATACATTAGAAGACATTACACTGAGGAGTGAGTAATTGTTTTCTGTAGCTCCAGAGAATAAGACACAGCACAACCTTAATCAAACCTTAAGATAAGAGTCCACTTAAACATTAAGAAAAACTGTTTGATGACAAGAGTTGATTGACAGTATTATTATTATTTATTTATTTATTTCAAACATTTGTACCCCGTCTTTCTCAATTCCCGGGGGGGGGGGGGGCTCAGGGGGCTTACAACAGGCAACAAATTCAATGCCAACACATACATCATAACAATATAACACAAGTTAAAACATTAAATTATACAATATCAATTTAAAACATTATTAAGAACAACAATATAGCTGCATCCTAGTTCAATTCAGTATAATATGCTTCTTTCTCTTGAGGTTATTTAGTGGAGGCTGGATGGCCATCTGTTGTGAGTGCTTTGATTGTGTGTACCTGCATGATAGGTAGTTAAACTGGATGGCCATTATGTTCTCTTCCAACTTTATGATTCTATGAAATCACAACTTAAGAGGGCTTTAGCATAGCTCATTAATCACCAGCAGCAATAGATCACACCAATTGAAAGGTTGGCAGTTAGAAGCGTGGGTCGGGTGAGCATGCAGCTTTCAGCCCAGCTCACTTTTCACCTAAGCAGTTTGAAAACAGCTATGAATAGAGAAATTAGGCACTGCTTAAGCGGGGAAGTATTTTACAGCACCATAAAAAGGAAGTACCAGAAAATGCTGGTGATCAAAGAAAGGAGAAAGTCTGTGATCAAGGGCTGTTCGTCATAGGGAATGGAGCGACAACACCCCCCTGTGGCCGGAATTGAGCAGAACCTCCTGGATGCCGAAGTTGGGGAAAATGCCAACATATACCTCTAATAATATTAATAATAATAAACTTTATTTATACCCCGCCACCATCTGCCCAAAGGGCGGCTTACATGAGGCCAAGCCCAGCGATACATTACAGCAACATAAAATATAAACAACAAAATAACATCACAATAAAAAAAATAAACCAATCAAGTAAAATAAAAAGTACAAAATAACATAATGGAAAATAAAACACAGTGGGCGGGCCAACTCTATCTGTTGTCTGTCCTGTCTGATTAACGGCACTGAATGTTTGCTGTGTATATGTTCTGTGATCCACTCTGAGTCCCCTTCAGGGTGAGAAGGGCGGAATATAAATGTTTTAATAAATAACTAGGTACTTTGATCCCAACAGCAATTCTGCTTCTAGTTATGCTTCCTACATATTATTTTTCTATGTTGCAAAGAGAAAGCAACTGAAAATAGCAAACAACTGCATTGCTCCATGATCGGTGAAATCAATTGCATATTATTCCGTTCTGTCCCTGTGTTGACTCACATCATAATCCTGGAACCTGGGGAAACAATGCTACTATCTTGTGCTCTTCACAGAAGAGTGGGAACCAAAAGAGTGTGACATATCAAGTCAAATTACTCTCTTAAGGACCAAAATTATTTCTAAGCTTCAAAATGGTATTAACTAAAAAGGCAAAAAGGAGTTCTGATACTTAATAATATGGGTTATTTCAAAGACTAAGGGATTTTTAATAAGTAGTCATTCTATGTCAGGCATGGGCAAACTTTGGCCCTCCAGGTGTTTTCGACTTAAACTCTCACAATTCCTAACAGCCAGTAGGCTGTTAGGAATTGTGGGAGCTGAAGTCCAAAACACCAGAAGGGCCAAAGTTTGCCCATGTCTGTTCTATGTCCATACAGATAACATTTGGATTATATTCTAAGGAGCAGCAATATGTATGAGGAAGTTCATTGTTAGACTTATTAATAATCATATTTATATGCTGAAAAATATTATTTGAATTACATTGTAATTGTAAACAGACCAAAGACCTACTGACTCCAGTTTTTAGTTCTTCAAATGTTAGCCTTTCTTCATAATGGAATTAGTTGCTCTGGCCCCTGATCATTTTGTTAGTTCTCTTAAGTGCCTTTTCTAAATCTAAAATATCCTAGTTGTGACTGTAATTTTTAAAAACCATTTTTCTGTCCAAAACCATGTCTTGCCCAAATCTTTTAGTTACTTCAAGTCTGATTATCAATTTAGGAGAACGATGGAAAGAAGAGGAAAGACCAAAATATATGTTTTGATGTAACCTTCCCCCCACGGGTCTTACAATTTATATAATAACAATCGAGATGAGATGGATTTACCTTGAGCTGGGTTTCTGTGGGTGAAGGAGCCAGGAAGGGGGGCTGCCCTACTAGCATCTCAAAGAGAATCACACCAACGCTCCACCAGTCACAAAGCTGAGTGTAGCCTGAAAGGTAAGCAAGAAAAGCATACTATATGGTTCAGAAGAACAAGTTTATATAGAAAGTTTTCTGCTTTTTGTGGTTAAAGGCTTTCATGGCCGAAATCGCTGGGTTGTGTATTTTCTGGGCTGTATGGCCATGTTCCAGAAACATTCTCTCTGGGCATTATTCCTGCATCTATGGCAGGCATCATCAGGAGTTGTGAGACCTCACAACCTCTGAGGATAGCTGCCATAGATATAGGTGAAACATTAGGACAGAATGCTTCTGGAACATGGCCATACAGCCCAAAAAACTTACAACAACCCAATCACTACATAATTCCACAGATAAAAAAGTAGAAAAACATCCAAAGTTGTCAACCTCAATCATTCCTCCTGAGAGTAACGTTCACTTAAGAGAAGATCAGAATTAAAATAACCAGTCTCATCCAACAGAGATGGGAGCCACCTACCTTTGCGCAGCAGTACTTCTGGTGCAATGTAATTTGGAGTGCCAACTAATGAATGAGCTAAACATCTTTGATGCTGCTTTTTGGCTCTCTGTTCCAAGGTCTTCAATCTGTCTCCACACCTACAGTTAGATACATCATCCCAAAGATCACTTGGCTCCATGCTGTCCTGCCGGATATGGCTCCCTTTCAAAAGAGGAGAAAACAAGAAGAAAACAAGTATGATTATGTGGGAAGGTTACATAAAAGATCTTTCCATTGGGCAATTGGGCTCATCTTTAAGCTAGCAAGGCGGATAAACTGTTAGTTCTCAGCTCATTTCAGGCTCTCTAGTTTCTCTAGTAGAGGTTTTTATTTATTTTATTTATTTTGCAATTGTGTATACAATTACTTACATACTCTCAAACACTTCTGTTTCTAAGCAGCTTGGTCTTAATTACCACAAAAGTCTACCCTGTGATCATCTGCTTTTATCCAAAAGTCTGTCACTAAGCTAATTCAAGTCATTCTTTGCTCTGACCACCTTATATCATCCCAATAGTGTGTGTCATCTGCACCTGAATCTAAAAGATTCTTTGTCTTTACCATTAACACCTTTCTTGCGTTTGTTCCCTCATTATCTCTCCACTCTTATATTCTAGCACATGGTCTTCTTTACTACTCTTAGATATCTGTAAGCTCCCAAGAACTTACTTAAATGACAACCTTTGGTCATTTAAAAATGTTTTATTGTATTTCTATGTTTGGTCATTAGTTGACAGGTGGGCTAAAATGCCTATAAAATAATAATAATAATAATAATAACAATAATAATAACAACAATAACAATAATAATAGTAATAATAATACAGTAGACTCTCGCTTATCTGACATAAACAGGCCAGCAGAAAATTGGATAAATGAAAATGTCGGATAATACAGAGTCTCCTACTGTTACCCATCCAATGTGCCGTTAGACACCTAGCATACTAACAACAGGGACTCAAAGGGTTAAAGCAAGGCAATGCCTCAGGGCTAGAGTGGCCCAGCAGGAAGAGGAGCGTGGAAATCAGAGATGGGAGGGAGAACGCTTCAGCTTCCGGTCCTGCCCCTTTTCCCCCTTTCCTCCCTCCTCCTTCCCCTTGTCTTGCCTTTTTCACTTATTGGGAATGGAGAGAGAGTTGGGGAGCACTCCTTTAATTGAAGGGGAAATGCTGGGGGAAATAAATAGGGGGCATCAGATAAGAGCGTCGGATAAAACGGAATGTCAGATAAGTGACAGTCGGATAAGCGAGACTCTAATAGTATAGGTTTATATAGCATTATTAATAGTAGCATTATTTCAGTTTCACAATCTACTAGGTTTCACTGAATGGGTATTGGATCACCAGTGATTTGGATCCCATCAAAGCACCAAGAAATCAATGAGGCATTACTGAGCAATGCAGCATGTTCCAAGCCAACTTTTTGTAATTGTGTTATTGGGATCTTGTATGTGGAGATTTCATTCAGATGTTTTGTCAATCCTTCAGAACACCGATAATCACCAGCCCTATATCTGTCTCCTCCTTCAAAAAGTACTGGATCTCAATTGGTAGATTTCAGTAATGTTTTCTTTCTTTTTATTTTCAATGGCTCCCCATGGGATTGGCACATTTATTTTCAAATCTCCTTTTTTTGCAAACAAATTATGTATGGCATATTATGTTATAACTGTTTATTAGTCTGAATGATAAAATCTCATAATTAAAAATATATATCATTACCACCATGAGGAGAGGCAGGTAAGAAATAATATATTTATAATGATATTATAATTTGCAAAGACTCTGGCACAATCCAGTAAAGGTAATCCCAGTGGTCATCGGCACACTGGGTGCAGTACCTAAAGACCTTGGCCTGCACTTAAAAACAATCAGCCCTGACAAAATTACCATCTGTCAACTGCAAAAGGCCACCCTACTTGGATATTTGTCGATACATCACACAATCCTAGACATTTGGGAAATGTCTGACGTGTGATCGAATACAAAAGCCAGCACAGTGATCTTGCTTGCTGTGTACTAATCTTGTTGTGCATCAAATAATAATAATTATTTACAATTATGATATTTTTATTGGTTTTACCTATTATTAGCTGCCCTTAGTTGTATGTAAGCACCAACCCTTATCTCCTATTTTTACTAAAACTAACCATAAATATGTCAATGAAATTGACCTACATTCTTGTGCTGTTTACCCCGACCCCATCTCTTGCTCTTCCTTCTGTCTTTTGTTCCTCTCTTCCCTGTGTCAAACGTTTTTGTTAAACCTTCACAATGTCATTGAAAAGTCCTGAGAACAGGGATGTGTTTCCTCTTAGCCTTGATGATGCAATAATACAGAAACCTCAGCATGTTATTATGAAAACAAAACATTGTTATTAAAAACATTGAAATCTGCGCACTCCCATATATGTACAAGAACAATACCTTTCTGATAATATTTTGAGTTATGTGTCCATCGGAATCCCGTGCAGAGGCCAAAGTCTGTCAGTTTGATGTGTCCGTCAAGGTCAATCAGAATGTTATCGGGCTTGATGTCTCTGTGGATAAACCCCATTTTATGCACGCTCTCGATGGCCAGTGTGAGTTCAGCAATATAAAACCGGGCTAGCTTTTCTGGGAAGACCTCCATCCGGATCAACAAGCTCATCATGTCTCCTCCAGGGATGTAGTCCATCACAAAGTAGAGGCTCTCTTTGTCTTGGAAGGAATAGTAAAGCTTAACGACCCATTCGTTGTCCGCTTCTGCCAGGATATCTCTCTCAGCCTTGACGTGTGCCACCTGGTTACGATTCAGCACATCTTTCTTCCTCAGGGTTTTCATGGCATACAAAGCATGAGTGTCCACTTTGCAGGCAAGACACACTTCCCCAAAAGCACCAATGCCCAGAGTCTTGATTTTTACAAACATGGATTTGTCCATCTTGGCTCTCTTCAGCCGATTGTAGTTGGACTCCTTCTGATAGAGGATTTTCCTCATTTGTTCCCGCTCTGCTTCACAAAGGCCAGCCTTGGTGACAAAAGGACAGGAGAAAATATGGCAAAGTGTGATTATCACACATTTTCAAAAAGCTACATATACACACATACCTTTTACAAATCATTATTTTGTATCGTTTTGTATCACCTCTACTGTTAAATCAGGGATAATGATGGGTATTATTTATCTATGCCTTTTCTTTGCAAATTTTATAATTATGTTTATGATATATTGTGTATTTCACAATAGCACTTAGCCACTGGCATGCAATGTTGCTATTCTGAAAGGGAAATGTGTAACATTCATCTCTCTGTGTGGGAATTTTGTTGGAAATAGCAAACTTCTCAAGCCTCCACTAGTTATATGTTGTGTATATAATTCAGATTGCTTACTGTACTGTAAATGTGTGCACTGGTATGCAATTTCACCTTAATTCTTTGTTGTGGGAGGGGCTACAGACCATGTGATTAGAACTGGGCTTGTTCAGGACTCAAACTCACGTCAGCATATTTTCAAATTTAATTTATTACATTTGGCCCAGCTATTTTAAAACTGTTTATATGTCACTATTGATAGTTGTTTTGTTATGTGATTTATATGATTTGTATTTTATTGATTGTTTATTAATGTTGTGTTATTGATGTTGTTTGATGTATTTTGGGCTTGGCCTCATGTAAGCTGCACCGAGTCCCATGGGGAGATGGTAGCGGGGTACAAATAAAGTTTTATTTTTATTTATTATTAAACTCAATTTTAGGACAATTCGGTTTAGACTTCACTAGGAACAGTGAAGTCTCTCCTGACGTTTTGCCTGCTTAGAGACCTCATTGGACTTTCAGACTAGACAGAGACTCTATTAGACTCTAAAACAGAGAGATGCTTTGGACTATGGACTATTGATTCTGAAAAAGATGCCCTGTGTTACCTACAGAGAAACTACTTCAAATCCTATTTTTAACTGAACTGAAAAGCAAATACAGTGTTTCCTCACTGTTCCGTTCAATTCCAGGACCACCCGAGATAAGTGAAAATCCGTGAAATAGGGATGCTATATTAATTTTAATATTTATACGTTATTTTAGCATAATGTATAAATTTAAAATCAAAATAGCGTCGCTACTTTGCAGATTTTTTTTACCCACGCTTCCTCCCATGCCTCTGGCCTTTGCACTTCCAGGGTCTGTAGAGGCCAGGGAGGCAGGCCTTCCCCGTAATGCCTCTGGCCTCCGCACTTCTGGTGTCCATGGAGGCCAGAGGCGTGCCGAGGAAGGCCTGCCTTTCTAGCCTCCACAGTCCCCGGAACTGCAGAGGGCAGAGGCGTGGGAGGCAGGCCTTCCCCTCTGCGCCTCTGGCCTCCATGGACCCCAGAAGTGCAGAGATCAGAGGTGTGGCGGGCAAGGCCTGCCTCCTGCGCCTCTGGCCTCTGCACTTCCAGGGACTGCGGAGGCTAGAGAGGCAGGCCTTCCCCGCCACGCCTCTGACCTCCGCACTTCCATGATCTGCAGAGGACAAGGAGGGCAGAGGGAGTCCCGTCCCGCACACAAGCCTCCCAGGCCCATTGTATGTAAATATTTTATATTAATTTATTATTAATATTGATAAAAAGCGCAATACAGCGAGTCCACGTAAAGCGTACCACAAAATAGCAAGGGAACACTGTACCTGTATGAAGTTTGTGAATAAACCACCTACGTTACTTTTAAAGAAGTCTACTTATTTCTGTCTTTTGAAAGCATGAGTGAAAGGCAAATATATTTTAAGGGAAAGTAGATGTTTTGGGGCAATTAAAAGGAACACTTCTGAAACTTTGCTGAATGTGTGTGTGTGTGTGTTTATGCGTGTGTTTGTGCACTGGCATATCTTTGTTCCTAACCGTTCAAAGACATACTTAGGTGCATCAGTTTAACAGCTGAGAAACCTAGTTGCCTTGCATGAATGCTAACAAATGCCATTTTTACCAAGAGGTTATGGCAGTGGTTCTCAACCTGTGGGTCTCCAGGTGTTTTGGCCTACAATTTCCAGAAGTCTCAGACAGTTTACCAGCTGTTAGGATTTCTGGGAGTTGAAGGCCAAAATATCTGGGGACCCACAGGTTGAGAATCACTGCTTTAAAGGGACATTACTAACTAGAAAAGCCTGACAAATCTCAGAAATTAAAGTTGAGATGATGACTGTACTGGTAAAAGGGCAATATGCCACAGCTTTCTTCGTATTCTTTTGTGACTGAAAGAGGTATTGGTGGAGGGAGGGAAAAATTTACATCTAGCATTACTTCAAAGTTCTAAAATATCAACTCTATACTTTTGAATGTTACTGGAAAACCATGTTCATAAGTGGGAGAAATTTATACATGACAAAAAATGGTAACCTGTGATGGAAGCGTTCTCATAATATTTGTATGTACAAAAGCAAAGATGCATGTATCACAGGCACACTTATAATTACCTTGGCCATTTCTTGCTCCAACTGCAGCCGCCGGTTCATTTTCTGCTGGTAGGTCTTTATGACATTCTCCACATGCTGCTCCATGTAGAATTTAAAGGCAAAAGGTGAGTAACTCTTAATTCGGGACTCTCTCTTTTCTTCATCCTTGCCGTTCTTCCTGACTGGCACTGGGGATGTCTGGATTTGCTTTTTATCCTTGCTTGGTTTTTCAGCTTTGGTTTTGGTTTTGTCATGTCGTTCTCCATTCTCCTCACCTTTGCTGCTGGCTGGGCTTGGGACTGCCCGCAGAGTCTGCTCCATTCCTGCACACAGGGAGTTGATATCGAACTGCTCAGAATTATTGGGTAGCAGCAAATGCTTTGGATACGGTGGTGGAGGACACCTGAGCTCCTGACTGCTATAGTCAACCTCCAGCTGATAAGTGTTAGGTCCTCCAACAGGAAGAGGGTGCTGTTCAATCATTCCTAAACCATCCATAGCTGAATTCTGTGCAGATAACCAGCCAGGATGAGTAGGACCTACAGCAGTCTGCGGTTCTGGCCTCATCACACGTGTGCTCTTCACCGGTTGGAGAATATGAGCAGATGTGACTGCAGTCATGGAATTTGGAGATGCAATGGATGCATCAGATTTGCCTGGAGGAGTTTGCCTCATGGATACTGGCATCTGCTGCTGATGGTTGTTGAAAGAATTAGTCCTGCTGGGGACACATGCATCTGGCCGGAAGGGCACATGCGACCGAGGAGATGCTTCCAAAGTTGGGTTCTGCAATGAATCACGGCGGGAAGAAGAAGAGGATGAAGAGGAAGAGGTGGCTTGCCACTGTTGAAGTTGAGAATTGTTCATATCGTAGAGGTCCATGTTCAGGCTATTTCTAGATGGTGTCAACAGACCTGGCGGTGGTGGGCTGTCTGAAAACTCGTTCGGAAATGCTGGCCCTCTACTGATCACATGCATTGGGTGAGAAGATGGCATTGGCTGCTTGTGATGAGAGTGCAACATATACAGATTAGCTGGTGCCTGCTGGAACCCGTGCCCAGAACTACTTTGAGCAACTGAGACTTTATTTGGAAGGCTTGGATACCCTCCGTCTTGCTGCAACTTGTTCTGAAAAGACTGGCTCCGCTGAATCCCATACCCAAGAGCCTCGCCCTGCACCATGACAGGCTGCCTGCTGTAGTGCGGACTGTTTGAGCCATGGCTAGCCTGGAGCTGCAAAGCCTGGCTACTATGAGTAGCCACTGAGTAATTGATCACAGAGGAATCTATGTTGGAAGGATAGGCTTTCTGCTGGTGACCGCTAGATCCACTGTGGGCACCTAAGCCAGCCGGCCTTTGCATTGGAGGATTCATGGTTGCAGGCTGTGAAGCAGAGAGTAAATAGTCCATGTATGGTCTGGGACCTTCACCAAGCATGTTAGCAGCTTCTGCCCCAAAGCCTGTCCCTTCATATGACGGGTTGCTCATTTGGTGATAGGACGGAAACGATTCACTGGATCCTTCAAAACTTGGCCTACGGCTCACATTGTTTGGCATCATGCCCTTTCCTATATAGAGATAATAAACAGATTAATGTTACGAAAGCATTCATATGAGCATATTCAACAGTGTGGAAAAACTATGTTTTACTACAAATTCTAAACAACCCAGCCAGCCTGGCTGAAAGCCATGTTGCTATAAAATTCTGGGAACTAGCAACCCTCAAAGGAACTTTTCCAAGCTTTAATTCCTTCACACGCACAAACATACATCCTCAACCCTCTGTCACCAAATAAAGTGGTCAAATAGCTCTTCCTGGTAATTTAAAACCTTGGGTATTTGGCAAAGTTTATATTTCCATTTACACCAAATTAGAAACAGGGACATGGTAAATTGTGTGCCATTCTACATCATTACACACATATTAATGGTCCACAACTCTTAAAATAAGGAAGTGAAATAGGAATAGAACCACACATACCATATATATAAGCCAAGTTTTTCAGCCCCCTTTTTAGGCTGAAAAAGCCTCCCTTGGCTAATATTCGATTCAAGGTTATTTATTATTTTACTCTGTTATTATTATTTTTAATTATTACATTTATTATTTTACTCTATTTATTATTATTGGATTATTACATTATTTTACTCTATTATTTTTATTACATTTATTATTTTTCTCCATTGCTATTATTACATTTATTATTAGCTCTATTATTTTTATTACATGTATTATTTTACTCRATTTATTATTGTTATTACATTTMCATTATTTTACTCTTTTATTATTGTTATTATTACATTTCCATTATTTTACTCTTTTATTATTATTACATTTGTTATTTTACTCAATTATTACTGTTATTATTTCATTTCCATTATTTTACTCTATTAYTATTATTGCATTTATTATTGTACTCTCTTTAATATTAYTGGAAATATACGTAAGCACATTTACATTGAAGAAGGTTAGAATAATGTTTAATCAGAGTTGGACAGTCTTATCTTAAATTACAGTTTTATGTAAATATTCAAAAACATTTAACCTACTGATGCCTCAATGAATGTAATTTAATTGGTATCTATTTTTTATTTTGAAATTTACCAGTAGCTGCTGTATTTCCCACTCTCGGCTTATATTCGAGTCAATACGTTTTCCCAGTTTTTTGTGGTAAAATTAGGTGGCTCGGCTTATATTCGGGCCGACTTATACTCAAGTATATACAGTAGTTTAAAAGTCTATCTCCAAAGTGATTTCACTGAAAACAATGGAAATTTTTCACATTTCATTTTGTGAATTCTCTTTCACAGCTTCTAATCCAAACAAGAGTTACTGCAAAACTTCTATTTCATTACATATCTCACCACATTAAATGTCTAGGAATGAAAGTAAATATTACCAAAAAGTCCCCAGGTGCAAGCCACCTATCTTTTAAAGAAAGTCCTGAAAACAGGGCCAGGAGAAGTAACAACTTACGTTCACATTCACATTGGGATCAAATCCAGATTAAACAGTCCAGAAATAGAAAGGAAACTGTAAGTCCGCTCATGCTTACCTGAAGAAGTCTGCTTAATTACACGGACTATTTGTTCATTTCTAGGGTCCAAGTATCCCATTTTGCTAATGTATTCCAAAGCTGCTTCGATGCTTCTACTCCCAGTCTGTTTGAGAGCTCTTATAGCCATCTCCTAGACAAAATAGAAATACAGACACAATGATGAGGACTTAAGAAAGGATCTGGAAAGCACAATAGTACTGAAACTTTAAAAATCTCCATATGAACCTCTTTCTGATATCTGAATAAGCTTTAATCTGTAACAATATTTTGGATAACAAATGCATATGCCCAGAAATTGAAAAAGTTATTTCTGGACTAGAAATTCCAGAATCGTCTAAAGCTTTCATGGCCGGAATCACTAGGTTGTTGTAAGTTTTCCGGGCTGTATGGCTATGCTTCAGAAGCATTCTCTCCTGACATTTCACCTCCATCTATGGTGTCACAACCTCTGAGGATGCCTACCATAGATGCAGGCGAAAGATCAGGAGAGAATGCTTCTGGAGCATGGCCATAGAGCCCAGAAAACTCAAAACAACCCAATTCCAGAATCTCCAAACAATATTACCAGTGTGGAGGACTCTAGAAATGATAGCCTAAAAAAAGTAGGGTCTGTGGGCAATATAGCAATCCCCCTTAGAAGAGGCATTTTCTATCTGAAAAAGAGAAAGGAAGGGCATTCTGACATATTTTTGTAAGAACTCCTACGTAAAAACAGTCAACATTTGGAAACACAACATGAGTGTTTTGAAACATATCAACATGCAAAATGAGCCAAGATCTTATAAACTTTTAGCATGACATAAATATTCCCCCAGTGCAGTTATTTCGGATCCTACAGTTGTGGAATTGACTGTGCAGTGGACCTCGTGGAGTTGTTGTTTTCAATTTTATGTATAGGTTCTGTAACTCCCTGCCTAGAGCTCGGCTACACTGGAATTAATGCAGTTTAACGGCATTTTAACAGCCATGGCTCTATGAGATTAGGGAAATTTTAATCTCAAGGTAAAAGTTTCCCCTTGATATTACGTCTAGTCGTGTCTGACTCTGGGGGGTGCTCACCTCCATTTTTAAGCTGAAGAGCCGGCATGGTCCATAGACACCTCCAAGGTCATGTGGCCAGCATGACTGCATTACCTTCCTGCAGAAGTGGTACCTATTGATCTACTTACATTTGCATGTTTTTGAACTGCTAGGCAGGCAGAAGCTGGGACTAACAGCAGGAGCTCACCCCGCTCCCCAGATTCGAAACACCAAACTTTCAATCGGCAAGTTCAGCAGACCATTTAGTCTTACAAGATCTTAAACCTTTGCTGCCAAAGATTGCTGGTGCCTCACCAAAATACCAAAAGTCCCAGGATTCCATACTATTGAGCCAAGGCAGTTAAAGTGGTGTCAAACTGCATTAATTCTACAGTGTAGATGCAACCCAAGAAGATTAGAACCCTCGTTGCTATCTTTCCATAAGCAGGTGAAAGCTTTTTTGTTTCAGCAAGCCTTTGAAGTCTGACTGTAAATATTTTTCATTTTACAAGTATTTAATACTCTTAACTTTTGTGTGATGCAACTTACTTTGAGTTTTGCAAGCCACTCTAGAGACTGGGAAAAGGGCAGGAGGAGGAAGAAAAACCCCCTACTCAAGGCAAATTCATCAACCACACAGATCAAAATGAAAGATAGGGCAGTGTGTATATTTGTTGAATATTTTGATGTATCTACATTGTAGAATTAATGCAATTTGACATAGTTTTGAAGGCTCAATTTGATGAAATCATGGGATTTGTAGTCAGTGAGGCAGCAGTGAGAAAACTAAAGACTTTGCAAAACTACAGCTTCCATGATTCCATAGAACTGAGCCATTAACAGTTACAGTGATGTCAAAGTACATTGCTTCTACAGTGTAGATGCACCCTTAGACAATACTGAAGAAAGCACAACTACTTAGACAACCTTTTTTACACTAGCATAGTGCATCAACACAATTATGGCCTAAACTCACTCTCCTAAACCAAACAAGTCTGTGTTATCCATCTAGGTGTGTTAGAAATAGGTTATCTTAAAAATAATAAAATTAAAAAAATAAAATAAAGGAAAAGGGCCATTTCTAGATGTCCTAGTCATCTGCAAACCCAATCCACACATTTTACAGAAAACCTACACACATGGATAGATGCCTACATAAAAACTCCAACCATCACCCAAATAAAAAAAGAAGCACATCTAAAGCCCTGGCAGACCATGCAAAAAGAATCTGCGAACCCCACCTCCTCCAAGATGAACCACCTAAACTGGGCTCTACAGGCCAATGGATACTCCACCTCAGACATCAGAAGAGTTGCAAGACCAAGAACAAGCCACGAGAGAAAAGAGAAAGATCCACCCAGAGGAAAAGTGTTCTTGCCATACATCAAGGGAACCACCGACTGCATAGGGAAGCTGAAACACAACATTCAAATTATCTACAGACACACTATGAAAATCCAGCAAATGCTACATTCAGCAAAGGACAAGAGGGATCCTCTCACCTCTGCAGGAGCCTACTGTATACCATGCAGCTGTGGACAAGTCTACATTGGGACCACCAAACGCAGCATTGTCCGAACACAATGATGAAAGGCACTGCAAACTATTTCAACCAGAGAAGTCAGCCATAGCTGAGCACCTGATGAACCAGCCTGGACACAACGTATTATTTGGGAACCCAGAAATGTTGGACCATTCTAACAACCACCAAGTCAGACTACACAGAGAAGCCACTAAAATCCACAAGCATGTGGACAACATCAACAGAAAGGAGGAAGCCATGAAAATGAACAAAATTTGGCTACCAGTATTAAAAAACTCTAAAATTATAACAGTAAATAAAGAACAAAACTCAAACACAGGGAACTCCAAAGAAACAATCAGGAACAGCTAATCACCTCTTAACAAAGAATTCTCGCAGGCAGTAACAGGGCACACCTAAAAACTGTCAGGCCTACAAATGCTAATCAAGGTGACCAACTGAAACCTTCACACCTAGCTCCAACAGACAAGAGTTCTTCCTCCCACCCTGGACTTTCCACAGATATATAAACTCAATTTTCCTAGTTTCCAACAGGGGAATTCAAGAATCAATCAAGGCCAGCTAACACTTCCCAACAAAGGATTCCCCAGGGCAGGGAACAGACAGGCTTTGAAGCTGCAAAGCTACTCAATGTTAATCAAGGTGGCCAACTGCAACATTCACACTTGCCTCAAACAGACCAGAGTTATTTCTCCCACCATGGGCACTCCACAGATATATAAACCCCACTTGCCTAGTTTCCAACAGACCCCTCAACCTCTGAGGATGTGGGCAAAATGTCAGGAGAGAATGCTTCTGGAACATGGCCATACAGCCTGGAAAACTCACAACAACCCAATAATAAAATCGCTTTCCAACTCTGCTCAGGAAAGAAACATACATGTATTTTATAATTCACCACTGAACAGAGCTGTCTAGAGTAGGTTGGCTGTTGCAACAGCATGACTTAGCAACCCAAGACACACTCACAAGAGAACCAAATTCTGGCAAAGAGACAAAAGGCTCCCAAATGGGAAGGGATGTGTTCTGTTCTGCTCAGAGCAGCAGTTGCACACAGCATCGACTCAGCTGCGCCTGAGATTGCCTTCTTTTATTAGCATGCTTCAGAGACATTTAAAGTCCTTTCCAGTCTTTCTTAGGAGAACAAACACATAATCGCAGCTTGTTAAAAAAAGAAACCATTGTTGTGTCACACAGAAAGCACACAGCAAGGGCAGCAAGTTAGTTTAAGGGATTTAGGGCAGGTTTTGTGCCACACAAAATACTGTCTTATAAGAAAGGGAAATGGCTTTCGGTTTGGGGGAAATGAGTAGAGGACCAATACTGCTGTCCATCAGCATCAGTTGCCTCACTCTACCTATTACCAATATATTAATTTAGGAAAGTTCTGTTACACAACTGTCTCTTTAATGGGTTTCAGCTATCAAGTAACGCAAGACAAGAGTGATTTCATTACGAGCCATGCTGAATTGGTTGAAGAAAGGAACATCTATGTTGAAGCAAAAGGAATGTCAGAGGACTGGATGACGGAAAAGACAAGGCATCGGTGATGACCCGGAGACTAGCGATCACAAGTCTGACAGTAGCAGAGTATGGTTGAGTAGGAAACACAAGCTCCAAAGTTTCAGATGGCTGTTCTTTGCTTGCTAGTAATTTCCCCCACTCATCAATAGCTTGAACAAGCGATCGATATGAAGAGGTTGGGGTTAATGGATTGTTTGGTTACAGCAATTTATTGAGCATTTCAATTAGGTATTTCAGTTACAAGCATATCCTATTTACATATCTTTAAGACACTCTCTAAACCAGTGTTTCTCAACCTTTGTAATGCCGAGACCCTCATGTTGTGGTGACCCCCAACCATAACATTAATTTCTTTGCTACTTCATAACTGCAATTTTGCTACTGTTATGAATCGTCATGTTAATATCTGATATGCAGAATGTATTTTTATTCAATGGACCAAATTTGGCACAAATACCCGATATGTCCAAATCTGAATACTGGTGGGGTTGAGGGACTGAGTTTGTCATTTGGGAGTTGTAGTTGCTGGGATTTATAGTTCACCTGCAATCAAAGAGCATTATAAATGCCACCGATGATGGAATTGAACCAAACTTGGCACAAAGAACTCTCATAACTATAACCAACAGAAAATACTGGAAGAGTTTGGTGGGCATTGACATTGAGTTTTGGAGTTGTAGTTCACCTGCATCCAGAGAGCACTGTGGACTCAAACAATGATAGATCTGGACCAAGCTTGGCACAAATACTTAATATGTCTAAATGTGCACACTGGTGGAGTTTGAGGAAAATAGACCTTGACATTTGGGAGTTGTAGTTGCTAGGATTTATAGTTCACCTACAATCAAAGAGCATTCTGAACACCACCAACGATAGAATTGGGCCAAAACTTCCCACATAGAACCCCCATGCCTTGAAGGGACTTACTGGTGCAAGCTTCTTTCCAGCCTCACACGCTCTCCCTCGTCCGCACATGCGCACCACACTGTCATGCACCGAGCATGCTTGCTCTCAGAAACAGCCCTCCCTTTGGCTGAGAGGCCAGCCAATTACGGTGGAGGAGAGCTTTTGGTGGAGGAGAGAGAGCTTTTGGTGGGATGATTCCCCTTCTGTTTCCAAAAAGGAAGAGAAGGACAGGCGGAGAGATCTTCAGTCTTCTCTGCCAAAGGGGTTCCGAAGACCATCAGAAATATGTGTTCTCTGATGGTCTTTGGTGACCCCTCTGACAACCTCTCATGACCACCCCGCCAGGGTCCCAATGCTCCAGTTGATAAATGGTTCTCTAAATTCTTTGAGAAATTACTTCTGAACTAAGAAAATATTTTCCCATTAATAACTTCCTGCACAGTTTCTTTTTAAATTAATCTATTTAATATACTGTCTTGTGTCCATTATAATTTAATCATTGTTCTGTGTAATTTAATATATGTATTTTGTAGAAATACATTTTTATAGATGAACTTATATAATGATATGTGTTTTAAGCTATGTTGTAACCCGCCTTGAGCCATGAGTTAAGAAGCAAGAGAGGATTCCTCTGTTTTGGAGAAAGATAGAGAGAGGAAGAGAAAGGAGAGTTGAGGAGCAAGAAGAGGGTGGCAGTAGCAGCAGGGCTTGAATAGCAATAGTAGTCTAAAGTTTGGAGCAGGAGGTGGGTAAATGATCTTGAGGGACTAGATCTGACCCATAGACCTTAGTTTGGGGACCTCTGCCCTACGGCAACCTTATCACAGGGGTATCTTAGCAAGATTTGCTCAAAAGGGTTGGTTTTTTTCTTTTTGCCTTCCTCTAAACTTAGAGAATGTGACTTGCCCAAGGAAGGAACACTAACAATTTACGGTATGCAGATGACGACATAGTACTAGCAGAAAATAGCAAAGCCTTTGAATGATTACTGAAGGTAGTGTGAAGGAGAGTTTACAGTAGAACATTAAGAAAACAAAATAATTGTGTTGTCGAAGGCTTTCATGACTGGAATCACTGGTTCCCAACCTTTGGTCCTCCAGGTGTTTTGGACTTCATGTCCCACAGTTCCTAAAAGCTGGCTAGGATTTCTGGGGGTTGAAGTCCAAAACACCTGGAGGGGCAAAGCGTTAGGTGACTTGGAAGTCTCTCTTCCATGAACAGCCATAGACTTTACCTATTATTGTTGTCGCCTGTCATAGCATTGCACCTAATTTCCTGGGCCCTCTACAAATTGCACTAGCTTTGGCCCGGCCTTTCAGATTGCCTTAAACAGGCAGGATTGTTTTAAATATATCTGTACTATTGTGATTTTTATGCTTATATTACCTTGTTAATTTTATGTTTATGTTGTTTACTTTGTATGTATTGATGATGTTATTTGGAAACCGCTCTCGGGGAAATAGAGCGGTATATAAATAAAGTTTTGTTCTGGTGGTGGAGGAGGAAGTTTACTTGGTGGTAGTTAATGACATGGTTAGCTATAAAGGTTTACTGATAAAATTGTCTTATGACCCACTTGGAACACCTTTTTACAAATGCCACAAACTGAGGTCAGTCCTAACACATAAGGAGGAGAAAGTTCTTCTCTAAATCTATTTATTATTTATTTATTTGTGGTATTTATATACTGCCCTTCTCAACTCCGAAGGGGACTCAGGGTTGTTCAAGTGTTGGCAACAATTCAATGCCATCAATAAAAACAGTATAAAACATCAAAATTGACCCTCCCCTGATAAAACATCACTTAAAAATAACATCACATATCACACAAGGGCATAACCATTGTCTGTAAATAGACCTGGGTCATTGCACTTTCAACTTTCACTTTCACTTTAAATATTCCGATGATGGGCTGAACGCTTGGTTCCACAACCAGGTCTTTAGCTGTCTCCTAAAGGTCAGGAGGAAGGGGGCCGATCTGGTCTCACTCGGGATAGAGTTCCACAGCTGTGGGACCACCACCAAGAAGGCCCTGTGCCTCATCCCCACCAGCCACACCGGTGAGACCAGTGGGGCGAAGAGCTGGATCTCCTTGGAAGATCTTAATTTACGAACTGGTTCATAGAGGAAGATACGTTCCGACAGGTAAGTTGGACCAGACCTGTTCAAGGATTTATAGGCTAAAGCCAGCACTTTGAATCGTGCTCAGTAGCTAATAGTCAGTGGAGTTGCCACAACAGGGAGGTTGTTTGTTCCCTGTGCGATGGCCCAGTTACAACATCTCTAAAGGGATGTTTCCCTGTGTTCTCTACCTGAATGGCCTCTACATACTGAAGACAGACAGCATTAGTCTGTTTCCCCTGTTTGGGCCTCTGCCCCCCCCCCCCAAGCCACGCTGGCAGAGGTTAAGACTTGAGCTGTTTTATATGACTGCCCAGCAACATTTTTCATTGAACAAAAAAATTAAAAAGATCCTGGTTGCCAACAAATATTTATATTTATAATCACTGGTAAAGATTGTTCAAGAGATTATGGAAATATTCCTTCTCTCCATTCCAGCTCCCCTTGAACTTAGCACATTTAAAAGAGACAATAAACTCTTTAAGATCTGGAGGAAATACATTTAATTAACAGGCACATGAATGTGCGTGCATGTGCACATCAGAGCACGCACGCACACACACTATTTTTCCCATTTGCAAAGGATGGATGACAGATGGAGGAAACAGATACAGGCTCCCTCTAGGGAGGTGGCAAGAGTAGAAGTGTGCCAGAATGGCAGCTCTAGAAGAAGCAAGATTTTGCCTTTTAAGGCAAACTCATTGTCAAAAGGAGTATTCATGGTGCAAAATATCTGGCCATCCTGGTGCTTTCAGATGACAATAAGCTCTCTCCAGCACACATAACGCTTTATATTTCTGGCCTGCTTTATCTGGATTCTATAGAAATATATTAAAAGGTCTTGCTTTTGCTGAGCAACACAGATCCATACAATGCTGAAAATTATACTTATTACATAGACAGTAGCTTATCCAACCTTCACTCATCGAATGTCCTGTATTATCCAACACAGTCTGCCCCCCACCCGGATCCACAGCTGTTTCAATACATTGCGATGTTTTGGTGTTAAGTTCGTAAATACAGCAATTACCATGTATTGAACTGTTTTTTCTGTCGATTTGTTGTGAAACATGATGTCTTGGTGCCTAATTTGTAAATTAATAACATAATTTGACATTTAATAGGCTTTTCCTTAATCCCTCCTTGTTATCCAACGTTTTTGCTTATCCAACGTTCTGCTGGCCTGTTTATGTTGGATAAGCGAGACTATGGATAAGTATACAGATACACATAACAAAACTCGTGCCTTGGAGCACTGTAAAGATCTTACTCTTTACAGTGGTCCGCCAGATCTAAAATATGGTCCACGGCCTCACAGTTCCTACACTGTTGCAACAACATTGACTGGTCTCGCGAAACCCTCTTATAGTGCCGAGGTTTATTAAATATGGTTTTCTGTGGGTGAACAGATGATGACTACTGGATGGCATATGTTCTGTATCAGAAACTACAGCTGAAGTGGTCTATCCAATGCAATTTTCTGAATCAGCACCCCAAATAACCAAACCAAATCTAAAGTTGACCAAAAACTGATTCATAGCCCTTTTGGTACTAATGTTAGAGAGTGGTCCCTGGTCAAAGTGGTCCCTGGGAACCACTGCTCTATGTTGCCCCATATACTACCCCTCTGATTTACCTAAAAGCCTCAAGACTGTCCAGCATACACACATGGACACTTTCCACACTTGGCCCTCCACATTTGTGGGTTTGACTTCCAAACATCTGATTATTTATGGATTTGCTGAATATCAAAACATCAAAATTGACCTTTCCCTGATAAAACATTAAACATTATTAAACATATCACATAAAAATAACATTACGTATCACACCATGACAAAGCCATTGTCCATAAACAGTCCTGGGCCATTGCACTTTCAACTTTCATTTTAACTTTAAATATCCCGATGATGGGCTGAATGTTTGGTTCCACAGCCAGGTCTTTAGCTGTCTCCTAAAGGTCAGGGGGGAGGGGGCTGACCTGGTCTCACTCGGGAGAGAGTTACACAGCTGTGGGGCCACCATCGAGAAGGCCCCGTCCCTTGTCCCCATCAGCCGCACCTGCGAGGCTGGCGGGGCCGAGAGCAGGATCTCTCTTGAAGATCTTAATCTACAAACTGGTTCATAGAGGGAGATAGGTTCAGACAGGTAAGTTGAATCGGTACAACTTGCGCCAAAAATTGATCACAAAGTCACACTGACAGACCTAGAGATTCCTAGAGTGATGTTCTCTCAAGTTAAAAAAGTATTTTCTTATTTGTGGTTCCCCATTTGCTGGGGGTTAGAGGGCTGACAGTATGGTTTTTGATCCCTATCATCCCTTCATGTCAGGCATGAAACATTAGTTGTTATCTGACAGTCAATATAATGGTTAGATTGCAAGACTAGGCTTGGCAAAACCCAGGTTCGTGTCCTCACTTGTCTGCAAAGAGTTACTGTAGGCCAATCACTACATTTTATCTTAACCCAACCTCATGGGATTATTGTGAGGATAATAATGGGGAAGACACCCAAGTGCACTACCATAGATATCTATGGTAGCGCAGGCAGGACTGCCATATTCCAGTTCATCAAATCTAGGCATCCTATTTGCATTTTACACATATTATTTTAATTTGCATTCTAATTCACCAATTGAAGCAATATATTGATTCATGAATTCTTGCACCACATTTCAAAATGTGTATCATTTTAGACCAACAACTGATCACACTGCAATGTTTAATGTGTTGAACTTGGCACAGGAAGATCTAAATTCAAATCTCTGGTTGTCATCGAATGTGCCTGGTGATTTCGCTACCTTTCTGCAAACCTTCCTTACAAGATTGTAGTGGAGATTTGTGTGTGTGTGTGTGTGAGGAGTGACTTGAGAAACTGTAAGTTGCTTCTGGTGTGAGAGAATTGGCCATCTGCAAGGACGTTGCCCGGGGAACTTGTGGTACTTGTGACATAAGTTCCAATGAATCATTTGGGCCACATAGTTGTGCCTCTTTTTGTAGTCTGTTTTCTTGCAGCTGCTGAGGATATGATCAATGGTTATTGTTGTTGTTGTTGTTGTTGTTGTTGTTGTTATTATTATTATTATTATTATTATTATTATTATTATTATATTTGAAACCCAACAAGATTAGTACACAGAAAACAAGATCACTATGCTGGTTGTTGTATTGGATCACACGTGTCTAGGACTATGTGATGTATTGGCGAATAATGCGTACAGATCCCAGCAATGTGGCCTTTTGCAACTGACAGATGGTAATTCTGTCAGCGCTGATTGTGTTTAAGTGTAGGCCAAGGTCTTTAGGCACTGTACCCAATGTGCTGATCACCACTGGGACCACCGTGACTGGCTTGTGCCAGAGTTTTTGCAATGGTTATTATTATTATCCTCATTCTCTCTGCTTTCATCCCATGCTACATCTTCACAATGCCTCTACGCCTTGCTGCTTGCACATATTACTGTGTTTAGTAGTATGCGCTCACTGTGCCTTCCCCTTGTGTCTGAAAGTCAAGGGCTAAGCTGTGTCTTGCAGAACAATAACTACACATTTTGCCTGATATGATGTCTCCTAGAAAGATTAGGAAATTGGGTTGTTGTAGGTTTTTTCAGGCTATATGGCCATGTTCTAGAGGCATTCTCTCCTGACGTTTCGCCTGCATCTATGGCAAGCATCCTCAGAGGTAGTGAGGTCTGTTGGAACTAGGAAAAAGGGTTTTATATATCTGTGGAATGACCTGGGTGGGACAAAGGATTCTTGTCTGCTGGAGCTAGGTGTGAATGTTTCAACTGAAATTGCTTTAAAAAAAAACTGGAATCGGGGCCAGGTGAAGGTCTAAATGGATATGGGATGCCCATGCAAAGAATCTGTTTAAAATCCATCCAAAGTGTAAGAATGGCAACTGTAAGTGAAGGCAGATTACAAAGCTAACAAATGATTAAATATTTGCCATGCATCTCTCCGACCAGAGATATGAAAACCCATTTCTCAGGAGCCTTTGTAATAACACATAAGGCTTTTGATCAACTGCATGTTCTTCCAAGAAGTATCTTCCTTTGGATCATTCCCACCCAGCCTGGTAGAACAACGATCTCTCATGGCCTAATTTGTCTGGGAAGAGGTAGCCAACAAAGACAGCATGGCCAACGACAGCCCAATTGCACAGAATGAAGGAATTAGCCATTATTGTTTGAAAAAATGTTGACACTGTCAGCAGTACTAGACAGAGCTCGATAACTTGTGGCTGGACCCAAGCATGCTGTTTTGCTGTCTGGACATGATCACATTATTAAATCCTGGTTTTGTTAATGTCAGCAGTTACCCCGAGGCATACTGGAAGGACAGGTTTCTTTAAGTATGTTGAAGCAAAGTCAATAATATAAAAAAGTTAATTTTGCCTGCTTGCAAGAATTTCTCAAGTGACCTTCAGCCAGACAACTACAGGGCAAAGTTTTGCTGAGTCTTGTTAAACCAGAAGACAAACACATCTGTTATTCCACATTGCCCTTGCTATCCTCAGAACCAATATCCACTTTGGAAGAAAGAGAAATAACATAGAACCATGCATAGAAAACAAATATAAAATCCCAATAACAGATAGACAAAGGAAATTGGATTAGAATTGATGCAAAACTCCTCATTAGCATTTCAGTCATTATTGAAACAGTTTGGATAATGTCAATTTATGGTTTTAATAACCATAATATGGCTTTTATTGTGTTTTTTTTATTCTCAAAGTCATCATGCAAGATGCTATGAGCAGATGTTGCATCTTCAAAAGTATTGTAAACATTTCTCAAATGAAGCAAGAAAATAGTATAAGGCTTTGTAATACATATGGATCAATATTTTTCACCTTTTTTAAAAGTGAGTTTTTAGACCTTTATAAACTAAATGTGTTGGAAGATACATATAGAAAACCTTTTGGAAGAGAGGAGGAAAGCGGTATTAATTTATACATGCAAAACGCAGAGAGAACATTCAAGCAGATGCAAGGGTTGCCTAATTTGTGTGTGTATGTGTCTTAAAATAACCCCATGGATTTCATAAGGTTTTCTTAGGCAAGGAATACTCAGCGGTGGTTAAATATTGCCTTCCTCTGAAGTATAGCCTACAGTACCTGCTGTTCCATGGCAGCCGCCAATTTAAGTACTAATCTTCCTTAGCTTTAAGATGGAGCACAATGTATACAACATTCCCCTCTCCCTTACCTATACATCTACCTACAACAATGTGATGCAGCAGCTAAAAAAACTAATGGGATTTTGGGCTGCATCAAAAATAGTGTCCAAGGAAGTCATGCTACTCCTCTATTCTGTCTTGGTCAGACCACACCTGGAATACTGTGTCCAGATGTGGGCACCACAATTGAAGGGAGATGTTGACAAGCTGGAACGTGTCCAGAGAAGGGCGACTAAAATGGTCAAGGGTCTGAAGAACAAGCCCTATGAGGAGCGACCTAAAGAGCTGGGCATGTTTACCCTGAAGAAGAGAAGGCTAAGAGGAGACATGATGAGGGCCATGTATAAATATGTGAGGGGAAGTCATAGGGAGGAAGGAGCAAGCTTGTTTTCTGCTGCCCTGGAGACTAGGACGCTGAACAATGGCTTCAAACTACAAGAAAGGAGATTCCACCTGAACATGAAGAACTTCCTTACTGTGAGAGCTGTTCAGCAGTGGAACTCTCTGTTCTGGAGTGTGGTAGAGGCTCCTTCTTTGGAGGCTTTTAAACAGAGGCTGGTTGGCCATCTGCCGGGGGTGCTTTGAATGTGATTTTCCTGCTTCTTGGCAGGGGGTTGAACTGGATGGCCCACAAGGTCCCTTATAACTCTGTGATTCTTTTACCTGCAGTATTTGTGTTTAATTGTATTTGGTTACAATACTAAGAAAATGTGAAGCTTCAAAGATACCACTCGGTTTATCCTGACTAATATGCACCCACCTGAACAAAAGAGTATCTTCATTCCCCCCCCCCCCATTTAAAAGTCTTTGGAAGGATTCCATACTTGAAACAAAATTCACATAATATAATATCTTATGTCAACATATTACATAATTTCTGATGCCTGTTTTGCTCGCCTGTCTGGACTGTGACCATGGCAGGTGGGAACTGAGGAAATGTGTGTCAGCAGTCTGCCTCCAAGCTCGCCAACCCCTTCCACAAACAAAATACGACTCCCCCGCCCTAAAAATAACCTACACCCACCACTGAGGATCTTGTTTTGTACTCTAAACATCTCAGCTCTAGTGTAAACACAAGGCTGATTTTGGCATCGCAATGAGTCAAGTCAGTGCAAACCAAATGCTAAAACGAATGCTAGTTCTTGTTCTGTAAGGCAGATATGAATTCAAGAAATTTCTGTATCTCTAAAAGTTAGATGTACTTTTTAAAATTCCAAGTGCATCTACCTATATGTAGTAAATATTTGCTATATTTCTAGAAAAGTAGACTTGAAAAACAGTGTTACCTGTGACTTACCAAGTGTTTTATATCTTGCACACTTAATGTCAAGACGTATTGGTTGCACAGGAGCACCTCAGAAGGAACAAATAATATCATACAAAAGCTGGCTGGCACAACCTGCGGATCACAACCAGACACAGTGAAGACATCTGCCCTTGCGCTTTGCTACTCCACTGCTGAATACGCATGCCCAGTGTGGAACACATCCCACCACATTAAAACAATGGTAATAGTAAAGGTAAAAGTTTTCCCCTGACATTAAGTCCAGTCCTGTCCGATTCTGGGGGTTGGTGCTCATCTCCATTTCTAAGCCAAAGACACCTCCATAGACACCTCCAAGGTCATGTGGCTGGCATGACTGGATGGAGAGCTGTTACCTTCCCACCGGAGCGGTACCTATTGATCTACTCACATTTGCATGTTTTCGAACCTTATACTCTGCTGTTCTCACCCCGCAGGGGACTCAGGGCGGATTACAATGTACATATGCATGGCAACTGTATTCAGTTCAATGACATAGACACACAATATATATAGACAGACACACAAAGGCTATTTAACATATCAGCTTTTTCATGAGTGTATTCAGGCCACCAGGGAAGCTGTCGCTTCACCGTCCATTTGTGACACCGATGAAGTACTTCCTCATTCTTTGCATGCTTCCTGGAGATTTTTATGGCATCGTACATTAGCCTCCCCACATAAGCGGTACCTAAATTTCCTACTTGACAGATGCAACTGTCTTTCGGGCTGCAAAGATCAACAACAAGCTACACAAATTGGTCAGAAGCTCACTCCGATCAGGACTGGCTTTGAACTCATGACCTTTTGGTCAGTAGTGATCTTAATGTAGCTGACTCCCAGCCAGCTGTGCCACAGTCCTCTGTTATCTGTATCAATTCAGAGAGACTGATGTATATATTGTTGCCCTGTTTAAACTTTTGATCTGAAGTAAAGATACTGTTACTTGCTACACAAGCCTAAGTGACACTTTATTATACTGCAGGGTATATCTTGGTTTAATAACTGTGGTAATGCTTCTGTTTATTTACATTTACCAATCTCCACTGCTCAGCAGCAAGCCAACAGTCATATAAATCCAGTTTGTTTTGATAGGTCTACTCTAGTCAGGACTAGCAATTGTATTTAGATGAATGCATATTTAGGTCTTATTGACATTCTACCATTTTCATCTAGAGACATGCTCCTTATGCCCAGCTGTCAAAGTTTAACCAAAAATAGCATCCATTCATTCACATCCATTCTCTCTCTCATACACACACTTCTGACCCTCGCTTTCAGGGCAAGTAATCCGTCTCGATAGCACTTTCTGTGAACTGCTGTGATGAGGTTATTCCCCTTCATTAGCATCGGTGATGCATTTTGCTAATTTTATCACATACACACGTTAGCCAAACATTCATTCGGCTAATGTTACATTTATAAAAAGGATCACCCGATATGACAACCATTTCAATACTCCAGCCACCAATTTAGAAGTGGCTCGTTTCTATTCATTCCCTTCTTATTGCTGCAGAGACCAATCTGGAGTATGTGTAAATGCGGTCGTGTTTACAGTTTTCCTAGGATTCAAGGGAGAATAATTCCATCAAATTGGAAGTAAAGAGAGCTCCTTCAGCTGTGTGCATAGATCAAAAGTTTGAAACTACCAGAAGCACATTAAATATGCTTTGTGGCATCTGTCTTACGCCTTGCACAAATATATCAGGCTCAACAACGCATTGAGTTTCTGAAACACTTAATTTTAACATTCACATTTTACATCCTAAATGGATATTTTTCTACCTAGTTTTATTCTGTACTGAATCACACTAGAGAAAAAAAAATCCACTTAAAATGCAGTTGCTGCAGAATTCTGGGGTTTGTAGTTTAGGGGGGAGCCTTTAACAGCCTGGAGGAATTCTGCAGGAGGCAGAAACCGGATTTTAAGTGGGTTTTTCTCTAGTGTGATGAAGTGGAAGGTCTGAGAAATTCACTAAGGATTCTGAGAAAATCTATCCAGACATCAGTCAGGCTTATGTCAAGCACTTCAGAAAAGGAATGGGAATAGATTAGGTGTCCTCCAAGGATTCCATGTTGTAAAAATGAAAACCTTTCTGTTCATCTTTAGCATTGTGCGCCATACCCTTCTATGAATAAACATCTTATAAAACAGTGGTTCCCAACCATTTTTGACCAGGGACAACTTGACCAGGGACCACTTTGATCAGGGACCTCCTGACCAGGGGAAACTTTGACCAGGGAGCACCTAGTGGTGCAATGATTTAAACCCTTGTGCCAGCGGGACTGCAGACCGACAGGTTAGTGGTTTAAATCCGGGGAGAGCGGGTTGAGCCCCATTTGTCACCTCCAGCTCCCCATGCAGGGACATGAGGGGGCCGGAGGTTTGGAATAGCTGGAAAATCATCAGCAACTATAAGATCTGGCAACCGAAAGGTTGCAAGTTCAAAGCCCCAGGTTGGCATGAGCAGCTGACCGTCAGCCTGCTCACAGTTTACCTAAGCAGTTCGAAAACAGCTTTAGCTGTAATTAAGAGAAATTAAGTACCGCTAAAAGCGGGTGAGGTGTTTTACAACACCATAAAGAAAAAGAAGATCAGAAAATGCTGGAATGAGGAAGTCCTAACAGCTCTTCGCCATAGAGGATGGAGCGACAGCATCCCCTGTGGACTTGAGGCCAACCGTCCATGGCATCAAAACAACACCTCCTTCTATGCTGTCTGTCTGTGTACTGTCTACACAAACGGCATTGAATGTTGCCGTGTATGTGTACTTGTGATCTGCCCTGAGTCCCCATCGGGGTAAGAAGGGCGGAATATAAATAAAGTGCTATTATTATTATTATTATTATTATTATTATTATTATTATTATTATTAGAGAAACCTCCCACAAGGATGATAAAGCATCAATCATCCAGGAGTCCCCTGGGCAACATCCTTGCAGACAGCCAATTCTCTCACACCAGATGCAACCAGAAGCAACACCAAGTCGCTCCTGACATGAAAAACAAACAAACAAACAAACCAGGGACCACTTTGACCAGGGACTACTCTCCAACATTAATACCAAAAAGGTTACAAATCAGTTTTTGGTCAACTTTAGATTCAGTTTGGGGTGCTGATTCAGAAAATTGCATTGGATAGACCACATCAGCTCTCGTTCCTGATACAGAACATGTGTCATGGTAAGCGACAGGGAAGGAGTGGCAGGCAGCGCAAAAGGAGAAAGGAAAGGAAGTGTTCAACAGTTCAATGCAAAGATTTATGTATTACACAGGTATATTGAAGAGAACAAATACAGATTTATGGGCATATCGTGAATACATGGTATGGCCCCCTTATCCACAGGATCAGTACCTATTGTTTACCAGCTGTTAGGATTTCTGGAAGTTGAAGGCCAAAACATCTGGGGACCCACAGGTTGAGAATCACTGCTCTACCAGATTAGTTTAAACCCTCTTGTATATGCATGTGTATGTCTGTACAAGTGAGTTGTGAAAGAAGCAGGGAGGAATTAAAAGTTTGATATTCTGCGGATAATTAATTGCCTTTGTAGCACAGCGAGAGGTGTTCTACTTTCCGTGAGCAAACATGTGCTTTGAATTTCTCAAGGTGAGATGAGATTTAATACTCTCACGCTTTGAAGGATTTTATATTTCTATCTTTAATTCTCCCTCTGGGAATATTTTAACGGGGCCATAAACCCTTCAGGACAGCAGGTCTAAATACTTTGTAACTGAGCCACACTTTTTAAAGAGATGTATATCACTGTGGGAGGCTTCCCCAGCTCAATATGTAATGTGTGTTAGTTGAAAAGACAGAACTGCTACAGAACAGGAAAGGGTCATAGAATCATAGAGTTGAAAGAGACCTCGTGGGCCATCCAGTGCAAGCCCTGCCAAGAAGCAGGAAAATCACATAAAAGCATCCCCAACAGATGGACATCCAGCTCCGCTTAAAAGCTTCCAAAGAAGGAGCCTCAACCACACTCCGGAGCAGAGAGTTCCACTGCTGAACAGCTCTCACAATCAGAACGTACATACATATGCACATATATACACACACAAATACATATATAATTTATTTACTACCTATGTATACTGCCCTTCTAACCCCAAAAGGGACTCAGAGCGGTCCCACAGATAGGCAGCAATTCGATGGCATAAAAACATACATACAACAAAATAACAAATACATTAAAATAAGAATTAAAAACATATCAACATTAACACTATTTTTAAAAACCACGCAGTCCAAACTTGTAATCTATAGCCATTCCAGTCATCGATGTACTAATCTGTATTCACTTATTGTATTGTAAGATTATTGTCCAAAGGCTTGGTCCCATAATCATGTTTTTACTTTCTTCTTGAAGGACAGGAGGGAAGGGGGTGTTCTAATTTCAATGGGAAGGGAGTTCCATAAGGTGTTTTTTTTTTTGTGGTGTCAGGAAAGGCTTGAGAAACTGCAAGTCACTTCTGGTGTGAGAGAACTGGCCGTCTGCAAGGACGTTGCCCAGGGGACACCCGGATGATTTAATGCTTTTATCATCCTTGTGGGAGGCTTCTCTCATGTCCCCGCGTGAGGAGCTGGAGTTGATAGAGGGAGCTCATCCGCCTCTCCCCGGATTCGAACCTGCAACCTGTCGGTCTTCAGTCTTTCCGGCACAGGGGTTTAATCCACTGCGCCACCGGGGGCTCCAGTTCCATAAGTGAGGGGCCACCATCGAGAAGGCCCTGTCTCTCATCGCCACCAACTGTACCTGCAAAGGAGGAGCGTGGGACCGAGAGCAGGGCCTCCCCCGACGATCTTAACCTTGGAGGTGGATCATAGAGGAAGATACATTCAGTACCTGACTTCTGAAAACTGAAAACCAGTGGGGTTGGGGAGGGGATTATTGCTGGGATTTATAGTTCACCTACAATCAAAGAGCATTCTGAACTCCAGCAATGATGGAATTGAACAAATTTTGGCACACAGAACTCCCATGACCAATGTAAATAATGTAAGGGTTTGGTGGGCATTGACCTTGAATTTTGGAGTTGAAGTTCACCTACATCCAGAGAGCACTATGGACTCAAACAATGATGGTTCTGGACTAAACATGGCATGAATACCCAATATGTCCATATGTGAACACTGGTGGAACTTGGGGAAAATAGACCTTGACATTTTGGAGTTGTTGTTGCTGGGATTTATAGTTCACCTACAATCAAAGAGCATTCTGAACCCCACCAACGATAGAATTGGGCCAAACTTTCCAAACAGAGACCCCCATGACCAACAGAAAATGCTGGAGAGATTTGGAATTAATTGAAAGTGATTTAGGGGAGATGTAGTTCACCAACATCTAGAGAGCACTGTGAACCCCAACGACTATGCCAAAGAGATTCCTAAGACCATCAGAAATATATGTTTTCTGGTGGTCTTTGGCGCCCCGCTTGGAAATCCCGTTGCCACCCCTCCAGGTTGAGAAACACTGCTCTAGAATCCTCCAGTGTGCTTCTGGCTCCAATACAATCAAAATATAGGGTTCACTATTATCTACAGTTTTAGGTATCGGGGCAGGGGTCTTGGAATGTATCTCCCACTGATACAGGGTCTGTGCTGTATTATTTCTATGTCACAGAGAAGGAATGATAAGAAAAATGTCTGCCGAGTTCGCAGCTAGGATTGCATTTGAACTTGGATGGCAACCTATATACTTACCCAATATGCTTTACCAACTCTTAAAAGCATTTTTAGTGGGCCAGACAGGCCTCTCTTTCTCATCTTTATCTTCAATACGTTTGGCTTGTATCAAAATCATTGTGGGAAAAGTTTACTAGTGAAATTGAAATCCTTGTAGCACCAGATCCAAGCAATGAGTAATTCCGGAAAGAGTTTCCAGGGGATTTTAAGGCAGCAGATGGTGAGAGAAAGAGTTTCCTGTGGGAATTGCTGCCAGAGGCACCCAGGCAGAGCAAGCAAGAAATAAAAGAAAGAGACATGGGCTGGGAGATAAGGAGGAAAAAAAGCACATTTTGGAAGAATCCAGACAAATGGAGAAGGAAGAGAAAATCTACATGGAAATTGCGATAGAATTTACCACTGATTCAAGTGAGTATACTTCATTTAGGACTAACAATAGGAAGCAGGCTTCTATATCAGGTGAATGACAGATGAATTGATATATATGGAAATATGAAGATAGATAGATGTGTCTGCTATCCAATTTATTTCATTGTGCAATTCTTCTTTCAGAGAAAATGATATTTAATGATTTCACAAAAAGCTATGAAGCCTGCAACAGTACAATGGCCCTAAATGTATTTCCACTGAAACGATAAAGATTTTCTCTATGAATTTTAAGGAGGAACAGACGCTGTAGACAAGATACAGCAAGCAGAGTAGAATAATTGAGAGTGGAAAATGGAAAAAGGAAGACACAAGAAAAATGGATAACAGAATTAATCTCTGGATTCGTTCTCATTGCAAAGTCAGACAGCTGCAAACTCAGTTTGGAATTCAGGCTCTATCAGCACACGCTCGCAATACAATGCAGGCCTGATAATTAATATACTGTCAGACGGCTTTTCAAAATGGTAGGGGACAATTGCTCAGTGATTGCTGAAGGCAAATCCATCAGCTGGATAAAACATCCAAAAGGTCAGGCATTTCCACACAAAGCAGCTGCAGCAGCATAACTTGATTTTGTCTCTATGTGCCTGCAGCCAGCCAACAATAAGCTTCCACAAGAAAGGTAGTGAACAGCTGTAGGCCCTTCAGTTAAGAATATAAAGGGGGGAAAGAATATATTGGATATGTGAGAAAATTGTCACGCTTTTTCTTTGAGATTCAGAACAAGAAGAATAGAATTGTAGAATTGGAAAAGATCACAAAGACCATCTAATCCAGGTATGGGTAAAACCAGGCCCGGGGGCTGGATGTGGTCCTTTCAGCTCTTTTCTCAAGCCCTCCTCTCTCTCACCATCCTATCCTTCCTTCCTTCTCTTTTCTTCCTCCTTCCTTCCATACCTCCCTCTTTCTCTCTCCCTTTGTCCTTCCCTTTCACCCTTTTGTCCTTCCTTCCTTCCCTCTTTCCTTCCCTCCTTCCTTTTCTCTTTCTCCCTTCCTTCCCTTTTGTCCTTCCTTCCTTCCCTCCATCCCCCTCTCATTCTCTTGTTCCTTCCCTCTTTCCGCCCTCCTTCCCCTTCCCTTTTGTCCTTCCTTCCCTTTTGTCCTTCCTTCCCTTTCCTCCCTCCTTCCCCCCTTTCTCTCCTTCCCCTTTGTCCTTCTTTCCTTCCTTCCCTTTCGTCCTTCCTTCTTCCTTCCCTCTTTCCTCTTCTCTCTCTTTCTCCCTTCCTTCCCTTTTGTCCTTCCTTCCCTTTCCTCCAATCCTCCCCCCCCTTTCTCTCCTTCCTTCCCCTTTGTCCTTCTTTCCTTCCCTTTTGTCCTTCCTTCTTCCTTCCCCCTTTCCTCCCTTCCTTCCCTTTTGTCCTTCCTTCTTCCTTCCCTATTTCCTCCCTCCATCCCCTTCTCTCTCTTTCTCCATCCCTTCCCTTTTGTCCTTCCTTCCCTTTCCTCCCTCCTTCCCCCTCTCCTTCTCTCCTTCCTTCATGCCTTCCTTCCCTTTTGTCCTTCCTTCCCTTTCCTCCCTCCTTCCCCCTTTCCTTCTCTCCTTCCTTCCTTCATGCCTTCCTTCCCTTTTGTCTTTCCTTCGCTTTTCTCCCTCCTTCCCCCCTCTTTCTCTCCTTCCTTCCTTCATGCCTTCCTTCATGCCTTCCTTCCTTCCTTTTTGTCCCTTCCTTCCCTCTTTCCTCCCTCCTTCCCTCTCTCTTTCTCCTTCCTTCCATCCTTCTTTGCCTCCCCCCCTCCCATCGTCCCTTCTCATTTTCCTTCCCTCTTTTTTCCTTTAGCTGGAAGAACAGAAGGTAGAGAAGGAACATGACAACCATATTTCAAGATTTTAAAAGGTGTCCCATTGAAGAGGAGGTGTGTGTGGGGGGGGGGGGGCTGACTTTCTGCTGCTCTAGAGACCAGGGCACAAGGGAGCAATGGTTTCAAATGACAGGGGAAGAGATTCAACTGAAAAGATTAGGAAGAACTTCTTGAAAGGAAGAGCTGCTGGAGAGGTTTGACATACTGAATAATAATCATAGCACAAACTCCACTACTATCTCCCACAGGGATTCGGGGTGGCTCACAAAGCACTCAAGGTGCAACCACACAAAATGCAGAAAGTGTAAAAACAGTAACATAAAAACAATAAACAACCAACGTAAACATCACAATGTCACAATGCCCCCTGGTTAAAATCAATAGAATACAGCAACAGCTGCAAGTAAAAACAACAGTAATCAGTCTCAGTCTTGTAAAGTGTGTATATTCCTTAAAGCAGTTTAAATGTGGTCAAAGCCTTGTGGGAAAAAAAATATATCTTCAATTGTGTATGAAAGGATTGGAGAGTAGGGGCTAGTCTGATCTCCCTCGGGAGGGCATGCCAAAGCCGGGGGCCACCACTGAGAAGGCCCTCTCTCTTGTCCCCACCAACCATAGTTGAGATGGGGGTGGGACTGAGAGTAGGGCCTTCCCAGTAGATCTTAGTGCCCCGTGCTGGTTCATAGAAAGAGATGCAGTCTCGAAGATAGGTTGGACCCAAAGCCCTGACTGTTGCAGTAAAGACATCGTTCCTAATGTTTACAAATAGTATATTTTATTCTGATTTGACTCCATGGGTTTGTGTTTTACCTCTGGAGCAGTACTAAACAAGCTTGATCCACCTTTGATGTGACTCTTGTCCTTCTTCACCCAATAATGCAGCAGAAAACCCAAGAATGGTTGTTTGAGGCAGCAGTCATGCTTTACTTTTGTGTAACAGCCTTTTCCAATTGACTGCCTTCCAGATGTGTTCATTGACAACTCCAGTCATTTCTAACCCTCATGGCTTGTAGAAGGTAGAAGCTGTAGCTGAACATATCTAGAGGGCACCAGCTTGAAGGAGGCTGTTCTGTAACAT
The DNA here is from genome assembly GCF_025583915.1 of Anolis sagrei ordinatus. Lineage (NCBI taxonomy): Eukaryota > Metazoa > Chordata > Lepidosauria > Squamata > Anolidae > Anolis > Anolis sagrei. Next base: position 253,045,391 of record NW_026846588.1, on the reverse strand, counting down.
TCAGTTCCAGCCTAGTTGTGAATACATATCTATCTTGAAGTTATTGTATTCTCTCAGTAGGAACTATGCTCCAGGGCAGTTTTTCATGCAGTATTACCAATTTTGTTTGCAAGGCATTCCTTTTTCACATCTATGTTTTCCAGAAGTGTATGACAACAATACTTCATTTTTAGTCTCCATTTTATCTTAGTTAACACAAAAATGGGCACTCTCCGTTTCAATTAAAGAAAGTCTGTTAAATAAAATGGGAAATCCCTGCACATGCTTGCAGCCGTCCAGTTTCCAAGGGATGAAATAGATAGGAATGGGATCCTCTCTTATACATTACAACCTAATCTGTTTTAAAACATTAATAAAACTTAAAACCACAAAGAAAGGTGGTCAGTTGAAACATTCACACCTAGCTCCAGCAGACAAAAGTCTTTTGTCTCACCCTGGTCATTCCACAGATATATAAACCCTTTTTCCTAGTTCCAACAGACTTCACTACCTCTGAGGATGCTTGCCATAGATGCAGGCGAAACGTCAGGAGACAATGCCTCTAGACCATGGCCATATAGCCCGAAAAAACTACAACAACCCAGTGATTCCGGCCATGAAAGCCTTCGACAATACAAGGTTTTATGGGTTACGCTGAGTTTTCCATGCTGCATAGCCATGTTCTAGAAGCATTCTCTCCTGATGTTTCACCCACATCTATGGTAGGCATCCTATGAGGTTGTGAGGTCTGTTGAAAACTAAGCAAGTGAGGTTTATATATCTGTAGAATGTCCAGGGTGGGAGAAGGAACTCTTGTCTGTTTGAGGCAAGTGTGAATATTGCAATTTATGACTGTCAAAATGCCACAAACCTACTACAATTGCATTCTATAACAAACATATTCAACATGGGAACCGGATGTTCTCAATCACTATTCCAAATGGTCAGTTTTGAAGAAAGACTTTGCTTAAACTAAAAAAAAATGATCTCTCTATTTTAAACTCTCCCTCCTCCCTTTGCAAATGGACAGTTCAGTTCTCAAAACATTTCACTAGCACAAATAGGAAGAGGGAGAAAGAAGGGAAGCTAGTCACGAAAACATGCATGTTTTTAAATCAATTTATTTCTACAATCTGTCACAGCCTTTAGGTAGTTTTTCAACTGAACAACAGTTTTGTTTTTCTTATACGAAAATTAAGCACCAAAATCTAAAAATAATGTATTGTCGAAGGCTTTCATGGCTGGAATCACTGGGTTGTTTAGGTTTTTTTGGGCTATATGGTCATGTTCTAGAGGCATTATCTCCTGATGTTTCGCTTGCATCTAGGGCAAGCATCCTCAGAGGTAGTGATCAGAGGTAGATGCAGGCGAAACGTCAGGAGAGAATTTGTTCACCGCCTAGAAAACTTTAATGTATTGGCAACTTAAAAATGCATTGAACAAACAAAACAAACAAGCCTGCTCGATCTTTGACAAGAGTGGGCCCAGACTATTTAATGACAAGGTAATGAATGAGAAAAGGCTGGAAAAGTGCAAACTATTTCCAAGAAATACCTTTATGCACAGCTTTAAAGCAATGCTCTACTACAAATTGGCACGTAGCTTGTGCAATGCATTCCACAGCACTGTGTCACACTTCCCTGACCTATAACATGCTAAAAATTACTGGCATTAATAGACCTCTGGCGTAGGATGTCTTTTGCAACACTGAAAACAGAGCAGTTTTAAGGTCTGTGAAACGAACTTATCTATTCAGCAATGGCAGTCAGAAGTCGTACAACTAGCCTGCCTTATTCAGTCACTTGCCACCAGCTCAGGGATGGCAGTCAAGGCTCTCACAGCCCTTTAAAAACGAAGTATGCTGTTTGAATGTCTAACAGAATTCTCCTACCTCCGGCTGATATCTCCTTCTGCTACTTCTGTATTATCATTATTATCATCATCATCATCCTGATCTTTCTCATTATCGCATCTTTCTCCCAATATAGGGACTCAAGGTGGCTAACAATTGTTATAGACCAGGCATAGGCAAACTTTCTAACTTGGGGGCTGCATGCTAACACTCCCTGCTAAGAGGACTGGCTGCTCAGTGATGGAAGGAAAGAAGGGAGGGAGGGAGGGAGGGAAGGAAGGAGGGAAGGAGAAAGAGGGAGAGACAGAGGAAAGAGGGAAGGAAGGATGAAAGGGTGGAAGGGGAAAAAGGAGGGAGGAAGAAAGAGGGAGGGAAGGAGGAAAGAAAGAAAGAAGGAAGGAAGGATAGAACGTGGGTTGTTGTAGGTTTGTTGGGATCTATGGTCATGTTCTAGATTCCATGGGGTCTAGAACACAGTCTAGAACAGGGGTCTTCAAACTAAGGCCTGGGGGCCAGATATGGCCCTCCAAGGTCATTTACCTGGCCCTCGCTCAGGGTCAACCTAAGTCTGAAAGAACTTGAAAGCACACAACAACAACAACAACCCTATCTGATCAGACAAAAGCAGGCCCACATTTCTCACTGAAATACTAATAAGTTTATATTTGTTAAAATTGTTCATCATTTTAAGTATTGTATTGTTTTTAAGTGGTTTTTTTTGCACTACAAATAAGTTATGTGCAGTGTGCATAGGAATGCATTTATGTCTTTTTCAAATTATAATCCGGCCCTCCAACAGTTTGAGAGACAGTGACCTGGCCCTCTGTTTAGAAAGTTTGAGGACCCCTGGTCTAGAACATGGGCATACAGCCCGAAACAATTACAACAACCCAGTCAGTGGTTCTGGCCATGAAAGCCTTTGACAATACAAGGATAGAATGGTGACAGAGGAGGTGTGAGAAAAGAGCCCAAGTAAATCTAAGGTGGAAGGAAAGAACTAGCCATCACAATTGGATTTATTTTTATATTATCAATTTATTCATTGCTTATGTTATATCTTAATATTACAATGACTTAAATCAAGAAATAGCTTCCTAAGATCTACAGAGACACTCTCAGGAACACCTCAGCAAGCAAGAGTCCAAAAATGGCAGGCTCAAACCCAGAACCTCAATCAACGGCTGATACCAGATGAGAGACTCCCCCCTGGAAACACAAAAGACTGGGTGTCTTGGAAGGCGCTGAACAGACTGTGCTCTGGCACCACAAGATGCAGACCTAACCTTAAGAAATGGGGCTACAAAGTGGAGTCCACGACATGCAAAGAGCAAACCACAGACCATTTACTGCAATGCATCCTGAGCCCTGCTACATGCACAATGGAGGGCCTTCTCAGAGCAACACCAGAGGCACACCAAGTGGCCAGCTACAGGTCAAAAGACATTTAGTACAATGAATGTTTGCCTTTTATGTCTGGAATTTGCCCTGAGTCTCTGGGGAGATATAGCGGAATATAAATAAAGTTGATTATTTATTATATTATTATAATACAATGCCAAGTTTTTAACTTTGTGGTTTTTCTATACATTATTAACTGTATTCTCAACTTGCTCCTGACACAATAAATAAACAAAATCTTAATCTTCCAAAGCAAGGTACCTTTTTGTCACCTGTTATGTCAAGGATTGTCGGTCCAAAACCAACTGAAGATGTAGAATTACTTAAAGATTAAGCAAACAAAAAACTAAATTGGAAGACGACTGGCAGAAAAACCAAGGGGAAAAACACTAGCTGTAGTTAATTTTGAAAAAGAGAGAAAGGAATCTCAGCGTGATCACAAATGGACAAACTTATCTGTACAATTAGTTCTTTTCTAGCCAAAATCGGCATGTTGGGAGGGAGCTATAAAGCCTAAGCTATCAATAAGAGCAAAGGCTTCAACTAATCCTAGAAACCTTCCAAGAGGAACTGCTACGCCCCGATACTATTGTGATACCACTTCCTGTTGCATTAGTAGTACTCTCAACCTTTTGGTTAGGCGTGACCTTTTTAAAAAAGAGTTGGAATGAACAAATGGTCAATTTTTCAATGACCTGTTGAAGCTATTTCCTTTTTTTTCATAACAAGACTTGGTTCTCACAATTCTGCACATTCCTTTATATCTCTTACGGCTCCATTTCCCTTTCACATAGCCAAAAAAACCAAGGACAAAAAATAAAACGAAAATGCAGTCAACTGGGCTATCTTTATGGGTATCTTGATGTACTTCACAGGCATGAATGTATTCAAGTTCTATTGCAGAAAATCACGAACGCCATGCTTTGAAATAAGACACTGTATTTATAATGAATTATTCTAATCAAAGCTAGTTAAAAAATAGCATTTAGTTAATAATGCAGGAAAACCATTTAATATTTGAATACTGGAATATGTGGGATTTTTACTGCAAGGAAAGAAAAACATGTCAGCATTCAGTACATCATGATACATTTACGTGCACGAAAGACAGTCACAAGAACAAGCCAATTTGGTAGAACTAATTCTTCATGCAGTGTTCATCATCATTACTACATAAAGCGAGGAGGGAGAAAAGCCCTGCCGTCCTTAATAGCCAGTTTGCTACACTTCTATGTTTAGATCACCAAATGATAAAGGAAAGCACTTTTTTCCCAAGCCAACACATTTGGTTTCAAGCCTTAAACCAGTGGATTTCAACCTTCCTAATGCCACAACTCCTTAATATAGTTCCTCATGTTGTGGTGACCCCCAACTGTAAAATTATTTTTGTTGCTACTCCATAACTGTAGTTTTGCTACTGTTATGAACCGTAATGTAAATATCTGAGATGTAGGATGTATTTTCATTCACTGGACCAAATTTGGCACAAAAAATATCCAATACGTCCAAATTTGAATACTGGTGGGGTTGGGGAAGGGATTGTTTTGGTCATTTGGGAGTTGTAGTTGCTGGGATTTATAGTTCACCTACAATCAAAGAGCATTCTGAACTCCACCAATTATGGAATTTAACCAAACTTGGCACACAGAACTCCCATAACCAATGTAAACACTGTAAGGGTTTGGTGGGCATTGACCTTGAGTTTTGGAGTTATAGTTTACCTACACCCAGAGAGCACTGTGGACTCAAGACAATGTTTGATCTGGACCAAACTTAGCACAAATACTCAATATGCCCAAATGTGAATACTGGTCAATTTGGAGGAAAATAGACCTTGACATTTGGGAGTTGTAGTTGCTGGGATTTATAGTTCACCTAYAATCAAAGAGCATGCCAAACCCCATCAGCAATAGAATTGAGCCAAACTTCCCACMCAGAACTCCCATGCCTTGAATGGACTCACTGGCGCGATCCTCCCTCCAGCCTCGCATGCTCTCCCTCGCCCACACATGCGCACCACGCTGCCATGGGCCAAGCATGCCTACTCTCCCCTCCCTGCTTGGAGTCTCAGAAACAGCCTTCCCCTTGGCTGAGAGTAAATCTGAGAGGCTGGACAGGCTAAGAGATCTTCAGYCTTCTCTGCCAAAGGGGTTTCTAAGACCATCAGAAATATTTGTCTTCTGATGGTCTTTCCCAATCATCAGAAACCCCCACAGAACCCCCCCCCCGGGTCCCCTCCCCCAGGTTGAGAAACGTCGCTCTAAACTCTTTGAGAAATTACTTCTGAAACTAAGAAAATATTTTCCGATCAATAACTTCCCCATTAAGCACTCTGTGAGTTATAGTTGCTGGGATTTATAGTTCACCTACAATCAAAGAGTATTCTGAACCCCATTAATGACAGAATTCTGCCAAACTTCCCACACAGAACCCCCATGACCAACAGAAAATGCTGTGTATTGCCGAAGGTTTTCATGGTAGGAATCACTGGGTTGTTGTACATTTTTCGGGCTGTATGGCCATGTTCTAGAAGCATTCTCTCCTGACATTTCGCCTACATCTGTGGCAAGCATCCTCACAACCTCTGAGGATGCTTGCCACAGATGCAGGCGAAATGTCAGGAGAGAATGCTTCTAGACCATGGCCATACAGCCCAAAAAACGTACAACAACTCAGAAAATACTGTACTGGGTTTTGGGCATGATAATATTTCGGACAGTTGAATCCATGACTAATGAACAATAGATTTGGTAGTTAAGTAAATCGTAAACATTCTTCAGTCATTCTGGTGAGTTTGGTTATAAAGTTATCCAACTTAAAATGAAGAAAAATATACTTTTGCCAAAGATTGATGTAAAAATATCTGATTATCTTTGGCACTCTGTGTTTTTAGTGCATTCTCCACCTAGGGAGAAAATGCACTTTCACAACTGAACATTCAGGTGAGAATATAGGGATACTTCAGTTAACAAAGCCTCTGATCTAGAAGTCAAAGCTGGTGAAAGGAAAAATTAATCCCTAGATGCATTTTGGAAGAAGCCTTCACAGAGCCTTAGAACAGGCTGTTAGGAATTGTGGGAGTTGAAGTCCAAAACACCTGGAGGCCCAAAGTTTGCCCATGCCTGCTCTAGAAGATTCAAAATACTTTTTTTCTTATCAAAAGCTTACCCAATCTTGTTTCATTTGACACACATACACACATTAGTATTGAATAACAAGTTCACTGAAACATATTCAATTGCTCTTATTTTTTTATCATGAAGGAACTCATCCTTATTCTTGAAATGTTATTGCTACCTTGCGTATCAAATTGTATGTTAAAGAAATAATGTTGGTCCTATTTCTTTCATCTTCAGCCTGCTACTATCCTTCCTAAATCGGACAGTACCTAAAACTGGAATCTCCAAATTGCTGTTTGTTCCCTTAAATATTTATTTCCTAAGACGGCCTCTCCTTAACATAATCAATTTACTCCCACAGTGATAAGGGACAGAAAATGTTTCATACTGAAACAAATTATTGTTTCACAAACTTCATTAATAACTGTGGATGGATGCCAATACAATATTAGACAAATGATGAAGCAAGTCTCTTCCATAACAATAAAATCAAACAATTTTGATGAGCTAATGAAGTACTCTGTCCTAACAAATTCCAAAATCTTCATTCTGAAAGGTAGGTGTTTTGACAAGGTGTGTCCTCAAACACCTATTTTCAAGCTCCTGGAAAGACTCCACAATCCAACTAAGGCAGTGTTTTACAACCTGGGGGTCGGGACCCCTGGGGAAGGGTCACGGGGGGGGGGGGGGTCAGAGGGGTCGTCAAACACCATAAGAAAACACAATATTTTCTGTTGATCATAAGGGTAATTCCATAAGGACAGCTGTGAAGATGTACAATTTTTTTTACATTTTTATTGAAAGTATATCATTCTTATACATAAAATTGGGTTTTGGGGGGAAAGACAAATTGATTAAAAGGGTAGGAATGGGTGGGAGAATGGAGAGGGGTAGTACATTTTAAAGGGACAAATACCAACAAAATTAGGTGTACATTATAAAAAATATGCACAAATAAAAATGATTTTAAATGCTTTCACCATTTGGAAAAAAGGACTAAACCTGATTCCGGACATAAGCATAAATACTGCATGCCACCTCCTGCCTGCTTCCTACATTTGCTAGATCATTTCCCTTCTGCTGATTTTGTCACATCGCAAATAGTGATATATAAAGAGGTATTAATAATATCAGATCCTATTATTTTGTTCCTTTAATTACTCTGGCCCCTTTTGAGCAGAAGATGCTTGTGTAGAAGATGGTAAACAATGATTTCTTCTAGTACAGTGTTTCTCAACCTGGGGGGCGTGAGGGGGTGTCAGAAAGGTCGCCAAAGACCATCTGAAAACACAGTATTTTCTGTTGGACATGGGGGTTCTGTGTGGGAAGTTAGGCCCAATTCTATCATTGGTGAGGTTCAGAATGCTCTTTGATTGTAGGTGAATTATAAATCCCAGCAACTGCAACTCCCAAATGTCAAGGTCTATTTCCCCCAAACTCCATCAGTGTTCACATTTGGGCATATTAAGTATTCGTGCCAAGTTTGGTCCAGATCCATCATTGTTTGAGTCCACAGTGCTCTCTGGATGTAGGTGAACTACAACTCCAAAACTCAAGGTCAAAGCCCACCAAACCCTTCCAGTATTTTGTGTTGGTCATTGGAGTTGTGTGTGCCAAGTTTGGTTCAATTCCATTGTTGGTGGAATTCAGAATGCTCTTTGATTGTAGATTAACTATAAATCTCAGCAACTACAACTTCCAAATGACAAAATCAACCCCCCCCCCCCAACCTCAGCTGTATTCAAATTTGGATGTATCGGGTATTTGTTCCTGTGCTGTCACGTGCTGGGTCCATAACAGTTGGCTTTTGAACAGGACGTATTCTTTGTGCCCAGCGGGAAGCCGGGGTGCCTCGACTGAGAGGCCCTAAGGATTTTCCTATACAGAATGTTTAGAAGCTTGAAACTCCCAAATGACCAAAACAATCCCCTCCCCAACCCCACTGGAATTCAAATTTGGGTGTATCGAGTATTAGCGCCAAATTTGGTTCAGTGAATGAAAATACATCCTGCATATCAGATATTAACATTACGATTCATAACAGTAGCAAAATTACAGTTAAAATAATGAAAATAATGTTATGGTTGCGGGTCAGCACAACATGAGGAACTGTATTAAGGGGTCATGGCATTAGGAAGGTTGAGAAACATTGATCTAAGGGTACATGTGGGTATTAAGGAAGTCTTGCTATTCTCAAACCTGGCTCAGCACTGAATTTGGAAGAATGCGTGCAATCTAGCGCTATGAAAAACGCAACAAATTAAAGAGCCACATCTCTGTGTGTACATCCTGCAGGTGGGGTGGTTATGGTGGAGGCATGCTGTCCCTTTCGAAAAATTCTCCCAAAGTTCATTTTCCCATACTTTCCGAAATCCCTTGTGCGCGGCAACCAATCCAGATTGGGAGGGGCATCTTTATGGGTGTTCTCCGTAAATCGGCACGCATGGCCTTCCGAACCATGTTTCTGAATCATTTGCTGAAATTTGTATCTATATTTGGCCTAGAAATCCAGCGAGCAAAACAAGATGCCCGCAATCACAGACGCATTGTCCAGGCGTCTGAAGGAGCTTATTGAAAGAGCGAGCCATCTCAAAGGAAAAACAGAGGAATGCAGAGCACGGTTCCAAGCTGACTGCGATTGCGCCTGGCTACTGAGAGCTTTTCAAGTTAATTAAAATCCTACATTGTTCTAGGAAGCGCGTGCCAGAGACAGAGATAGCTTCACAAGCATTCCTTCTCTTTGGCAAGATATTAGCCTTCTTTTGAGGGGCCTGCATTACACAAAGCTGTGTGTGCACAGCCCCATGACTAACTGCGGTTGTGCATGTTAACTGTGACTCAGTGCTCCAAGAATGGTGTCAACTCTGAAAAATGAACCAAAGCTGAATTTGTTTAATGGCCAGAGGATTTACTGAAACATCTGACAAAGAAAGAGCCTTCACGTATCAAGAGAATTTGAGGGATATATAGTCCAAACCTCTATAGAATCATAGAGTTGGAAGAGACCTCGTGGGCCATCCAGTCCAACCCCCTGCCAAGAAGCAGGAAAATCGCTTTCAAAGCACCCCTAACAGACGGCCATCCAGCCTCCTTTTGGACTTATTATACCTCATCAACATCTTCCCTAAACAGTGGTGCCCCAAACTGATGGAGTACGTCAGATAAAATTCCAAATCATTGCTTGATATTTTAATGTTTAAATACTTTAAATATTTCTTAAGTTAGCTTATATTAAATTTACTCCCCCGGGGAATTCCTACTTCATTTAAAAACTGTTTTATAAAATTATTTACTAACTGTAGTAAAGGTAGGTAAAGGTTTTCCCCTGACATGAAGTCCAGTTGTGTCCGACTCTGGGGGTTGGTGCTCATCTCCATTTCTAAGCAGAAAAGCCGGCGTTGTCCGTAGACACGTCCAAGGTCATGTGGTCGGCATGACTGCAGAGAAGTACTTATTGTTCTACTCACATTTGTATGTTTTCGAACTGCTAGGTTGGCAGAAGCTGGGGCTGACAGCGGTAGCTCACACCGCTCCCTGGATTCAAACTTGTGACCTTTCGGTCAAGAAGCTCAGCAGCTCAGTGGTTTAACTCACTACGGCACCGGGGGCTTACTAACTGTGCCAGGATATTGTCATCACAATAATCTAGAAGCACTAAAATAATCATAGTATTCAGTCATCAATGAGCTCCTGGTGGCAGYTGCTTAACTTGCTGACTGAAAGTTTGATGGTTCGAATCTGTGGAGCAGGGTGAGCTCCTGCTGTTACCCCAACTTCTGCCAACCTAGCAGTTCAAAAACATGCAAATGTGAGTAGATCAATAGGTACCACTTCTGCGGGAAGGTAATGGCACTCCTTGTAGTCATGCTGGCCACATGACCTTGGAGGTGTCTACGGACAACGCCGGCTCTTCAGCTTATAAATGGGGATGAGTCGGACACAGCTAGACTGAATGTTAGGGAAAACCTTTACCTTTACTTTATTCAGTCATCATGACAGTATGAATATTGCTTCATACTCTTCCTAATGACAACTAAGATGGTACTGATTATAATTCTGGGTGAGTGCATTCCCCTTTCAGAATATGCAAGCTTCTGTTTGCAAATGGTAGTTTTCATTGGGTTAATTGTATTTTTTTTTCTTTTAAATGCCCAGACTACACACARTTCTGGATACTTATCTAAACAAATATAAAGTTAAGAAAATTTTATACTGTTTTGTTTTGGGTTTTTTTTTTTTTTGTCGTGTCAGGAGCGACTTGAGAAACTGCAAGTCGCTTCTGGTGTGAGAGAATTGGCCAACTGCAAGGACGTTGCCCAGGGGACGCCCGGATGATTTGATGTTTTTATCATCCTTGTGGGAGGCTTTTCTCATGTCCCTGCATGAGGAGCTGGAGCTGACAGGGGGAGCTCATCTGCCTCTCCCCGGATTCGAACCTGCAACTTGTCGGTCTTCATTTTATACAGTAAGGAATGGGTCTGCTTCCTGTTCTACCAACTGAGGCAGGCCCTTTTTCAGGATATGCCTCGGATAATTCCCCATCATCCTCATTCAACAAACATTTAATCTCCATGTCTGCTGAGTACAATCTGTCCTCACTGACTCAGGACTTGGGGACGGTAGAACGTTACCCACCTTGGTGTCCTTTCAGTTTTTTGTGTGGACTCCTGAAAACCCACAGCAATCTGCCAAGCCTGATGAAATCTCCCTGGAATGCAAGGGTGGTGCCATTTACTACATAAGCATCAGGAACTCCTGCTTGGACATCAGAAATAGGATAGCACAAGCACATTGTTTCGGGGAAATTCGGGAAGCCCCTGAGCTGAAAGAGTCCAGTTGCAGCTGTTGCGCCATTTGTTGCAGAACTTTGCAGGAGACACAACCAGAGCTGTACTTTACAAATACACTCACACATTTTCCCAAGAAACCAACACAACCAAAGTGTGACAATTCACACCTCTTCAATAATCCTCATCAGTTTAATATTTTATGGTGGAAGCAACAACCCTGTCAACTTTTTCATTCCAAGAAAGAGAGAAAAAACTAGAATCCAGACCTTCTCAGCTTGATGAAGAGATCTAATCATCTGCTCAATTGCTTCTATTCAGTGCAATTAAAATATTTAAAAAGCTACTATCTACAACTGCATGCAACATTCCTCAACTAATTGCCTGGGGTGTTTCCAAATGGATTAGTGAGCTGCAAGAAGCATGCCTGCAATCCTGTGCCAGAATATTTTGTAAAGACTGAAAACTGCATTTTCAAGTTCATCAAGTTTTGTTTACCAGCTGGCGGACATCTAACAGCATTTCTGACTTCATATTTCTGTGGTGAGTTAAGGCCATGCCTCTTTTACAAGTTCTACAAGTCCTGGAACTGAACACTGAAAGCTTATTTTTTTCAATTCAGGACATCACATGTTATTTGTTTTAATCATTTTTGAAAGAGGAACAGTTATACTGTGAGATACATCCAGATGTTGGGAAATGAACATTCTTATAAAAAAAACATTTAGTTCACTTCAGTTTTTGCTGCTATCGGGACCTACTTTGGGTACACATTATTTACAATACTTACCCAACTCTTAATAGCCTTAATGTCTCTTCTCAATAAGATAAACCTTAGTCTCCAGCGACTTAAATCAGTGGTTCTCATTTTAGAGGTTTCCAGCCCTGCATTTGTACCTGGATATGCATCTCACGCCAGGGAGCTCTGGGGTGGACTGGTCCATGAGGTCACGAAGAGTCGGAGACGACTGAACGAATGAACAACAACAATGCATCTCAAGCAATGATTGGAAGCATGATAGGACAGCCAGTGCCTGTCATAGTACAGAATGTAGGCATGGCAGTAAGCATGGGTATGCCATATGGCTTTTCTGTCTCTAAGCAAACTGCTGCTCAAAAATATTGGTGGGCACCAAGGAATGATGGTGGGGTGACTAACCTCATCACAGAAAATTCGTATGCAGTAAAATCAGAGAAATGTTTCTCAAATGAATCAGCAAATGGCTAAAACGAATCTGAATTGTTCCAGCAATGAGAGGGTTTTGCCTAACCCCCAAAATGCAGCAGGAAGGAGGACTGGAAGTTCCCCAGGCCGGACTTACTGGAAATGGAAACTGCAATGGACGTTTCATCTCTAGATCAAGACCTGACTGCCATACTCAAATGAATCTAGCTTTCCTGTTCTGTCCATGTAAATTTTCCTCGTTGGTACTACATTAGAGTCTTGCTTATCCGACCTTCACTTATACAACATTCCGTCTTATCCAACACTCTTTATCGGACATCCCCCTTTCCCACCAACATTTCCCCTTCAATTAAAGGAGTGCTCCCAACTCTCTCTCCATTCCCAATAAGTGAAAAAGGCATGAGAAGAAGGAGGGAGGAAAGGTGGAAAAGGGACAGGACAGGACCGGAAGTGGAAGAGTCCTCCCTCCTTCCCTCTGTGACTTCCATGCCCCTCTTCCGCATCCGGGCACTTCCTGATGGGCTGCTCTAGCCCCGAGGCATTGCCCTAACCCTTTGAGTCCCTGTTGTTAGTATTCTAGGTGTCTAGCACCGCGTCAGATGAGTAAAAGTAGGAAACTCCATATTATCCGACATTTTCATTTATCTGACATTCTGCCGGCCTGTTTATATCAGATAAGCAAGACTCTACTGTACCAAGGAATCTTAAATGACTGTATTGCAGTATGCAATGATTTTAAAATGTTGGTCTAGGGCAGGGGTCCTCAAACTAAGGCCCGAGGGCCATATACAGCCCTCCAAGATAATTTATCCGGCCCTCGCTCAGGATCAACCTAAGTCTGAAACGATTTGAATGCACACAACAACAACAAGAAAAATAATCCTATCTCATCAACCAAAAGGAGGCCCACACTTCCCATTGAAATACCAATAAGTTTATATTTGTTAAAATTGTTCTTCATTTTAATGTATTGTTGAAGGCTTTCACGGCTGGAACCACTGGGTTGTTGTAGGTTTTTCGGGCTACATGGTCATGTTCTAGAAGCATTCTCTCCTGATGTTTCGCCTGCATTTAGATGTAGGTGAAATGTCAGGAGAGAATGCTTCTAGAAAATGGTCATATATCCCGAAAAACCTACAACAACCCAGCTCTTCATTTTAATTATTGCATTGTTTTAAAGTGTTTTTTGCACTACACATAAGATATGTCCAGTGTGCATGGAATTCATTCATGCTTTTTTCAAATTATAATCTGGCCCTCCAACAGTCTGAGGGACTGTGACCTGACCCTCTGTTTAAAAACTTTGAGGACCCCTGGTCTAGGGAATACCACATTGGGATAACTTATCAATGGCAGCTTTCCCATTCCACGGCACATTTGACTTCATTAAAGCATGCCTTTCAAAAGAACTGTTTGACAAGGACTTACTCAAATTATTAGTCACAGGGCTTATGTTTCCATATAAGGGAAGTAGATATCATGATAATATGATGTCTGGTTTGCAGACACCACTTGACAATTAGGCTGATAACCCTGTAGAAGACACTACATGAAAGAGATATCACAACAGTACTGTCTGTAATATATAAACACCACTCTGCAAATTACCCAGTAATCCTATAGAACAGGCACGGGCAAACTTTGGCCCTCCAGGTGTTATCGGCTGTTAGGAATTGTGGGAGTTGAAGTCCAAAACACTTGGAGGGCCAAAGTTTGCTCGTGCCTTCTATAGAATATACTGCATGAACAAAACTAATAATATAAACGAAGCACTTTTTCTGCCCTACAAAGGAAATATTGTTCTGCAACCTACCAATAACTTGGAAAATATTTGCCATTGGAATATAACTCTCAGCATCCTCTAGCCAGCATAACCAACACCAAATGTGTCAATTTTCATAGCAGTAGAGCCAGTCATGCTTACCTGATCGCATCCCACATTCACCAGTTCCTGTAGCATTTGCCTGTTGACTTCAATGGCTGCAGAAGTGTTGCCCAACTCATTCGCAAAAGGTGACAAAGAAGCGCTGATTTCTCGCAGAGCCTTTTGGTAAGGCCCAAACTTGGTAGAAGGTCTCAGCTGCTGCTGCCTGGCACTATCTTTCCCAAGTACGATTTTAGTGTCCAGAGAACTTTTGCCACCTGGTCCAACAGGTAATCCCTGACTGAAAGATTTGGTCGGTTGTTTCAAACCTTCCCGAATCTCCTGCAGTCTTTGTCTGCTGTTGCCGGAGTAAGTAGTCGCAGGAAAAGTCTTTGGCCTCATGGTTAATCCAGTTTTGTTTCAGCATAAATACCAGCTTCTTTTGCATAGAATTGCAGGGATATTTTGGGCTGTTCTTGAGGACATCAATTTGCTGTAAAGCATAATCCCTTAATATAATTTCAGTACAGGACTGAAAATCTGTGAAGGAGGGACTGTCAGACTTTTATGTTCTGATCTGTCCCTTGTAAGTAACTGGCATGACACTTATCTTGAAGGGCAGCCACACTCATTCTTCTTTAATTCACAGTTTTTAAAGTTCCTAAAGACAGGGAGAAACCCTGACATTCCATCTTGATGTTTTTCAGAGCCTAAAAGACAGAACATAAATATATTAACAAAGTGCTTTTTCTTTTAATAATAATAATAATAACAACAACAACAACAGCAACTTTATTTTTGTATCCCAGAGCCCCCGGTGGCACAGTGGGTTAAACCCCTGTGCCGGCAGAACTGAAGACCGACAGGTCGCAGGGTCAAATCCGGGGAGAGGCGGATAAGCTCCCTCTATCAGCTCCAGCTCTTCATGCGGGGACATGAGAGAAGCCTCCCACAATGATGATAAAAACATCAAATCATCTGGGCGTCTCCTGGACAATGTCCTTGCAGACAGCCAATTCTCTCACACCAGAAGTGACTTGCAGTTTCTCAAGTCGCTCCTGATACGACAAAAAAAATTGTATCTCGCTTCCATCTCCCCAAAAGGACTCGGGGGGCTTCAATTGGACAAGCCCGATCAACATAAACTATACCACACTAAAATACATAAAACAACATCATAAAACAAACAACATAAGGGTGTAAAAACAACCAATAGCCTGAGTAGTAAACAGTTTATGAGTAGTAAACAGTTTCTTTTTTTCACAGGACATGGCATCTTACATTTATTGATATTCTACTCTTATAAAATGCAAAGCAAAGAACAATAAAACACAAGAACTATGCAGAATATGAAAAGATGTGAAGTGTATAACTGTTTAGTAAACTTTATACTGAATAAACCAAAACATAAATTAAGCATTCAGACTAAAATCCAATTGCTGATCCAAACTACAGAGTAAGCTAACTAAACCAACAGCAACCTGGAAAGTTAAAAATTCTATTATTTATTTATTTATTTACAGTATTTACAGTCCGCCCTTCTCACACCGCAGGGGACTATGGCAAACATTCAATGCCAAAGACACACAACAGATATAGACAAACAGTCAGAGGCTATTAAACTTTTTCTGGCCGCCAGGGGAGCTGTCGCTTTAATCGTCCATCTGCGACTCTGATGAAGTACTTCCGCATTCCCCACATGCTTTTGCTGGAGTCTTTTTTATGGCCTCATAAATTAGTTAAATTTGCCTCCCCACACATAGGTGGTACCTAATTTTCCTACTTGACAGATGCAACTGTCTTTCATGTTGCAAAGGTCGACAAYAAGCTACACAATTGGTCGGAAGCTCACTCCGACCTGGGCTGGCTTCGAACTCATGACCTTGTGGTCAGAAGTCATCTTAATGCAGCTGACACTCAAAGAGCTGCACCATAGTCCCGGTGTCATTGGTTTACTCTGGTCAGGACTTAGGTCTAAAACAGTGGTTCCTAACCTTTTTTTGACCAGAGTCCACTTTGACCAGGGATTACGCTCCAACATTAGTACCAAAAGGGTTACAAATCAGTTTTTGGTCAACTTCAGATTCGGTTTGGTTATTTGGGGTACTGATTCAGAAAACTGCATTGGATAAACCACATCAGCTCTAGTTTCCGATACAGAGCATATGCCATCCAGTAGTCTCAATCCGCTCGTCCACAGAAAACCATATTCAATAATCTAGAGCTGATGTGGTAGTAGTAATCTTTCATGGATAGTCAGCCTCTCCCCTCCCGACATCCCTGTTTCGCGAGACCAGTTGCTCTCATTGGTGCGTGGTTTCCAGGCAGCGGTGTAGTAATGGTGAGGCCGCAGACCATATTTTTGTTCTTCTGGAGCATTGGTGCTCCACAGACCACAGTTTGGGAACGATTGATCTAAAAGCTTCCTCCAAACAGAAAGCTCTTAACATTTTTTTTCTGAATAGCACTGGATGTCTGGAGATTTCAGGGAGATTTCATACAGAACAGGAGCAACAAACTGTGCAGAATGTTAGACCAAGCAGTCCTGCATTTGACGCATTCTTATATATGATGAAACAGACGAGGTATATGTTGTGCAAGTTATTCTTAAAGCAGCTTAACTTAAAAGAATACAGATGGTGGCCTTGAGAATGTTCTTGCATCAACTGTATCTGATTTATGCAGTGATGCAAGACGCTGGGAATTCTATGACCAAAATTTAATGGAAGTAATTAACTGAATATGGGACTTCTACACTAGGTCAACTGATCCAGAATTTTTACAATTTTCATTGTTCAGTGTTCTTTTCTCAATGGAAAGAGGAAGCTTTTCCATGTATGATTAATATATGTAATGAAATATTTTCAGCCAACTATATTTCTTTACCACTATTTCACATCTGTTATGTTCTAAACCAGTGGTGTTCAACCTTTGGTCCTCCAGGTGTTTTGGACTTCTGCTCCCAGACTTCCTGACTACTGGACAAGTGTCCGGGGCTTTTGGGAATTGGAGTCCCAAAGGCTGTCCTAAACTATGATGGCCTATGGCTACAAACAACTTCGGGTACAACCTATCTTCAAGACCACATCTCCTTCTATGAACCGGTGCAGGATCTGGAAGATCTCAGTTCCAAATATGGCTGGTGGGATCAAGGGACGGGGCCCTTTCAGTGGTGGTGGCCCGGCTCCAGAATATCCTCCCTAGAGAGATAAGGTTAGCCCCCACTCTCCAAGCTTTTCAGTCTAGTCTAAAAACATGGCTTTTTAGACAGGCCTTCGACCTTGAGTAGATTTTAATGGTTAGACAAGAGAACTTAGTGACTGCTTTCCTTCAGCACTTGGATTGTTAATTTAAGACTGCCAGTTTTATCCACAGGCATCGCTGCATTTTATGAATTAAAAAAACATTTTATACATCATTTTATGTATGTTGACTGTTGGAAAACTATGGGGTCATAGTCTATATGTTTATGTATTGTTTATTTTATGTTTGGCCACCCCGAGTCCCTTCAGGTGGTGGGGTATAAATAATAATAATAATAATAATTATTATTATTATTATTATTATTATTATGTTCAAAATGAAACCCAGGCTACTAATGTTAAAATACTCACTGATGGGCACAGTGCTTCGTAATCCATGTTTAAATTACTAGCTAAGAACATCATGTTTCCTAAAGAAGAAAAGTATCATTGCTTATATCAGTGCTTCTCAATCTTCCTAATGCCTCGACCCCTTAATACATCAGGAAGATTGAGAAGCGCTGATATATAGATTGAGAAGCACCTCATTATTTTTTGTTGCTACTTCATAACTGTAATTTTGCTGCTGTTATGTAAATATCTGATAAGAAAGATGTATTCTCATTTGTTGGACCAAATTTGGCAGAAATACCTGATATGCCCAAATTTGAATACTGGTGGAGTTGGGGAAGGGATTGATTTTGTCATTTGGGAGTTGTAGCTGCTGGGATTTATAGTTCACCTACAACCAAAGAGCATTCTGAACTCCACCAATGATGGAATTGAACCAAACTTGGAACACAGAACTCCTGTGACCAAGAGAAAATACTGGAAGGGTTTGGTGGGCATTGACCTTGAGTTTTGGAATTGTAGTTCACCTACATCCAGAGAGCACTGTGGACTCAAACAATGATGGGTCTGGACCAAACTTGGCACAAATACTCAATATGCTCAAATGTGAACACTGATGGAGTAAGGGGGAAATAGACTTAACCTTTGAGAGTTGTAGTTGCTGGGATTTATAGTTCACCTACAATCAAAGAGCATTCTGAACCCGACCAGCAATAGAACTGGGCCAGACTTCCCACACAGAATCCCGTGACCAACAGAAAATACTGTGTTTTCAGATGGTCTTTTGCGACCCCTGTGATACCCCCTCGCGACCCCACAAGGGGTCTTGACCCCCAGGTTGAGAAACGCTGGCTTATATTAAAGTGCAGCTTGCATGAATATATCGCTCTGGTCTCTCTGGATCCCTCTCGATTACTTGATTTTGTATTTTTCAAATTGTTTGCGTTATTAGTATTTCTCTG
Organism: Anolis sagrei ordinatus; assembly: GCF_025583915.1. NCBI lineage: Eukaryota > Metazoa > Chordata > Lepidosauria > Squamata > Anolidae > Anolis > Anolis sagrei. Next base: position 253,026,651 of record NW_026846588.1, on the reverse strand, counting down.
TTTTAAGGCTCTTGGAACACAGGGTACCGAAGGCTGGGTTTGACAAAACCAAAATAGGGGCTACAAAACAAGGGCCACATAGTGTTTGCACACAATAGTACACCTCCACTGTTTCTGCACAAAAGAATCAGGAATTGCAGGCTGCATAAAGAAAGTTGCGGGGAGGGAGACTGTATAATGTGTCATATTTGGACAGCTGAATCTTTTCCTTGCCCACAAATTTCTGCAAGAATATAACGTTCTGGGAACAAAGGATGTTTCCTGCAAGTGAACTTAGACCGGGATACAAAAAGGAGTGAAATGCACAAGCAAGGGAACTTTGTGCACAGAACATAAAGAAGAAACAGAAGCGGCAATGAAATAATCTTGCACGGGGCCAAAATGTTGCTTTCTTCTATCCGTACCAAGCCTACATTGTCTAGCATCTGTTTAAAGAGAAGAATTTCTGCTGAAAAATGAAAACAGCCTAAAGAACAAATGGAAAACAGCAGCTGCATGCGCTATCCACTCTGACGCATGTGTATCCTTTGGATCCCAGCCTCAACATACATCCGTACAGGCTGTTTCCCACGCTCTTGCTTCAGATTCTAGCACTAGATTTGGACCACCAATTTCACTCTTCATAAAAGCAAGAATGATTTGCTACAGCAAAACCTAGCCATCAATGTTGCAACTGGATAATTTATCTATGCAACCGTTTTCCCCATCCATGCTGATGCTGTCAATTCCTACCTTTTGACAATGCAAACAAAGCACTAATTTTTTTCGTGGCAGGAGCGACTTGTGAGACTGCAAGTTGCTTCTGGTGTGAGAGAATTGGCTGTCTGTAAGAACGTTGCCAAGAGGATGCCCGGATGTTTGATGTTTTACCATCCTGTGGGTGGCTTCTCTCATGTCCCTGCATGGGAGCTTGAGCTAACAGAGGGATCTCAACCCGCTCTCCCCAGATTTGAACTGCTGACCTGTTGGTCAGAAGTCCTGTCGGCACATGGGTGCTCTTACAGTACTACTACTGGCTAAGGATTGCTACAATTTTGTTTAGCAGAAAGTTAAGCAAGCATCGCATTTATAAAGTGAACCAGTGCAGACAACAGCTTGGCACAAAATGCAGTTCACTTGCTCCTCATTCTTTACAAGACCATGTGAAGGGATGTTTAATGGCAGGCCGTTGGCAATGGGAATGCAAGGAATCTGGAACAGTTCTTGGAACTCAGGATCCTACTGATATGGGCAAACAACGCCAGGGCTGTTTCTTCAAGAGCAACTGAATAGCGGCTGCTTTGTTCAGCAAACTGTTCCAAATAACAAGGTTCGCTATTTATCCCAGCAGAGTCACCATGCCATGCATAACTAATATTTTTTAAAAGTCTGCCTTTGAAGATAGTTAGGAAGCTCCAACTGGTTCAGAGATCGGCAGCCAGATTACTAACTGGAGCGCCGTGCAAAGAGCTGACAAGTCCCATGTTATGGCAGCTCCACTGGCTGCCGGTCTGTTTCCGGGTTAAATACAAAGTGCCGGTCGTTACCTATAAAGCCCTAAACAGTTCTGGCACAGACTAGCAGAAAAACCACATCTCCTTGTATAAACCAGCACAAGGACTCCGGTCTGCGGAGGAGACCCTGCTCTCAGTCCCACCTCCATATCATGCACGGCTGGTGAGAACGAGAAAAGGTCCTTCTCCATTTATTTATTTATTTGGTGCGCTTATATACCGCCAATATCTCAGCCTGTATGGCGACTCATTGCGGTTTACAGCATAATTAAAACTACAATATTACAATTTAATATAAAAATTACACTATAAAATACATACATATACATACATAGTATTGGGCCACCAATACAGTCCAGAACATCTCATTATTAACGTCAACAATCCAATTCGTCGTCCGAGGTTGCTAATCCATGAACAAATCCATGGCCACTTCCCACCTCTGGAACTCCCTCCCAAAAGAATTAAAATGGTCCCCTCTCTCCCTTCCTTTAAAAATCTTCTAAAGACTTACTTATGTAAGCTAGTCTATGGAGAGGAGGAATATGCTACATACTCCCGCCCTGACAATAGATATTTACCTCTGYTTGCTGATACGTTATGCTATATAGCAGGGGTCCTCAAACTAAGGCCCGAGGGCCRGATGCGGCCCTCCAAGGTCATTTACCCGGCCCTTGCTCWGGGTCAACCTAAATCTGAAATGACTGGAAAGCAAGACAACAACAACAACAACAATCCTATCTCATCAGCCAAAAGCAGGCCCACACTTCCCATTGAAATACTAATAAATTTATATGTGTTAAAATTGTTCTTAATTTTAATTATTGTATTGTTTTAAAGTGTTTTTTGCACTACAAATAAGATATGTGCAGTGTRMATAGGAATGCATCCATGCTTTTTTCAAATTATAATCYGGCCCTCCAACAGTTTGAGGGGCTGTGACCTGGCCCTCTGTTTAAAAAGTTTGAGGACCCCTGCTATATAGCATATTATACTACATTGTGCTTTTAAGGTATTGTATAATAACTGGTATGATTTTACCAACTTTATGTCCACTGAGTTAATTCTTGTTTGCTTCTTATAAGTTATATTGCAGATTGCATAGTTTTATAGTGATAGTAATGTAGGTCACGCCACTCCATGCAGTTATGTTGACCACATAACCTTGGAGGTGTCTATGGACAATGCCGGCTCTTCAGCTAACAAATAGAGATGAGCACCACACCCCTGAGTCGGGCACGACTAGACGTAATGTCAAGGGAAAACCTTTACCTTTTTACTAATGTTTTATAATGTTTTAATGAACTTAATGTTGATTTTAATTTTAATTCAAATGTTATTTTAATTGTATATTGTTGTTAAGGCATTGAATTATTGCTTATCTGTAAGCCACCTTGGCGGAATATAAATAGAGTAAATAAATAAATAAAGTAAATTTAATTCACTCTGTTTTGTTTTGATAGTCTATTTGGTTTTCGCATTGAATGTTTGCCATTTTGTTATTCCTGTAAACCACGATGAGTCCCTTTGGGGGGAGAAGGTAGGCTATAAATAATGGTTTATTATTATTATTAAAAGTAAAGGTTTCCCCTTGACATGAAGTCAAGTAGTGTCCAACTCTGGGGAGTGGTGCTCATCTGCATTTCTAAGCCGAAGAGCTGGCATTGTCCATAGACCCCTCCAAGGTCATGTGGCCAGCATGACTGCATGGATCACTGTTACATTCCCGTAGAAGCAGTGCCTATTAATCTCACATTTGCATGCTTTTGAACTGCTAGGTTGGCAGAAGCTGTGGCTAACAGTGGGAGCTCACCCTGCTCCGCAAATTCAAACTGCCAACCTTTTGGTCAGTAAGTTCAGCAGCTCAGTGGTTTAACCCGCTGCACCAACAGGGGCTCCTATTATTATTGTTATTGTTGTTATTATACGGTAAAACACTGTATCTGGAAGGAATATATTCCATGATACCTGAAACCATGGATAACAGCAAATCTTATATTTTGACTATAGTTGAGCTGAAAGCATACCATAGAATCAAACTGGAAGATCTTGAGAGACAACAAACACTTCCAATGGGTGGAAGTTGGAATGTGGGTACGTGAAACCATTTATATCCATTTGTGGGTAAAGGGATCTTGCTTGTACTTCCACATCAAGTAGTGGTTCAGTTTATGATCTCTCACCTTGGGACTGCAGACCTCGTAGATACATCTCCTATATTTGAACTTCCCTGTTTCATCTAATATTCTCTCCCACTCCCATTGAGAGACTGAAAGTGAATGTAATCTATAGTCACCTATTGAGGTTCCGATAAAAAACAAAGTGCATCCCACCATCTCTCCCCCCAAAAATTCCAGTCTGCCACCTTTTGTGTTAGGTGCCATGTCACCAGCACCTCCTAGATATCCCTGTCAGCATGGCTACTTTTCTGAAGTCTGCTCTAAACCAATCCTACACCCTTTTCCCAGACAGAAAGGCCATAAACCCAGACTCCTGTCTTGATGAATAACGAAAAGTAGACAGACAGGCCTGGAAGGCTCAGCAAGTCCATGCAAGGGACCATCCCTTGGGCAGGTATTACGTGCAAAGAGTCAATGCAGTCGACCAACCAACCAACCAACCAAGGCCACATTTTCAGTCTCTTTTCTAGACATGCCATTTATACTATTGAAGGCTGCTGATCAAGACAACACTTGTAGAGTTAGAACTTCTACAACAGCAAGTGTTTCTCAATCTTCCTAATGCCGCGACCCCTTAATACAGTTTCTCATGTTGTGGTGACCCCCAACAACAAAATTATTTTAGTTGCTACTTCTTAACTGTAATTTTTCTACTGTTATGAATCCTAATGTAAATATCTGATCTGAAGGATGTATTTTCATTCACTGGACCAAATTGGGCACAAATACCCAATATACCCACATCTGAATACTGGTGGGTTTGGGGAAGGGGGTTGATATTGTCATTTGGGAGTTGTAGTTGCTGGGATTTATAGTTCACCTACAATCAAAGAGCATTCTGAACTCCACCAGCGATGAAATTAAACCAAACTTGGCACGCAGAACTCCCATGACCCACAGAAAATACTGGAAGAACTAGGTTGGCATTGACCTTGAGTTTTGGAGTTGTAGTTCACCAACATCCAGAGAGCACTGTGGATTCAAATAATGATGGACCAAACTTGGCATCAATACTCAATATGCCCAAATATGAACACTTGTGGAGTTTGGGGGAAATAGAATTAACATTTGGGAGTTGTAGTTGATGGGATTTGTAGTTCTCCTACAATCAAAAAGCATTCTGAACCCCACCAACGATAGAATTGGGCCAAATTTCCCACACAGAACCCACATGAGCAACAGAAGATTCTGTGTTTTCGAGTGGTCTTTGGTGACCCCCAGGTTGAGAAACACTATACTAGAAGAAACCATCACTTAACATCACTACACAAGCATCTTCTGCCCAGAGTGATTAAAGGAACAAAATAAAAGGGGCTGATATTATTAATACCTCTTTATAGATCACTATTTGGGATGTGACAAAATCAGCAGAAAGGAAATGATCTAGCAAACATAGGAAGCAGTCAGGAGGTGGCATGCAGTATTTATGCTTATGTCCGGAATCAGGTTTAGCCCATTTTTCCAAATGGTGAAAGCATTTTAAATATATTCATTTTTATTTGTGCATATATTTTATAATGTATGCCTTTTTGTTGGTATTTGTTCCTTTAAAATGTACATCTTTGCAGTCTGTATGGAATTACTCTTTGCTTTCACATAGGGTCATGGTAAACATCCGGGCATCTTCTAGGCAACGTCCTTGCAGACAGTCAATTCTCTCACACCAGAAGCAGCTTGCAATTTCTCAAGTTGCTCCTGACATGGGGAAAAAAACCCAGAAACTTTCACATAGGCAGCTATGTAAGTTTTGAAAGTGACATGATAAAGGTTACACAATACTTGCATCATACAGTTGGGCTAAGTCAATCTCACCCCAATACAAATGTGCAATAGCTTTATTACTGGAGATCCTGTATATTTGGAGCTGAAATCTAAATCCAGACATTAACAACTAAAAGCCAACCCCAGGCTTTTTCATGGGTTCTGCATCCCCACTTGATACTGCCTTCCTCAAAATGTCAAATATTTGAGGTATACGGGCTCTCTCCAGTATACTTAAGATGGATGGGGTTTATTCTAGGGCAGGCATGGACAAACTTTGGTCCTCCAGGTGAATGAATGTTTGCATTATGCATGTAAAACTGTAATTCACTCTGAGTTCCTCCAGGGAGATAAAGCGGAATATAAATAAAGTATATTATTATTGTTATTTGAAACACAACAAGATGACTCCACAGCAGACAGTCTGCTGGCTGGTGTATTGGATCACAAGTCGGACACTTCCAGTGTCTAGGACTGTGTGATGTATCAGCGAATAATGCGTGCAGATCCCAGTAAGGTGGCCTTCTGCAGCTAGCAGTTGATAATTTTGGCAGCACTGATTGTGTTTAAGTGCAGGCCAAGGTCTTTAGGCACTGCACCCAGTGTGCCGATCACCACTGGGACCACCTTGACTGGCTTGTGCCAGAGTCTTTACAGTTCGATCTTTAAATCCTCATATCGTGTCAGCTTTTCCAGTTGTTTCTCGGCAATCCTTATTATTATTATTATTATTATTAAAGGCATAATAGGGGGGCATTCTCCTCCAAACAAAGAAAATTCTCCAAAAGACTGTCACAGTTACAGGCAGAAGAACCAAAGCAGGCTATTGAACCTTAACTCCAATATTGAGAAGCTGTTCTTATACATTCAACAGAAAACATGTACAATTATTGCAGAAATAAACACTCGCCTACCCAATGAAATGCACCAATCTCTCGAAGACTAGCATATAACAATCCTATGTCACAGCCAAGCCACCTGAAGCCTCCTTGCAGCGTGGGAGGGAGGAAGGAAAATCTCTTATCTCCAATCAAGGCGATAAGGGAAACCGGCAGCCTGGGTGGATTCCTTCTGCAGGATGTATCCAGCCCTTGGGCCGAAGGTTCCCTATCCTTGTTATAATTAAAGGGCAGATTTCCCCCATTCTCTCTGATACTGTCACATCCTCTATTAGCTCTGCAGCAGAAGGCATTGCCAATATAAGTATTTCCGGAGCTGGTTCACAGACAGTACTTGTTTTCACTAATATTCATGTTAGTAAAGACTTGAAGCGCTTGTCACATGAATCTGACTTGCACTGCCTTGACTGAAAGGAGATCGCTTTTCATTCTTTCCCCCCAGACAGTTGTTCTTGTGTGCAATTTGCACACGAGTTGTTCTTGTGTGCAAGGAGGCAGTTGTTCTTGTGTGCAATATGCGCATATGAAGTACTTCAGTAAATAAGTAAAGCTAAAGGTTTTTCCTTGACATTAAATCTAGCCGAGTCCGACTCTGGGAAGTGGTGCTCATCTCTGTTTCTAAGCCGAAGAGCTGGCATTGTCCATAGACACGTCTAAGGCCATGTGCCCAGCATGACTGCAAGGAGCGTTATTACCGTCCTGCAGAAGTAGATATTGCTCTACTCACATGTGCATGTTTTCATAGAATCGTAAGAGTTGGAAGAGACCTCATGGACCATCCAGTACAACCCCCTGCCAAGAAGCAGGAAAATTGCATTCAAAGCACCCCCGACAGATGGTATCCAGCCTCTGTTTAACTGCTAAGTTGACAGAAGCTGGGCCTAACAAGGGGAGCTCACACTGCTCCATGGATTTGAACCACCGACCTTTTGTCAGCAAGTTCCACAGCTCAGTGGTTTAAACTGCTGCACCACCACAGCCCCATACTTTTTTTTGTTGTGTCAGGAGAAACTTGAGAAACTGCAAGTCGCTTCTGGTGTAAGAGAATTGGCCGTCTGCAAGGATGTTGCCCAGGGGATTTGATGTTTTTATCATCCTTGTGGGAGGCTTCTCTCATGTCCCCACATGAGGAGCTGGAGCTGATAGAGGGAGCTCATCCGCCTCTCCCCGGATTCGAACCTGTGACCTGTCGGCCTTCAGTCCTGCCGGCACAGGGGTTTAACCCACTGCGCCACCGGGGGCTCCAGCCCCATACTGCAGTCTATACTCATATATAAAACTAAAAATTTCAGTAACAAATCAACCTAAACAACTTTGAGGGTGAAACGTCAGGAGAGAATGCTTCTGCAGCATGGCCACACAGCCCGGAAAACTCACCAAACCCAGTGATTCCAGCCATGAAGGTCAAGTGTCAACTCAGTCATCATTGTTCATAAACAGTGTAGTTAATAAGTAGCAAGTAGCTCATCAATAGTGCTTGATTGCTAACAGATTGGGGTTATTATCTTCTGTTGACTTATTAATTTCTGCAGTAGTAGAGAGAGACCAACAATAATGTAAATATATTTGTTTGCACGGGAAATCTCCCCTTGTCGGGCTGTTGTTTTGCAGAGCCTCTGGCCCTTTTGCATTTGGTACTTCTAGGGTTTAGATATGACAAGCACATACTGCAGCTACACACAGGTTACACTGGGCCAAATGGGATATCTTTAGGGACATGTGGGAATCCATTGCGTATCCATGGTGGTTGTTTTGACATACTGAGGTCAGCCTGGGACAACTAGTTTCTTGCTTTTCTCTTTTTCTCCTGGTCTCTCGTGAGAATTGTGCAACCCTCGGTTCACTCCTTAAGTCTAGCGTATCAGGGATTGCAGAGCAGAGGAGAAGTTGATGTCATTTGGCAAACTTGCTAGCTTGAACAGTTGAACATTATATGAAGAGAGAACGAACAATAGATAATAAAGCATGGGAAGGGAAATAAAATCACCAAAAGGTATGTATAGGCCTTACATTTTGAGACAAGGAAGTGGGCCACATAGGTAACAAGGACATGGTTTGCACAACGTCTTATTGAATCATATTGTATATAGCAGGCATGGGCAGACTTTGACCCAAAGGCACCCTCAAAGGTTGTGAGGTCTGTTGGAAACTAAGCAAGGGAGGTTTCTATATCTGTGGAATGTCTAGGGTGGGAGAAAAGCAACACTCAAAAAACTGGGGAATTCTAAACAGGAAACAATCAGGGCCAGCTAACACCTCCCAACAAAGGACTGCCCCAGGCAGAAGGTTTATATATCTGTGGAAGGTCCAGGGTGGAGAAAAGCAACACTCAAAAAACTGGGGAATTCTAAACAGGAAACAATCAGGGCCAGCTAACACCTCCCAACAAAGGACTGCAAAAGGTTTATATATCTGTGGAAGGTCCAGAGTTGGAGAAAGAACTCTTGTCTGTTGGAGGCAAGTGTGAATGTTATAATGTAATCCAATATAATACTAATGATAATTATATGGTATTATAATTATATATTTTTATTGAATGCAATATTACTAATAATATTATGATATAGTGTTACAGTGCAGTATAGCAATGTTTAATGATGATATTGTGCTATGCTAATAATATAATATATTGTATGTATAGATACCTTGTAAGCCGCTCCAAGTCCCCTTCGGGGTGAGAAGGGCGACATATAAATGTTATAAATAAATAATGTTGCAATTAATTACCTTGATTAGCATTGCAAAGCCTGGCAGCTTCAAAACCTGGCTGATTCCTGCCTGGGGGAATCCTTTTTTAAAAAATCCACAAGCATGTGGACAATTTCAACAGAAAGGAGGAAACCAGGAAAATTAACAAAATCAGGCTATCAGTATTTTTTTAAAAAATCTACAATTGGGACAGTAAATAAGGAACAACAGTCAGAAAGCAGGGGACATCCAGACATGAAACAATCAGGGCCAGCTAAAACCTCCCAAAAAAGGATTCCCCCAGGCATTTAATTCAACAAGGGAACCACCCAGAGGATTTATTTATCGTGTCAGAAGCGAAATGAGAATACAGTTATAATGTATAGAAAAACCACAAAATTTGGCATTATACCACCCAGAGTGAATGATAAGACAAAATATCTGAAGTGTTAACGCTTGGGACTAATGGAGAATTGCAGTTTAAAAACACATTAGTACCAAAGAAAGGTTTAACCACCTTCCCAAAATCCTACTACTTTAAGTCTTGGAAAGCAGGGCAATGATAATAATATAGTCTTCTGGATGAACTCCATATGCTGAGTGAGCTGAGAGTACAGGTGTATTATTATTATCATCATCATCGTATTTCATCAATTCTAAAATCAATTTGCGCAGTTGGTTAAACCCCTGTGCTGCTGAAGTTGCTGACCGAAAGGTTTGCAGTTCAAATCTGGGGAGTGGGGTGAGCTCCTGCTGTTAGCCCCAGCTTCTGCCAACCTAGCAGTTCGAAAACATGCAAATGTGAGTAGATCAATAGGTACTGCTTCTGCAGGAAGGTAACGGCACTCCATGCAGTCATGCCAGCCACATGTCCTTGGAGGTGTCTACGGATAATGCCAGCTCTTTGGCTTAGGAACAGAGATGAGCATCACCCCCCAGAGTCGGACACGACTAGACTTAAAGGCAATGGGGAACCTTTACCTTTACTAAAATCAATTACTTTCTCCCCATATCAATATATTGAAAAATTTGGTGGATCTTAGATTCAATGACATCTTGGAACAGAATAAATAAGATATTACTATTCAAGTTTTCCCAGTTCTATCATCACATGGCATTCATAGAAGTTCCTTCTCAATTTTTATTTACCAACGTCTTCCTCAAATTTCTGAAAAGTACGAGTCTCTCTCCCACCCCCACATTAAAGTCAAATACAAAAAAAGTTTCAAAATCAAATTTTTACCAACAATAGTACTGCTTTACATTTGAATGGGAGTCCAAGAAGTTACAATTTGTTTATTTATTTATTTACTATTTTTATACTCCATCCTCTCTCAACCCAAAGGGGACTCAGAGCAACTTACAAGTACATACAATATATTATTAGCATAGCACAATATTAGTATTCTATATTCCTATATTGCACTATACCACTATTCTGCAATAGTAATATTACATGTAATATACAATTACTATATTATTATATTGTATTACAATATTATGATCAATATTGTATGTATATGCAATATATTATATTATTAGCATAGCACAGTGTTAGAAGTATAGATTACTCTATTGTACTATACTGCAATATTATGATCAATATTACATGTAATATATAATACATTATTCTATTGTATTATTAGTATTATATTGTATTATAATATTATGATCAATATTACATGTACATTAAATATATTATATTATTAGCATAGCACAATATTAGTATTATATATTCCTATATTGTACTATACCACTATACTGCAATATTATTAGTAATATTACATGTATCGTATAGTATAGAATTATTATATTGTATTATTATTAGTTTATTGTATTATATTACAATATTATGATCAATATTATATATACATAAAATATATTATTAGCATACTACAACGTTAGAATTATATATTCCTATATTGTACTATACCACTATACTGCAATATTATTAGTAATACGTACTATATAATATACAATTATTATATTGTAATATTATAAGCATTATATTGTATTACATTATAACGGTATTATCAGTATTATATATTACATGTAATATATAATTATTATTTTATTATATTGTATTCTTTAGGATTATATTGTATTACAATATTATGATCCATATTATATGTACACACAGGATATTATTTTATTAGCATAGTACAATATTAGTATTATATATTACTATAACACTATACTGCAATATTATTAGTAATATTAAATGTAATATATAATTATTATTTTATTATATTGTATTCTTTAGGATTATATTGTATTACAATATTATGCTCAATATTATACGTACATACAATATATTTTATTATTATCATAGCACAATATTAGTATTTTGTATTACTATACCACTATGCTGCAATATTATTAGTAATATTACATGTAATATATAATTATTATTTTATTATATTGTATTCTTTAGGATTATATAGTATTACAATATTACGTTCAATATGCACTTTACTATCATAGCACAATATTAGTATTATATTTTACTATACCACTATACTGCAATATTATTAGTAATATTACATATAAAATACGATTATCATATTGTATTATTAGCTTAATACAATATTAGTATTTTGTATTACTATCCCACTATACTGCAATACAATTAGTAATATTACATGTAATATATAAAATACGATTACCATTTTGCATTATTAGTATTATATTGCAATATATTACAATATTATTATCAATAATAATATATAGATATATACACACTGAATTTTTTTTCAGGCACAGGCAAACTTGGGCCCTCCAGGTGTTTTGGACTCCAACTCCCACAATTCCTAACAGCCTACCGGCTGTTAGGAATTGTGGGAGTTGGAGTCCAAAACACCTGGAGGGCCCAAGTTTGCCCATGTGTGTTCTGGAGCATCTACACTGCAGAATTAGTGCAGTCTAACACCACTTGGAATGCATTGTTAGGGAGAATTGGTTGGGAACCCCAAGAGCCATCCAGTCCAACCCCATTCTGCCATGTAAGACTACACAACCCAAGCACTCCCAACAGATAGCCATCCAGCTTCTGCATAAAAGCCTCGGGGAGTTAAAGGAGGAGGCTCCACCATGATGATGATTCCAACCCCATTCTGCAATGGAGGCATACACAACCGAAGCCCTCCCGACAGATGGCCATCCAGCTTCTGCATAAAAGTGCCTTCCACTCCTCCCTCCCAACTTCCAAGAAGGAGCCATTGCAATGCCTGGGGTTTCTCCTTCTCATACTTCCAAGTTGAGTAACTTTTGCACGACAGCTTCCCCGGACTTGTTGCTCCGAAGCGAGGAAGCCGAGGAAGGGAGGAAAAGCAAGAAGGGCTTTGGGAGAAGGAAGGAAGGAGGAAGGCGCCCAGCCCCACCCCTCCTGCGCTCCTTACCTCCAAAAGGGAAGCTTGCTTGCTTGCTTGCTTTCCTGGGGGAAAAAGGATCAAGGGGAAACTTCCACCACTCTGGGAACAGCTTGGCTTCTGCTTCGGAAGGCGCCCCGCAAATCATCATATTCGTAATGCTGCCTCTGCTGCTGCTTCTCCATTCTTCTCGCCTCCCTCCGCCTCGCGCCCAGAAATGCGGCAGCAGCCCCGCACAGTTGGGACATTCGCTACATTGTTAGCATTCCTTTCGCCCCCACGTGACCCCCGGGGCCCCGGCGTCATTCCACCGCCCGCCCTTCGCATACCAGACAGGAGGCGGGGCCCCAGCTGCCCATCAAAGGCTCCGACTGGGCGGGGCTTCGAGTTAGGGAGTTCTGTCTCCGCCCAGCAAGAGTTCCAAATAGGCGGGGATTCGACTTGGAAGCTCTGTCTCCGCCCATCAAGGGCTCGGAATGGGCCGGGCTTCAAGTTAGGCGTTCTGTCTCCGCCCATCAAGGGCTTGGAATGGGCGGGGCTTGAAGTTGGGCGTTCTGTCTCCGCCCATCAAGGGCTTGGAATGGGCGGGGCTTAGGATTAGGAACTCTGTCTCCGCTCATCAAGGGGTGGAATGGGCGGGGCTTAAAGATGTCTCCGCCCATCAAGAGCTCCAAAAAGGCGGGGCTTGACGTTTTGGCTCCGCCCATCAAGGGCTCGGAATGGGCGGGGCTTGGAGTTAGGCTTTCTGTCTCCGCTCATCAAGAGCTCCAAATAGGCGGGGCTTGGGCTTAGAAGCTCTGTCTCTACTCAATAAGGCCTTGGAATGGGCGGGGCTTGGACTCAGAAGCTCTGTCTCCGCTCATCAAGGGCTCGAAATAGGCGGGGCTTAAAGTTGGGCGTTCTGTCTCCGCCCATCAAGGGCTCCGAATGGGCGGGGCTTGGAGTTAGGCGTTTTCTCCCCTCATCAAGCACTGAAATGGGCGGGGCCTAGAGTTAGGTGTCCTGTCTCCGCCCATCAAGGGCTTGGACTTAGAAGCTATGTCTCCGCTCATCAAGGGTTTGGAATGGAGGGAAGGATACTAGAGACAAAGTTGAAGTACTTTGGCCACATCATGAGGAGACAGCAAAGCCTAGAGAAGACAATTATGCTGGGGAAAGTGGAAGGCAAAAGGAAGAGGGGCCGACCAAGGGCAAGATGGATGAATGGCATCCTTGAAGTGACTGGACTGACCTTGAAGGAGCTGGGGGTGGTGACGGCCGACAGGGAGCTCTGGCGTGGGCTGGTCCATGAGGTCAGGAAGAGTCGGAGGCGACAGAACGAATGAACAACAACAACAGAGTTAAGCGTTCTGTCTCCACCCATCAAGGGCTTGGACTTAGAAGCTGTGTCTCCGCTCATCAAGGGTTTGGAATGGGCGGGGCCTAGAGTTAAGCGTTCTGTCTCTGCCCATCAAGAGCTCCAAATAGGCGGGGCTTGGAGTTAGGCTTCTGGCTCCGCCCATCAAGGGCTCGAAATGGGCGGGGCTAGAAGTTAGGCTTCTGTCTCCAATCATCAAGCAGTTAAATGGGCGGGGCTTAGAGTTAGGCATCCTGTCTCCGCCCATCAAGGGCTTTTTTAAATGGGCGGGGCCTAGAGTGAGGCACTCTGTCTCCGCCCACTCCTCTGGTCTCCCTTGAGATCAGGAACCTGGATAATACTTGGTTGCTGTGAGTTTTCCGGGCTGTATGGCCATGTTAAAGAGTCTGGGAGTCCTTTTGGACCCTCTGCTGACGATGGAGACCCAGGTCTCCGCCGTGAGCAGAACCGCCTTCTTTCACCTGCGGCAGGCTAGACGGCTGGCCCCCTCCCTGTCCAGGGACGACCTAGCTACGGTGATCCAGGCCACGGTCATCTCAAGACTGGACTACTGTAACGCCCTCTACATTGGCCTTCCTCTGTCAGTGATCCGGAAGCTCAAGTTGGTACAAAACGCAGCTGCTCGGCTTCTTGCGGGAACTCTGATGAGATGCCACATAACACCAATCTTACTGCAGCTGCACTGGTTACCAATTGAGCACCGGATCACTTTCAAAGTGATGGTACTCACCTTTAAGGCCTTGCATGGTCTGGGGCCGATGTACCTGAGGGACCGCCTCACCCCCTACCAACCCCAGAGATCCCTCCGTTCTGAGGACCAAGATCTATTGGAAATCCCCAGTGTCAAGACCTTGCGTCTAACAGCAACCAGACGCAGAGCCTTCACAGCAGTGGCACCATCACTCTGGAATACTCTGCCACCTGAAGTCCGTGCCTTGCGGGACTTACCAGCTTTCCGCAGGGCATGTAAGACATACCTGTTTCGACAGGCTTTTAATGTTTGATATTGCTGTTTTTAAATTGTTTTAAATTGCTTTTAAATTTTGTTAGATTTTAGCCATTCTTGTAAGCCGCTCCGAGCCCCAGGGGAGTGGCAGCATATAAGTCCAAATAATAAATAAATAAATAAATGTTCCAGAAGCATTCTCTCTACCCGGAAAACTCACAGCAACCCAGGTGGCCATGAAAGCCTTCGACAACACATGGATAGCACTACTTTTAACAGTCCCCAACTTACAAACATCTGACCTACAAACGACTCATAGTTTAGAACCGGGGTAAGATAACAGAAAGAGAGGGAAATCTACCCCTCGGAAGGGAAATTCACCCCTCTTAAGTCGAGTTATTATGTGGAAATGGTATCTCCGCTGAAGCTTTAGTCTCAATCCTTCTTCCCACAATAAGCCATTTTTTTCAAAAACCAAATATTACCTGGACAGAAAATGAGGTGAAATCTTCTGAACAAGGATAGCAAAACAAACACCACAGGGCTGTTAACCCTTCCCTGTCCTATCTAAAGATAGATAGATAGATGTGGGTGGAGTTACACTTCAAAAATGTACCTGTTTGGACTTCCATACAAGTTCAACTTTAGAACAACCCTACCGAACCTATCTTGTTCGTAACTTGGGGATTGCCTGTATTTATTATTATCCCACATACAGCTGAGATACAAATAGCTCACAGTGTTAAAAAACAAAACCATACAATTTAAAATCAAAACATCCCTGGTGAAAACTTTATATCCCAACACCCAGAAATTAGTTTTACTTTCCTTGACTGCCTCTCTCCCTTATCTCTCGGTGAAGCCTTGTTTCAGAACCCGGCCAAGCCCTTGTCCTTGTTCCATGGAAGCCTTGCTTGGAAGATTCGTGTTAAAGATTTCTTGTTTATGGTTTGACTCTTTTTCTCTTGGAATTATATTCTCATGCTGTGGATTAATGTTTTCCTGGCTATTTAGATTTGATTACAAAACTCTGGATTTTGCTTTTGAACTTTGCTAAACAATGCCTTGGAATACTTTGTTCCTGTTTATCTTCCTACCTTTTTGGACTTACCTATTTTCTTAAAGCATATTTTTACCTTGCTGTTTTTACTTATCTCCAATTAAAAAAGGATTGTTTTCCTACTCAACGTGTGGTGTTTTAAAGTCAGAGGGTTATTCCTGTTCTGGAGTGCAACTGATGGGCTCTAGCCAGTGTGCACCATGATTGGAGAAGGCGACGATGACATAGCCAGGAATTTCCTCCTGGCTGGGCAGGGAGGCCCTGGGGCTTCCAATGGACTGGCAGAGGCGATCTTGGGGGTGGAGGGGTCAAGCCAACCCCATGGTGTGTAGCAATGGGATGCTGGAGACAAAGAAAAGTCTAAAAGATTATTTGACAGGATTATGCAGATACCGGACCTTGCTGGAGAAGGGTTTGGGGGCTCTGAAGTGTGGGTTCCTGCTGGTCTTTTGGGGGCTCTAGGGTGGTAGTGGGGATGGAGGTCGTTTCCACTTCATCTGGCCTTTCGTCCTTGGGAAACTACAATTTCCAAAGATGTCTAACTATGTCTTCTTTTTAATTAGGGTTAGGGATCTCAACAACATCATCAGATCGCCTCAAACCTTAAATCAGATGGAAATGAATGCAGTAGAGGCTACTTTTTAAAATTACGGCAGTGCTTATCCCGTGCAGTGCAGCTATGTACTTGCTTAAATGAGAGCATTGCACAATGGTGTTTTCCCAATAGGCCTGGCTTACAAAAGATGCCTTAAAATAATGTTACACATATGAATAAGAAAATATCCTAGGGCACAAGTATATCGCTATATGTAGAATGAGTAAGATTAATGGGAGCAAGGAGTGAGGAAAGTGTTATTCCTCATTTATTTTCCACTGATGTTTAAATTAGTCTTGTTCCTAAAACACTTCAAGTCAGTAAATCAGAATTCAAATTAGCAGCACTAAAAAGATGGGATCATGGGATTGGTCATTTGGTGAGACACCAGCACTCTTTGGCAGATCTACACTGCCATATAATCGAGATTATCAAAGTAGATTATCCAGATTATCTGATTTGAACTGGATTATGTCAATTTGCACTGTCATGTAATCCAATTCACAGTAGAGAATCTGGATTTTTTGTGGCAGTGTATAAAGGGGGTCCTTGTAAAACAACATCTCCATTCAATAACATTGGCTCCTTCTACACCACCATATAAAATCCAGATTCTCTGCTTTGAACTGGCAGTGTAGACTCATATAACCCAGTTCAAAGAAGATAATATGACAGTGTAGAAGGGGTCATTGGGCCATAGTAGTTACAGTGGTGTCAAACTGCATTAATTCTATAGTGTAGATGCCTCCATATCTCTTAAATTCAAGACAGGGGCAAAAAGGAAGGAAAGTAAAATCAGGGAAGTCATTTTTGTGTTTCATTCTGTAATGAAGGCTGAATAGTTAATTTGTTCTTTTGCTGATGTAAATATAGTGGAATGGAATAGTACTAACCCTCTTCTGTTGGAGCATCCAAGCAATCAGTCAGTGTGTGTGTGTGTTTGTGTCGACTGTAAAATTAGATGCATTAAGCTGATTGGTCGGGCAATGCCTAAGGTGATTGCCGTTCAGCAATGGAACTCTCTGTCCCGGAGTGTGGTGGAGGCTCCTTCTTTGGAAGCTTTTAAACAGAGGCTGGATGGCCATCTTTCAGGGATGTTTTGAATGCAATTTTCCTGCTTCTTGGCAGGGGGTTGGACTGGATGGCCCATGAGGTCTCTTCTGACTCTATGATTCTATGATGGCTGAGCTTGGAACTTTTGGATACTGTTGCATTTTTGCTCACGCTCGAGCTATGCAGGTGTTCAGCAGGCAGAGAGAAGAAGAGAGAAGCAGAGAGAGAGAGAGGCTGATTTACTTCTTGGCTGCTTAAAAGTAGGTCTCTCGTAAAGGTAAAAGTTTTCCCTTGACATTAAGTCCAGTTGTGTCTGGCTCTGGGAGTTGGTGCTCATCTCCATTTCTCAGCTGAAGAGCCGGCATTGTCCATAGACACCTCCAAGGTCATATTGCCAGCATGGCTGCATGGAGCACAATTACCTTCCCTCTGGAGCAGTACCTATTGATTTACTCAAGTTTGCATGTTTCCAAACTGCTAGATTGGCAGAAGCTGGGGCTAGCAGTGAGAACTCATCCTGCTCCCCAGATTTGAACTGGTGACCTTTCGGTCAGCAAGTTCAGCAGCTCAGCGGTTTAACACACCGTGCTACCAGAGACTCCATATGGACAGAGAAATACTATTTTGAATCTCTCTAAAAAGACATTGTGTGAGTTGATGCAACTGATCGCATTGTACATATGTTGTTCTGAACCACAAAGAGTAAACTACTTGTTCTTTAATGTTAACCTGCGTGGCATTTTTCCTTTCCCTTCCAAGGCAGTGTGTGGACTGATCCAATGTGAAGTATATGTGGTTTATTTTACATTCTGCCACATCTTTTGCTAAATCTTCTATATCTGTGAAATGGTATTCCTATTTTATTTTCACACTCATCCTGTGAGATGAGCCAGAGACAGAGAAAGAGAGAGTTAAGACAGTGAACTTCATACCTGAGCAAGAATGCCATTGACCATCCATTGCGTTAGAGGCCCTTGGACTTCCATGTTTCTGAATGGAGACCAAAGCTGTAGGAACTAAAAACTCATCTTGTAGATGTAGTTAGCCTTAAAGCAAGTTCTTATCACCTTAACCCACTACAAAAACAACTTGGAGGTATGTGTTTTAGGTTGAATTGTCTATAAGATAAAAGAAAAAAGTGTAGGAATCCTGAGAATGCTAACCATAAATAAGCCACAGGTATTTCACCATTGTCATCTAATCCTGTATTCAGGGAAAGAATGCGAGGTTTCCAGAATGACCTCTCAATAGATTAGGGATTGGCATGTTGTTTACTACTGAAGGTCACACAGATATCTATGAGGAAGGCTTCAATTTTGTTTCAAAAAAATTGTTATTTCCTCAGCATCATGGCACAGTCTGTACCCTGACAAGTAATTTATGAGTTATGATGACCCTAAACTTGTCCACTCTGGGTTTTCTGATTCAAGGTGCATCCACACAATAGAATTAATGCAGTTTGAGACCACTTCAGCTGCCATTGGTGAATGGTATGCAATTCTGGGATTTGTAGTTTGGTGACTAGAGCTCCCATGATGCCATATAATTGAGTCATAGCAGTTAAAGTTATATTCCATAGTATAGATCAGGCATGGGCAAATTTGGGCCCTCCAGGTATTTTGGACTTCGACTCCCCCGCTAGCGGCTGAGGGGGGAAAGGAAGGGACCTGAGGCTGTTAGAAATTATGGGAGTCGAAGTCCAAAACACCTGGAGGGCCCAAATTTTGCCCATACCTGGTGTAGATGCATCCTCAGAATAATGCAGTTTGATACCACTTCAACTGCCATGGTTCAGTGTTATGGAATAATGGGACTTGTAGTTTATAACATCTTTAGACTTTTCTGCCAATAAGTGCTGCCACCTCATCTATCTACACACTCACAGCATTGTAAATACTTATGCAAATGGGAAGTCTACGCTTCCATAGGATGGAATCATGGCGCTTATAGTGAACATCATCCTTGTCCTTCGCTCCAAAATGTCTTGGATCACCTGTGGTCCTCAAAGATTCAAAATAACCATGATGCTGAAGCCACTGTCTTGTTGAATACTAATAGGTAATGATGAAAATTGTCAGATATATATATATGCTGACAATTTTCATAATTACCTGTTTGTATTAATATATATATGGCCCCTGGTGGCGCAGTAGGTTAACCTGCTGAGCTGCTGAACTTGCTGACTAAACGGCTGGCAGTTCGAATCTGGGGAGCAGGTTGAGCTCCTGCTGTTAGGCCCAGCTTCTGCCCACCTAGCAGTTTGAAAACATGCAAATGTGAGTAGATCAATAGGTACAGCTCCAATGGGAAAGTAGCGGTGCTCCATGCAATCATGCCAGCCACATGACTTTGGAGGTGTCCATGGACAACACCAGCTCTTCAGCTTAGAAATGGAGATGAGCACCAACCCCCAGAGTAGGACACAATTGGACTTAAGGTCAAGGGGAAACCTTTACCATGTATATATATGGATGGAGCCCCTGGTGGCATAGTGGGTTAAAGCACTGAGCTGCTGAACTTGCTGACCAAAAGGTCACAGGTTCAAATCCGGGGAGCAGCATGAGCTCCTGCTGTTAGCCCCAGTTTCTGCCAACCTAACAGTTCAGAAACATGAAAATGTGAGTAGATCAATAGGTACCACTTCTGCAGGAAGGCAAAGGTATGTCATGCTGGCCACATGACCTTGGAGGTGACTACGGACAACGCCGGCTCTGGCTTAGAAATGAAGATGGGCACCAACCCCAGAGTCGGACACCACTGGACTTAATGTCAGGGGAAAACCTTTACCTATATTTATAGAGGGGGGGGGGGAGTTTAGAGACACTTGAATTGTTGTTTCTTAGTTTCTAAGTGTCTTTGTCATGGATTTGTTTGTTCATTCTGCGCTTTCTTCCCACACCTATAACTGTTTTTAGCTCTCTGAAAGCTATTTACTTGCTTGTTTGAACAGCTCTGCAGCAGACTTGCCTTTGTTTTCCATTCTTAGCCCTTTTCTGTTTCATTCCTTGCTGTGCGTACTATAATTTGACGCTGAGTGGGATCTAGTGACTCACGAAATCCAGGTCTGACCTGCAGCATCCCGGTTGCCATTCCCCCCACCCACGAACACAGGCAAAGTAATAACTAGTTGGGAAAAACACCATGCAGAAAAAGGCTGTTAACCTAACGACAACAGCAGGGAGCATAGGAAGCTATCACAGCTGGGCTGCACAGTTGTTTTTGCAGGTGAATAATAACTACTCCACTAGGTTCTTGTGGGTTTTTTCGGGCTATAGGGCCATGTTCTAGAGGCATTTCTCCTGACGTTTCGCCTGCATCTATGGCAAGCATCTGCAGGAGTCTACCGTATACCATGCAGCTGTGGACATAGGGACCACCAAACGCAGCGCCCAAACACGAATCAAGGAACATGAAAGGCACTGCAGACTACTTCAACCAGAGAAGTCAGCCATAGCAGAGCACCTGATGAACCAGCCTGGACACAGCATTTTATTTGAGAACACAGAAATGCTGGACCACTCTAACAACCACCATGTCAGACTACACAGAGAAGCCACTGAAATCCACAAGCATGTGGACAATTTCAACAGAAAGGAAGAGACATGAAAATGAACAAAATCTGGCTGCCAGTATTAAAAAAACTCTAAAATTATAACAGCAAAACAGCAGAGAGGAAACAACCACGCACATCTTAACACCTCTCAACAAAAGATTTTCCCAGGCTCAGCCAGGCCTTCAAATGCTAATGAAGGTGGTCAGTTGAAACATTCACACCTAGCTCCAGCAGAGAAGAGCTCTTTGCCCCACCCCAGCCATTCCACAGATATATAAACCCATTTTCCTATTTCCAACAGACCTCACTACCTCTGAGGATGCTTGCCATAGATGCAGGCGAAACGTCAGGAGAAATGCCTCTAGAACATGGCCCTATAGCCCGAAAAAACCCACAAGAACCTAGTGATTCCAGCCATGAAAGCCTTCGACAATACAATAACTACTCCATTGGAAAAAAGGTGTTGGGAACACAAGGATACTTTCCATCAATTATTACCTGATCCATTCATTTGGAATTGCAAGGAAATAAATTGGGAGTTTTGCTACCTGAAGACAGATACCACATACAGAAGTTGGGCTGGCGCTTTAATCTGATTTCAAAATCGACTACACCTGAAGATGAAAGCTCCAGGAAGATTGTGTTCTGTTATTCAAAATATGAGAAAACAGTTAAGAACTGGACTCTGCTGAGATAATTTACAGCCGTGGCAAAGCAGTGAAGT
Organism: Anolis sagrei ordinatus; assembly: GCF_025583915.1. NCBI lineage: Eukaryota > Metazoa > Chordata > Lepidosauria > Squamata > Anolidae > Anolis > Anolis sagrei. Next base: position 253,004,974 of record NW_026846588.1, on the reverse strand, counting down.
CCCCAAATATATCTAAAAGCAGCCCTGTAGCCAGAAAAAAAACTGGGGTGGTTGAAACAGTTTTTTTTAGTGACTCATAAAAAGTAGGTCCATAACACAAAATCATTTAAATTCTATGACTAATACCATATTTTATATATCATCTTATCTATATATATAAAAATGCTCTGTGCATAATAAGTACCTTAAAAACAAAAGAACCGATGAACGAAATCACACCAAATTTGGCAACAAAAGTCTCACAACACAAGGAGTGACCATCATTCAAAAAATTATGATTTTGTCATTTGGGAGTTGTAGTTACTGGGATGTATAGTTCACCTACAATCAAAGAGCATTCTGAACTCCACCAACAATGGAATTGAACCAAACTTGGCACACAGGACTCCCATGACCAACAGAAAGTACTGTTAAATGGGTTTGGTGGGTATTGACCTTGAGTTTAGGAGTTGTGGTTCACCTTCATCCAGAGAGCACTGTGGGCTCAAACAATGATGGATCTGGACCAAACTTGGCACGAATACTCCATAGCCCCAATGTGAACACAGATGGAGTTTGAGGGAAATAGACCTTGACATTTGGGAGTTGTAGTCACTGGGACAGATCACCTACAATCACAGAGCATTCTGAACCCCACTAACGACAGAATTGGGGCAAACTTCCCACACAGAACCCCCATGACCAACAGAAAATACTTAAGGCCATCCAGTCCAACTCCCTTCACCAGGGCAAGAAAACGTAATCAAAGTCCTCCTGACAAAGAGCCATCCAGCCATAGATGTAGATAAATGATAGATAGATAGATAGATAGATAGATAGATAGATAGATAGATAGATAGATAGATAGATAGATATGATTCACACACACAGAGAGATATAGTATCATAGATTTGAAAGGGAGTCCTAAAGAAGGACAATGATATGTTCCATGTTCCAGGGTGGGTAAACCAGACACTCTCCACATCAACACTGGCAAAGAAACAGCAAGAAATACTGTTTACCCACAAGCATCAAGAAATTACATATATTAGAAACCAACACTTTCTCATTACTTTATTTTCCAGATCAACAGACTGGGCCACAGCAACGACTGGCAGGGGACAGCTAGTATTTTATATAGACTTAATTAAATCAAATTTCTATTTTAGCGACAAAGTTTCAAGTCTAAAAAAAAATAAAATGACTCTTAATTGGTAATTTAGTAGTTACAAAATAATGCCACCATACCTGTTGAAAACACTTGAAAACTCTGTCAGTTTAGTGGGTTGATGTGAGTTTTTCGGGTTATATGTGTCACAACTCTTTGCTTTAGAGAATTGGTATCTCTGGGAGTTCTGGGCTTTAGAGTCCTGATCTTACTCAAGGTACACTGGGTCCGTAACCAATAGTCACAGCAAATTATTGGGGTTCTTTGTTGTGTTCCCCTCCAATTAAGGAGCAGACAAGCACAACTTGTATCTTTTGTAGAAAACTTTATACAGTAGGATTTACAAAAGTATAGCAGATGTTCTTCACTTTCTTCAGCCCTTCTTTCCAACACTTCACACTCCCAGTCAGTTCGTACAGTCTCCATAGTATTTGATTCTCTCTCGTCTTCTTGATTTATCTTTCAGACTCTCTGTATCTCCATCTCCAGCAGCTCAACACTGGCAACAACAACTCACCACACCAACATCTACAATAACTACTACTAGAGAACTTGTGCTTCTTTATTACTCTTTCAAGCTACCCCGCCCTAGCTGTAAATTACTCAATGCTAGCCAGGTGATTAAGTCCTTAATGCTTATAAGGTCCTGATACTTATAATTACTTATTGTCAGTTTAGAAATGGTAGAACATTATAAAACTCTGACAGTATGGCCATGTTTCAGTAGCATTCTCTCCTGATATTTCACCTGCATCTGTGACACCCATCTTCAGAGGTTTGTACACTCTGACAGAAATCATACTCCATCGATAAACTTCAGGGGACACTCAAGAGAGCAAGTTCAGTCAGTCTTTCTTGCCCCATTGTGCTTCTGATGTATGTTAATACTCAAGAGTTGAAAACAACCTTTCATTTGTAGCTGTTGATACTAGCAATATAACAGAAATTTGAAGAAGTTTCTTCCCATTTGGAAAAAAGACCTATCCATCACAGACAAGATATGCTTCCAGTGCATTTGATGGTTTTCCTACAGGTGTAATCTTTTCCCATCTTCTATACCACAGGTCAAACTCTTCCATCAGTGTCTCAGTATATTGAAGGCATTAATTGTGAAGTTCTGTGCATTTGTTCAAGTTGGATTTTAAATGGCCACAATAAATAGGTAGGAACACTTGAGCTCCTGAACGACTTCCCTGTGCCTTGTAAACCTTTCTTGAAGCTGACTACAGAAAAAAAATATCCAGAAATGGGATGTATACATTTAGCCTATAATATTCCATTGGTGTTGGTGAAGTTGCCGGATGTTGCTTTTCCAAGTTTGCCTGATGTGAGGAATCTTAACTTCTCCACTGATAGACTTCACCACTGATCTTGCTGTGTCAAAGATCGCCTGAAATTCTTTCACAGATTTTCCTGTGAGAACGTCTCACGGTTGTATACAGGACTCTCTTTTAGTTCTTCAAGGATTCTCAACAGGTCCAGTCCGATAGATGACTCTCTGTAGAAAGTACACATAGATGATATTGTTACTTGGCAGTTTCTGACAGGTGGAGTGCTGCAAGTCTTTGCTAAGGCTAGATTTAGTGAGTGAGCTCTGCAGTGGATGCAGACTGCTATTAGCTCCTTCTGTGATATAATTGTCTATGCTCCACTCATATGACCACTTGTATTAGCAGCTCCATCATAACCCTGTCCACACAGGTATTGCAAGTGCAGCCAATTTTTCCAGTGTTTTCAAAATAATGCCTGCAAGTCCTCTTCCTGTCATATCACTTATCTTCACAAAGCCTATAAAGTATTTTCTTTTTCCTGTCACTTAGATATCAATGTACCTTACAAGAGTGATAACTGTTCTGAGGTACTCACATCCAAAGTTTCATCTGCCAAACAGAGAAAAATAACTTTGTACTATCTTGTCAACACAAATGTCCAAAAACTGATTCGTAACCCTTTTGGTATTAATGTTAGAGAGTCGTCCCTGGTCAAAAAAAGGTTGGGAACTACAGAGTTAATCAGTTAAAATTCATGAGTAAACCAGTTTAAAACAAAACTGAAAAATTCTGGGGGTGGTTTGAACCCCTCAACCACCCCCTTGGCTATGGTCTTGCCTGAAAGGTACACATGAAAGGGATCTAGGAGTCATAGCAGACTACAAGCTGAACTTAAGTTAACAGTGTGATGTGGTAGCTAAAAAAGCCAATGTGATTCCAAGCTGCATCAATTGGAATATAGGGTTGAGATCAAGGGAAGTCATAGTCCCCCTCTATTCTGCTTTGGTCAGACCTCACCTGGAATAACACTATGTCCAGTTCTGGGCACCACAATACAAGAAAGGTTTTGGCAAACTAGCCGAGGGATGAACCAGATGGCCCTTGTAGTCTTTCCAAACTTTGTGATTCGATAAATCCAACCTAATTGTTTGGGCATATGAGGCAAGCACAAGAAAACCACCCAAATTTGGGGGTAAATGAGGTAGAACACTTCATAAGTATAGTGTTCTCCTTTTTGGCATCGAAAATGCAATAATCACACATTAAATAACTAAAACATTTGCTCTCCTGCCTTAATGCTTGAGGTGGCTTCACTACTCTCTTTCTGAATGATGTTGGGACCGTATGACTTGCTTGACCCCATCTGAAAGTAATAATAGTTCCCAGTTAAGACATTCTGTTCTGAACACAACTGAGGGACGGCAGAGAGAAGTGGATAGGTTTCTATGTGCGTCTCACAGCAGACAGCAATAGCCTATATTTGCTCGCTAATTAAAATGGTTCAGTGCAGCATCAAAAAAGAAAGAAAGAAAAGAAAAGAAAAGAAAGGTAAAAAGATGGAAAGGAGAAGACTGCCTCTGTCTTGAATAACTCAAAGCATTGCAGTTAAGTTTTTGCTAGTCTTCAGTTGCCAGAACAGAAAATAAGTTTTATTCTGCAGTGCCTTTCCATACATTTATGAAACTACTGACTGCACAGGGAAGCTGATGAAGAAACATAACCTACAAACTATCTACAGACCCACTAAGAGAAATCTAGCAAATGCAACATTCAGCAAAGGACAAGAGGGATTATCTCACCATATGCCATGCACCTGCGGACAAGCCTACATAGGGATCACTAAACGCAGCAAGGCCCAGACACGAATCAAGGAACATGAAAGGCACTGCAGACTAACTCAGCCAGAGAAGTCAGCCATAGCAGAGCACCTGATGAACCAACCTGGACACAGCATATTATTTGAGAACACAGAAATGCTGGATCACTCTAACAACCACCATGTCAGACTACACAGAAAAGCCATTGAAATCCACAAACATGTGGACAATTTCAACAGAAAGGAGGAAACAATGAAAGTGAACAAAATTTGGCGACTAGTATTGTTTATTTACAGTATTTATATTCTGCTCTTCTCATCCCGCAGGGGAATCAGGGCGGATTACAATGTACATATAAATGGCAAACATTCAATGCCATAGACACATAACATATATAGAAAGACACACAGAGGCTATTTAACATTCCAGCTTTCATGAGGGTATTCCGGCCACCAGGGGAGCTGTCGCTTCACTGTCCATTTGTGACACTGATGGAGTACTTCCTCATTCTTTGCATGCTTGCTGGAGATTTTATGATGTCGTAAATTAGTTAAATTAGCCTCCCAGCATAAGCGGTACCTAAACTTCCTACTTGAGAGATACAACTGTCTTTTGGGCTGCAAAGGTTGACAGCAAGCTAAAAAAAAATCGTCAGATTCTCATTCTGACCCAGGCTGGCTTCGAACTCATGACCTTTTGGTCAGTAGTGATCTTAATGCAGCTGACTCCCAGCCAGCTGCGCCACAGTCCCGGTGCTAAAGTATTAAAAGATCTCTAAAATCAGGACAGTAAAGAAGAACACTCAAAAACAGGGGAAATCCAGACAAGAATCAATCAGGGTAGAACTTTCCAAATAGAAGTAGTTGTCAGATTTTTGTCCAATGCAGAATATGGTTAAAAATAGCAGAAGTGCATAGGTAATGTGATGGGGCCAAGTGCATGGATGGACACATGGCACATTATTGCGCACTGACATGCACGGACATACAAGGACATGCACACCTTGCAATCAGGTGCTCACTGTAAATGGGTGTGCATGAAGGAGCAGACTGCAGAGAGACACAAACTGTGTAGGGGGTGCATGGATGTGCACTCTGCACATGGAGGTGCATGATATGCACTTTGCACATAGAGGCACATCGATGTATATTTGCATGCATGTGGCAAATACTACATTCCTTTAATTGTAAGGCTCACACAACCAAAACAAGGCTTTCCTTTTAAACATTAATGACTTTTGAGAACTAATGTTAGAAGAACTAGATGTCTTTAGAGTGCTTAATTTCTTGCTTTTAAAACCATGTTTTAAATGACTTTTATTCTTATAGTGGTTGTATGCCTTCTAATGGTTGTATGCCTTCTAGACCTCACTACCTCTGAGGATGCTTGCCATAGATGCAGGTGAAACGTCAGGAGAGAATGCCTCTAGAACATGGCCTTGTAGCCTGAAAAAACCTACAACAACCCAGTGATTCCGGCCATGAAATCCTTCGACAATGCCTTCTAGTCGTTTCCAACTCATGGTGACATAGCGTTTAATACTTTTAAAACCATAACTTTGGTATGTTTTAGCTGTATTTACTTTAACCTATAATTACTTTGATTTTGTCAACCAGCTCCAGTTCCAGGTTTGAGATATAAATAAAGCAATAGAATAGAATTCCTCCCAAAAGCTCAGTGCACAGGAAAGTGCATGCTATTATTTGGGAACGACCCCCTGCAGGAGAGTAGGTGGAGAAAAAGAAACAAGGAGCATTCAGTGAGTTTCTCCGTTGTTTGGAAATGCATGTGGTCCAACACAAATCTCGTGTTCTATCACACTATACTTGCTTTAACATTAACAAAGATATTTAGTTGCTGTTCCAAGATCTATATGGAACTGATATTGTCCCCACTGCAAAAAGTTATACAAATACAGCTCCTTAAGGTGGTCCTCACAAGACATGGTTTCTGGCCCTTTGAATCTGGACACATTTCAGCTTGTCAACATCCTTCTTGAATTCGGTGCCCAGAACTAGACACAGTATTCTAGGTGAGCTCTGACCAAAGCTGAAAATTGGTACTTTTCCTTAATCTGGACACTATACTTTTATTGATGCAGTTTTTTTTCCATGTCAGGAGTGACTTGGGAAACTGCAAGTCACTTCTGGTATGAGAGAATTGGCCGCCTGGAAGGACACTGCCCAGGGTGTTTGATGTTTTACCATCCTTGTGGGAAGCTTCTCTCATGTCCCCACATGGGGAGCTGACCTGACAGAGGGAGCTCATCCGCATTCTCCCCAGGTATGAACCACTGACCTATTGGTCAGGAGTCCTGCCAACACAAGGGTTTAACCCATTGCGTCACCAGGGGCTCCATTTATGCAGTTACATTATTATTGACTTTCAGCCTCATCTGGGGAAAGTGGGTTGATGCAGTTAAAGTTGACATTGAGGCCGAAAGACAATAATAAGATGATAATAATAATAATAACAACAACAATAACAACAACACTTTATTTATATTCCACCCTTTTCCCTGTGGAGACCCAGAGTGGAATACAGTGTAAACTGATCCCGGCAAACATTCAATGCCTTGTTACAATACAATGAGACACACAAACAAAGGCAGAGGCTTCTCCTTTCATTTTCGGCTTTGGAGGCAGTGTACATCTCTGGCTCTGAGGGAGGTGCTGTTCTCCATTTCCAAGCCGAGGAGCCTGCATTGTCACCTCCTGGTCATGTGACTGGCATGACTGCTTGGAGCCTTTCTAGCCGAAGCGGTACCTATTGATCTACTCACATTTTCATGTTTTCAAACTTAGGTTTGTAGGAGTTTGGCTAACAGCGGGAGCTCACCCCGTCCTGCGGATTCGAACTGCCAACCTTCAGGTCAGCAGATCAGCAGCACAAGGGTTTAACCTATTGTGCCACCATGGCTCACAATCTCAGCTCTGTGAGCACAGCATTTTTTTTAATGAAGCAGAGAGTGTTCAAGGATCAGGACATTCGTCGAGATACGAAGATGCTTTTATAAAACTATTGTCCTTCCAACGCTATCACTCACCTGTGAAACATGGACCATGTCATTTTCGACTTCTGGAAAGATTCCATCAGCATCACCTCTGGAAATTCCTGCAAATCTCTTGGGAAGACAGGCAGGCAAATGTCAGTGTTCTGGAAGAATCAAAGACCACCATCATCAAAGCAATGATTCTCCACCATCTACTTCGCTCGACTGAGCAATGCCTGATCACCATTTGGGTTTTATTTTATATACCTATACACCTGGGATAACATAAATATTTATCAGGTGGAAAAGTTTAAGAAGACCTGTACTAAGATTCCTAGATCACTTTCACATTTATGTGAGGGGAAGTCATAGAGAGGGGAAGTAAGCTTGTTTTCTGCTGCCCTGAAGACTAGGATGTGGAATAATGGCTTCAAACTACAGGAAAGGAGATTCCACCTGAACACAAGGAAGAACTTCCCAACGGTGAGATCTGTTCAGCAATGGAACTCTCTGCCCCAGAGATTGGTGGAGACTCCTTCCTTGGAGGCATTTAAACAGAGGCTGGATGACTATCTGTCGGGGGTGCTTTGAATGAGACCTTCCTGTTTCTTGGCAGCAGCTTGGACTGGATGGCCCACAGGGTCTCTTCCAACTCTATGATAGTATTGTTAAATCAGGTGTCAGCCATGCTATAACTGTGTATTAAAACTATGCACCAGGTGGCTAGCCTATCACCTACCAATCTTCTCTTCTCTGTGCTAAATATACCAGCTTCTTCAGCCATTTTAACTAAGAAAAACAATACACTTTTATTTTGCTCACCCACACAGGCATTTCCAAATTGTTCAGGTCTGTTGCAATAGAAAGTCTCCTGGCTAGAAAAAGGAGAAAGTTGTGCCTTTATGACAGGATGCAGGCTGGATGACCTCCATTCCTGAAGAGGGTGGTCCCCAAAGGTCACAGCTGAACTTGACGAAGCTGGGAATGTGAAAGGAAGCTGGCTCAAAGCTCGCTTTCACAACTCTTGCTCTTGGAATGAATTCGGTCAGCTGCCAAGCGTTAGTCACGTACCGATTTCAGTGAAATCACCCAGGTTTGTAAGAAAAATAATCTGGGCTAATATTTACGACAGAATTATTCTACTCAAACAGATTTAGACAAAGGAAAGTATGGCTTCTAATTACTGTGTTACATGAACAAATCGATGCATAAATTAAACGAATTGATTGTGTGGTTGTTGTTGTTTAGGGAGATGTCACTAGGAGGCAAGAAGGTCTCAAAGTTGTGACGGAATGAGAATCACATGTAGTTCACACCTTTACCAGTCTACACACTGTCTTGCCAGAGAAAAGATATGCCATGCAGATGACAAGTGAAGAATATGATGTTTACTTTTTGTTATGCAGAACAACATATATATAGTCATGTGAACATTTGCTTTGACTCGCACAATGCCGTTTGAGAGAGATTGAAATGTTCCTTGGGTGTCCATGTGAAGATCTCCTTACAGCAGCTCAGAAGCAGAAAATATATACACTGGCTTGTCTTAACAAGGTCCTGCACATAAAACCTGAACATGTAACTGTTGCCAAAATTCCCAGGCTCAGCAAGGCTCTCGGGGGTGGCCCAACCAATCAGCTTCGTGCTTTGCATTTTTCAGTTAACATGCTCACCAACTGAGTTTTACATGCTGCAACAAAAGTTCTTCCATGGCCATTGTCATTTATATAAATAAAAATGTAATCAGTGGGCCAATTGACAACAAATTTGGACAACATACACCTAACAACCCAATGTATGTCCTTCCATTTTTGATTTTGTCATTTGGGAGTTGTAGTTGCTGGGATTTATAGTTCACCTACTACCAAATAGCATTCTGAACTCCACCAATGTGGCATACAGGACTCCCATGACCAACAGAAAACACTAGAAGGATTTGGTGGGCATTGACCTTGAGTTTGGGAGTTGTAGTTCACCTACATCCAGAGAGCACTGTGGACTCAAACAATGATGGATCTGGACCAAACTTGGTACAAATATTCTATATGCCCAAATATGAACACAGATGGAGTTTGGGGAAAAAAGACCTTGACATTTGGGATTTGTAGTTACTGGGATTTATAGTTCACCTACAATCAAAGAGCATTCTGAATCCCACAAATGACAGAATTGGGGCATATTTCCCACACAGAACCCCCATGACCAATAGAAAATACTTAAGGCCATCCAATCCAACTCTCTTCATCAGGGCAAGAAAATGTAATCAGAGCCCTCCTGACATAGAGCCATCCAGCCATCGATGTAGATAGATAGATAGATAGATAGATAGATAGAT
>NW_026846588.1:252729372-252992020 GCF_025583915.1 Anolis sagrei ordinatus | reverse complement strand
GTCCGTACGTTCCACGTACCGAAGTTCATTTTTCTTTTTTGGCCGCAGGGTGGTGACCCCACTGGACGCGGCAGTCCAGTCAGGGATAAGTGAGGCAGACTATGTTTAGGGCACCTTTTCTAGCCCCCTCCCCATGTGGGGTGAGCAGAGTGGGTCCTCAATAGGGCTGCTCAGTCGCGGATACAGCTGCCGAACTACTTAACTGCCTCGGACCTTGAGGTAGAACGACTGAGTCCGTACCCACCGCCCATGTGCCAGTCTGTGACTAGGGGCTTCCAGATTTCACAGAAACCAATACTTTCTCATTACTTTATTTTCCAGATCACCAGACTGGGCTACAGCAACGCATGGCAGGGGACGACTAGTTCTAAATATACACGCTTCTTGCAACGAAACCAAAGTATAGCTATTAACTGGCATTGTTTCCATTTCTGTGGGTGAGATTAACTGCATCACTATCAAGTTAATTGACATATTGGTAATGCAGCAAGTTGACGTAATTTGAAAGCTCTGTTATTAAAAGAAAGTGGTGCGACACGGACATGCATTGCCACAGATTATAATGATTTTTCTTAAAATTCTCTTGGCTTTTTCTTGCTTCAAAGGCAAAATTGTCTGCAGCGAAAGAGACTCTGCTAGCAATAACCCTCAGGAAGGGAGCATCTACACCAGGCATGGGCAAACTTGGGCTCTCCAGGTGTTTTGGACATCAACTCCCACAATTCCTGACCGCCTTAGGCTCCTTCCTTTTCCCCCTCAGCCGCTTAAGCGGCTGAGGGGGAAAAAGAAAGGGCCTAAGGCGGTCAGGAATTGTGGGAGTTGATGTCCAAAACACCTGGAGAGCCCAAGTTTGCCCATGCCTGATCTACATTGTAGAATTAGTGCAGTTAAACTTCAGTTTAATTGCAATGGTTCAATGCTATGGAATCACTGGAGTTATTGTTTTACAAGGTCTTTAGCCTTCATTGCAAAAGAATGTTGTTGCCTCATCAAGCTACAAATCCCAGGATTCCATAGCATTGAGCCATGGCATTAAAGTGGTATCAAATTGTCTTAATTCTACAGTATATGTGCATTATAAGAGTAACAATATAGCTACGATGGACACTTAGAAACAGCAACAGTAAGGTGGACTCTTAAGATGACCTGCCCCATTTGGCTATGGTGGTTCTCAAATATCTGTAAACTCATCAATATTCAGAAATGAGATACTAGGAGCCCATTCCATTTTGTGTAATTAACCAAGCCACAAACAACTGGGGTATGCAGTCATCCTTCAGCTGGTTTATTTCTAGCCAGAAACACACACAGTCCAGTTATGGTAAAAAACTGAGGGTTAGGCTATTTCAGTTCCCTTTAGGAAAGCTGGTGAGGTTCTAAGTTGCTATCTTTCTCAAAGTTTATTTTGCATTGTTTCCCTAGATCAGTGGTTCTCAACTTTTCTAATGCCGTGACCCCTAAATACGGTTCCTCATGTTGCGGTGACCCCCAAGCATAAAATTATTTTCGTTGCTACTTCATAACTGTAATTTTGCTACTGTTATGAATAGTAATGTAAATATCTGATATCCAGGATGTATTTCCATTGGGTTTTTTTTTGGGGGGGGGGGTGTCAGGAGCGACTTGAGAAACTGCAAGTCGCTTCTGGTGTGAGAGAATAGGCCGTCTGGAAGGACATTGCCCAGGGGATGCCTGGATGTTGTGATGTTTTAACATCCTTGTGGGAGGCTTCTCTCATGTCCCCGCATGAGGAGCTGGAGCTGATAGAGGGAGCTCATCCGCACTCTCCCTGGGTTTGAACCTGCGACCTGTCGGTCTTCAGTCCTGCCAGCACAGGGGTTTAACCCACTGCGCCACCGGGGGCTCATTGTTACAAATTCAACATAATTAAAGCATCGTGATTAATTTGAAAAAATATGTTTGGGGAAATATGGAATATGGACAGTTGGGATGTGTCTCATTTCATTTCTCCTGTTTCTGCTCTCATTCTGATTGGTTGTGTAGAATAGATACTTTTCCATTACTTTTCCACTTTGACTTCTGTTTCTTACATCGTGGTATGTGCCTTGGGCTTTGAGATCTCTCTCTGCGTGTGTGTCAGAGAGATATGGCGATCAGTGTTTTCCCCCCTCTCTTTGAATCCTTAGAAGAGTTGGGTGTTAGAGTAACTCAGACCAAGTTATTTCATCATTACTGTTTATTATTGTAAATACAAACCCTTTGTAACTTTTTAAAAGATTGGACTCTGCATCTTGCCTGCTTAATCTCTAAATTCCTTATAGCCACAACCAACAGCACTTCATGCTCTGCTCGCTAATGAGCTGGATGCTCTACTTTAAGTATCCTGTTCGATTTTTGGATGCTCTGCTATACTTTAGGGTAGTTTTTCCAAATGCCTGTAATTGTGCAGTTGAGGATCCACCTTTGATGTCATCTTTACTAGTATGGAGGATATTTCCTTACTAAGTTTGGAAAGGACAGCTCCATTCTCTCCATCTGCTCAGAGGCAAGTCTCCCTGCAGCTTTTCTAACTCTTCAGTTCTATACAATATGTTTTATGTCTGTTTTATTCAGCATGTGGAAAGTTTTAATGATACTAAATGCAGTCTTTGCTATTATCCTCGCAGAATCCCCATAGAATAGAACCTATTCTTTGTGCTTTATTAAGTTTCTCCTTATTATTCTGATGCATACCCCCTGCTAAAGCCTTTCCTCTTTATCCAAACCCTTTGGTCAATTTATCAAAACTTTTCTCCTTTCTGATATTGTCTTTGAAGTGAGGCTACCAGATCTCACTGCTGTGCTATAAAAATGTCACACAATGGACAGTCAGTTTTATTTTCAACACCATTCTATCCCTAATGTAGAATTTGCCTTTTGTCACTCTTATCATATATTTTTGAGTTGACAAGCGCTGTACCACAATCCAAAGATGTATTTCCTGGACAATGATGAGTTTATGTGATGCTGGGATTTTTAAATTTTTGTTTGTCCCAGCATGCATTGCACTACTGTTCATTATTTCTTGTCTTGTTGGCTTTTTATCTTGAAGGGGCTGTGATAGCCTTGTGCCAAATACGCAGAGGACCCATGTCCTACTTTAATTCAGTTAGCTGAAACATGTTAAGTGTATTTCTTAAAAGTATAGGTCTAAAAACCTTATCATCTAACAACATCACAATACATTGGAATCCACGACATGCGAGTGTGGAGTAGAGCAAACCACTGACCACCTGCTGCAATGCAACCTGAGCCCTGCTACATGCACAATGGAGGACCTCCTTGCGGAACACCAGAGGCACTCCAAGTGGCCAGATACTGGTCAAAGGACATTTAATCAACTACCAAGCTTGCAAACTTTGTGTTTTGTCTGTTTGTTTGTTTGTTTTGTTAAAAATGTAATACAGCTGTCTGGTTGCTCCTGACATGATAAATAATTAAATAAACAGTACATTGAACATCTCTACGGGGAGAAACTGTTCCAAGACACATGAAAATTGGAAAAACTATGGATAATCCCCATTTTCCTAGTTTCCAACAGACCTCACAACCTCTGAGGATGCCTGCCATAGATGCAGGTGAAATGTCAGGAGAGAATGCTTCTAGAACATGGCCATACAGCCGAGAAACCTACAAATGTGATTTCGGGCATGAAAGCCTTCGACAAAACATCACAATATTTAGACAACTGCAAACCAACAATAGAAACAATCTAAAGCTGTTGAAGGTTTTCATGGCCGGAATCACTGGGTGGCTGTGAGTTTTCCGAGCTGTATGGCCCATGTTCGAGAAACATTCTCCCATGATGTTTCACCCACATCTATGGTAGGCATCCTCAGAGGTTGTGAGACTGTTGGAAACTAGGAAAATGGGGTTTATATATCTGTAGAATGTCCAGGGTGGGAGAAATAACTCTTGTCTGTTTGAGGTAAATGTGAATGTAGCAATTGGCCAACTTGGTTAGCATTGACTGCAGGCCCGTAGCCAGGATTTCTTTTCGGGGGGGGGCCTATGTTGGGAAGTGTTAGTTGGCCCTGATTGTTTCCTGTCTGGAATTCCCAATTTCTGAGTGTTGTTTTTATTTACTGGTTTTAGAATTTTTGAAGATTGGTTGCCAGATTTTGTTAATTTTTATGGTTTCCTCCTTTTTGTTGAAATTGCTCACATGCGTATAGATTTCAACAAGAGTTCTTTCTCCCACCCTGAACATTCCATAGATATATAAGCCCTACTTGCCTAGTTTCCAACAGACCTCTCAAGGTCTGAGGATGCCTGCCATAGATGTGGGCGAAGCGTCTGGAGAGAATGCTTCTGGATCATGGCCAGACATCCCATAAAACTCACAGCAACCCAATATAAAGCTGGATCTAAACTTCCCTATGTCCCAGGATCTCATCACAGATTATCTGCTATGAACTGGATTGCATGAGACTACACTGCCAGATAATCTGGGATAGAATCCTGGGATTTAGGGCAGTGTAGATCCAGCCTTGGTGGTGCAGCGGGTTAAACCACTAAGCTGCTGAACTTGCTGACCGAAAGGTTGGCAGTTCGAATCTGGGGAGTGGGGCGAGCTCCCGCTCTTAGCCCCAACTTCTGCCAACCTAGCAGTTTGAAAACATGCAAATGTGAGTAGATCAATAGCTACAGGAAGGTAATGACGCTCCTTGCAGTCATGCTGGCCACATGACCTTGAAGATGTCTACAAACAATGCCAGCTCTTTGGCTTAAAAGTGGAGAAGAGCACCACCCCCCAGATTTGGACACAACTAGAATTAATGTCAGGGGAAACCCTTCCCTTTCCATTTAGATCCAGCCTTAATCTCCAGGATTTAAATCCCTGGAAACTTACTGGGTTACTCTGGATAAGTCACACTCTCTCAGCTTCAAAAGAAGGCAAGGGTAAACCTTCTCTACACAAATTCTGTCATGAAACATCTGTAATAGAGTTGCCTTATGGTTCCCATAAGTCAGAAATTATTCAACGGCAGTCAAGAACAGCATAGCAGGCAGTTTTCCCTTTGCCTTTAGCAGAAAATGTATGTGTTCAAGTCAAGATGTGCTTTTCAACTGTTGCTTCCTCCCTTACTTCAAATACTAAATCAGCTTTACTTGGTCACTACTTTGGCTGGCCACGTGTTCAATAGTAAACCTGTGACCCTTTTGGATGAATGGCTATCTATATCTATCCCTGCCTCGTTTCTTTTCTCTAGTTATGTCTCCCAAGTGCCTTTTGCTTTTCTCTACCCCGCCCTTTTTGTCCTTCCAAAGTTTTGAAGGAAGTTTATCAAATAGATCCTTCTCGTGATTCTGAATTCGGCTGCCAAGAGCGCAAGTGATTCATTCTCTAAGAAGAAATTAAATTTCCTTTGCCCTTCCCGCAACTCTCCCCTTCAAACATTTACCATTAAATGTAATCAAACCACGCCAAATTTATTTTACTATGAACAAAGGACATTCTTCATTGCATGACACATAAAATTCTTGAAATGCTGGATGGCCCTTGGGGTCTCTTCCAGCTCTATGATTCTTTCTCATTCAGTGCCGAGTCCTCAAGTGACATTTTTGTTCTTCTAAGAATAGAAGTCACTCGAGGTCTCAGCACTGAATGAGAAAGAATCATAGAGCTGGAAGAGACCCCAAAGGCCATCCAGTTGAATGCTGGCATGCAGGAATACACAATCAAAGCACTCTCGACAGATGGCCATCAAGCTTTTGTTTATAAGGAGATTCCATCACACTCCAAGACAGCATATTCCATTACGATGAAGTGTTTTTCCTAATGTTTAGACAATATCTTTTCCTGGAGTTTGAATCCATTGTCCCGTGTCCTGAGTTAAGCTCTAATGAGAGGCCTAATCTTACAGTGACACCAGAGGCACTCCAAGTGGCCAGCTTCTGGTCAAAGGAAATTTAGCATAATGCCAAGTTTTAACTTTGTTTATGTTATTTTAAATACATTATATTCTCAATTTGTTTCTGATATGATAAATATTTTTTTGCGGGGTGGTAATGCAGTTTGACACCACTTTAATTGCCATGACTCAAGGCCATGGGAGTTGTTGTTTTACAAGATCTTTTGCCCTCTCTACCAAAGAGTGCTGGTGCCTCAAAAAACTACAACTCTCGTGATTCCATAGCATTGAGAAGATGACCAACTTTCAGAAGAAAGCATGGATTTATGTATGTTTTATACCCCCACCTTTCTCCTGCAATGGCATGCACTGGGAGTCAGCTGCATTAAGATCACTACTGACCGAAAGGTCATGAGTTCGAAGCCAGCCCAGGTTGGAGTGAGCTTCTGACCAATTTGTGTGGCTTGTTGTTGACCTTTGCAGCCCGAAAGACAATTGCATCTGTCAAGTAAGAAATTAAGGGACCACTTATGTGGGGAGGCTAATTTAACCAATTTACGAGGCCATAAAAATCTCCAGCAAGCATGCAAAGAATTGGGAAGTACTTCATCAGTGTCACAAATGGACGGTGAAGCAACAGCTCCCCTGGTGGCCAGAATACCCTCATGAAAAAGCTGGATTGTTAAATAGCCTCTGAGTGTCTGTCTATATATGTTGTGTGTCTATGGCATTGAATGTTTGCCATGTATATGTATATTGTAATCTGCCCTGAGTCCCCTCCGGGGTGAGAAGGGCAGAATATAAATACTGCAAATAAATAAATAAATATGTGTGGCTGTTTGTTAGATTGCAACTCCCTTCAGTACTGGCCAAAATTGGAGAAAGATAATGGGAGCTGTAGTTCAATATGATCTGGCAAAATATTCCTCGTGCTGTTATTCATTTCAGAAAATAAATGGCAGCAGCAGTTTTTTAAAAACTTTAATATTGAACCTAGTCACGAAAGTAGTTTACAGTTTGATTTTGACCCTGAAAATATACTTGAGTGCCACCTAGCTACACCTCAGGGTATTTCGGATAATCAATTATACATTCCTCTAGGATGGCTATGACTTGTCAAGCCCTATGAAATCCAAAATCAAGGTCACAACATCATCTGTTATAGAGCTCCAATATGGCGATGATAACGTAGTCTGTGCACATTCAGAAGAAGGCCTACAAGCCACTCTAAACACCTTTGTAGAAGCTTGGCTTGTCATTGAACAGTCACCTGCCAATCCCTCTGCAATGCTAGAAATACAACTAACGTTAGAAAATGTTGACCTTTTTTGTTACCTTGGCAGCCACCTCTTCACAAAAGTCAACATTGACACTGAAATACAACACCTCTTGAGCTCTGTGAGTGCTTCATTTTTCTGAATGAAGCAGAGAGTGTTTGAGGATCAGGGCATCCGTAGGGCGACCAGGGTGCTTCTTTATAAAGTTATGTCCTCCCAACCCTGTTATATGCCTGCAAAACGTGGACTGTCTATAGACATGACACTCAACTCCTGGAACGATTCCATCAGTGTTAGCACTTAATGGCCTTGCAGCTTCAAAGCCCGGCTGCTTCATGCCTGGGGGAATCCTTTGTTGGGAGGTGTTAGCTGGCCCTGATTGTTTCCTGTTTGGAATTCCCCTGTTTAGTGTTACTTTTCTCCCACCCTGGACATTCCACAAATATATAAACCTCACTTGCTTAGTTTCCAACAGACCTCATAACCTCTGAGAATGCCTGCCATAAATGCGGGCGAAACGCCAGGAGAGAATGCTTCTGGAACATGGCCATACAGCCTGGAAAACTCACAGCAATCCAGTGTTTACTAACTGTTTATTAGTTATTATGGGTTTTTTTAAATGTTGTATATTGCCCAGGATCCCATGCAGGGTGAAAAGTGATACATCAATCAATCAATCAATCAATCCAATAATAAAATGATGTTTACACAAACTAAATCACAGTTAGCTTTTGAATCCTAGCAAGCAATGACAGCTAGGACTGTCTCATTCTGGTTCAAAGTTACCTGTTTCCCAAGGAAAGGTGTTTAGCCACTGACATCACAGGTTCAGACACATTTTTGACAATTAGTTTTGTGACTCTGATCCAAATGCCAGCAATATTGGCTTCACAAAAGATTAATCTTCTTGTAAAACGCTGAACAGGGATGGTACCATATATTTTGCAGACTCTCTAATTATAGTTTTAAAACATAGTAAGCTGGCTCAAATAGTTGTTGGGGGCTCCATAAACATATGAAGCTGTGAATTACCGTAAAGGCTGAACCTTCCTCCTTGTCCTTTCTCTTGCGTGCCAACTCCACCTTATATATAACCAGATCATGAAGCATGCTGCTTGAGGGATTCTGGGAGTTCAAAATTAACTTTCCCAAGCTCTACCCATTACATGTGAACTGCTAGTTGTGGGATGTTGGGAGTTGTAGTTCAAGAAGTAACTTTTCCAGCTCTTCTCATTAAGCTTGAACTGGGGAACCTGAACCACTGGCTGGGTTCTGGAATCTGTAGTTCAAAAAGGAACTTTCTCAAGAGCCACCCATTAAACTGGAAAACACGAACTGCTGGTTGGGGGATTCTGTGAATTGTAGTTCAAAGAGCAACTTTCTTAACCTCTGCCCATTCAAAATGAGATGGGAAACTTGAATTGCTGGTTGAGGGATTCTGGGAGGCATAGTACAAAAATAACTTTCACATGTTTTCACCATTCAACTTGAATTGGGGAACCTGAACCGCTAGTTGGGAGATTCTGGGAATTGTAGTTTCTCAAGCACTGCCCATTCAACTTGAACTGGGGAAGCTAAACTGCTGGTTGGAGGATTCTAGGAGTTGTAGTTTCTCAAGCACTGCCCATTCAACTTGAACTGGGGAAGCTAAACTGCTGGTTGGGGGATTCTAGGAGTTCTAGTTTCCCAAGCACTGCCCATTCAACTTGAACTGGAGAGGCTAAAATGCTGGTTGCGGGATTCTGGGAATTGTAGTTCAAAAAGTAACTTTCCCAAGCACTGCCCAATAAAACTGGGGAAGTTTGGTTTAAATTCAGCCAAAATGGAAGGAAAACAACAAATAAAGAACGGAAAGTAGATTATGGCCCACATGCCTTAGATTTCTGGTGGATACTATCTGTCTACTGTTGGGTGGGATTCTTGTAAGGCACACCAGTCTAGACAGACCCAGATCTTATCCAGAAAGACACTTCTGAAGTTCTTACATGCTTAAAGCTCAAACACACACACAATCCCACTTAACACAGTTTTGTCATGCCTTCTCTGTGAAAAGATGGTGGTCATTTATGCCTCTTTGTTTCAAACAGATCGGCAGGCCACGAAAAGTCTAGTTAATATACAGTATATTCTGGCGTATAAGACTACTTTTTAACCCAAGAAAATCTTCTCAAAAGTCAGGGGTCATCTTATACGCGGGTGTAGTCTTATGCATGGGAGTTGTCTTAACTCTATATTTTAACTGGAAAAGTTGGGGGTCGTCTTATACGCCCAGTCGTCTTATATGCCGGAATATACGGTATTTACCGTGTATACAGCCCACCCATCACTGCAGTTGGACCACCCCAGTTGCACAATGTGGATTTCATTTTCTTTATGCTGGGAGACTGGAAAATCTCTGTTGGTGTGCAGACCGAAGAGTAAACAAGAGGGTCAAACAGCTGTAAAACTGTCATAACAAAAGGACAACACAGCTGCTTTGAAAAGTACACAAGAGATCAATTTTCTGCCCATCAGGATTAAATTACATCCTCTCTCAATTTTTAAATGCTCTGCATCAGAATAGTCATTTTGTTCATATCTGAACTCTCTAGTAATAGCTGCGTAATCTTTTTTTCTGGCTGGTTTAATGACTTCCAACATCCCCCAATTCAAGTTCAATGGGGATAGTTTAAGAAAGATACATTTTGAATTACAATTCATAGAAACTCCCAACCAGCAGTTCAGGTTTTCCAGTTCAGTTTCAATGTGCAGAGCTTGAGAAAGTTTCTTCTTGAACTACAACTCCCAGAATCCCCCAACTAGCAGTTCAGGTTCGCTAGTTCAGGTTTAATTGGCAGACCAAGAAAATCCATCTATATGCACAAAGACACAGCTCTTGAATGGCATTGTCTGCTTTTCCTTATTATATTAAGAAGATCCCAAATATAATAATAATAATATCCCAGGTGACAGCAGGATTGAGAAGTAACTGGAAAAGCTTACACCAGTGGTTCTCAACCTTCCTAATGCCGCGACTCCTTAGTACAGGTCCTCATGTTGTGGTGATCCCCAACCATAATGTTATTTTCGTTGCTACTTCATAACTGTAATTTTGCTACTGTTATGAATTGTAATGTAAATATCTGATAGCAGGATGTATTTTCAGTCACTGGACCAAATTTGGCACAAATACCCGATACGCCCAAATTTGAATACTGGTGGGTTGGGGGTGATTGATTTTGTCATTTGGTAATGCTGGAGTTGCTGGGATTTATAGTTCACCTTAAATCAAAGAGCCTTCTGAACTCCATCAATGATGGAATTGAATCAAACATGGCACACAGAATTCCCATGACCAAGAGAAAATATTGGGAAGGACTGGTGGACATTGACCTTGAGTTTTTGGAGTTGTAGTTCACCTATATCCAGACTGTGGACTCAAGCAATGATGGATCTGGATCAAACTTGGCACAAATTCTCAATATGCCCAGATGTGAACACTGGTAGAGTTTGGAGAAAATAGACCTTGCCAATTGGGAGTTGCAGTTGTTGGGATTTATAGTTCACTCACAATGAAATAGCATTCTGAACCCCACCAATGATAGAATTGGACCAAACTTTCCACACAGAATCCCCATGACCAACAGAAAATACTATGTTTTCTGATGGTCTTTGGCGACCCCTCTGACACCCCCTCACGACCCCCCCCCAGGTGACAGCAGGATTGCAGAAAACAACTGGAAAAGCTGACACGATATGAGGATTTAAAGATCGAACTGCAAAGACTCTGGCAAAAGCCAGTCAAGGTGGTCCCAGTGGTGATGCACACTGGGCGCAGTGCCTAAAGATCTTGGCCTGCACTTAAAAACAATCAGCACAGACAAAATTACTATTAGCTGCAAAAGGCCACCCTAAGCGGATCTGTGCGCATTATTCACTGATACATCCTAGACACTTGGGAAGTATTCGACGTGTGATCAAATACAAAAGCCAGCATAGTGATCTTGTTTGCTGTGTACTAATCTTGTTATGTATCAAATCAATAATTTATTTATCGTGTCAGGGCAACCAGTCAATTATATTACATTTCTAACAGAACAAAGCAAACAAACAGACAAAATACAAAATTTGTGAGTTTGGTAGTTGATTAAATGTCCTTTGACCAGTATCTGGCCACTTGGAGTGCTTCTGGTGTTGCTGCAAGAAGGTCCTCCATTGTGCATGTGGCAGGGCTCAGGTTGCATTGCAGCAGGTGGTCAGTGGTTTGCTCTTCTCCACACTCGCATGTCGAGGATTCCACTTTGTAGCCCCATTTCTGAAGGTTGGCTCTGCATCTCGTGGTGCCAGAGCGCAGTCTGTTCAGCGCCTTCCAAGTCGCCCAGTCCTCTGTGTGCCCAGGGGGGAGTCTATCATTTGGTATCAGCCATTGGTTGAGGTTCTGGGTTTGAGCCTGCCACTTTTGGACTCTCGCTTGCTGAGGTGTTCCAGCGAGTGTCTCTGTAGATCTTAGAAAACTATTTCTAGATTTAAGTCGTTGATGTGCTGGCTGATACCAAAACAGGGGATGGGCTGGAGATGTCTCTGCCTTGGTCCTTTCACTATTGGCTGCTACTTCCCGGTGGATGTCAGGTGGTGCAATACCGGCTAAGCAGTGTAATTTCTCCAGTGGTGTAGGGCACAGACACTCCGTGATAATGCGGCATGTCTCATTAAGAGCCACATCCACTGTTTTAGTGTGGTGAGATGTGTTCCACACTGGGCATGCATACTCAGCAGCAGAGTAGCATAGTGCAAGGGCAGATGTCTTCACTGTATCTGGTTGTGATCCCCAGGTTGTGCCAGTCAGCTTTCGTATGATATTGTTTCTAGCACCCACTTTTTGCTTGATGTTCAGGCAGTGCTTCTTGTAGGTCAGAGCATGGTCCAGAGTGACTCCCAGGTATTTGGGTGCGCTGCAATGCTCCAGTGGGATTCCTTCCCAGGTGATCCTCAGAGCTCGGGATGCTTCTCTGTTCTTGAGATGAAAGGCACATGTCTGTGTTTTAGATGGGTTGGGAATCAGCTGGTTTTCCCTGTAATAGGCAGTAAGAGCACCTAGAGCTTCGGAAAGCTTCTGTTCAACCATCTCAAAGCTCCCTGCTTGAGCGGTGATGGCACGATCATCAGCATAGATGAAACTCTCTGTCCCTTCTGGCAGTGGCTGGTCATTTGTGTAGATGTTGAACATGGATGGAGCAAGCACGCTCCCCTGAGGCAGGCCGTTCTTCTGTTTCCGCCATCTGCTTCTCTGGCCCTGAAACTCAACAAAAAAGCTCCTGTTTTGTAGCAGGTTTCCTATGAGGCGGGTGAGGTGGTAGTCCTTTGTGATAATAATAATAATAATAATAATAATAATAATAATAATAATAATAATAATAGAGTGGAGCATGGTTTACAAGCCCCCAAAGCCTTATCAGTCATATTAATTGTGGGTGATAAGACTTTAATGCGATTTAATGAGCATTTTCCATCCTTTGGTCCTGAGCTCGAATCCTAACACAAACAAGATCCTTTTCTAGATTCCTTAAACAAGCTATATATTCCCACGCTTTAGTTTCTCTCTCGCGAGACATCAGGGGTAGTCTCGCGAGAGCTCGCGGTCTCAAGTGAAGCCGCTCTAATTTTTCCTGGATGCCGCCATCTTGCCTCGGTAAAGCCACCAGAGGAAGTTTGTGGCGGTTTTCCGGGCGTTTGTAAGGAAACCGTGGGCCCCACGAGGCGGGGAAGGGGGCTCGGGCCGGCTGTGCTCTCCCCGCTCCTTTTTTGAGGGGTTCGGGCTCTCGGCCTTGCTTCCTTGGCTTTGTCTCCCTCTCAGAAAAGGCTTGGGCCTAGGAGTAGGAGGCGGCGGCGGCGGCAAGATGGCGGTGGAGTCTCGCGTTACTCAGGAGGAGATCAAGAAAGAGCCTGAAAAGCCCATCGACCGCGAGAAGGTAAAGAGACAAGAGCCAGAAAGGGGAGGAGAGAGAGAGAGAGAGAGAGATGAAGAATGGGAGGAAGGCTAAAGGAGATAGGAAGGAATACAGAGAAAGAGGCCCCTCCCACACAGCTGAATAAAATCCCACATTATCTGCTTTGATGCGGTCATGCTGGCCACATGACCTTGGAGGTGTCTATGGACAACGCTGGCTCTTCGGCTTAGAAATGGAGATGAGCACCACACCCCAGAGTCAGACATGACTGGACTTAATGTCAGGGGATTACCTTTACCTTTACCTATCTGCTTTGAACTGGGTTATATGGCAGTGAGGACTCAGGGCCCTTCCACACAGCCTTATATCCCAGAATATCAAGGCAGATAATACCACAACATCTGCTTTGACCTGGGTTAACAGAGGGCCCTTCCACACAGCCCTATATCCCAGAATATCAAGCAGAAAAGCCCATATTATCTGAGAGTGGACACGGATAACCCAGTTCAAAACACATATTGTGGGATTTCCTGGCTTGATATTCTGGGATATAGGGCTGTATGGAAGGACCCTTAGGTAACCCACTTCAAAGCTGATATTGTGGGTTATTCTGCCTCAGTATTTTGTGTGGAAGGGCCCAGAGAGAAATGAGTGGAAGAGAAACAGAAAGGAAGAGAAAGAACACCTCCACAAGTTACCTGTTCCTGCAGAATTTACAGCTATAAACACTTCTGAAAAATGTATTCTAATTTTATAGGAATTTAGCATCTTCCATGATAAATGACCTCCTTTAAAAAGAGAATGTAATAAAAGGATCCTAAGGGCCATTCCACACAGCCCTATATCCCAGAATATCAAGGCAGAAAATCCCACAATATCTGCTTTGAACTGGGTTATCTGAGTGCACACTGCCATATATTCCAGTTCAAAGCAGATAATGTGGGATTTTCTGCCTTGATATTCTGGATATAGCGCTGTATGGAAAGGCCCTAAGTGGTTCTCAGTCAGTCAGAGGGTCCTTCCAGAGCACAGAGCAGGGCTTCCCCAGACAATCTCAATCTCCGAGAGGGTTCATAGAGGGAGATAAGTTCGGACAGGTGTGTGTATAATATGTGTGTGCGAGTATATCGGTGATGGAACCCAAGTCTAAATAGGAAGTTAATTGATGTTTTATATACATCTTGTATACATAATATGCGGCTAATTTTTTTTTATAGAAATGCAGATTTAATGTGGATTTTTAAATAATATATGTATGTTTTTTAATTTTTTTGCAATGTTTGTGTTTTCAAATTGTGTTGTAACCCACCTCAAGCAGTATAATTATTATTAGCTGAAGATTTGTATACAAGATTTTTAATAATTTTGTACACAAAACAAAGCGTGTACTCATTCAACCTGCTAGTTGGAATGTCTGCATTTAGGGAGAATAATTGCAGACATCCTGGGATATGATGGCAAACAGTTGCTGCCTTGCTATTCTGCTAGCGGTTCTCCTCCAGGATGGAATTATTTGGGTTTCTCCTTGCTCTTTTGAGTATTTGCACACTCCAAAAATTTGAAAGGGCGCGTCAGGTCATCCCAATCAATCAGAAAGAAAATTTAATAAAACAATTCAGAAATACTGACCCCATTTTGTGCTGGGTGCTGAAAATAGTAGGGCAGTGGATGTAACAGTGAGTTTGCCATGAATCTCTTACACTCAGGATAGTACTATTCCTCTGGCATAACCTATGTTTATTTCTCTTCTACTTTTTCATATTTAATCCTTAAGTATATGTCTGCAACATGTTCTATATCTCAGAAAGGGTTATGCAGCCTACTTTTGTCCTTTGCATCTTCTTGGCAATTTTTTAAATGCTTAATATTTTGATATGCAGACCTGCCCCCTTTTGCTGAGGGTTTTCACCACCAACAATGGACGCCATCACCGAATGGATGAGTTTGCCCGTGGAAACGTACCCTCCAGTGAACTGCAGATCTACACTTGGTAAATGGCCATGATCTTGGGCATCTGGTCCTACTTTTTAATGGATAGAGACTGTAATAGCTAATGAAAGGCAAACTATCATCATGTGAAGCTTTTATACTTTCTCTTACCCTGTTGAATGCACAGAACCTCTGCTACCTTTTTATGGAAAACTGATACAGAATGTAACAGAATGTGTTGTTTTGCCAAACTTGGCACACAGCTGAGATAGCTTAGAGCCACTGTGTATTATGACTAAAATATATTTATAATATTCATCAAATTCTTAAGATATTAGTTTGAGGGAAGGCAACTTGTCAGTCTGTGGGATACATTCAGCTCATACCCTAGTTGTTTTAGAGTTTATCCAATGCTGATAGAGATACTGGGAGAAAATCCGGTGCTGAACTTACCCCCCCCCCCCCCCCCCCCCCCGGGACACATCTCTTAACACCTTCCTCTTTTCTGTTGCACAGAGGCCTTTTTGTGGGTTATCTGTTGGATGAGAATTGTTATTGATACAGGAACTAATCTCATTAGAGAGTGGGAGGAATCGTCTTCTAAGTGTTCATGGACTCCATCTTTAAATTGAAGGAAAACAATAAGACCCCCTCCCCCCCAAATGGAATGAGGTCCCTAGTCACTATTAGGTATAGATGCAGAACTTCTTTTGGTTTTGCACCTAATAATTGTTGGGTCAAGCTGAACACCTTGTGTAGCATTTCCCCCAAAAGGAGATTTCTTCCAAAGCAGAAATTGCCAGGCTCTGATGTGGCTTCACATTAGGATGAGCTATAGGTACTGGTTCCTGGCGCTAGGAGATTAGTTGGCAGTGCGAAAGAAATGGGGTGACAAAATAAAAGGCAATTTTGCTATGGCTTTTTCTCTCAGCTGGCTAGTACACCTTTTGGCATGAAATGTGATGACAGTGCTTAAGAAACTTCTGCATTGTCACTTAAGTTTTTTAGTAATGATGTAACAATGTATTTAGAGGTAATGATTATTTGATATTTGTTGCCTTTGCAACTGTAGCATATATGTTTTTCAAAATACCTGAATCTGGAATGTTAACTTCTTGTTTAATGCTTGGCTGATTCTCTGGCCAGTAGTTTAAGTGTTGAAGAATGACGTCATGCAAATTAGTCCATCTCCTTAAGATGAAGGAGCTTAGGATGTCTCCTACAAACCCTTGTTGTAGGAGACATCCTAAGCTACAATTAAATGTAAATACCTGACTAAAACCAATTTATGAAGCTTTTCTTATGCTATAGATTTAAGGAGACAATAAGAATAGATGTAATTTTTGTCATCTCCCTCATTAGGTGTCTTAAGTGTAGGTTTAGTTCCTTAAAATTTAGTACTGGATTAAGGTTGGATTTTCAGTGTATTTGTAAAATAATTTTTTGCCAAATATGTTTAAGTTTGCTTCTGAGAAAATTATGTAGGTTTCTACTGTAAATCAGTTAAATTGAATTTGATTAAAGTTATTATTCCCATAATTTTTCTGCAGTATTGTTTGTGAGAGCTTTACAGAGACCCTATCTTTATTTCCTTATTTGCATGCTGATTTTTGAAGGAGTATAATAATAATAATAATAATAATAATAATAATAATAATAATAATAATAATAAATCATGTATTTATTATGTCATGGCGAGTTTTATAATTTCTTATTAGATACGTTTGTGGTGTGATGAGTATGCTTATTTTTATGCTCTGTAAGTTTTTCTTTACATGTTTGTTCACCGCTTTGAGCCCCGATTGGGAGAAAAGTGGGATATAAATAAATAAATAATAAATAATTGTTATTCTTAAGACAGAATGGCAACTGACAAATTCTGACTGGCTTATTGTTATTGTTTGGGTATAATTCATTAGTTTATTTTCCCATATGAAACCAGGTAAAAAGATTTGGCTGAACAACTCTTAAGTCATATGGAAATCTTGAATGTGAGATTCTTTTCCTGATAGAGGATTTTTCAGTTTATCATCCCCTTTAATAGGTTTGACTTAATAGCATGACGTAAAAATTCACTGTTTTTATATCTATATTTTATTTTATTCTCTATCTTCCAGGATGGATGCAACTCTAAAGGAACTCACCAGTTTAGTGAAAGAAGTCTATCCAGAAGCAAGAAAGAAAGGCACACATTTCAACTTTGCTATAGTTTATCCAGATCTTAAAAGGCCTGGTTACAGGTAAATAATCAGCGGGAACAACAAATACATGTGTTAGAAGCAGAATCTAAAAATTATAGTGAATCCTAGTGAAGAAATGCTCATAATGCTTTACCATGAATTCAAAAATATTCTAGATTATGTACTTGAAGTCCACTAATTAAATAGACCACTTTTTGGACTAAGAAATGATTTCACAAGGGTGAATTTGCAATTGCTAAAGGACAGAAATGCTTTGTCTTTATCCTTGTCGCAACTGAATAGTTCAGGGATCACCAGTGTATTAGTTAAAAAGTAGCAAACATAAGTTACAGTCTGGAGAAGAAAGTACCCATCTAGAGAGGTGAAATGCAGCTTATATTTTGGCAGCCATAAAATGAATATCTGCTGCTATAAATAGTAAATGGGTAGAAATGTGCTAGGATCAGATTTAAGAATTATTCTTCCCCAAAACTGGTTTCAAGTAAGGCAGTTCAGAACACTCCCATAAAAGATGACAGACATTTTTGTATATCATGCCTTTGCAGCTCTCTCTTTGATACAGAGGGTATCAAGAACAGACTTCCTCAGAGTGCTTCAAATCTGTTTTCAGTGCCCTAATTTGCAGCACTTGAAACCCTTCAGTTGAGATATGGCCAGGCTGAAACGATGGGTTTGGTAGGGTCACATGTGATCATAGGTGACCATAAACATGAACTGCAAGCACTTACGAGATTGTAACCCCAATTTACAACCAGGAAAGGGTCTTGGCATCCTCTACATGCATTGCATCAGAACTTGGCAAAGTTAGGTTTTGGACTGGCAGCTATGCTGGCTTGTAGATTGTGGAATTCTTGTCCAAAAGAAGTGGCAGTTCCAAGTTTTGCATTGTATCCTGGCTTCAGCCTTTGGCATCTTCATTGAGAAAAGTCTCAGGCAGCAAAACCGATAAAGACCTTTGGAAAGCTGCAGCCAGAGCAAAGTATACAACACTAGCTAAGAGGGAACAGTGATCTAATTTAGCATGAGGAAATGCCCTGAATTTACAGTGTATACCTGAGTATAAGCAAAGTTTTCAGCCCTTTTTTTAGGCTGAAAAAGCTCCCCTTGGCTTATACTCAAGTCAAAGTTTTTTTATTATTTTACTGTGTTATTATTAGTATTACATTTATGATTTTACTCTATTATTTTTTATTACATTTACTCTATCATTATATTTATTTTGCTCTATTGTTATTATTGCATTTATTATCTTACTCTATTATTACTGTTGTTATTACCTTTTCATTATTTTATTCTATTATTATTTTTATTACATTTATTTTGCTCTTTATGATTATTGGAAGGATACATAAGCACATTTACATTGAAGTAGGTTAGAATAATGGTTTAATCAGAGCTGGACAGTCCTTTCTTAAATTAGTTTTATGTAAATATACAAAAACATTTAACCTACTGATACCTCAATTTAATTTTATTGGTACCTTGTTTTTATTTTGAAATTTACCAGTAGCTGCTGCTTTTCCCTCCCACCCTCAGCTTATACTCGAGTCAATACATTTTCCCAGATTTTTGTGGTAAAATTAGGTGCCTCGGCTTATATTTGCTTGCCTTATACTCGAGTATATACAGTAAGTTGAATTTTAATTTTGGTCTTAATTTTTTCTACAGGGTGAAGGAAATTGGTAGCACAATGTCGGGAAGAAAGGGCACAGAAGACTCCATGACGCTCCAGTCTCAGAAGTTCCATATAGGGGATTACCTCGACATAGCAATTACTCCTCCAAATAGAGCACCGCCTCCATCTGGTCGCATGAGACCTTATTAATGTTTGCATTTCTTTCAGTGCCACACCACCTGCAATGATGTTTTGTTAGAGGATATTTCATTTTTAATAGAAAATACTTGGAAACTCATGAAGCCTGGAAAATACTGATGGTCTTTTATAGCGTTACCGTATATTTTCAATTTTTTTTAATGGATGAAAATTGGACTCTGCAGTGTTTGTGAAGAATACAAAGCATTGCTACAGCAGCCATTAATAAGTGTGCAGTTTTAAAATTGGCGTGGAATGGATTTGTATGACTAATTGTTAATATGTGTGGTGAAATTAAAGAAATCAATGTATTTCATAAATACACTGTTCATATTTCCTTTGAAATAAACCTGGATGTAAATAAGGCAAATACTTGCCTTAGTAGTGTGGTGATGTAACTACAATTACCAGAATATAGTAGGCTGTCTATGAAAACTTCAACGATAAAGGTATTTGATGAACAGTATTTAACTGGTGCCTATGCATCTTCAAATGTAACTGTATCCCCCAAGTCAAAACTTCAAGGAAAATTAGTTTTTCCCAGATGTAGATGCTAAGGAAACATGTGTCTATCAGAAGCGCAGTTGTTAAAATACATATTGATTATGCAAAAGCTGATTTGTTCTGCTTTGGTTACATTTAATGATTTAAGTCCCAGACCCCTTCTATTCTGCAATATAAACTTCAGATTATCTGTTTTGAACTGGATTATATGGCAGTGTAGATTTATAATTCACTTTAAAGCAGATAATGTGGATAATCTGCATTGATAATCTGGATTATATTGCAATGTAGAAGGGGCCCCAGTTTGGGGTTGGGCTGCTAGTTGGCCATGTAGCTTAATCTCATTTGATGAAGGGAATCCAGCTGGAGTGACAACTGACAGTTCAGACTTCCAGCAAAATAAAATGGTGTTCCTCCCAGTAGCTGAACCCATTGTCACATTTATCACTGACAGTCTCTCCCTTTTTATAAATCTAGTTTGATTGCTCCCCACCGAGACAGTAAAAAACAGCTGTTTGCTGTTATCAGTTCATTTTTCTTACTTGTTCTTGACATGCCCATTTCCTTCCTAGCTGTCAAACAGCTGTAGGCAACAGCAGTCTATTGCCAATTCCTTCTTTTGCCATAACTCAGGTGCAGCGCTACGCCTTTACAGATCTAGTGAAGGTCTTTATGTCTTTTTTAGCATAAGAGTGCTGCTTATTCCTTCCACAAGTGTGACATGTCAGCTGGACCCCATCCATATATATCCTGAGATAGGGATGGTTCTCTGGCCAAACTATCAGAAGTTGTTACATGTTATATTCTGCAATGTTCTTGCAACTGTAAGGGAAGGAGGGATGATGCCACTGAATGTCATCTGAAGGACCCTGGTTCCCAAACCTGTGGTCCATGGACCACCAGTAGGCTGCAGGAACAAAAATATGGTCCGTGGCCTCACCATTGTTACACCGTTGCCTCAAAACCATGCAGCAACAAGAGTGACGGGTCTCATGAAACCCTCTTATAGTGCCGAGGCAATGGGGATGTCGGGAGAGGAGGGCCTGACTACCCATGAAAGATTATTAAATATGGTTTTCTGTGGGCAAGCAGATAGCCGTTATTGGATGGCATATGTTCTGTATCAGAAGCTAGAGCTGATGTGATCTATCCAATGCAATTTTCTGAATCAGCACCCCAAATAATCAAACTGAATCTAAAGTTAACCAAAACTGATTTCTAATCCTTTTGGTACAAATGTTGGAGGAGCAATCCCTCGTCAAAAAAAGGTTGGGAACCACTGCATTATTCTGATCTTGTATTAATAATCTTGAGTTCTTATTTAGTGGCTGTTTTTGCCGGTGTGAACATATAAGGGGTCATAATAGTAACTTTTTAAGGGAGGGGGGAGTGTACTTTTGCCTCATCCAAGGCACTTTAAATTTACTGGTTTAGTTTCAAGTTACAAGCCTGAAATACCACATTTGTGGTCAAAAGGGTTCAGCATTAAGATAGTATTTCAACAATTTCCTGTGACAATTCAAGCATTAAAGATAAAATAAAAGGTTCTGTAGGAGACTTCTAAAAACATTCTAATATTTCTTGACAATGATAGAAAGGAACAATTTGTCAAAAGCAAAGTTTTATTGCTGCATGTCCTATTCCTCTTTGCCCTTTTGTCTAGACATTACAAAGGATGAGGTAGTCTCCCTACGTGATGGAGCTGTTTCTTGTAAAAAAATTCTAGGTGCCACTGTTCCAGCTATAATAGTAGCACTCCCATGTATAACAAAGCCAGTTTTCTTTTCCATATGGAATATGGAAATTGTTTTTTTTTCTAATAATGCCTTTAAAAAAGCACAAACTACAAAGATTAGAAACTGTAAAGAGCATCTCCAAATAACTGTTGCATTAGATTTAATGAATAGCCTCCAGTTTAAAGACTAGGAAATATTTTCCATTAAATAACTAAAATAAAAACTAATTTTGCTTGACCAACATTTTCCTTGAACCATGTGAAGTGCACACTTGGACTTCCTCTAAATTTTCCTCTAGCAACAGCAAGAATATCCCCATGGGCAGCAAAATCAGGCAATCCCCCCCCCCCCCCAAGAGGGTCATCCTCCAGGGACAAACCAAGAATGGGCAACTTGGAAGACCCTGAACAGACTCGGAAGTGGAGTGGGCAGATCAAAAGACAACCTGGCAAAATGTCATTACCTAGAACTGGTTCTCAACCTGTGGGTACCCAGATGTTTTGGCTTTCAACTCCCAGAAATCTTAACAGCTGGTAAACTGGCTGGGATTTTTGGGAGTTGTAGGCCAAAACACCTTGGGACCCACAGGTTGGGAACCACTGACATAGAAGAATCCTTCACCTTGTGTGACTGTGGAGCAGAACAAATGCCCTGCTTCATGCACAGAGTAAGAATTGTTTAAGGTTACAGACAATTGTCCATTGCAGCTTATGATACTATTTTATCAGTTTTAGATAAAGTATTTTATGCAGTGCTTTTGACACAAAATAAATAAATAAACGTAGACACTTGACATGCTTAAGCATCTTAATCCCGAGACATTTTCTTGTTTAAACTCTCATATTAAGAGCCAGTTTAGCTACAATAAAACACTGACACAGATAAGGACTACTTTTTGCACGAGAATCTACTTTTCATTCATATGGACATAATGCAAATAACCATCACTGCAAGATATAAGAAGAACTTGAAGCTGACCATAGGACCACATTGGAGGACCTTGGAGATTCCCAGAGAAAACTGCAAATGTTTGTATCAAACAAACTGCTGAAAAATGTACAAGAAGTGCATTCATTTTAATCAAATAGATATTCTTTATTTAACTGTAAAATCTGATGGTGAGAAAATAGTTCGTTGTACATATTGTTTTAATTGCTTAGCTGTCATTTGTGTTTCAAACTCTTAAAAACAGTTTTGAATATATAATTTACAATCACAAAGCAACCCAGGCCTCATATTATCTTCATCCTGAATACTTCCTGTAAATGCAACAATGAAAAGAAGCAGTTACTCTATAATATTGGTGCCAACTACATAAAAGCAAATGTGCTATTTATTGAAATGAGCAACTATGATCTTGACTAAAATATTACCAATAGATGTCAGAAGATACCACATGGCCATCTGGTCCAACCCCCTGGCATTTTTTTTGTCGTGTCAGGAGCGACTTGAGAAACTGCAAGTCGCTTCTGGTGTGAGAGAATTGGCTGTCTGCAAAGACGTTGCCCAGGGGACGCCTGGATGATTTGATGTTTTTATCATCCTTGTGGGAGGCTTCTCTCATGTCCCCGCACAAGGAGCTGGAGCTGATAGAGGGAGCTCATCCGCCTCTCCCCGGATTCAAACCTGCGACCTGTCGGCCTTCAGTCCTGCCTGCACAGGGGTTTAACCCACTGTGCCACCGGGGGCTCCACCCTCTGGCATGAAGGTAAAGCACAATCAAAGCAACCCCAACAGATGCCCATTCAGCCTGTTAAAATCTTCCAAAGGAGGAATCTCCACCACATTCCAAGGCAGCAAGTTTCACTGTTGAACAGCTCTTACAGTCAGGTAGATTTTCTTGTTTTTATTGAACTAACAGTAAAAATGTCACGTGTGTAAGGTGAAACTGTGGATGGGCAAGAGCCCACAAATAAAGATTATTAAGACGTGATGCTACCCTTCACTCCAAAGCCACAATTACTTATACTTCTGACTAGATTTCTGCAGATAAATGTTTCTTATTTACCCTCATGTGAGGACCACTAGGATTATATTACTTTCAATAGATATCTAGATTAAGTTATAAATAGGGAGGGATATACATCTCCATGCTTCAAACTTACCAATTTTCCTTGCTCCCAATACCAAGGACAGGTGGCATTTCAACCTGTGAAGCAGTTTGTTCCTTTGTCTCCTCCAGATATTGGGGTACATCTCTATTTCGATTGTACTTGGAAAGAATCTAAAAAAATAAATTGGTGAAATACTTCGAACAAGTTTTTAAAATGTGTTAACAAAATGCTATACTCCAATGCTAGTTGCAGAAAAGAGAGTATCCAACCTGAGAAATATGATTTGGAATGACGCTTATTTCAGGAGGTGGCGGTGGACTACAGAGTAAGTTACTGTAGTCTGATATTACAGGAGGACGGGGTATTTCTTCACATTTCAGGCATTCATCTGAATACAGGACAGGAACATCAGCACCCTTTGCAAGATCTTTCTTTGATGATACTGCAGGGGCACAGCTTTGCTGCATATGAAAAAAAAAAAAAAGACAGTGAGATAAGAGAAATAAAATAAAATGGCCATTTCAGTTTACCAAAGCTGTCCCATTTCTTACTTCAGCTTCTGTTTGCAGAGACTGTGAATCTGGCAGAGGGTCTCCTGATCCATGATCAGATACATCCAAAGCCGCGGGGGATTTTGGTATATTCTTCCTGCGGGGAATTTTCACGCCAGGGGTGCAGAACTGAGGGGCAGCCGGTGAAGCCATATAATCATCATCTGAAAACACAAACGCTGATTGTAAAGTAAAGGTAAAGGTTTTCCCTTGTCTAGTCATGTCCGCCTCTAGGGCATGGTGCTAATCTCCATTTCTAAGCTGAAGATCCGACGTCACCCATAGATGCCTCCAAGGTGGTCAGCATGACTGCATGGAGTGCCGTTATCTTCCCGCAGAAGCAAATTGATCTACTCACATTTGCATGTTTTCGAATTGCTAGGTTGGCAGAAGCTGGGGCTAACAGCAGGAGTTCACCCTGCTCCCCGGATTTGAAGCGGTAACCTTTCGGTCAGCAAGTTCAGCAGCTCAGCTGTTTAACCCACTTCACCACCAGCCTTACTGCTGATTGAATATTCTTAAATGTGACCTTGCCAAATTAAGACTTCTGTTCTTAGGATCAAGTAAAAGGAAGATAGGCTATTTTTTCAGAAGAGCCCTGTATTAGGAGTCTTCAATGAGAAAAGGCTGGAAATACCTGCTGGGTTTAAACCAGTGGTTCTCAACCTGTGGGTCCCCAAGTATTTTGGCCTACAACTCCCAGAACCAGCTGTTACGATTTCTGGGGGTTGAAGACCAAAACATCTGGAGACCCACAGGTTGAGAACCACTGGTTTAAACATTAGAAAAACCTTCCTGGCAGCACGAGCTGTTTGGCAGTGGAATATGCTGCTTTGGAGGCTGGTGGAGTCTTCTCCGGGTATTTTTAAGCATAGACCGAATGGCCATCTGCCAGGGGTGATTTGATTGTGTGTTTCTGTATGGTTGGGGGTCAGAATGGATGACCTGTGTGATCTCTTCCAACTCTATGAAGAATATGATTAAGTATACTATTGAACAGCTAAATTTACATTCAGATCCTGAGACTGCTTTCCACAGATACCCTGTATAGGTTCCTTACTGGACTGTACATTCCATTTTTGCGTTGTAAAAGTATGGTGATAACCAGAACTTGCACCTCTTTCTCCCATTTTTGTTAGAAATATTAAAAATTAACTAGGTATTTTTAATTACAAAAATGTGAGTCAAGCACTGAAAGGGTTGAATGGCTGCAATGACTGCAGTTATATATGTATGTGTGCCTGTAGCTTAGCAGGCGTCAGTCTGAGGTAAACCTCAGTGGGAGAAAGGACTCAGTCTGTGAGAAGGCCTCACAGCGTGAGGTGGGTCTTAGTCTGTGAGAGAAGCCTCTGTGTGAGATAGGCCTTAGTCTATGAGAATGCCACGTATGAGGAAGGCCTGGTGAGAGAAGCTTTGGTAAGAGAAGCTCCAGGTTAAAAGTCTCATGTGTAAAGCTTCGGTATAAAGGCTGCTGTGTGTAAAAAGCTACTGTGCGAAGCTCCTGTATAAAGTTCATTGTGAGAGGAGGCTCTATGAGACTAAAGCTGTTTATCTGCATAAGAAAGAAGCCCAGCGTGGAAGCAACGAAGGAAGTATAAAGAACTTTATTTGTGTTATAGAAAACCTTATTTTTGTAAATAGTGTAAACATATTATTTTACGACAAAGAAAAGCCTCCTATGGAAGAGACAACATCGGTTTGTGTGTTTTTGTTCTTTTTATCACAATGGGCTACTGGTGCTGGGTCACGCTGCTACTAATAAGTTGCTGTGCTATACATTTATGAGGAGAGTCTTTTGTTAATAAGCCCATTTGCTCAACAATTTTTATCTTAACAAGACATCAAGAAATTTTTGGGATGTAGTCTTCTTTCAATTAAAAAAATAAGCAATCGGAGCAGGAGATATAATCTCTTTTTGGCCCCAAGCCAGGCAATGAGGGGATTGGGGGGATAGGTGAATGGATAAGAGGTTCATTTCCCACCCCTCTATAAAAAAATTCAGGGATGGAAGCAAAGAAATGACAGAATAGGGCTCTACGGATATGCATACTGAGAGATAACCAGAATTTTAAGAAGGAGGAAGAAGATAAAGGGTTAGATTTTGCAATTGCTCAGCATTTGGTTTGTTGGATATGCCATTATTTTGTTATGTTCCTAGCTGTAAATAAGAGATTCTTTTGCTAGATTTTCTTAGCCTTAGAGGGCTTTTTATGAACAGAAAGGCGGGATATAATAACAAGGATATAAAGAAGGAAGAGGAATGTATCAGTGCAGAACCATCAGATCAGAAAAATAGATACTCCTGTCACAACAGTAGAAAATATTAACACTTTAAAATGAAATTTTAAAACTGCCTAGTGCTTTTATGGTGTTTATTGGCAAAAATACAGGAAGGAGTAGCAGATTTATTTCTTATGTCATAGAATCATAGAGTTGGAAGAGACCTCATGGGCCATCCATTCCAACCCCCTGCCAAGAAGCAGGAAAATCGCATTCAAAGTCTTTAAACCATATTATTTTGCTTTACATGCCTTTCTTTGC
Source organism: Anolis sagrei ordinatus (assembly GCF_025583915.1). NCBI lineage: Eukaryota > Metazoa > Chordata > Lepidosauria > Squamata > Anolidae > Anolis > Anolis sagrei. Next base: position 252,965,632 of record NW_026846588.1, on the reverse strand, counting down.
ATCTCCATAAGTGAAGAAGCAAGATCATACTTTTGACATGAAACATGAAAGCTGAAAATTCAATAGTGTGCTTAGAATATGGATATGAAGGTGGTGCTGTTGAACGCCAGATCTGTCAATGGAAAAACAACTTTCATCCAAGACTTAATCCTGGATGAGCGGGCAGATCTGGCGTGCATTACGGAGACCTGGTTGGACGAAGCGGGAGGCGTGAATTTGACCCAGCTTTGCCCACCAGGTTTTTCCGTGCAGCACCAGCCGAGATCCGGAGGGCGGGGAGGCGGGGTCGCAGTGGTCTATAGAGATTCCATCCCTCTGACCAGGGGCTCCATCCCGCAGTCAACAAATTTTGAATGTGTCCACTTGAGGTTGGGTGACCGGGACAGAATAGGGATTCTGTTAGTGTACCGCCCACCTCGCTGCACTACAGTCTCCTTACCTGAGCTAGCGGGGGTGGTCTCAGGCCTGGCATTGGAATCCCAGCGGCTCCTTGTGCTGGGGGACTTCAATGTCCATGCCGAGGCGGCCCTTTCAGGAGCGGCTCAGGACTTCATGTCTGCCATGGCAACCATGGGGCTGTCCCAGCAAGTATCTGGCCCCACTCATAGTGCAGGACATACATTGGACTTGGTTTTCTGCCAGGGATGGGAGGAAGGTGGTGGGGTCGAGGAGTTGACCATCTCTCCGTTGCCATGGACCGACCACTTCCTGGTCAGATTTAGGCTCACTGCGCCCCCTAACCTCTGCAGAGGTGGAGGACCCATTAAGTTGGTCCGCCCCAGGAGACTTATGGATCCGGATGGATTCCTGATGGCTCTTGGGGAGTTTCCCGCCGCCTCGGTAGGTGATCCTGTCGAGGCCCTGGTCACTCTCTGGAATGGGGAGATGACTAGGGCAATTGACACGATCGCTCCGGAACGTCCCCTCTCAAGTAGCCGAGCTAAACCAGCTCCCTGGTTCACCGAGGAGCTGGCAGCGATGAAGCGAAGGAAGAGGGAACTAGAGAGTGTGTGGCGTTCGGATCCGAGTGAGCCAAATCGAACACGGTTTGTGTCCTTTTTAAGGGCATATGCCGCGGCAATAAAAGCCGCAAAGAAGGCCTTCTTTGCGGCCACTATTGCATCTGCAAAGAACCGTCCGGCTGAGCTGTTCCGAATTGTCAGAGGCCTTTTAAATCCCACCACTCAAGGTGGGAACCCTGACGATTCGACTTCTCGCTGTGAAGCTTTTGCTCAGTTCTTTGCAGACAAAGTCGCTTTGATCCGTTCTGGTCTGGAAACCATGTTAATGGCAGTCTCTGAGGATGTAACACGAGCACCTGCTTGTCCAGTTTTGATGGATTCATTTCAATTGGTGAAACACGAGGATGTGGACAAGATACTTGGAGGAATGAGGCCAACCACATGCATCCTGGACCCCTGCCCATCCTGGCTTCTAAAGGAGGCCAGAGGGGGATTGGCTGAGTGGGTTAAGGTGGTGATTAATGCTTCCCTTCGGGAAGGCAAGATTCCAGCGAGCTTAAAACAAGCTATAATAAAACCGCTGTTGAAGAAACCATCACTGGACCCCACTAAATTCGACAACTATCGGCCAGTTTCCAATCTCCCCTTCTTGGGCAAAGTCTTGGAACGTGTGGTGGCCTCACAACTCCAGGTATTCTTGGTAGACACGGATTATCTAGACCCGGCACAGTCTGGCTTTAGGCCGGGACATGGTACCGAGACAGCCTTGGTCGCCTTAGTGGATGATCTGCGCCGGGAGCTCGACAGGGGGAGTGTGTCCCTGTTGGTGCTGCTGGACCTCTCAGCGGCCTTCGATACCGTCGACCACGGTATCCTTCTGGGACGCCTCGCGGGGATGGGTATTGGAGGTACTGTTTTGCAGTGGCTCCGGTCATTCCTGGAGGGTCGATCTCAGAAGGTGTTGTTGGGGGACACCTGTTCAACCCCACAACCATTGTCTTGTGGGGTTCCTCAGGGCTCAATATTGTCTCCCATGTTGTTTAACATCTACATGAAGCCGCTGGGGGAGATCATCCGGAGTTTCGGGGTACGGTGTCATCTGTACGCGGATGATGTCCAACTCTGTCACTCCTTTCCACCTGCTACTAGGAGGCTGTCCAGGTCCTGAACCGGTGCTTGGCCGCTGTGACGGTCTGGATGAGGGCGAACAATTGAAATTGAATCCAGACAAGACAGAGGTCCTCCTGGTCAGTCGCAAGGCCGAACAGGGCATAGGGTTACAGCCTGTGTTGGATGGGGTCGCACTCCCCCTGAAGACGCAGGTTCGCAGCTTGGGTGTGACCCTGGACTCATCGCTGAGCCTGGAACCCCAGGTTTCGGCGGTGACCAGGGGAGCATTTGCACAGCTAAGCTTGTGCGCCAGCTGCGCCCGTACCTTGGGAAGTCTGACTTGGCCACGGTAGTCCACGCTCTGGTTACATCCCGTTTAGACTACTGCAACGCTCTCTACGTGGGGTTGCCTTTGAAGACAGCTCGGAAGCTCCAACTAGTCCAGCGCTCGGCAGCCATGATTTTAACAGGAGCGGAGCGCAGGGAGCATACAACCCCCCTGTTGCGCCAACTCCACTGGCTACCGATCTGCTACCGGGCTGAATTCAAAGTGCTGGCGTTGGCCTTTAAAGCCCTAAACGGTTCCGGCCCAAGCTACCTATCTGACCGCATCTCTGCCTATGAACCCACCAGGACTTTGAGATCTTCCGGGGAGACCCTGCTCTCGATCCCGCCTGCTTCTCAAGCTCGGCTGGCGGGGACGAGAGATAGGGCCTTCTCGGTGGTGGCTCCTCGGCTGTGGAACGCCCGTCCTACGGACATTAGACTAGCACCATCTCTAATGGTATTCCGCAAAAAGGTGAAGACCTGGATGTTTGCAGGCGTTTGAGTAATTTAGTGCAATCTGGTAATGGAACATAGGAATGGAACAATGGACGACGAACCTGGACTACGCTTGGATGATGAGAAGATTGGGTACGGTTGTTTTCGTAATAATTGTGCATTGTAATTGCTTATTGGTAATTTATGGATAATGTGTTAAGTCAATTGTTATATGTTGCATGGAACCACTGCTGTTTCTACTGTTTTTACTGTTTGTGAACCGCTGTGAGTCGCCTTCGGGCTTGAGATACAGCGGTATATAAGCAAAGTAAATAAATAAATAAATAAATAAATAATATCCCTAAGGAGACCAGGCCTCCTCAAGATCCATAAAAAATACTCCTCCAAAAAGTGAGGAGTATTAAGTGAGTTTTCACATGCACCCTGTGTACTGGTTTTATATGCTCTTGTGTGTGTGTGTATGTCTTATGTTTCCTTATGGAAATCTCATGAATTTTGTACTGTTTTCTTGGGCAAGTAATACTCAGAGATGGTTCTGCCAGTTTTTCCCTCTGAAATAGTGTTTTGTGGGTATGTAAAATCCAGTTAAGTGGATTTCTGCTAGTTTATCAAACAGGTTTCTAAAAATAATACAGAAACACAACATTTCCACAATGAACTGTGAAATGTGTTGGATGTGTTGCTTTGAAATGCCTGGGAAACCTTTATTTGTAGAAGAGGTATTCTCTTTTTCCTGACCCATGAATGTGTCAGGATTTTCCAGAACAAGAGGATAAGAAAGGGGAGAATTTGGCTGTAATCCAGTCTAAGGATTTGCTCTTCAGGGCAACACTAGTTTACTGTGAAAAACCTGGTGAAGACCAGGGAAGCTATAGTCATCTGAAGGGACATGATCTATCTTTGATTTTAGGTTTCATTACTGCATTCTTTTTCATATTTATATGCAATCAATAACTTCACTTTGCAGAACTATCAAACTTAGTGCAGTTGGGATTCAGGTTGTTCAGGACCCCATATGGCTTTGCCTGGACACACATGCATTACCGTTCATTTTGAATACCTGGACTTACCACACACTTCGTTTTTTTGCTGACATACAGCCTTGTTTTTGCTTGGTGTCGATACCTCTGCTGATCCACCCAGTTTATTTGCTTGCCTAAGCAAAACACAGAAATCAGACCCACAGCTTGTAGCCAAGGGGTGAGGGTTAGGGGTTCAACCCTTCCCCACTTTTCAGGTTAAAAAACTGAAATCTCCAGCTAACTCATCTGCCCATTTCCTTGATGAGGATTATAAACTTGTGCAGGATGTGGTTGAGTTCCAACAAACACTCTTTGAAAGTCTACACAGTTGTCATCCCTACTCTAGTAGTTGTTTGATCCAACTCTCGTCTGTTCCATTGAGTCTTATCACAGATGACAAGAGCTATGATGTTCAGAAAGAGATACTAGGGGGCCAGAGGACAGTTCCATGTTGTCTCCTGCATATGTCATCAGCTCAGGACCCCTCTCCGAGCACCAACTGCTGCTCTGCGCCAGAGTGAAGGGGGGGGGGCGGGGGGCAGGGGACAGTTCCATCTTGTCTCCTGCATATGTCATAAGCTAGGGTCCCCTCCCCCCAGCACCAACTGCCGCTCTGGGCCAGAGTGAAGCGGGGAGGCGGGGGACAGGGAACAGTTCCATCTTGTCTCCTGCATATATCATCAGCTGGGGACCCCTCCCCCCAGCACCAACTGCCACTCTGGGCCAGAGTGAAAAGCGGGGGAGAAGGGCAGGGGACAGTTCCATCTTGTCTCCTGCATATGTCATAAGCTGGGGTCCCCTTCCCCCAGAACCAACTGCCGCTATGGACCAGAGTGAAGAGCGGGGAACCTGGGGACAATTCCATGTTGTCTCCTGCATATGTCATAAGCAGGGGCCCCTCCCCCCAGCACCAACTGCTGCTCTGGGGCAGAGTGAAGATAGAGGGAGCCAGGGAACAGTTCCACCTTGTCTACTGCATATGTCATCAGCTCGGGACCCCTCCCCCAAGGACCAACTGCCGCTCTGGGCCAGAGTGAAGAGAGAAGGAGCCAGGGGACAGTTCCATGTTGTCTCCTGCATATGTCATAAGCTGGGGTCCCCTCCCCCCAAAACCAATTGCCGCTATAGGCCAGATTGAAGAGGGGGCTAGGGGACAGTTCCATGTTGTCTCCTGCATATGTCATAAGCTGGGGTCCCCTCCCGCAGCACCAACTGCCGCTCTGGGCCAGAGTGAAAGCCCCCCCCCGCAGGGGACAGTTCCATCTTGTCTCCTGCATATGTCATCAGCTGGGGACCCCTCCCCCAGCACCAAGTGCCACTCTGGGATAGAGTGAAGAGAGCCGTGGGCAGGGGACAGTTCTACCTTGTCTTCTGTGCTATGCTAATAATGTACTGTAATATAATATAATATATTGTATGTGTGTGTATATATATATCTATATATATATACATACAATATTTATAATATTATAATGTAATGCAATATAATACTATTATGAATAATAAGATATTATAATTATATATTTTATTACATGTAATATTACTAATAATATTACAATATAATGGTATAGTACAATTCAGGGTGAGAAGGGAGGTATATAAATGCCATAAATAAATAAATAAATAAATAAAGAACTCTGATCTACAGCTGAATTGGTGAGATCTGTAGCAAGTATCACCAATCCTTCACCTGCATTTAATGGTGAAACATTTGCAAATACAACTTTTCACTTAAAGAGACACATACACCATTGAAGTATGCTACTCACCTAATATGCTTGGCATTATTAAGTAGAAAGATGGTTTGATCATCCATAAAACATGTTGTTTCATCATTCACACACAGGTCCTGGCCATGGATACGGAAATTTTCTGCCTTGGGTGAAAAGCACTCAGCGTTGTCCCGCCTTGATTCTTTCTTTGGCACATGTACTTGGGATTGAGCGCACACAGTGGATGTTGGTAGGGCGTATTTTGACAGTCCAAAATCTGAAAGCTGCGGGATTTGCAGCGGATCAAAAGGGCCAGATGACTTCCCAGAATAACCAAGGTCTTTTGGCTCCATGTGATCAGTTGTTGTAGTTTTAGAGTGGATTTCAGTTTCATTCTCTGTAGCTTTTAAAAGAAGAGAATTTGGTGCACACTCTGACAAATAGACAACATTGATTTTAAAATATTTCAAAATCCTACATTTGTATATATTGTCTTTTTTTTTTAAATCTTTATTAATTTTAGAAAACTGAGTTCACATATATATAAATATACCAATACAAATACAAATGTACGAAAATTGCATATGGAGGACTGGGGGAGAAAGGGGAGGGCAGGGGCGGTGGGAGGGGGGGCTGGAGCAAGGTATGGGGGGGGGGAAAGTAGGTTACGAGGCAAACATAGACAATAAAAAAGAGAAACACTGATCGCCATCCACCCCAATGAGAAGGAGGTGGAAGACGGTGACTTCCATTTAGTTTCCATCCAGAGTATTCTATACTATTCTCCGGAGATTCACTAGGAATCTCCTGGCTTGTCCTGCACCACACTGTTTCCTCATGTTAGTTATCCGTGTCTCTTCTTTTTAACTCCAATCCATTAAGATTCATATTTCTTTTTTTCGTATTCGTCAAAGCTGGACCAGTCTGTCTGTTTGATTGGTCTTCCAGAACTGGATTTCAGCAGGAAAGTCAGCTTGTCCATATTTCTTAATTCCGAGATTTTGACTAACCATTCTTCCAGATCGGGTATCCGATCTTCTTTCCAATGCCTTGCGAGAACTGTTCGGGCTGCAGTCGAAAGGTACATCCAAAGGACGTCTTCATTAGGGCTGAGCGTGAAGTCTTCGTCCGTCAGCCCTAATAGGAAGTACTCCGGTTTTCTTGGGAATTTCCTCTTGAGAATTTTTTGTGCTTCTTCATGTAGTCCTTGCCAGAACTTTTTTACCTCTGCGCAGGACCACCACATATGAAAGTAGGTACCTGGCTGCTCTTTACATTTCCAGCAGGAGTTCTTGATATTCTTATACATTTGGTTCAACTTGTATGGTGTTAAATACCATCTATGAAATGTTTTTAGCCAATTCTCCTTTAGTGCTGAGGAGTAAGTGTATTTTAACTTTTTCTTCCAGATTAGTTGCCACTCTTGTAGCCTTATTGGACGTCCTATATTTTTAGCCCAGAGGATCATGCAATTTTTAATTACTTCTGTTTCTGTCTCCCATTTTAATAACTGATTGTAGAGCTTGGTAATAGACTTTTTTTCCATTTTCAACACTGCATCCCAGGGTGACTCTTTTTCTTCAAATCCGATCTTCTGATCTTGCTTGAGGGTTTCTCGGAGCTGGAAGTATTGCAACCATGTAAGATTTTTGAACTTCCGGGTCAGTTCTTCCTGGGGTTTCAGATTCCACGAGTTATTGTCCTTATCTTTAATCAGCAAGTCTTTGTATGTTGGCCAGTGCTGCCAGCCTAACAGGCGTCTTTGTTTCGCCTCGACTGGGGAAAGCCATAGCGGGGTTTTAACGTAAAAAAACTTCCTGTATTTGTTCCAGATTTTAAGAAGACTAGATCTAACAAAATGATTCCCAAAATTTCCCTCCAGTTTGGACCTGCCGTACCATAGGTACGAGTGCCAGCCCACTCTTAAGTTGAACCCCTCTAATGTTAGAATTTTTTCATTTTTAAGGGTGGCCCAGTCCTTCACCCAGATCAGGGCGCAGGCCTCAAAATAGGTTTTTAGACTGGGGAGGCCAAAACCCCCTCTATCCTTTCTGTCCACCATTATTCGGTGTTTCATTCTGGGTTTGTATATATTGTCAAAGGCTTTCATGGCTGGAATCATTGGGTTGTTCTAAGTTTTTCAGGCTGTATGACACTGTTCCAGAAGCAGTCTCTCCTGACATTTTGCCTGCATCTATGACAGGCATCCTCAGAGGTGTGAGGTCTGTTGGAAACTAGGAAAATTGGGTTTATATATCTATTGAATGTCCAGGGTGGGAGAAAGAACTCTTGTCTGTTGGAGCTAGGTGTGAACGTTTCAATTGGCCACCTTGATTAGCATTTAACGGCCAAGCAGTTCTCAATGTGTGGCTTCTTACTGCCTGGGGGAAGCCTTTGTTGAGAGGCGATTAGCTGTCCCTGATTGCTTCTTGTCTGGAGTTCCCCTGTTTTTGAATGTTGTTCTTTATTTACTGTAATGATTGTAGAGTTTTTTAATTTTGTTAATTTTCATGGCTTCTTCCTTTTTGTTGAAAATGTCCACATGCTTGTGGATTTCAGTGGCTTCTCTGTGTAGTCTGATATGGTGGTTGTGAGTGTGGTCCAGCATTTCTGCGTTCTCAAACAATATACTGTGTCCAGGTTGGTTCATCAGGTTATGGCTGATTTCTCTGATTGAAGTAGTCTGCAGTGCCTTTCATGTTTCTTGATTCGTGTTTGGGCAATGCTGCGTTTGGTGGCCCTTATGTAGACTTGTCCAAAGTTGCATGGTATACAGTAGACTCCTGCAGAGGTGAGCACATCCCTGTTGTCCTTTGTGAACATAGCATTTGTTGGATTTTCTTAGTAGGGTCTGTAAATAGTTTGTAGGTTGTGTTTTCTCATCAGCTTCCCTATGCGGTCAGTGGTTCCCTTGATATATGGGAAGAACACTTTTCCTCTGGGTGGATCTTTGTCTTGACTCTTGTGGCTTGTTCTCGGTCTCTGTTAAAGTCCCTGTTGGCCAAAAGAGCAGATCTATCTATCTCTCTCTCTCTCTCTCTATTTAACTTGTATACCGCTACTCCCAATTTGGCTTGGAGTGGTTTACAGAAATAGATTAAAACAATACAATTAGTTTTAAAATAACCATAACAATAACAATAGGTAGCAAGGACAGAGATAGCCTGGGTTGTTCACCCATCAAAAGCTTGCCGGAAAAGAAAAGTTTTACAGGCTTTCCGAGAAGCAAATAAGTCTCGAACCCAGTGGCATGAAACAGCTCTTTTGTATTAGTGACATTGCATTAGTGAGCTTTATCTGTTTCTAAACATACATAGCATATATTCCATCTCTATTCTTTAAGCGAATTATAAAATATAAAGTGGAGAATAGAATGGAGTAAAACAAAAGTTTAAAGCTAGGGTTCGATTAAAAACAGTCAAACCTGCTAGTCTTGGAAAAGGTACCTGTGTCTTTGGGAGCGGGTGGCTTGTAACCATATTTCTGGAACAGTTGTCTTATTTCCTCAAGATCTCCTGCATTTCTTTTCATCAGAACTTGGCTGGCTTTTATGAAGTCATAAGTAGTATCTCTTTCTGTAGAACTCTTCCCAAGTGTATTGTCAGCTTCACTCTTCAAGTCAGGAAAAACAAAACCAAGTTACAGCCAATGTATTGTACTTAGTAAGTTGTGTTTGTGTTCTATGTATCCAGCTTTATTCCAGGATATATCAGTGTTCCAAAAATGCTGATAAATCAAACATGTTTTCATATAGAGCAGCTATGATAACCCTAAGCTAGGGAAATGGCCCTCAACCATCTTGAAGCTCAAGTACATCCCATCCCTTTGTTTCAACAATTCTGCAACACTAACTGTAGCTCCTTCCTTAGACTTTTGTTTTTTTAGTCCTGGCAGCCTTTTTTGTTAGATAATGGTAAAAGTTTCCCCTGACATTAAGTCTAGTCATGTCTGACTCTGGGGGGTGGTGCTCACCTCCATTTCTAACCCAAAGAGCCGGCGTTGTCCGTAGACACCTCCAAGGTCATGCAGCCAGCAAGACTGCATGGAGTGCCGTTACCTTCCTGCAGAAGCGGTACCTATTGATCTGCTCATATTTGCATCTTTTTGAAATGCTAGGTTGGCAGAAGCTGGGACTAACAGTGGGAGCTCACCCCACTCCCTGGATTCGAACTGCCAACTTTTCAGTCAGCAAGTTCAGCAGCTCAGCGGTTTAACCCACAATGCCACCAGGTGGTTCTTTTTGTTACCAAGCTTCAAATTTTCTAGAAAATGAAGTTCAGTCTTATATTGCAGTGATAAAAATTGAAACCCTTAAAATGTTGGTCCTACTAGCTTCCCATGAAATAAGTCAGTTAAAAAGGTGATTTTTTAAGACATTTAAAATAAATCAATGATGCTACATAAAGTAGGACACATGTCAAAACATTACAGAATCTGTACAGATCCTGATTTTTGGGAAAAAGAACACATCACAATCCTTGAAAATGTTTAAATGGAATTAGAAAGCATTTCTGTTCATATCCACTTATGAGCTTTCATTGTTTGGTTTAGTGTTTTTTTTTAATGTTTTGTGTATATTGTTTATATGCTTATATGTTTTATACATTAATGTTATGTCGTTTATTTTATTGCAATTTGTATTTTATTGTATTGTAATTTGTTGTTCGGGCTTGGCCTCATGCAAGCTGCTCTGAGTCCCATTGGGGGAGATGGTGGCGGGGTATAAATAAAGTTTATTATTATTATGGATAAATGCTGGACGTGGTGCAGTAAACTGCAGGAGGTAGATTACATTGGGAAAAATCAGGTATCCCGCCTTGGGTATGCAGAAACATTTTGCCCAGGTGCAAAGGTACCATTAGTAACACAATATAAATAAGTAAAAATTTGCATGTATTGCCTTCCACGGAATTAAGAGATGAGCATAGCAAATTATACCCATGAAATTGCTTGAAGAAAAAATAACGGAGATGAGACAAGCCAGAAGTACCTTTAGTGTCTTGATGTCAGAATACATGTTGTGTAAATATGTCATTGGAGAATCATCTTCAAATTCTTTTAAAAAAAGATTTTAATGAAAGATTAAAAAGACAGTACAACTAAGCATCTTAATAACTGACGGCAGAATAAAAATGTAATGTAATAAAATAGCCCTCATGCAGATACTATTCATGGATCCGGTATCTGTATCATCCATTTAATTCGTGTTTCTGTTTCATTCTGTCTACTTGGATGGCATGATATGAAAGACCCCCTCCCGGAACAAAAACAAACAAAAACAAAGGCAGGTGAGAGCGGGTACCTGCTACAAGCCTGCTTTTCAGCATCATAGTTATAGAAAGAAGAGTGATTGCACTGAGGTTTCTTCATCGGAGATCCTTGGTGCAGGCCTGGCAGCTCGCTGGTTGCTGAGGCTCCCCCCCCCCCAACTATTCGACAACCGCGCAGGCCCAGAAAGGCCCTTGTAGGCCCGCGCACTTTGAGCCTGCAGCTGAGTAAGCAGCTTTGGTGCTCAGCTGCAGGCCCTGGCAGGTGCGCCGGCCTGCCAGGGCCTTTCTGGACCTGCACAGTTGCCAAGCGGTGGAGGGTAAGCCCCAGCAACCAATAAGCTGCCAGCCCCATGCCAAGGATCTTCAATGAAGAGGGCTCAGCAGAAGTGGCGCAACATAGGTTTCCCAACTGAAGTGGGAAACAGCAGCAGCCCTAAAACTATAGGGAAGGGGAGCATTTGTATAGGATTGCCTGCCCTTTGCCACCCATCGGACTAAAATATTCGTTTTTTTCAGATGTGGGACAAAAAAGCTCATTCGGCAAGGCCATTTTTAGAAGTGGCGCTCAAAAGTGAAAATGGGGCCATATGAAATAAACAAACAGAAACAGATAGCAATCCTATACAAATGCACAAGACTAGCAGATACTGTTCCTACCTAACCAGATTTCATTTTCTAGCTAAATCTAGTTAATATTAGATATTTAAAGCTTATATAGGAAGATATTATATCTTCTTACAAGATGCGAGGCTGACATAACTCCTTTAATCACCATTTCTTCTCTACATATGTAACATGATCAAGGAATCTACTTCAAACATGCTAACTACCAGTTTTTATAGTCATATGTAACATTTTACCTTTATTTACTTTTCATGGTTGTGTTATATTACTTAAGGCAGGGGTCCTCAAACTAAGGCCCGGGGGCCGGATGCGGCCCTCCAAGCTCATTTACCCGGCCCTCGCTCAGGGTCAACCTAAGTCTGAAATTATTTGAAAGCACACAACAACAACAATCCTATCTCATCAGCCAAAAGCAGGCCCACACTTCCCATTGAAATACCAGTAACTTTATATTTCTCAAAATTGTTATTCTTTTTAATTATTGTATTGTTTTTAAGTGTTTTTTGCATTACAAATAATATATGTGCAGTGTGCATAGGAATTCATTCATGTTTTTTTTTAAATTATAATCCATCCCTCCAACAGTTTGAGAGACTGTGACCTGGCCCTCTTTTTAAAAAGTTTGTGGACCCCTGGCTTAGTGTCTAAGAAACATTAACTAAATCAAATGTCCCTTTCCGGAGTTAATAAACTTCAGTTATCAAGTCTTACTGAATCCTATAGGAGGGAAACGCAAATAACCTTTCAGGAACAGAACAAGCAGAGAATTGTTAACCCAAAGGACTATCCATACTCATTCTGCCATGCAAGAGCACACAGTCCAAGCATCTCCGATTTAGCCAGATCCCTTCTTTACAAACGGCAGTTGTTTGCGCTGTGTACTGGTAAAGGACAGTACAACATAAAACAAAAAAAAAATATTACAAAAGGATATTGGTTCCCCAAAATTCTGCAGAATGGGTAAAATCTAGCAATTAACTGATCACTAGAATCACGATCAGTGATGTAAAATGATTACCTCACAACAATTTATCTTCCTTATGATGTGGCTGTCAAGATGGGCCCAAGTAGCTTCTAAGTGATCTAATCCTTTAGATCAGTGTTTCTCAAACTCTGCTCCTCCAGATGTTTTGGACTTCAGCTCTCCTAATTCCTAACAGCTGGGAGGTTGGCTGGGATTTCTGGGAGGTGAAGTCCAAAACACCTGGAGGAGCAGAGTTTGAGAAACAATGCTTTAGATATGAATGCTGGACTAGGACTATCCTTGCTTAGCCATGGAAAACCACTTGGGCATGGCACATTATTTCAGCCTTACAGGCATACAGGCACCACTGCATTATCCTTTTGAATGCTTGGGTATTTACAGGGACTTTCCAGAACAATTTATGTGGAAGATTTTAGAAATTCTTCATGGCCCTAGGATTTATTTTGTCTGGTTTGGACACAGAACAAGATGCTCTGGTAGGGACCATTCTAAACTGATAGCATTCTATACAGATCTGGAAGCAGAAAGCTAAGCAGATGCAATGAATGCTTGTTACTGACATTTCCTAAGAGCACATTTCCTTCCTCTTGATTCAGAACTGGTGCGTATAATCAACAGAGCAAGCTCTGAACAGAAGGCTCCTTTCCCCTTAGAGTACTTCCACATTTATTCACCCCGGAAAGCCAGCCAAACGGTCTCCCTGGATATCCTAATTTCATAGTCACAGGCGGAAACAAATGGCATTAAGTATCTGATGGATAAATAAGCAATTATTTCTGGCTCTCTTACCTGTGTCATTGCCATGAAAAACCTGCAACATATGCTTAGACTCCCTCTCCAGAGTAAGAGCGATGGTGTGCAGTTTGTCAAAGAAATTCCTTGTCACATCCATATTGAAGAAAAATGTTATCTTCTGATCACTGTTGGTATAATATGTGGAAAGCACAGGAAAATAAACCAGTAAAAACATAAGACTTGGAGAGAAGGAGTAAAAACTCAGAAAAAATTGCAAAAGGATTAGAATCAGAGCTGGAAGAGACCACATGGGACATCTAGTCCAACCCTTTACCATGTGGGAAAAGCACAATCAAAGCACCCCTGACAGATGGCCATCCAGCCTCTGTATAAAGCGTTGGTTCTCAACCTGTGGGTCCCCAGATGTTTTGGCCTTCAACTCCCGGAAATCCTAACAGCTGGTAAAGTGGCTGGGAATTAGGGACCCACAGGTTGAGAACCACTGCTAAGGCCTCCAAAGGAGGAGCCTCCACCACACTCCGAGGCAGAGAGTTCCACTGCTGAACAGCTCTTACAGTCAAAAAGTTTTTCCTAATGTTCAGATAGAATGTCCTTTTCTGTAATTTGAACCCATTGCTTAAAGTCCTGGTCTCCAGTGCAGCAGAAAACAAGCCTGCTCCCTCTTCCTTATGGCAACCTTTCAAATATTTAAAAATGGTGATCATGTTTCCTCTCAACTTCTGAATATCCCCAGCTCTTTAAGATGCTCCTCAAAGGGAGTGCATAAGGATTGTTTTCATATGCAATCACTTTACAGTGACACATCTGAGAGGAGGAGAGTGAATTGGGTGGCATGTGCACATTTCTTATCCAAGTCTGCAAAGCTGACATCTGGACTGTGCTTCTATCTATATGTATTTTAATCTTGTATGTTGTATGATATTTTAACTTGTATTAGTAGCATTGAATCCTTGCTGTAAACCGGTCCGAGTCCCTCTAGGGAGGTGAGAAGATCGGGATATTAAAGTTTATATATATATATATAGAAATTGTACATCTCTCTCTTGGGCAAACTATCCTTTGAATTCAGGGCAATGAAAGATCAATGCATAACTGGATTATAATTGCTATGTGGAGTGCCTTCAAGACATTGTCTAGCGCAGGAATGGGGAAACTTGGGGTCCTCCAGGCATTTTGTACAACTCCCACAATTCCTAGGCTGTTAGGAATTGTGGGAGTTGGGTGTCCAAAACACCTGGAGGGCACCAAGTTTGCCCATGCCTGCTCTAGCATCAATTACTATTAACACTACCTCCAATTCCCAGCACTTCAAAGTTTTGTGATTTCCCAACATTTCTAACACATCTACTTTGTTGAATGAATGCAATTTGACACCACTTGAACTGCAAAGGCTCAGTGCTCTGGAATCATGGGATCTGTAGTCTGGTGAGACTCCAGTACTTTTTGGCAGAAAAATTATTTATTTACTATATTTGTATACCGCCCTTCTCAGCCCGCAGGCGACTCAAGGCAGTTTACAGAGGCAACAATTCAATGACCACAATACCATAAGTACAATTAAAAACATGAGCATATAATATAAAACCATATATCACTTTTCAATTCTCTTCTGCTGGCTAAACATGCCCAGCTCTTTAAGCCGCTCCTCATAGGGCTTGTTCTCCGGACCCTTGATCATTTTAGTCTCCCTCCTCTGGACACATTCCAGCTTGTCAACATCTCCCTTCAATTGTGGTACCAATATATTATACTATTAGTATTATATAATACATTGTACTACACCATAAGTTGTAGTATATATATAACATATTATGTTACAACATTATTAATATTATATATAGTCTATTACATTCTTCACACAGAAGTACAAACAACCCACCCGCCTGAGAAGAAGAAGTAGCAATAAGTTGGCAAGAGACGTTTCCCGGACTGAGGCCTCCCTGGACTGGGAAGAGTCCCTCCACACAACTTCCCTTGAGGGACTCCCTTCAGCAACGGAGGCTCTTCTTCCCCACCCGCCTCGAATTTTGAATTCGCATAGACAGCAAGCTCTGATTGGCTACTGCGGAGAGGCCCCGCCTGCAGCCACCCCTTCGCGTTATGTGACAGCTCTCGCGAGAGTCGAGAAGAGCCTTGCGGAAGTGGCTTGCTTTCGGCCTGCTTGGTCGCCATCTTGTTTCTTCGCATGCGAGAGTGAGAGAGCAAGAAAGAGGAGGCGTTTCCGTTTTCGGTGAGTTTAAACAAAATAGGAGGCCGTTTTAAGGTAACGTTGACGCAAAAGGAGACCGGCTTGGATGTTACCCATACCTGTAATACAAATAATCTATTAAATGGGTTCTTGTAGGTTTTTTCGGGCTATAGGGCCATGTTCTAGAGGCATTTATCCTGACGTTTCGCCTGCATCTATGGCAAGCATCCTCAGAGGTAGTGAGGTCTGTTGGAAATAGGACAATGGGTTTATATATCTGTGGAATGGCTGGGATGGGGCAAAGAGCTCTTCTCTGCTGGAGCTAGGTGTGAATGTTTCAACTGACCACCTTCATTAGCATTTGAAGGCCTGGCTGAGCCAGGGAAAATGTTCTGTTGAGAGGTGTTAAGATGTGCCTGGTTGTTTCCTCTCTGCTGTTTTGCTGTTGTAATTTTAGAGTTTTTTAATACTGGTAGCCAGATTTTGTTCATTTTCGTTGTTTCTTCCTTTCTGTTGAAATTGTCCACATGCTTGTGTATTTCAGTGGATTCTCTGTGTAGTCTGATATGGTGGTTATGAGAGTGGTCCAGCATTTCTGTGTTTTCAAATAATATGCTGTGTCCAGGTTGGTTCATCAGGTGTCTGCTATGGCTGACTTCTCTGGTTGAAGTAGTCTGCAGTGCCTTTCATGTTCCTTGATTCGTGTTTGGGCAATGCTGCGTTTGGTGGTCCCTATGTAGACTTGTCCACAGCTGCATGGTATACGGTAGACTCCTGCAGAGGTGAAGGACAAAGATCCACCCAGAGGAAAAGTGTTCTTGCCGACATCAAGGGAACCACTGACTGCATAGGAAAACTGATGCGGAAACACAACATACAAACCACTTACAGACCCACCAAGAAAATCCAACAAATGCTACGTTCAGCAAAGGACAAGAGGGATCCTCTCACCTCTGCAGGAGTCTACCGTATACCATGCAGCTGTGGACAAGTCTACATAGGGACCACCAAACGCAGCATTGCCCAAACTCGAATCAAGGAACATGAAAGGCACTGCAGACTACGTCAACCAGAGAAGTCAGCCATAGCAGAGCACCTGATGAACCAACCTGGACACAGCATATTATTTGAGAACACAGAAATGCTGGACCACTCTCACAACCACCATGTCAGACTACACAGAGAAGCCATTGAAATACGCAAGCATGTGGACAATTTCAACAGAAAGGAGGAAACCATGAAAATGAACAAAATCTGGCTACCAGTATTAAAAACTCTAAAATTACAACAGCAAAACAGCAGAGAGGAAACAATCTGGGACATCTAATCACCTCTCAACAAAAGATTGCCCCAGGCAGCCAGGCCCTCAAATGCTAATGAAGGTGGTCAGTTGAAACATTCACACCTAGCTCCAGCAGGGAAGAGCTCTTTGCCCCACCAGCCATTCCACAGATATATAAACCCATTGTCCTAATTCCAACAGACCTCACTACCTCTGAGGATGCTTGCCATAGATGCAGGCGAAACGTCAGGAGAAATGCCTCTAGAACATGGCCCTATAGCCCGAAAAACCCCACAAGAACCTAGAAATAATTGACTTCCAAGTCAATGAATGACAGGCATCGAAACTTATATATATGTAATTATGTATTATACTAGCTGTCCCCTGCCACACGTTGCTGTGGCCCAGTGTGGTGATCTAGAAAATAAAGCAATGCTAAAGTGTTGGTTTCTAATATATGTAATTTCGCTATGCTTGTGGGTAAACAATTCATGGGGTTCAGAATCCTCTTTGATTGTAGGTGAACTGTAAATCCCAGTAACTACAACTCCCAAATTTCAAGGTTTATTTCCCCCACACTCCATCTGTGTCCATATTTGGGAATATTGAGTATTCCTGCCAAGATTGGTCCAAATCCATCATTGTTTGAATCCACAGTGCTCTCTGGATGTAGGTGAACTACAACTCCTAAAGTCAAGGTCAATGCCCACCAAACCCTTCTAGTGTTTTCTGTTGGTCATGGGAATCCTGTGTGCCACGTTTAGTTCAATTCCATCATTGGTGGAGTTCAGAATGCTCTTCGATTGTAGGTGAACTATAAATCCCAGTAACTACAACTCCCATGGAGCCCCTGGTGGCACAGTAGGTTAAAGCACTGAGCTGCTGAGCTTGTTGATCGAAAGGTCGCAAGTTCGATTCCGGGGAGCGGCGTGAGCTTCTGCTGTCAGCCCTAGCTTCTGCCAACCTAGCAGTTCGAAAACATATAGTGTATTACATATATTGTGGAATAATAAAGTACAATATAGTAATCGTATAGTATATGCAATATTACTAATAATACTATATTGATATAGTAAAATATAATAATACATAATACTAATATTGTGGTATCCCAATAATATATATTGTATATACATATAATATTGATACTAATATTATAATGTTATATAATATATAATAATAATATGATAATATAAGGTAAAGGTAAAGATTTTCCCGACATTAAGTCCAGTCGTGTCCGACTCTGGGGGTTGGTGCTCATCTCCATTTCTTAGCAAAGAGCCACCATTGTTCATAGACACCTCTAAGGTTATGTGGCCAGCATGACTGTATAACGTGCTGTTACGTTCCCGCCAGGGCGATACCTATTGATCTTACTCACATTGGCATGTTTTCAAACTGCTAGGTTGGCAGGGCTAACAGTGGGAGCTCATCCCACACCCCAGAGTCGAACCAGCGACCTTTTGATCACAAAGTTCAGCAGCTCAGTGTTTTAACCGACTGCACCAAATATAATTACTATTGATATATAATAATATATAACGATATACAGTTTTTTTTATTATTGTATATTTTAAGTTGTTCTGTTTTTGATTGTGAGCCACTTTGAGGCTCTGTATGGAAAGATAAAGAGGGAGAGATAAATGTTCAAGGGTCTGGAGAACAAGCCCTATAAGGAGTGGCATAAAGAACTGGGCATGTATAGCCTGCAGAAGAGAAGGCTGAGAGGAGACACGATGAGGACCATGATAAACATGCGAGGGGAAGTCATAGGAAGAAGCAAGCTTGTTTTCTACTGCCGCCCTGGAGACGCGGAACAATGGCTTTAAACTACAGGAAAGGAGATTCCACCTGAACATGAGGAAGAACTTCCTGACCGTGGGAGCTGTTCAGCTGTAGAACTCTCTGCCCCGGAGTGTGGTGGGGGCTCCTCCTTTGGAGGCTTTTAAACAGAGACTGGATGGCCATCTGTCAGGGGTGCTTTGAATGTGATTTTTCTGCTTGTCAGAGGGTTGGACTGGATGGCCCACGAGATCTCTTCCAACTCTATGATTGGTTGAATGAATAAAATAAATAAATAGCTACTTCCACACTGTGGAATGGAGTCTGATGCAACTTTAACTGCATTGATGCTGTGGAATACTAGGAGTAAAAAGTTCATGCAGATAGGGACAAAATGTGTCCAAACAACAGAGCAGTGGTTCTCAATCTGTGGGTCCCCAGATCTTTTCGCCTTCAACTTGCAGAAATCTTAACAGCTGGTAAACAGGCTGGAATTTCTGGGAGTTGTAGGCCAAAGCACCTGGGGACCCACAGGTTGAGAGATACTTCAATAGTTTACCTTCCACAAGCGTGTAGCTTTAAGAATTGGTAGGTTGCTGCATCTTAATCTGACCTTTCCCCACAGGGTTGTTGTGAAGGTAAAGTAGTGAGGAGGGATTGTTAATGCATGTCAGCTCAAGTTTATTACAGGATATAAATATAAGTATGAATGTATAAAAGAGCTCGAAATGTAGCAGAGACAAGAATAACACACTGCAACCAAACAATTTTTGGTGTCTTGCTTTTTAGTCTTGTTCTTGGGGTTATTTGGAACGCAGATTCAGAAATTTACATTGGATAGCACCAGCTCTGGTTTCTTAGATATATTGATCATGGGTTTTCTATGCAGGTGGCAACTGGAAGATAGCACATTCTGTATCGCAAAGAATTAGAGCTGGTAAGGGGAAACTGCTGCCATTTTTGTATTGAGCAGGTCAAATATACCCAGAAACAGGTCTAACATTCGAGGCACTAAAATGTGTGTTGGTCAGCTTGGATATCTGTTTCTGACTTAAGAATGTAAAACGACAAAACATTTTGTCAAATGGGTTGTTGTAGGTTTTTTCAGGTTATATGGCCATGGTCTAGAGCAGGGATCCACAAACTTTTTAAACAGAGGGCCAAGTCACAGTCCCTCAAGCTGTTGGAGGGCCGGATTATAATTTGAAAAAAAAAATGAATGAATTCCTATGCACGCTGCACATAGCTTATTTGTAGTATAAAAACACAAACAAAACAATAATTAAAATGAGGAACAATTTTAACAAATATAAATTGATTAGTATTTCAATGGGAAATGTGGACCTGCTTTTTTGGCTGATGAGATAGGATTGTTGTTGTTGTTGTTATGTGCCTTCAAGTCATTTCAAACTTAGGTTGACCCTGAGTGAGGGCCGGGTAAATGACCTTGGAGGGCCGCATCCGGCCCCCGGGCCTTCGTTTGAGGACCCTTGGTCTAGAGGCATTCTCTTCTGAAGGTATTGCTGTGTTAATGTCCTCCTGCTTTGGCAGTGCAAGAAGAGAATTTGGTTCTAGTTGGGTCTTGGTAATGATCCAGTGGTTCTTCTCTGAGGGAGCATATATCCGTTTGTCATTCTAGTCTGCCTTTCTCCCAAAACTGAGAGTCAAGGTGGCTTACAAATTAAAATAAATACGGCTAAACGCTTACAAAGAAGTGACAATACTAACATGATTTAAAACTACACTTAAATTCCTTTAAAAGTTTAAAAAGCAATTAAAACAGTTGAGACTAAAAATAATACAGCACTATCGGTCCAGTTTTTCAAAACTTTGTGTTTTGAAAGACTCCCAAAAAGATATTTGCTTGGAGATAGAAGAACAGCACAGATGGCTTTCCTGGGAAGGACAAACCAAAATGTAATTGTACCTATTGGAAAGGCCTTCTCTTGTGGCAGTGATGTGACTGAGAGAAGGGTCTTTACTGAAGGCAGGATCATGTATGGTCTGCCATATAACCTGGACCTAAGTCATTACATATATCTTCAATTAGGAGTTGTAAGACATAAAAATCCAGCTGTACCAGCCAAAAATATACGTATAAGAAGCATCATTGATTCTGAGATGAACCCTTTGTTTAGAGATGTATATGTGGGGGTTGAAATGCATCTTAGAATCAAAGAAATTCAGTGTCTACTGACAACCCCAGCGTAGCATGTGGTTCTTAATCATTCTGGTGAGATAGATGCTTGCTCCTGAAGTTAATGTGCCCCATTTTAGGGTCCCAGTTTGGGTCCCAGAGTTCCCCACCAACAATTGACTTTCTAAAAATTATGATAATTACTAGTGACTTTAACAACTGTGGAATTTGGCCCTTACTTTCAGGAGTTTTGCATATTGGTAAAATGGCATACTGATACACGAATAGACCAGAAGGTGGTTTGTCTAACTTATCATGACATGTAGGCTGAAATGGTAAAGAATATTGATTTGTTACATATAATGAAACCGTATGCATGTCATCAAAGTTGTTCTCATTTGTTTTAAAGGAATGTTTCTGACAATAGCGCTGCTTCGAAATAAAATTCCTGGGAGCCAATGGATTGGTAAACACAAAAGACCAAGATTTGTTTCTGTTCACATGAAGAACAGAATGATCCGGAAGCTGGAAATAGAAGCTGAAAATGAATATTGGTTGAGCCAACCATATATGACAAAAGAACAGGACTATGGTCACAACCGAGAAGGTAGGCAAGCATATTTTAAAGCGCTTGTGACTGCAGCAAAATCCAAGTTTCCTGAACACAGGTATGCTACTGAACATCTGGGCCATCTTAATGTGACCAAGAAATGGACGAGTTCATGAAGGACATACCCAAGCATTCAGGTGGACCATTTGGGGCCAGGAACTGACTGGACTATTTGTATTTTCTGAAAGTGGCAATACCCAGTTGTAATGTGGCCTGTAAATAAATGTTTTGCTCTCCAGCTTTAAGTCTCCTGTTGAATCTGTTTCACTGGTGCATGCTTTATGCATATGCTGTTTATTCAAAGTAATTAGTACTGTTCACTGACATCCTGTTCAATATGTATAAGATTGTAAACCAGACTTACAATGTTGTAACTTTTGTGATTACCAAATTTGGCCTGGAAGCACTCAAAACAAATGGTTTCTGAGATGGGAAATTGAAAGGACAGTGCTTTGACAGTGTCTGAAAACATTGAGGCAAGCAGCTGGAGCAGGATCCCAAGGGATTGCTCCAGATGTCTGTCTCAATATTCCACACAGCTTTTCAGTCTTGCAATCTGCAATGTTTAAAAAGCCTTTGCTTGGGGTGCTATATGCTTTAGGAGTCCTGATATGACATTGGCATAAGTATCTACATGATAGAGGGACTGAACAAAGAAGTGGGGAAAATGAAGAAATCATTGCGCCAATAACAGCCTCTTTTTCAGAGGGTTGCCCTAAGTTGTAGTGGATATGCCAGCACATAACAGCTATTGTTACTTTGCACCACAGTATTCCATTGAACAATATCACAATGCTTTATACCCCATTTCACTCTGCCACCATGGCAAGAGCTGCCTTGCACATAAGGCAGTAGGGATGTTTATTCTCTCAAGCTAAAACATTAATTCTGAATGTTAAATCTGGTGGGGTGAAAGAAGGGATGGACTGGGCTGGATGTGAACAATTAAATTCATTTATGAAGATTAAGATTAAGGAGTTGGGCTGTTATTTACAATAGGAGGTGGTGATTCGAGTTGTTTTGGATGTGGAGGTTTTACTCTGAAAGATTAAGTTCATGGCTTGGGAGTACAATTTCGTCTAGCTTTGACAAGAGACAAAGACGTCTTCACTTGCACATACTTTCTAGCACTTGGATGGTACCCCATCTGCAAACTTTTCTGCACAAGAACAGTATGGGAATATAAGGTCTGGCTCCAGCTAATATTCCATTGATATTTTTATAATGCATTGTTAAATCCAACTTTAAAGCCATTTAGGGCTTAGGACCACTAAACGTAAAGACTACCTTCTCCCACCCACAGATTTTCCACTGGTAGGTGACAAAAGATTAATTATGGGATTCCCTTCAACATGCTTCACTATTCCCATTCTCTGTTCTATTTAAATTGTAGGCCTGGGGGCAGGGAACTGATAAACCAGTCATTTGTAAGTTGTTCTGAGAAGCTTTGTGATTGAATACAACATATACCTTTGAGCCAAGGTAATAGGGTAGGAACTCAAAATGGATTTGGAGCCACACATTTCTCCACTTGCGTAACACACTTGTGTAGTGTTTCAGATCAGACCCGCCCCCACTTCTGAATTCTCCCCACCAAAAATGGGTTTTCTAGTCATTAATACCATGCACGAACGTAACTGAAGTGGTTTATCTCCACCACTGATTAGCAATGTAGTTTACATCAGCCAGCTTATGTTCAAGGTATTTATTGATTTCATTTGCTTTAATTTTGTTTGATTATTTTTCATTTCTCCACTTGTATAACACACTTGTGTAGTGTTTCAAATCAGACCCGCCCCCACTTCTGAAGTCTCCCCCCGCCATGGTTTTCCTAGTCATTCATACCACACACGAACTAGTAACTAAAGTGGTTACCTCCACCACTGATTAGTAATGTAGTTTACACCAGCCAGTTTATGTTCAAGGTATTTATTGATTTCATTTGCTTTGCGTTCATTGTGTCATACTCCATCAACGTATCACCACTTTGGCAAAGGGCTTAGATGATGCATTTTTAAAAAACTTGAACAGGAGTTATAATTAAGACATGAATGGAAGTTGGAACTTTGATATACAAAAGACTCATCATGATCTAAAATTATTACAGTGGTGGAAAATACACATGAAGGTATTACAAGGTGCAGTTAAAAATATGAAAATTTCAGGCAAAATGATATGTATTTTTGTATACGTCATTTACTTATAAAAGCCCATTTAAAAAGTCACTTTGAAATATTAAACAATTAATGGCAATATGTTTTTTGTGCATAGGAATATTCCTATCTGCAACATAAACAGATGCGTCATTCACATTATATATCCTCTAAATAACCTCATACCAGTTTAAATTTGAATACTTGCAAGCTTACTTAGTACAATGGAGATACCTATATTTAAGTAATATACTTGCATATATCTTTGTCATAAATACAGTGCAATGCATCTGACATACCCACTGGCAAACACACAGAATGTGGCAACCTTACTCATAAGCTAAAGATGCCACTCAAATGGCCACATAATTTACATTGGGGAAAAACATAACAGACTGCCTGCAGTCCTAAATCATTTCCTTGAAAGCAATCTCTGGTGATTATTGGTAGGATTTCTTCCAGGCATATGCATTTAGGATTGAGGTAAAAGGCTGCAGTCCTTAAACCACTTGGTGTTCTGGTGGAATTTACACATTTCAGATATTTTCAAACCTACAGTATTATACAACATACTCATTTCATATAATTTATGAGTGCTTTGGTACCAAAATCCAGATGCATATAATACATAATCAAATAATATGTTGTTTAATTCTCTGCTGGATAATCTGCCCAAATCCACCTTCTGTAATTTATTTGTAAACATAGTCATATACTTTCTACAACTGGCAAGATTCAAGTAATGTTTGGAACACACATATTGGATATAAAGACTATAAAAGGCTGCCATAGCAAGTAGTTATGATCTAACTAACCTGGATATTATGCTTGACATTTTTTGATAAAACAATGCTCAGGCCTTCACTGATTCATTTACTTGCAGAAAATATCAATTGTGAGAATAGTTCACTAACAGACAAAGTTGGAAATCTGGCTAGACTTTCTAGTATGGTTTCTTAGAGTAAAAATCACTAGAAAATTCTTTCAAAAATCCACTTTTCATCCTACACTTAAATCTTCCCTATTAAAAGTGGCCAGCAAGTCTTGATAGATTTAGAACAAAGCAATGGTTGATAAGTCAATCTGAACAAGCCAGGAATGTACTTAAACTGTACTTACTAGTCTGAAAAATACATGCGCATATAAGTAGCTTCTAAATATGAAACTCCTCACTGGCCAACAAATGTTTTGATGAGAAGACTAATGAAATCCTGTGACACATCTTCTAGTACAACAAACTATACACGTGTTTCTCTTTGGTATAATTGTGTAATACTAGTCAGATGCCCTGTGTGTTAAATAATACAATTTATGTTTTCTTTGATCTATTATAGCAGAAGTGTAGCTCTTTGCCTAATTCTGTGGCACCCAGTAGGTTCTCTGGACATCTTTTCATTAAAGAAAGAATTGCTTCCCAGAACCACAAGTCTTTAAAACAAGGCATGTTCCTTGTTTCAAGTTTCAAGAAAAAAAATTAAGAAACCAGACATCTTGACTTCCCATTTTTGGCGGTGCAGCTTCTGGGAGATCTGGCCCACAGAATGTGTGGATCCTTTCATTATACAGATAGTTTCACTACTCAGTGTAGTCACTTTTTAAAAGTGGTCTAAGGACTGCAGAATAACAATCCAAAATGTTAAATGTTGACAATATAATTCTAAACCCCCCAAACAGTGAAAAAAGGGAATGCATTTGCAGAAATATGTGAACACCTAACATTTATGTAAGTGCAGATGGACCTGTATTCCTATGTACACTTAACAAAGAGAACCCTGTTACCTATTCATTTCATTTCTGAGACATACTGTAAAAATCTTGCTGCTGTAGATTTATTGACAAACCCAACCTCCTCATAAGTGTATGCTGTCTTCCAAACTTAAATCTCATTTTATTGCTCTTTGAAGCTGAGGATCAAGTCACAGGAACTCAGAACAGGATGAGCAAGGCAAAGTGATTTCCCCACCTGCCTCAGCATTCAAAGCTTACAACTCCCAGAAATCCCAGCCAGTTTACCAGCTGTTAGGATTTCTGGGAGTTGAAGGCCAAAACATCTGGGGACCCACAGGTTGAGAACCACTGTCCTAGCTGATAAAAGAATTGTGCGGCAGATGAAGTACAAACAGTCAAACAATAAACTCACCTAGTCATACCCCCCTTGAGCTAGAGAATCTGCTGAAAAGTGCTCATGTGCCACATACAGTTTTTTTCTGCCTTTGTCCACAAGTGAGTGCCAGTTCAGTGTTGGGAATAGGACCAAATCCTTTTGTCAAGGTAAAGGAGCGGAAGTTAGCATTAGCACCAACAGCTCTGAGCCTGACTGTACCTTTTGCACAGGACAGCACCAAATACACCTATGAGTTGGGTTGGTCACAAAGGTAGCGCAAACTCTTAGCTTTCTGCTCATTTTACAAACTGATCCATGAGAGTAAAGCGTATGAAAAGATGTCATTTTGCATATATCCCCTTTCCCACCCATGTTGCCTAAGATTTACAAAGCAGAACCAGTTTCTCTCATAAGAATCACAAGGGAAAAGAACACCGAAACGCTCTGGAAAATATCTTTTACGATGTTCAGTGAACCTGGAGGAGATCAAGTGCAATTTAGGAAAGAGGATAAAATGTACATATCAAGGCAGAATGAAGGGCCATCCTTTCATATAGCCAAGGGGATATCTCATGATGACCTTGCCTCTCTCTTCCGTCAGATAGTAGGAGTCCATCTTATTTGAGGGCTGTGGGTGTACATGAACTCTTCTCAGTATATCTTTAAGATATGCACTCAGTAACCTGCTGCTCTTCATGAACTGACCAACTGAAGCTTACATAGCCGTCTGCATCATTACTAACATTATTTGCTTATATATTTATGACTACAGAACAGGACTTCATTCCAGAATGAACAAAGCCATTGGTGGGATAGTCGGCTCCTGGAAAAACAAAGTACGCTATAGAACAAGTGTCTTCTTCTCTTTTATGGGCACATTCTTCACTCAAGGAATGTTCCTGGTAAAGGATCCTTGTGAAATCCAGCCTCATGAAAAGCAGTCTGCATGTGTTTCCTTTCTCATAAAGAGAGACAAATAAGTGGATGACCTTTAGCCTTGAGACTAAAAGAGGACTAAGTAATCAGCCAGCTTCAGAAGGGACTGGTAACTGAGATTACCACCACAAAGCTTAAGAAGCAATATTTAAGTAAACATACCGACAAGGATGCGGAAGAAACTAAATTACATTACTGAATTACATTCCTGATATGGCTTATATTAAACATGTTTTCAAGAAATTAAAAGGTTGTTTCTTTTTTGAAAAAAGGTTGAGAAAACAAATTGATCATACTAATGTACCATATTGCTGGGAGGCCATAATTCAGAAGCATACAAACAAATAAAAACCTTCCTTGTCTGATAATGTATTGCAACGGAGTAAAATGGAAGGAAGAGAACTTCAATATCAGAGGACTAAAAAGCCAGGGTTTGGGGTCGGCTGCTCAGCCTGAACTTTGTCAGTACCGCTGGTGGTACTGTGGTGTAGAAAACAAAAAGACATCATGCTGCTAATCCACCTGGTGGAGTTTCGGCCACATCGAACTGTACTGTGCATTTCAGTGGCTGAACTCTATTCCCCCACCTCACTCCTATGGCACCATTATCTCCCATGAACTTTGCAGAATCAGTCCCCTCCACCACAGTGCAGCCGGAATGCATAGTTTTTACACTCTTGGAGTCTTGCCCGCCCTTGCAGGGCATTTCTGGATTTGGCCCTTGTAGTGGCATAAGTCTGTGTTACAAAAATGCACATCAAGAATCTTAAGGCATTAAATGTCCCACTCTGCAAGTGCTTATAAGCATCCATTGGATACGATCAAGAATTTCATTTTTTCATATCCTGTTAACATGCTGGCACTGTTCCATTGATATATCAGTGTCTTCCTTACAAAATTAATATCCAAGCACAAACATATTGTAGAAACCTATGTGGAAAACAAATTAAATTAGTATGACAATAAACTGGAACAGAAAAAATACAAGATTGAACTAATCAACATTCAGCATCTCTTCTTCTTCCTTATACATAGTTACTGTAGTGAAGGCTTCTCCCAAATACAGCTCCAGTCTGCTGGGCGCTTTCCATGCAAACAGCCTGAATCAGAGTTGTCTTGGAAACTAGCAATTGCATTGCAAACTAATTTATATCCAGACCATTCACATTCCTACCTTTAAGTAACACTCCTAACCAGACTAAATATATCTGGTCAATCATCTATGCTTTATTTCTTTAAAGTTTTCAAAACCAAGGCAATTATCTTGTACGGTCAGTATTATTTCTATTTTTGAGCAGAATTTGTCTTACCGTTTTCCCCAACAATAAGAAGGATGGACAATGAAACCAAGATCAGCTCTCCAGTGAAACTACAATATGCTTTTTTACACCTTAAAAAGATACAGAAGAGAGAACAGTGTGCATCATTGAGACTCTGAAATGACAAATACTTTAGGAAGACTATGAAAACAGTTATCTGTTAATTTGTATAATTTGAATAAAACATTGAACATCTAATCCCCTGCTAGAGGAAATAACAACAATGGGACACTGAAATTATGTTCCCACACAAGTTATTGTAATCCACCCACTGGCTTACATTTAATACCTGATTTAACATTTTCGTCTTCTGAACTGGCTTCCGCCCACTGGTTGTCATTTGCTAGCAGTCGATTTTGGGATTCACTGAGTGGCCGAGTAGGAAATGGCTGACTGGGACCAGAGCTGAAAAGTAGAATTATTGTTAAAGATTGGAATCTACCACTGTTATGGCATGCCTTTGCAGTCTTCATTAAATAAACTATATTCCAGACAACACAAGAAACTAATATTGTTTATCATCCTTTCAGATGTAACAAACTATAGGCTGACTTCCATGAATTTCAGCCTTTTATTCATGCATAAGGAAAGGAAATCTACAGCTTGCACTTTCCCTTAACAAGCTGCTAACCTCCCCTCTTTCCTCAAAAAGGAAAAGAGACCACACATATAGGTCATCCTGGTTTTCACCAATCATGAATAGAGGGGGAAAATGTTTCATTGCCAGATGTAATTGTGAATTTTCTGAATACATTTTGAACAGATGCCAATATATATTTCTTCTTACTTTGGGGTAATGTTTCAGTAAAATAAGTCCCTTGCTCCCACCAAAATCCCTGAGAATAAAATCTCCACACCTTTTGGCAGGTTCGTTTTGGCTTGATACAGTAAGTTGCTCTGGATCCATGATCACCAGACGCGTTGGGAAGTTGCAGCCATCTCCTAAACTGTACAATAAATTAAGCATGACAGTATTGATACTTGAGTAAAGATGAACAGTAATTGGCACATTGGACTAAATTCAGATATTGATTCATGCAAATGGTCTGGTAGACACAGATTAACCCTTTTCACTCACAGCAGTCCCTCCAGTCCCCTGGTACCTAGGTTTTCTCTAGCTGAAGCTTCTGATTGGGCTTCAAGGACAGTTTTACAAAAAGCCTGTAGCAGTAATTCAGCTAGGTTAGCAGACCATAGTTGCAGCTGTAGCTGAATCAAGACCAGTAAACATCGAAAATTGTAAACCTCTCCAATTCAAGTTAAATGTTCATCATCTTCTCCTAATCACTAAACTCCAGATTTCACCCTTTAAAACAGATCTGAAAAATTAAAGTAGGAATACCTTGTAAAAATGGGTAGCAACCAGTACTTTTTCTCATCTCCAAAAACTTCTTTCAGGTTTTTGCTGCATCCAAGTGAAAAACCATTTTTATCAGGTCCGTTCCGAAACATCGGTGCCCGGAAGGCTTCTACATAATACAGGAAAGCAAAATAAAGTAATTGAGATGGGAAAAGTCTTTTCAAGAGAATAGCAACACAATAAAAATGTGTCTTAAATATATATACAGTATATATTTGAGTATAAGGCACCTCATTTAACACAAAAAACTGGGAAAATTTATTGACTCGAGTATAAGCTGAGGGTGGGAAATGCAGCAGCTACTGGTTATTTTCAAAACAAAAACAGATACCAATAAAATTATATTAATTGAGGCATCGGTAGGTCAAATGTTTTTTGCATATTTACATAGAACTGTAATTTAAGATAACACTGTCCAACTCTGATTAAATCATTATTCTAACCTTCAGTGTAAATGTGCTTATGTATCTTTCCAATAATCATCATAGTTTATTTTAACTATACATTTTTGGGGGAAATTCTGTGGGTATATAAATAAGGAAAAGTGGGAAGACTGCTGGCAAGAGAAGGAGAGAGGAAAACACGTGCTGCACCTAGAGAGAAGGAGAGGAAGGAGAGCTGGGTTGCTGTGCTGAGAGGTGGGGGTCCTGACAGGAAGTTGTGGGGCTGAAAGAAACCCTTCTTCAGCCCTATGCCTTTCCACCAGGACCCTCACCCAAGTATAAGCAGAGGAGGGTTTTTTCAGTCTAAAAAAGGGCTGAAAAACTAGGTTTATACTCGAGTATATACAGTACTTATTCACCAATAGAGACATATATGTACTTATCCCGGAGCTCACGTTACAAATTAATGGGAGAAACTTGATAACCATCGTTTTCTATTTCTTTTGACCCTAATGTTTATAAACACCTTAGCAGAACACAAAAATATTTATGTTAAGAAATGATTTCTTATGTCTGATAAACAAATGACATAAACATTGCAATATTTATTTTAGTCAACAGTAGAAAAACAAACCAAAGCAGTCTTTTTTCTTCTTCACATCATTTACTAACCTATTGTTGATCTGTTTTTGCCAACTAGCCAACAGTGGTAGCTAAACAATGATAGTATGCTGATAAAGAACATGGCTGCCACAAAGAAAAGGAAGAGAACGTGGAACTTTGCACGTGTGTCTAAGAGTTCATTCTATGGGGAAAAGAAAAAAGTTTAATATAAATCATTTCTCATCAGTTTTCTGTTAACTGATACTCTCATACACAACTGTCTGTTAAAACCAATTGTCAATACAATTGAACAGTGCTGATAATATTCACCCATTCATTGTTTTAGGTCATTGTTTTAGGATCTCTGATGGTCAGAAAAATAATCAATGAATACTTATTTAAAGTATTCATTGATTATTTTTCTGGCCATCAGAGATCCTAAAACAATGTACAATACTTTTTCAAACTAATTTATAAAAACCGTTTAAAAACCCAAGTCAAATGAACAACATAGTTTCGATTAATGTCTGCTTAAAAGACTTCTTAGTTAGATCACATTAAACAATTACATAACTGTAAGTCATAAAGTTTATTTTTAATCCTTTGTCAAAATTACGTGTATAGAGTGTCAACATAAAATGAACTGGGAAACATTAGAATGCAAAGAACAGGCAGTAAGTGCTGGACTTAATCCCTTCCCTGACGGCAATTTCCTTTTTATTCCGTAGATGTCTTATTGAGATTCGAAGTCTGAGAACAATAGACTGTCAAATTAATAATTGTAAGATGTTCTAGAAGTCTTTTTTGCTGAAGAACAGGACCTAATAAAGAATGTCTTTTTGCAGGGGGTCATTGTGGAGGTTGATACTTTCTACCAGTGACTAAAGCCTCCCCAGGACTCACAATTTATAGAATCATAGAATAATCGCATTGCAAGAGACGACACGGGTATCTATTCCAATCCCCTGCCATCCAGGAACAGACAAAGAATGATTACATCATCCAACAGGGCCCTCTGGAAAATCAAATTGGTCTCAGATCCAACTGTTAGCCGCTATTAAAAAGGTTCCATTGAATCAATGGTAATTTGCTAAATCAATATTTAAGTACATTTCATTGATTCAAACTCTAGCTGGGAGTAACAACAGAATGTAATGTTTGTTCTAAATAGGGTAACTAAAAAGATCAAAGGAGACCATGCCCTATGAGGAGTGTCTTAAAGAACACGTGCAGATATGTTTAGCCTGCAGAAGAGAAGGCTGAGAGGAGACATGATATCCATGTATAAATATGTGAAAGGATGTCATAAGGAAGAGGGAGCAGGCTTGTTTTCTGCTGCCCTGGAGACTAGGACTCGGAGCAATGAGTTCAAATTACAGGAAAGGAGATTCCACCTGAACATTAGGAAGAACTTCCTGACTGTAAGAGCTGTTCAACAATGGAACTCCCTCCCTCCGAGTGTGGTGGAAGCTCCTTCTTTGGAAGCTTTTAAAAGTCTCTGCTCTTTTTTCTTGTCCTGTGATTTCCTGTTTCTTGGATATGAGGACAATGAACTAGACCATAAGATGAAATTTTCATGGGGATTTCTTGGCAAGATTTGTTCAGAGGGAGTTTGTCAGTGTTTTTGTCTGAGGCAGTGAGACTGACTTGCTTAAAGTCCCTCAGTGGATTTTCATGGCCAATTGGGAATTGGAAGTCTGGTGTTACAGAATTATAGTTTAACATTCAAACCACTATGTCGCACTAACTCTTGTGGAAATTAGACACAAAATATTGTTAAAGCTTAAAATATTTAGGCAAAATTAAGTCCCAAACAATTCCAATGAAATACATTTGTTAAGAACGCAAGCATTACAAAAGATTTTTTTCATATTGAGTACTGGCATCATTTTATGAGAAAAATAATTTTACTCTAGTTATACAATTGCAATATGTGTTCAACTTAAAAAAATCTTATTAAATATTAAATACTATAGTTACCGTAGTTGTTTATGTTCAAAACTCAATTCTTTCTAAAAGATTACCTTTAAAATAAAAAAGTGCATGAATTGCCTCTTTATTCATAGATTTGTGGTGGTTTTAACATGCGTTTAGTTCTCTGTCAGCACATCCAACACACGTAAGAGCAATGGTTTCTTCCTTAGGGTCTGTGCAAATACCTTTCGATTGTATAAAAATATTTTATTTATCATATAGGAAGTAATAGAAAAATAGTGAACTTATGACTCAGTATTAGAAATTAATGTATAAAAAGGACACACTAGAACACTAGACTTCAGCTTAAATTGCATTTTACCTTTGGACAATTCTCAGCAGATTTCCTGCGGCAAAGCTTTGTGCAAATAAAGACAATTTATTAAATAGCTATATCCCCCCTCTGAGGATATTATCGAGAAACAGTACAATGCTGTTAGAAAATGGTTTTTGCGTGCACAAGGTGTAATGCGTGCAGCATTCGATGGGAGGTCTACATTCACTGAATGAACATGTAAGGTGAATTTGTGTTTTCACAATGAGGTTGAAGGGACAACCAATTTTAATGGTGGAGATTCAGGACTCACCATTAAAATTACGATCATCATCTAATGCACTAATCCTCACCACCTGATGATCTACCCTGAAGCTAATCTATTGTACATAAAATTAAGAAATCTTATGGAAGTTAATGTCTATGGTTATTCTACGTTTGAACTGAACTTTTTTGAAAAATCTATGTACACACGTACATGTTGACTTCACGTTAGGGCATGTTTTGGAGCCAATCTTCTGTGGACAAGCTGAGGGTCATCTTGCATAGATAAAAAAGTACCAATGCTAGTTCAGAGGGCCAGTCGCCTCTAGCCACTGCTACCCAGGGGTATAATGCTAGAAGCTGTGCCTTTGCGGAAAGCTCTTGCCTTTTGCCTCCCTACACTGAGAAGGAATGGGTTTTTTAAAAAAAGAAATAAGAGTTAAGGTACAGGACTCAATGAGACATGGATAAGGTGATCCAGGTTTTTGGGTTGATTGTTTTGACTAACCTTTCTAGATTCATACACGAGTGATTGTTTTTATAATTTTTATGTGATATTGTTTTATACTCAAGTATAATTTTATGTTATATACTGCACTTGGAGTGCCTTGTAACCCGCCCCAAGTCCCTTTTTGGGAGATGATGGTGGGAATAAAGTTGATTATTATTGTTGTTGTTGTTGTTGTTGTTGTTGTTATTGTTATTATATAGAGTAGTTATAAGCTGAAACATTTTCAAAACATGATGTTCTTGCCAACATTACGTACTTAATTTTAAAAATGGATTATTTGGGCAATATTAATATAGTTCAAAGTATTTAATTTTTCAAATAAAATTGTGGGCAATGTCATTGTATGCCTTTGAAATAAGGAATTGCATCAAAAATCTACTCAACTGGTGCAGGAAAGCCACATCTCTGTATGCATTTGAACTGGGTGAAGAACCTGTGGACTGAAGTACTACAGTATCTGTCATTGGCCACAGGTTCTGGGATTGTTGGGAATAGGTATCCAATGATACCTGCTTCCCACCCCATCTTCAATGGCAATTTGGGATTAAAAACTTGCCCTTCATTTGTATTCTGTGCATATAACTGAATAAATGTCTACACACATTCTTTTTGGAATTTCTCTCACAATTACTACTGTAACACTTGTCACTCTTCCTTTCAAGGTTTCAAAAACAGAAAGAGAAAAGCCTGCAAATGTGGGCATTTAAGTTCCATGATTTCTGAATTAAATTATGTTCTAAAAATGGTTTGACTGAATTTTAAAAATATAAATGCAAAGGATTGGGGGGGAGGGCAAAGAAAAACATATGCATGCAAGCTAAGAATAAACGTTACTATAACCTGACTATGAACAAAGTCCTGTCAGTCCCAACTTGAGGGATTTAGGTCCATCTTTATTTGGGGGATATAGGGTCAAATGAATTATTATTATTATTATTATTATTATTATTATTATTATTATGAAATCTAATGTATTGTTTTGACTCAAAGAAATAAGAAAATGCTAACTTTAGCTGCATCATGACACAACAATTTTCACTTTAATATCATAATGTCAATCCAACAAAATCAGGAGTATTTTCAAATGTCCTGAAGCTACTTCACTGGTTATATATGGATTTCCACATCACTAACGTTTTTGCTATCTGTGATAGAAATGGTCAAACACAGATGGAAATAGAGGTTTCAGAAATCTAAAGAATGAAAACTGACCAAAATTCTCCCCCCAAAAGAGAGAATTTAAGACATGTACAATGATAACATTCTAGAACATCTCAGGATACAGATTTAAGAACAATCTTCAATAAATAATGGCTAGCACAGTTCTATGGGTACTTTCTTATTGTCCACTATCATATGTATTAACATTAAAAGAATAAAGATGTGTCTGTAAAACCTAGTTGTTTAAGCTGTCTCACTCTGAATAGCTAATCTATGTTTATTTTTAATCGGAAGGAATTCTACTAACAAGATTAGATCTGGCCACACACCTGTGAAATTATCAGAAAGTACATAAATAAAATCAGTACAATCTGCGATTCAAGATCATACCCTGTACTGATCCTGGTAGCCATAGTTTGCACGTTCTGTCACACTACAAAGAGCTCCTGGCTTATTGTGTCACAGGGAGAAACACACAGGAAATGGGAAGCATCTGGAGACAAAAGACTTGTTCACTGGGCCAGGCTATGTGCAGTTAAACTAGCTCTACATCTGCCTTTGCCTAAGCAAACA
The DNA here is from genome assembly GCF_025583915.1 of Anolis sagrei ordinatus. NCBI lineage: Eukaryota > Metazoa > Chordata > Lepidosauria > Squamata > Anolidae > Anolis > Anolis sagrei. The sequence goes on along the minus strand of NW_026846588.1, from coordinate 252,930,794 downwards.
TATGGAAGTCCACCTGGGTCCTAACATCGGCCTCTTTCTGACTCACTGGCAGTAGGATATTGTGGAGATAAAAAGGCAGGAAGCATCATTAAAATTAATACATTAGTTTTACTCTAGGTGAAAAGACACATTATTTTTCTACACATGATGCATGCATAGGCTACTAGCTTGTGAAATGAAGCATTTAAAATGTGACTTCGGTTAGCAATTCCCACACTACACAAGCATCTCTCCTGCATCCTATAGGTGTTAGTCTTTCCTGAAACACAGTTGTGCAAGTGCATAGCATTCAGACAACATGCAACACCACAGAGATGACTGGGCTTGCGGTGTATAATTTTCTAGGCTACAGCATAACCTATAGAAATTATTTTAACAAAGGTTAAATTGTAATATTTGGCCATGGCAATAAAGACTAAATATTCGTTAAATTAAATAAGAGGAATAACTGTATTGCCTCCCCTATGTCAAACTGATTGTGGTTATATAGTTTGTAAAAAAAAAACAACAAAAACCATGATGCTATATGAACTTAAGTTATATGCACAAATTGGGTAAGGGCTTCTGAAGAAACTTACTGTCCAAAACTTTATAAAATATTGCAGAACTGTAGCAGCAACAAATAGACAATATAGGAGGGAATATAATAAAAACAGGAGAAAAAATTTGTAGTTGGAAAATCCCACGCAGTTATTCACCCTGAAAAGAAACAAGGGAACATTGCTTCAATTTCCTTTTATAGTATAAACATTTCCCCTCTGCCATTTTTGTAGCCCACAAACATTTGATACTGTTGTTTTGTTGCCGAAATTGAGAGATGCCATGACAGTGAGAAATCAGAATTTCCCCCTTAACACATGATGCATAGAAGCCCAGCAACTTCCTTTCAGAGTCTATAAAGTCTGCATACCTTCCAACATTTCACTAATGAAAAACTAGAACATATGTGGATAAGCAACATCAGAATGCGGGTAAGATGGCAAACGTTAATTTGAAAGAATGGACAAATTCAGAGAAATGGCATCAGTTTCCTTTTGCCTGAGTCAACAGGGAAGGGCAAGATTTTGCCTGCTTCTCATCTCACCCTTCCTCCTCTGAAGTAATTGAGTGCAGCAAGTGAAATAAGCCAAGGTAAAAAAAAAGTCAAAATGGGAGGAGGGAAATAACCTTGGACACTTTAAAAGCTATTTTAAAAGTGGGGCAATAGAAGATTCATCAGAACTGTCTCTGCCAAATTGGGACAGTTAGAATAATAAAATTCATAGAATAATAGAGTTAGAAGAGACCACATGGGCCATCTAGTCCAATCCCCTGCCATGTAGGAAAAGCACAATCAAAGTACTCCTGACAGATTGCCATCCAGCCTCTATTTAAAAGCTTCCAAGGAAGGAGCTTTTAAACAGTCAGCTGTGCTCCAGCAAGGCTCACTGTATACAGTTGGCCCTTGATATCTACTGGGGTTTGGTTCCAGAAATCCCCTGTGGAGACCAAAACCCAAGGATGCTCAAGCCCCATTTACTATACAATTGTGTAGTAAATGGGTGTTTCTTACACAAAATGGCAAAATAGAGGTTTGCTTTTGGGATTTTTTGTTTTTGCGTGTTTCCAAGTCGTTGATAGCTCAATCAGTGGATAATGGGGGCAAACTATATTTGAATGCCTTGCTTTAAAAGAAAACTGCTGCTGGTTTTTGCTGGTGGGCGCAGAGTGAGTTCCTTGCAGCTTTTCCACCCTCCAGGCACCATCCATCCCTTTTCTAAGAGAAATGCCAGGTAACATTTTACAGATTTGTTATCTTAAGGTAAAGGTTTCCCCTTGACATTAAGTCTAGTAATGTTTGACTCTGGGGGGTGGCGCTCATCTCCATTTCTAAGCCAAAGAGCCTGTGTTGTTTGTAGATACCTCCAAGGTCATGTGGCCGGCATAGCTGCATGGAGTGCCGTTACCTTCCCGCAGAAGCAGTACCTATTGATCTACTCACATTTACATGTTTTCTAACTGCTAAGTTGGCAGAAGCTGGGGCTAACCATGGGAGCTAACCCTGTCCGTGCATTTGAATTGCCGACCTTCTGATCAGCAAGTTCTGCAGCTTAGCGGTTTAACCCGCTGTACCACCACATTATCCTAGAGGGCAGTTAATCAGTTAGAAAATATATATTCTAAAAGTAGTAAAAAAATATGAAATAAAAATACTTTCTCTGTAGGTGGGGTATATAATAGCTATTTCTCAGTATGTGTTACACTTTTAATCAAGGTTTTAAAAACGCTACTTTACCAGATGAACAGGCCAGAAATGGTACTTGCTGCCTATGTACACAAGCACAGTTTGATTGTTCATAATTGTTTCCATTTTCTTTCAGTGTAATGATATCCTGCAAACATTTTTATTTCAAGCTTCAATTCTTATACGAGAAAGGAGTATAGCATTCAATAGAGGATAAACTGTTTGTCAGTCAATTGTGTTAAATAATAATGCTTTAAAGAGTGCAACCTACGCTTGTACAAGTTAATGACATAGCTCCTACTCATTTTAACAGAAAGGATTAAAGCGTGTACTAAGAGAAATATGACTTGCTAAATATAATCTAAACTTAGATTTTTGCAATGCAATGAAGCATTCATATTCTCCCAGAGACAGTGACTTCTTCATGGCAACTACACTAATACAAGTGAAGTGGCTGGAGTAAGAAGATAAATTGGTGATGATGGGGAAGGGAGGGAAAGCCAACTCTATTACGACGTAGAGGGGAAGCTGCCATCCCTTGTAGTGACTGAATACGTCTGAAGCTAAATGCACTGGCCTGGGTCGGGGGGGGATGCCTTGGAAAATTGACTGTCTTGCATAGACGCAAGGCAAGATGGAAACAACTCAGCAGACTGCCTTCCTGGATGGAAATAGTATTTGCTGCCATATCCACAACAGCAGGTCATGATCCTGAAAAAAAAGTACATGATGGGTTCATCTAAACCTGTGGTTCCTAACCTTTTTTTTTTTTTTTTGACCAGGGACCACTTTGACCAGGGACCACTCTCCAACGTTAGTACCAAAAGAATAACGAATCAGTTTTTGGTCAACTTTAGATTCGGTTTGGTTATTTGTTGTGCTGATTCAGAAAACTGCATTGAATAGACCACATCAGCTCAAGTTTCTGAAACGGAACATATGCCATCCAGTAGTCGCCATCTGCTCGCCCACATAAAACCATATTTAATAATTTAGAGCTGATGTGATCTATCCAATGCAATTTTCTGAATCAGCACCCCAAATAATTGAATTAATTGCATAGTGTGAATGAGTCCTAAGTTAGTGTAATAGACATGTATACTGATCTAGACACCAAAAAGATTCCAGTTCTACTTTTGCTCTTGTAGTCATCGACATGGTTTGGTTGCCTCCCTTTTAGTAGGAAGAAAATAAAAATCAAAGAAAAGCATACCATGGACAATGATGATCCATTTTCAGAACACATCTAAAGAAAGAAAAAGAAGACATGTTTCAGTATAACAACAATATAAGAGCCCTAACGTACCTTTTCCAACAAGCAAACATTCACACCTAGCTCCAACAGACAAGAGTCCTTTGTACCACGCTGGTCATTCCACAGATATATAAACCCCTTTTTATATATCATTCCACAGATATATAAACCCCTTTTCCCTAGTTCCAACTACCTTTGAGGATGCTTGCTATAGATGAAGGCGAAATGTCAGGAGAAAATGCCTCTAGAACATGGCCATATAGCCCGAAAAAACCAACAACAACCCTATTATTTTATTTTCGACCTCTGTATATTTTCCTTATATGTGTTTTTATTGTAATTTTCTGTTTTTTGTGAGCTACCTTGTGTCCCACTATGAGAGAAATGAGGGATAAAAGTAAGGTGAAGGATAGCTCTAAAATAAGTGTTTCAAAGCTTTTTGCAACATGGAAAATGTAATATCACTATAGCTAAAACTTCCAGCTACCAGAAGATGGCAGATTAGGAGCCATATGAAACATTACAGGTAAGACATACAAATCTTTCATATGTCTCCTTTCATTTTCTTTTAACAAAAAGCATCTATGAGAATTTAGGTGTAGGAGGCTAGAAGGAGTAAAATCAGAGTCCTTTTTCACCCTAAGTGCTAACAAAATTCAGTACAAATACAAAACAATCTATGTAATGAGAAAGTATAATATCAAAAGAGAATATAGTATACAATCATTATCATTTTTATCAATTCATTTTTTCTCCCAATACTAGGACTCAACGTGGCTTACAAAAGAGAAACAGAGGTAAGATATTATTATTATTATTATTATTATTATTATTATTATTAAACTTTATTTGTACCCCGCTAGCATCTCCCGAAGGATTCGATGCGGCTTACACAGGCCAAGGCCTCAACACACAACACAACAATACAATCTAAGCAAATCAAACAATTAAAAACAGAATAAAGCAAAATAAACAACAGGCATAATACACTAAACACAATAAAACTGGGCCGGGCCAGAGCAGAGCAATGGGTACAAGATTAAAAGTGCTGATAAGATATGTACAAAACCATAAATCAGAACATACAGAGAGTTATTATTACAATCCAATTGATGACGATGATGATAATAATAATAAAGGTAAAGGCTTCCCATGACATTAAGTCTAGTTGTCTCAGACTCTGAGGATTGGTGCTCATCTCCAGTTCTAAGCCAAAGAGCCAGCATTGTCTGTAGAGGCCTCCAAGGTCATGTGGCCAGCATGACTGCATGGAGTGCTGTTATCTTCCCACTGGAACTGTACCTATTGATCCTCTCACATGTTCATGTTTTCAAACTGGTAGGTTGGCAGAAGCTGGGTTTAACAGCGGGAGATCACCCCGCTCCCCAGATTCCAACCGCCGACCTTTCAGTCAGCAAGTTTAGCAGCGCAGCGGTTTAACCCGCTACACCACTGGGGGCTGCGATTAATACTAATACTAATAATAAGCTTTATATCCCACCCCTCTCCCCTCGAGGCAGATTACAAGAAGAAAAAAACCCCAAACAATATACATATTTATTTACAACATTTCTACCCCGCCGTTCTCAACCCCCGAGGGGGAACTCAGAGCAGCTACATAGTATTAATCACACGTACAATCTAAAAAGTAAAATCAAAGCAAACAGATCAAAAAGACAAATCACAATACATAGAGAAAATAATCCCAATAAAATAATTACAGCTCATAACATCAATTAAATTACTCATAGAATAAAACCGTTACTATTAAAATGCAATTACATTTCTTATAGAATTATAAAAAAATTAAAAGGACTCCATTAAAATATTAACATCAGCAAAAAGTATAACATTAAAGCATTTAATTTCCAAAAGTGTGTTTTAATTTTAAAAAAATGTGCATGATGATGGAAGGCAGAAAGAAGGAAGTCAGCCTAAGGAAGAAGCTCTAAAGTCTTGATGGAGTAACTGTGAAGGCCCTCTTCTTTGTTGTCACCGGATGGTTCTGGAAAGGACATCCTCCAAAAACTCTTAGAGCCCAAATAGAAGACACGGCTTCAGACAGCCTGGACCCAAGCTGAATAGGGTTTAATAAGTTATAACCAGCACTCTGTGTTGTATCTGATAATGGACTGTTAGTCAGTGCTGCTGTTACAGTGAGAGTTGTATACTCCCTAAAGGCAGCCCCAGTTAACCATCTGGCTGCAGCATTTTAGCTAAATGGATCACTGCACACACATTGCATAGTAGATTATTTTGCTATAATGAAAATGTATACTATACACATATAAAATGCAAAGGGATAATGTGGACCATAGATTGCCAATGGATATAGTGATTAAGAGGACAAGGTACGCGACAGAAAATCCATGGCTTAGAGCTCACCTTATTCACAAATATAAAACAGGTTATGTAAGGGATAGCTAACCAATTTCATCTTTTTAAATGAAATGCAACCATGACTGTATATGATGTTTGGAAGTCTGACAGGGAGGGATTATTAGCATTCTGTCCTTACTGTTTCTCTGCCCACTGTATACAAGAGATTTGGTAGTATGCCCACAAGGGGCCCAGAGGCATTCCTGCAAAATGAAGATGGCAGGTATCTCCAATCTGAGATTGCTTAGCAGTATGCTCAGCCATCTTGGAAAAATATGTCAAAGAAAGAGAGGCCCCTTTTTATTGCGTAATGGTGTAATGTTTTGTTATTGCTTATGTTTTTAATTTGCTTTGTACTGTATTGTTATTGTTTGCTGTTGTTGTGTTGAGGCCTTGGCCTTTGTAAACCGCATCGAGTCCTTTGGGAGATGCTAGCAGGGTACAAATAAAGTTTAATAATAATAATAATAATAATAATAATAATAATAATAATACCCATAGCCATGTAAGTTTTGGAAGCAAAAGAGCAAACAGGGTTGTGTCAGGGAATAAAGCATTGCTTCTGAAGTTGGGACAAAATGGAAATCAGTCCCAGTTCCCACCACACTCTCAGAGAATGTGGGAAAAGGGAACCCATAGAGAGGGAGACTGGTAGAATGCACATCAGAGGTCTCTGGACTGACTCAGCTTCACCTGGAGATGTTGAAATGAAGAGACAACACACACACACACACCTTGCCAAGGTGTTTCAAAGATAAAATCAGAACCTTTTGTCTTTCCTTCTACCCTACTTACTCATTCAAAGAAAGGAGAAAATCAGCTGCATGCTCCAGAAAGCTAGTTCTTCACATCATGGCTCAAAATGATAAGCATGCACAGGGAATGTACGCGTAATGTACAAAAAGCATACAGTGGACAGGTGTTCAAACGAATAAAGCTTATGAAAATGATGTAGCCATAATCTATACTGTCATGAAGTAAAAAATGATCTAAATTGTCTGTCCACTTCTATTTCTCATTTCACTTTTCATCTGTAGAAGAGGGAATGACTCATAGTTGCTGAGAGATCTGTATTAATCTCATTTCTGATAATATGGTAAAACAATTTGATATGAACTCCCATCCCATCTCATCCCCATTGACAAGAAATAGCTTGAACACTGTGCTTTCAGAAGCAGTTGCTAACAAATCAAGAAAAAATCGTAAATACACGTAGGTCAACCCGCCCAGAGCTAGCAGATACTTACAGATCACAGGCAGAACAGTGGTGACACCGATCGGGCTTGATTAATTGGCATCTATCGCAGTATCTTATGGCTGTTGTAAACATTTTCAAAAAATCAAAATGTCAAATAGGGATTTATACATTAAACGATTCAGAGTTCAAAGTCTTTGCTTTTCATAAAAGGATACATCATTTCTCAAGATTCTAAAAAGGATGTTATGTCATAAAGAATAATGTATAAAGAGCAAGGAGAGCTCTGCCAATAGCCTGCTTCCTCAAAATACATGAAGCGCACTGTAAAAGTAGTGGATGGCTCAACTGAACTAGATTAAAGGATGTTTTTTGAACTAAAACTAAAAACAACATTAATGCAAGAAATGCAGGTCCTAAACATGAAAGAAACGTAAACAATCAAGTTTTAACAGCGACTTTTTCATGCTTCTATACATTCACACAGCTCCTGCTCTGGAATATAAGAAACAATAAGTGTGCACACCAAAAAATATTTCTTGAGCCAGTTTTATTCCAGAAAACCAATCAATCTACTCAAAGCTAATAGATATTTATCCATTAGTTGTTTAAATAGGCTAAAGTCAGAGTCGTGACAAAGAGACAATTAAGATGGGATGTCACACTATTAATAAGGTGTGCCTGATTGTTCCCTCCTACAGCTATTCCATTTGTGCAAGCCAATTATTCCAAACTCTCTCCCGTAAATAGATTGTGAAGCAATTTTCAATAGAAGATTCTAAACATAAAATGAATTAAAATATCATATACAACTGGTACTGAATTTTCCAGAAATCAAGAATGCAAACAACATTAAAACAAAATGGCAAATTATGGTTTGCCAGAAAGATAAGAGAAGAAAGCAATGAAGGGAAGAAATCAAGACATATGCTTGGTCCCAGTCAATGGTATCTTTGAAACAATACTGAGCGCTCTACATTTTGTATAAACTTACCTCTTGATGTTGTTGTAGTATACACAGGCAAGTCTTTAGCAGCTCTTCGTAAGATTTCCTGTTGGGATTCTGGTCTCTCTTCTTTTTCATATTGCTCCTTATCCGTTTTCGATAAACAGAACTGAAGAAGAAAACAAAAGCTTGATTTTTTTTTTTTATCACATGCTAGTCGGTGCTTGAATGCTTGAATGCCCTGAAGGTGTCAGTTCCTCTCTGATTGGAAGCTAACCAGCGTCATCCCTGTTTAATATGTAGGTGGAAGTTCACAAATGAATACCAGGTTCTACATGCTATATTTTAGGGGAAGCAATTGGCAAAATTTCTTCTGAGTATTACACCTGACACTTAATCGTAACCAAAAGGCCAAGAAACTAACATTCCTTACCGAGAAAAACCCTATGAAATTCATGGGGTCACTATATGCCAATAGGCAACCTGAAGGCACCTGTACACAGGGCTGAACTCCTAACCCCCCACCCCCCCACCCCCAAATTTCAGGTTTAAAAAAGCTGGTTTACTCATGAATTTTAACTGTTTAACCAAATTCCCCTGCTAAGTCTATGAGGAACAAAAATTACACAGAACTGCAAGCACTATCTCAAGCAAATTTTGACAATTTATTCGCAGTCATTACTTGCAGCAATAGCTGATATAGTGGAAGCAACCAAGTTGGCCCACCCACAACTGGTAGGCAAAGCCTAACGAATGGGAAGGATTTGAAGTCCCCCATGAAGGAGACAAGATTGATTTAATTCAGTCTATATAAAATATAGAATGAACCATACTATTTAAATTATTTTGTGTTATGGTTTGCTAATTTTTTTAACCCCCCTCCCCCCATTTTTTCTGGCTACGGCCCTGTACACACACAGCAATATAAACGTGATATACATGAACCTTGTAAACATTTCAAAGAATAAATGTGTAGAATAAATTAAAATCACATTTCTTTGTAAGTAGAATAAATTAAAAACATACATTCTTTGCATTTACAACTCATGACAGTTGTAAATGCAAAACTCATTTACATGACAGACTGAAAAGATAGGTCAGGGAATGTGCGAAGATTCATCAATGTGCACTATACTAATTTTGCTCACCTCCATCCACCTTCCAAACACTACCATCATTGTTCCCAAGTCATTTTGTGTTGCCCCTTATCACTACCTACTATATATGAAGTAAAATGTGTCTTAGAAAATGACTTTCCAAGAGACAGAAACTGAATTTAACACAGATTTTACTGTCAAATCTATTATATTTTAAATGGCTTAAAATCGTTACTTCTCGTTTGGATGGGAAGTCTAGGCATGGATGTTTCCTTTACCTAAACTTGACCTCAAGAGAAAGAGAAGACCCTTTGGACAGAACCTCTGCAGAACTAATAAATTTATTAAATCTTTTTTCTTCCAGTTTTGTACACAAAAAGCCAATGACTCACAGCAAAATCATTTTTTATCTCATCTTTTCAGAAATTGTGTTTGTTTATTTTGGGGAGGAGAGGTCTTATTTTTTCCAGCTCTCAAACAAAAACAATTATCTATTAAATATAAAAGGTGTTTAAAGAAGACCTCTATTCACTTTCCTACCTAACATTGCTACTGGAAATATTAACGTACAGGCACAACCATGTATGTCCTGACAGAAGAAAATTATAGTGCTGAGCACAATATTATCTAAACAGAGCGACAATGAAAAGCAGATGCTATTGCTGGGTGGAAACCTGAATAAAATGGATCACATAAGGTAATGTAGGAATGGTGAAGGCCATGATGACTCAATAGAATGCAAGGAATTAATCTTTAAATCCAGGGCAAGCTACTTATGAAAGGCAGAATAGGTCCAAATTAGGTATAAAATCAAAATTATTGCTTAACATAATGAAAAAATAATAATATGAGAAAGTCTAATGATATTCTTCATGAAAATTTAGTGAACCATAAAAGTTAGTACTACAGAAGGTTAGTGGATAGTGGAAGCAATTTATGTGCTACCTCTGCACCATTGTATAATGCACATAGCTTCTCTGAAATTCAATTTGTAAAGTAGTTCTCAGAACTAAGGTCTTATTTCTGACCTAGCTGTTAGGGTTTTAACAGAAGCATGATGCACAAAGATTTAACAAGGAATGTCAAGTCTAAGAAAGATATTTGTTGATTATTAATGTCTCAGTCAACTGTTAAAAAGACAAGAAGGGTCTCCATTTAAATAAGATATCCACCATACTCAGAGGTAATGCCAGACAATTAAGCCATTAAGACAAATAACTTTTGTACTCTGCGGTAATTTAAATACCTAGTCTGCCTGAATAAATTACTCAGTTGATAATATAAATAATTTTAATAGACACAGTAGCTTAGGATAAGGAGGACATAACACACTACAGATGGTCAAGTGGAAGTGTCTTGCAAAGAGGTCATTAGAAGAAAAAAATTAGACAAGTTACTTATGTGCTTCAGGAAACATGACAAACTATCTCTTTGTTTTCCTGTTTCTCTCCCAATTAAAAAAAAAGTCAAACAATACTGAATTGTTATTCTTTATTACAAAATGTGATGTCACAGTACAACACCGCCTGGTGATTAAAACAAATCTATTTTCAGGTCACATAATATAAAATGCTAAACATGCTCTTCTACAATGGGAACATTTTATATTTGATACGTGAAGAAACAAAGTGGAGATAAGAATTTTGGAGATAAATCCATTCAAGTAGATAAACAAATGGGGAACTCTAAGCAAGACATTACTTTGCATTGAGGATGCTTTTTTTTTATTACAAAACTCAGATTGCTTTGTGAGAAAATACAAGTTTTTCAAACAATCAGCTATCAGATGGAGCAAAAACACCTCCTCTCGGTAGCTATTTCTACCCCAATCCTTCCAATGCTCTGTTTCAATCTTTCAGGTGAAAAAACATCTTAAAATAGTCAAAATAAGATGAACAGAATGTCCCCTAACCTCCCTTCCTACTAAGGCCCAAAATAGCCCCAACAAACAACAATAACTAGAAGTGATTTGGGTTATTACACCCAGCATGAGAGTGAAAACTGTTCTTGATCCCTATTATTCCTTCTGCCTTAGAACTCTGGGGTACTATAAAACAATGTGCTCTTTCCTTCTTCCCTTCTGGATAGTTCTCTATATCAGTGTTTCTCAACCTTCCTAATGCCGTGACCCCTTAATACAGTTCCTTACATTGTGATGACCCCCAACCATAAAATTATTTTCTTTGCAACTTGATAATTGTTATTTTGCTACTGTTATGAATCCTGATGTAAATATCTGATAGGCAGGATGTATTTTTATTCACTGGACCAAATTAGGCACAAATATCCAATACGCCCAAATCTGTATATTGGTGGGATTGGTGGGGGAGAGGTTGATTTTGTCATTTGAGTATTCTAAATTCCACCAATAATGGAATTGAACCAAACTTTGCACACAGAACTTCTATGATCAACAGAAAATACTGGAAGGGTTTGGTGGGCATTGACCTTGAATTTGGGAGTTGTAGTTCACTTACAACTAGAAAGCAGTGGACTCAAACAATGATGGATCTGGACCAAATTTTGCATGAATACTTAATCTACCCAAATGTGAACACTGCTGGAGTTTTGGGGAAATAGATCTTGGCATTTGGGAGTTGTAGTTGCTGGGATTTATATTTCACCTACAATTGAAGAGCATTCTAAACCTCACCAATGATAGAATTGGGCCAAATTTCCCACACAGAATGCTCAGGACTAACAGAAAATACTGTTTTCTGATGGACTTTGGTGACCACTCTGACATCCCCTTGCGACCCCCCCAGGGGTCCCGACCCCCAGGTTGAGAAACGCTGCTCTATATGGTTAATGTTAGATTCGTAGTTGTAGTAGAGGCATGACATATGCTATAATGCTAAAACACTTAATCATCTATAAATATTAAACTATCTTTAAACAATATTAAACTATCTTTAAACAACAAAGAAGTGAAAAGGAGAATCTATTCAAGTAAAATACAAGAATCAGGAGGTCAGGAAACCAGGAGTATTATATCTCCTTATAACAGATGCAGAGTGAACTAAAGTAGCCAGACAAATGGAAGCTTTTGCATAATTAATACCAGTCACAGTATTTGTGTTAGCTGCATACAGAAGAATCTAATTAATGCTGAGAACATGCAGATCTAGACAGCAGATAGCCTTCTATACAAAATGCATCCTTCTAGTCACTGCAGCCCAGCAAACTCTTTGTACAGAAATGTTTTTAGCTATAAGAATACATAAAGCTAAATTCTGGTGAAGAAAGAAAACCAATCAGACTTACAATGAAGACTGGGGTAATTAAATGTAATTGTATTGAACATTTAAGGAGACAAACATCAAAGTTTGAACAAGGATACTAAAATACAACAATATCACTTCTTTCTGTCCCAGTAGTTAGTCATCCAGCAGCATATAAATACAATTTTAGGAAGAGTCATTTCAATTTAATTTACCCAAGTAGACTATGGTACCATATCCAGAGAATGTGGTAATTTGTTTGCATTGTGCTGCACATTTACTTTCCCCCCTATTTGGTTGGGAAAGGGTGATTATGAAATATAACTCAGCACAATAGCTGACTTCATCCTGATGGGTCCTGTTGTGTATCCTTTAAGTTTCTCAGAAGTCTATTCACAACAATCAGCCTACTGAAACAAATGTAAGACTTGTTAGTGAGACTAATGGGAAGCTGTTATTATAAGGATCTTTGGGAACATACACTCACAATGTATTTTAAAATACCAGATTAAGAAACTGTAATAATCAAATCTCTGTTTCATGGGTTACTTTATATGGAAGTGTTAAACAATTAACATCCAGATTAATTAAAATGACATGTTTGTTTTAGAAAGTAAACACACGATTTTAATTCACAGCGATGGAATGCTATTATTAACTAAATTGAAACACTAAAAAAGCAAGCAGTACTATAATTTAAAGCAAGCATCAGTAACAAAAACAATTCAGTAAGAGTGGCATCATTTTGTCAATTTTAACATTTACCTCACTGGAAGGAGAGGCGGGAGATGTAAAAATAGTCTTCCAATAGGACCACACAAACATGACAAACGACAGATGAAAAATCACAAGGTAGACAACTGCAATAAAAATAAAATACAAGCAAGGTTTCAGTGAGTACAGCTAAAAAAGAAGAAACATAATAAAAGCATGCAATGGCTAGGATGTAAAACACATCTATTTTTTCCACTTTTAGCAAAATAAATTTGAAGTCACTACTGCAAAATGGCAAATGCATGCAATTCCAGCACATTCTAAACAATGAAACAGTAAAAAAATCACTGCTAAATAGGATAGTGTGGACAAAAAACTGATTTTGAGACAGGGAATAGGTTGCCTTGAATTAATAATTAACTCATTTTGACTTTAATTATATTAAGACTTTATTAAAAAAAACCAGTCTAGTTTAACATGCTATGTGGACATAATAAACTATTAAAGCAAATATAACATTTCAATTGATGGGTTGTTGTAAGTTTTTTGATCCTTGTTCTAGAAGCATTCCCTCCTGACGTTTCACAGGCATCCTCAGAGGTTGTGAGATGGCCATACAACCCGAAAAACTTGCAACACCCAGTGATTCTGGCCATGAAAGCCTTTGACAATACATTTCAATTGATGCTTTAAAAACACAGTCAATAGCCATATATATGGACCTTCACTGTAATTTAGAAATGGAAACTATGATATTGGCCTTTTAATGCTATCTCCTGTTTATCTGATGTCTAAATTGAGCCACTGAGTTAATACAATCATGGGTAAAGCATCTGGCGACTGAGGCCGAAGGTTATAAATGCTATATTTATTATTGTAGGCTTTAGAGTTGGCAAGTCATCACAAGCACAGGGATCCAGAATTTGCTCCGAAGGGATGCCCCCATATCTCACCAGGATCATCCATGGGCTCTATCTGCAAGTTTCATGGTTTCAATGTCAAACACGTCTATCCTTTCCATGTTTCCTTGCCCCTGCTGCCCTTATTTCCCATCTAGCTTGATCAAGTTTCAAATAATAATAATAATAATCATCATCATCATCATCATCATCATCATCATCTTTGTTTATACCCCGCCACCATCTCCCCAAGGGAACTTGGGGCAGCTTACATGAGGCCACGCCCATCAGTACAATAACACGGTATAATACAAGAACAAAACAAAAATAAAATAAAACAACATAAAATACAAACCAATATAAATAAACAGCGCAACAATATAATATCAACACATTCAAACACTAAAAATGAACATAGTGGGCAGGGCCAATTTCAAAGGTTAAAATTTTAAAACCACTGGGTGATAGGGCAATGTAATATATCAGGACAGGGGATCCGAGGGATAAGGTAAGATTTAATTGCACAAACCAGAAAATAAAGTGCTTCTGAGGGCATTTTATGCAGAGTTTGGTCATGAGTTATCGTACAGTCAATCATTGAAGGCACACTGGAACAGATAAGTTTTCAGGCTCCTCCTAAAGATTGCCAGGGTGGGGGCTTGCCTAATATCTCTGGGGAGTGAATTCCAGAGCCAAGGGGCCACTACAGAGAAGGCCCTCTCCCTCGTCCCCACAAGTCGCACTCGCGATGGAGGCAGGAGTGCGAGAAGGGCCTCTCTGGAAGATTGAAGGGATCGTGTGGGTTTGTAGAACTGCCAAAATACATATTTTCTAAAATGGGTGAACAGCTATTGCTTGTTTCTCCTTCCCAGAGAAACAAGTGTATGTTGGTGTATGTTCAAACCACCTTGTATCTTGTAGAGTCTAATTTGAATGTTTGCAATCCCCTTGAACCTTCTGTTTTAAGTTTGCAACTTGATGGAAACTGGCCGTCATCAATATCAGATACTTTTTCACATCTTCTCTACATTTGTTTTGTTGACCATTTAGTCTGACAAAGAGTTCTGAAGAATTCAAAACCTTGCATCATATTTTCAGTTGGCTTAAATAAAGTTATTGCATGGATATGGACATCAGTAATTGTTTTTTGCAATGAATCTACCAGGATCATAAATTTCCAATTCATGTCTTCTGACTACTAGAGCTTTCAAGTTGTTCTTAAATTATGGATTATGAAATGTATGACTACCGAGTAAATGTATATTTCTTGGAAAAGCACTTATCTCTCTAATACTTCTGAAATTGGAAAATTCTGAGTACTTGATCTAAAGATACTTTTCTTGCTTACTGTTCACACTTGAAAAAAACAAGCAAGAAAGAGGGACAAAAATCATCAACGTTCTATGCTAAAATACTATGCTTTTTGTTTTGTGTGCAGTTATTTCCTATCTTAATATACCCTAAGCAGCCTTGGCTTGAGCACCATCATTCTCCTCTCCTCTGGGGTACCGTAAATAGTGTAGTGTAGATACTCCCTTAGAGTATCTTGGGCTTTACAGTACATTCTCTGGTTATTGCAGAATGGCTCATGAAAGAGTGGAAAGGCAACACTTTAGTTAATTTAGGAAATCCATTATCCATATACTTGGACTGTAAGAATGTTTATATTAAATGGGTATTTGAGAAAAACGTTTGCACTTTAATGTTTTTTTTTCATGAATATCTACTGGGAATCATATAAATTTCATTTGACTTTTGTTTATTATACATATTCAAAAATTTAGAATCTAAAGTTGGCTGAAGCAAACTATCATTCCAGTTATGTTTGGAACTGCAAAAAGAAATGGTCATATTTATGATGTACATAGCAGTAAAACTGTCCTTGATTTAGGCTGTTCATGTTAAGCTGTAATTGAGTTTCTAGGCTATCAAATAATACATATTTATATTTAGAAAAAATCAAGAGCCTGGGTTTGAAGCAACAATGTATTCCCAAAGAATATTTAAAGTGATGGAGAAAATCTTTTAACCATTCAATGAATTTAAAAAAGCAATCCATCTCAAAGCACTGAATGCATTTAACATTTGGTTCCAATAACACCAATAATAATTGTTATGGGAATATCCATTGTGTTCACTGTTCAGAGTACAGCACCAGATTATGAATTAATTTGTTATACATCTTTTCATTCATGAATGAAAAAACATTTTGTTATTATACTGGGAAGAATTATATTAGTTCTTTTAAGTATCAAGCACTCTTTCTAATGGAGTCCCTGGTGGCGCAGTGGGTTAAACTGCTGAGCTGCTAAACTTGTTGACCGAAAGGTTGCAGGTTCAAATCCGGGGAGCGGTGTGAGCTTCCGCTATCAGCCCCAGCTTCTGTCAACCTAGCAGTTCAAAATCATGCAAATGTGAGAATAGGTACCACTCCGGCGGGAAAGTAACGACGCTCCATGCAGTCATGCCAGCCACATGACCTTGGAGGTGTCTATGGACAACGCCGGCTCTCCAGCTTAGAAATGGAGATGAGCACCAACCTCCAGATCTGGACACGACAGGACTTAATGTCAGGGGAAAACCTTTGCCTTTACCAACTCTTTCTAATATGTACCCCTCACCTAATTACTGTTGAAACTATAGCCCAAGAACAGATTAAACACCCCTTATGAGATTCTAAAGTCTGGAATGTTCCAAAATACCAAAGTGTTCACATGAGTGGCTGGGATAGCGACACCTTTGTTTTTCTGATGGTTTGATGCATACATACTTTGTTTCATGCACAAAACTGTTACAAATATGGTAACTAAAACAATCTTTTGGCTAAGTGTATAAAATGTGAATGAAATATAAATGAATTTCACATTTAGACATGAGTCTCATTTCCAACACTTCGTTATATATGCAAATATTCCAATAACCCCCCCCCCCCCAAAATCTGGAAACTGAAATACTTCTGTTCTCAAGCATTTCAGATAAGGGATATTTAACCTGTAGTAGCATGAACCCACTGCCCTGTAGTTAGTACAAACTTTTCTGGGATTTACCAGGATTTAGTTATGAGGATAAGCAAGACCAAAACCTGTTCTATCTTGTCAGGAATCCCCACATCATTTATAAGTCTGCAAAGTGCAGCCACTGTCCTTACTGTTCTTAATCCAGCCTGATTTTCAAAACAGGTATATTTAAGCTACATTAAGAAGATAACAGAACACTAATTAGCACCCTTTTAAATCCAGAAGGCGATGTTGTATTTCAATAACTGAACATATTCTCTTTCTAAACAGAATTTGAAAAATAGTGAACACACCATGTTCTGAGATTGATTGTGGGAAGGGGTTGGAATTGCCGCATAATGTTAAATATTTCATGTTATTTCCTCTTTCATATCAAAGGAGAAACTGTTGACCTACTTTTCCAAGCTGATAAAGAATGAAAGTTTAAGAAGATAAACAATTAAGCTCCAATGCAATTACACTGAAGGATTCAACTTGCTTGCCTAGGCAATATGCACAGGCTAGACAGTCCTGTGACTGACTACATTTATTTTATACACCATTATGCAGAACTCTTAAATGCCTCAAAAATACTTATATTGCAAGAATCAGAGGAAAAGCTTGGATTTAAGAATGTAATTGAAATGTATTCTTTAAAAAAACAAAACAACCAAAACACCAATGTTTATGTTTCAGCTCTTAGAGAATCTACTCTAAGTACAGACCCCACTATAAAATCTGATTTCTAAAATCCAGAATTACGGAGTGGGAACTTGATCATTAGAATGTATCTGTGGTGTATGAGAGTTCAAACCCGCCATTCAGCCATGGAGATCCACTGATTACCTTGGGCAAGGTAAACCCTCTCAGCCTAGAGCAGTGGTTCTCAACCTGTGGGTCCCCAGGTTTTGGCCTACAACTCCCAATTTATTATCAGCTGTTAGGATTTCTGGGAGTTGAAGGCCAGATTGCTCAGATGTAAGATCATCATTCTGTGTATATAATTTTAAAACCAAGAACTGTATTTCTATAGACATTGGGATGAACAAGGACATGTTTCTTTATAAGATACTATATTACTGGTTCAGATAGAAGAAAACACAAAGGGGAAAAACTAAACTAACAAAATATGAACACTGAACAGGAAAAAGTGATAAGAACAAAGTGGCAAGAAAGCAGGTCAGGAATACATTTTATAAGTAGGGATAGGAATTATACAACATGAATGCTCCCAACTAGCATAGAGTTATTAATGAAACTAGGGATGGGCAAAACATACACATCTCAGGCTTATACTTGTCAAACCCATTCCTTCTCCTAGACAACCTTCCAAAACAAACTTATCAACATGCCAGGCTGAGGAAGTCTTTGATCGTGGCAGTAAGACTTCTCAGGAAAGGAAGCTGTCAGAAAAAGCTGGAGCAGAATTGTGTGAAAGTGACTCTGAAAGGTGTCAAAGGTGCCTTTCCTTTCTTTTCTCTTCCTTGGAATACTGCAGGTCCAGCTGGTGGGGCCACAAAATGTTCAATATATCTCTGGTGTTGGTAAGAGGAGTGTGTTTAATTTATCTCCCTTCTCATGTAGAAAGCGATTCCACAGCACTTAACTGTCTCCTGAAGCTCAGTAATAATTGTTGCTAAAAACCATTTGAAATCCTAATCTCCACTCTACGCTCGAAGATTGCTCCAAATATATGCTAGTCAATAAGCAGCTGCAACTTCATTTGAACCACAGGTAAAGCTTCTTTTAAAAGACCAGGAAGCTCTGTAAGCTGACTAACTGGATCAGGGAAGGTGGGAGGCAATTACCACTCTCCCTGTTACAGTTTAGTGCTGGCTTCTTGACCTCTAAGTCACTATTTCCAGTTTAAGCCCCACCTACAACTGGATTTTTCTCCCTCACTCTCACTTTCTACTTTCTATACCAAAAAGGCAAGAAATGCATCAGATTAACTCTTTGCTCCCTGGGGAATGATTAGGAAAACACAAACGCATACACAAAGAACCAAAACCACAACGAATTGGGCTGCAGAGGGGAGAAACATCTGAAGCGGCTTTATTTGGGAGAAATAAACATAGTACCTCCTAAATGGTTCACATGTTGTGATTTATCAGGGAAGTGGGAGAATATTTAATATTCAGAAAGGTGGACGGGAGACATAAGTTTCTAGGAAAGAATGCACTGCTAGCTTCTCTTTAATGTTAGGAAAAGGACAGCTTGTCACTGACAAGAAAGAAAAGTAGAGGCACTCTGCAAAAATTTACAGAGGTGACTGCTGTAAAAGAAAGGTTTGTAGGCCACTAAATTTGGACATTATTTGTAGATGTTGTTCTTTGGTAGTGTGAGAAATTATTCTATTGAGAATTTTCATTATATACACTCTATTCATTTTATAATTCTTTTGGAGAACATAGTTCCCTGGGGAAACCATTTGGCTTAAGGTGGTAGGGAACTATATACTAACCTTTGTAGCATGGCCATGAAGTTTCAGGAATTGTCTTTAAAATTGTAATTTTTAAAAGAAATGCAGAAAGTCTGCATTCCAAGACTTCTTGTGGATACCTGAAACTGTGGGTAATAGTAAACACTACATTTTGACTTCACTTGAGCTGCAGACATAGCACAGAATCACACTGAAGGGATTTGAGAGGCCCACAAAACTTCTGGGGGAAGGGGAAGTTGGAGTGTAAGTGAAAGCATGGATATTGAATCCATGGATAAAGCTATTGTATTGTTTTCAAGACACTCCACACCCAGTTCTGGAACTTTTGCTATTTCAGAACACAAACCACCCGCCAACATTTTCTGAAAGCCGGCTGATTCCTCCTACGTGCCATACTTCAAAGACATGGCTCTCTTTTTTTTGGAGCATAAAACTGCAGTATAGATGGGCAATCAACAGCAAATCTTTACAAAAAGTAACAAATCTAAGTTTGACAGATTCTATAAGCAAGTTATACATACAGAAATAAAGAAGACAAAAACACTGCATGATATGCAGAGAAATAGTCTTACCTTTTTCTCCAGTTGAGGTAATAGTAACTATGGAAAAAACAGAAAACTAGGGTGAGTATACCTGCAATCTTTTTTAAACCCTCAACATTAATAAAATATTTAAAAACCTGATCTAAACTGATAAAAGTAATGCTAAGGAAAATGCATTTCCACAGTCTCTAAAGACCAAGAATGTGGAAAAATATAATGTGGCTGTTCAATACATAAGCACAAATTTCTTCATGAAAACAGGTTTATTTGTTAGATAGATACTGTAATTACCTGTATACAAGCTGTGCTCATTATGGTACTTGGGAAAGGGAGTGACATTACTTGTGTGTGATATTGACAAGCAATGGGGAATACAGAATACATTCTTCCTTCAAGAAGTTTGAGAAACTGAAATGACCAAAGTTGAGATATTTGTAATATAAACTGAGAAGCAATAAGCATCAGTGGACAAACAGCTAAAAACATACTTTAAAAATCAAGTGAGAACCAGTTATACTTTTTGTCCATGGATTCAACTGTCTAGGAGGAATTATCATACTATGCCTTAAGAAACTGAGATATGGAAGAGCCTTATGCTTATGTGTGTCCAAAATAAATAATCTCCCTTATGTCTCAATTCAGTAAGAAAAATAGATGCTATAGCATACACTTTGTTTCAAAAGTTTAATTTTACACTAATGATCAATTGCTTGTTGTTCTGCATGCATGTAAACCAAACAGGAGTAAATGTCAACTGTGAAATAGGACATGTGGTTTATTTCCACATCTCAAAAGTAAAAAGGTGAAATGTATCAGCAATAATCAGTGTTCCTGAAAGATTTGGTGCTTTGGCTGAGAAAAACATTCATACCTTTGCCACTAAGTGAAAGTCATTGCAAAAAATAATAGTAATCCTATAATCTGATGTTCAATAATTAGTGTGAAAAAGGCTAGATTTTCCAGATATAAAAACATAAACTTTCCCTCTAATTTTTTGAGTTTGTAATAGAGCTGTGCGGAAATGAACTGCAGTACTGATGACTTAATAACAGATAATAAATTGAGATGCTTAATATTTAGCATGAAATCACCATCAACTGCTCATTAGTACATCAGAAAAACTCAACCTACAACTGCACAGGTAGCTTTAGAGTACAATCTTCTACATGCCTATGCAAATGTAATTTCTATTGGAAAAAAGGGAATAAAGAATGCAACCTTTCAAATGACATTAGCATATTCTTGGGGTGGTAGCCGTCTCTTTTCTGCAAAAGCAGGTTCCATTAAGACTCAGCCTCCTTTGGCATACTGAATCTCTTTGGGTCTCTCTGAGACTACTTTTATCATAGTAAAGCAAATAGACAGTAAGCAAGTTTCATAGCTAAAACATGACTAATTACACCCAAAGGTACAGTCAAACATGCATACATGCAGAAACCAAACCCTGGCTGGCTACAGGAAAGTTTCAAGAAGAGAAGCAGCTCAACAGTGACTTTGTGCATTTCCTTGAGGGAAGATAAAGAGAAAGTAAGAGATACAGGAGTATTTTAAGGGCTTGTAAACACACCTGAAAGTTCTCTGGCCTTTTCGAAATTAGAAAGTTCAAGTCGTAGCATTTCCACAAATTTTGCATCCATGATTTCAACCATCCACAGTAAAAACAATTTTTTGAAAAAATAAAAAATTTTTTTTACAATTTCATATAAAATATATCATTTTACTATGCTATTGTACATAATGGGACTTGAGCATCCATGGATTCTGATATCCATTTGGGGTGGGGCAGGAACCAAATCACTACTGAACATAACTGAGTTTCCAGGCGAAGGGCTGAATTTAGGACACAAATTGAGAACTTGCCTATTTGAGAAAAGTGCAACCCCATCCAGCACAGGGTGAATCTCCACCCTCTGATCCACCTTTTGACTTACCAAAAGCACCCCTGTTTTCTCTGGACTAAATTTTGGTTTATTTTCCCTCAACCAGAACAGTACAGACAACAGGCACTGGTTTGGAATCAAAACAGCTTCCTTGGACCAAGATGGAAAAGAGTAACAGAGCTAAGTGACATCTGCATTCTGATAGAACTGAACTCCAAAACTCTGGACGGCCTTTCTCAGAGGTCTACATACATGTTAAATAGCGTTAAAGACAAAACCAAACCCTGTAAAACTGCACAGATCAATGCGATTTAGTTCTGAAATGGAAAAGAACTATTCAAAGTACTGAATGCTATCAGCAAAATAGATTTAGCACTTAGATAGTTCCCTTAAAGTTCAGACTAAAACACAGTGTAGATTCAAAACCCGAAGGGCACAGAAAGCATTTGCTGTCACTATTTTGGTATTCTGTTGGACCTTACACTTGTCTTTGTTGAAGTCCAGTTCTGATTTGTTAGCCCTGACTGGAGCATGTGTTGACACGTTAGGAGGTTCTGTAACCAGCAATGAAGTGAACAAAGCAGCTATAAAACAGATCCCAGTTACTATTGTTGGCTTTGTCTTGGATTAATCTACAATGGATTAATAATTAATCGTGACAGGATTACACATATACAGTAGCAGATTCAACAAGCTAATAATAACTTTAACCTCATACAGAAACATTTACAAAAGGAATTGCCATTAGCAACACTGCCGGGATAATTTAGATAAAATAAAATCTAAAGACTTAATACTGATATATTTTACCATTTTGCATGCCTTCCCACAAGGTCTTTATATAAGGACACCTAACTGACCAACTTGTTGAGCCTACACAAATGCATAATCTAGTAAGACCTGAGAACAGGGATGAAGGAATGACTAAAACACCTTTAGATGAGTGGCTAATGCTTAATGCAATGCATGGCAAATAATAGTTAACATGGTGAACATACCCAGAGGCTCTCTCTGGCTCTAACATGGCTTAAAGCAAGCATTAATATTAAAATATTTTTCTCCTTTTAAAAGAAGATGGTCTGCTGGTAAGAAGTGATCTCAATAAAATGTAATCATATTTACCAAGAATATCCCAACCTTATCTGTTGTTGTTGTTCATTCGTTCAGTCGTCTCCGACTCTTCGTGACCTCATGGACCAGCCCACGCCAGAGCTCCCTGTCGGCCGTTACCACCCCCAGCTCCCTCAAGGTCAGTCCAGTCACTTCAAGGATGCCATACATCCATCTTGCCCTTGGTCGGCCCCTCTTCCTTTTGCCTTCCACTTTCCCCAGCATAATTGTCTTCTCTAGGCTTTCCTGTCTCCTCATGATGTGGCCAAAGTACATGATGTGGCCAAAGTACTTTGGCCAACCTTATCTAGACTGTGCTAAATGAGTGCACTGATTCTTAGAAATAATTTATACCTTGCAATGTGAAATGATGCAAAAAACAACAGCTCAAAGCAGCTAAAACATTTAAAAAATAATGAGCTTCTTCTTAAAATAAAACAATCACAACTGAACTGGAATGCCAGAAATGCCACCGCCAAAGCTATAATTACCTAGATGAGTTAGGCATCTTGTATGAAAAGATTATGCAACGTTTCCATCAATGTTACTATAGAAAAAAGGAATGCAAATGCTGATCAAAAGGTTTGAAAAAAAAACTAGAACAATTAGGATCCACATTAGGTAAGATAAAAAAGCCCGAATGACTAATATTGTATTGAGGGCCCAATTACATCGGGGCACCTATGGTGTCACACAGACCCAACCACCAGGTGAGAGCGATGAGTGGAAAGACCGAGCGGAGCACAGTTCAAGGAAGCTGCCAATTGGGTATTGGCAGCGTCCCTGAACTGTGCTCCGCTAGGTCTTCCCTCCCACTGCCCAGCATTGACCTGGAGAAGTTGGTGCAGCATTGCCATTTCCCACTACTGTACTGTGAACTTTCCGCTGGCTAGCCATAGCCCAAAGTTGCTTCAAGTCACTGATACCTTATAGGATGACAGTACTGGGGAATTTTACCAACTAGCCCCCCTTTGACCATCAACTTAGTACTGAAACCAGGCTTGGTTTGGCTTGGGGCAACTGACTTCTCTGCTGATGCTCAACTTTTGACTCTGTTCTTCCTGGGCTTTAGTGGGGACTTTTGTTTTTGTCTGTTTTCAGATTTTTCCCCATGCTCTTTAACATTTTATTTATTTATTGTGGAGATGTCTCTTAATTTTCTCACTGGCTCATGTTTATCACTGATAACTGAGGTTAGTGAAATATACTATTTAATTGATGAGTCTCCACAATAATTGTAATAGGTGTTAAATGTTTTTAATGTTTAATATTTATTTATATCTTATTTCTGCCATGTTACTAACAGGAGTGGGACGCAGGGAGCACACAACGCCCTTGTTGTTCCAGCTCCACTGGCTGCCGATCTGCTACCGGGCCCAATTCAAGGTGCTGGTGTTGGCCTACAAAGCCCTAAACGGTTCCGGCCCAAAATACCTTTCTGACCGCATCTCGGCCTATGAGCCCACGAGGACCTTGAGATCGTCTGGGGAGGCCCTTCTCTCGATCCCGCCTGCCTCACAGGCACGCCTGGCGGGGACGAGAGATAGGGCCTTCTCGGTGGTGGCCCCCCGGCTGTGGAACACCCTCCCTGCAGACATCAGACAGGCGCCCTCTCTCATGACATTCCGCAAAAGACTAAAGACATGGTTATTTGAGAAGGTGTTTGACTAAGTGCTACAACAATTAGCAACGACGACTGGAACGGAATATGGACAACGAGATTGGTTTATGATTCTACAATGAGACGGCGCGGATGATTTAGTGTAATTTGTATTGTTGATTGTTATGTTGAGATTGTTGTTGTGATATGCCCTTGTTGTAAACTGTTTTTATATGTTGTAAACCGCCGTGAGTCGCCCTAGGGCTGAGAACGGCGGTCAACAAATGCAGTAAATAAATAAATAAATAAATTTCTGGATGCTATTATGCTTTGTGTGATTTTTGTTTTGTATTTTATGTTTGTGTCTCATTTTATTTCATTGTAACAAGGCATGTTTGCCTGTGTCAGTTTATATGCTGTAATCTGCTCTGAATCCCTTCAGGGAGAAGGGCGGTACATACATACATACATACATACATATTAAGGTATTTCATAGAGCACACTTAAAGTTGGCCATCCACTTTGTGGGGGTTAAGGGCACAGAGCCCTCATAAAGGTGTTAGAAGAGTGAATATCTCTAAAACCTTATTAAACTTTTAAAAAAACATTTAGTTACAAATGGTACAAACAGCAAATTTAAATCGATCCTTCAGTAAATAAAGCAGGAGAGCTCAATCTTCATGACATCACAAGCTACATTTAGAGAACACTGTTGTGTTCAGGGTTGTGTAAATAATTTTGGGTGGGGTAATACAATGATGGGCAAGACATTCTTTGGGAAATGGTGGACAGGCACCCTGCCCACCAGTTTCATTTCCTTCACTCATCTTTCTTTTGCTGTCATACACATACAGTATGACCCTCTACTGAAATGAACAACTGCCACTGGAAGTTACTATATAATTGCTCTGGTTGACCTAGCAAATTTTTAGAACAGTATCTTCCAATACAACTATATGGTAATTTTTGGTGGAAGCATGAATGCCATAGAATCACCTGGAGGACCCAGAAAATTCCTGAGGAGGACATGTTTTGTTGAATGTGAGTAGATGAAGCACTGGAGAAGTTATATTGGCTGCATCAAGACTGCAGTGTAAAGAGATTTTGATTGTCTTGGGACTGCAGGGGGGTAGGCTGAGATTGAGATCTCCAGTCTCAGTCCTGATGTCTATATGCTGTTCACAGCAGCTTAGGAATAGCAATCTGTTCCCACTGTCGAACTGCAGAACAAGGCCCGACCTCACAATCTTTTGAGATGTCACCATCTTGAAATGCTTCAGCATACATATTACACACACACACACACACACACACACACATATATATATATTAGGGGTCAAAAATATTCTGTTCATCATCTTAAGGATAAGAGCAGAGAGTACAAGTTCTAAAATCACATATTCCCCGATACTGGCAATTTTAATCTGAACATAGAAAAACAGATATGCCGTGACTGCAGATTTTTAACATGACATTTGAAAAAGTCTTGCTTAGAAATACATCAATATTCACAACTGTCTGATTAAGGATAACATGTTCCATCCTCACATACCTGCAATATAATTTTTCTGTCATTACATAAGGTCTCAAATCAAGAGACACTGACAAACAGTCAAAAACCAAGCATGTTTGCATGAATTTGGTTCTAACAGAGCCAGGTCTTAAGACTCTTTTTAAAAGTTTCCAAAGTAGGGGCTTTCCTAATCTTTCCAGGCAGTGAATTCCCTTGTACCCACAAGGCGAGTCTGAGAGACTGGCAAGGGCGAAAGGAGGGCCTCGCCTGAAGATCGAAGGGTACGGGCTGGTTCATGGAGAGAGATACGGTCACTAAGGTAGGCGGGTCCCAAACCATTTAGGGCTTTATAGGTAAGAACCTGAACCTTGTATTGGGACCGGAAGATGAACTGCAGCCAATGGAGCTCCTTAAACAGGAGGGTTGACTTCTCCCTGTAAGTTGCCCCAGTTATTAATCTGGCTGCCGATCGTTGGACAAGTTGTAATTTCCGGGCTGTCTTCAAGGGTAGCCCCACATAGAGAGCATTGCAATAGTCCAGTCTAGAGGTAACTAAGGCATGAACCACCATGGTCAAGTCAGACTTCATGAGGTATGGTCGCAGTTGGCGCACGAGTTTTAATTGTGCGAAGGTTCTCCTGGCCACCACCAACACCTGCGCATCAAGCAACAGCGCTGAGTCCAGGAGAACCTACACTTCAAATACAATATTGTGTGCCTTGTTCTCAGCAGCTATCTACAGTATTGCATATTTGTACATTTCTAATTGGTCTAGAATTTGTATGGACTGAGAAAGCCTTATGAGGAAGTTGTCAGAATTCTATTTCCATTTGGAACAGCTGTGCTCTCATGCACCTTTCATTAAGTTCCAGTGGGTCATCCAATGGAGAAGTTCTCTAATGCACAATGTCCAAAAATGTTGATAATTTCCAATCCAATTTGGACTTTAGTCAACAGCACTGTTTTGAAAATCTTGGCATCATTTTACCTACCCTGAATCAGCAGGACTCCACACACAATATCTGATACTGAATAATTTCCAACAGGCTCAAGCATTTATTTTGGGAATCCAAGAGACTATTGGCTGATTATTTCTAGGAATGATCCAAGAGCATAGAAGTTTTCAGGTTCTTCCCCTTCAGAGACATCAAGTTACTTCACATTTTACCCATTTAGCAGATAACCATTTCCTCTCCAAAATACAGTGGAAGACTTTCCTTCTTTTTGCTTGCTACCACATTTATCTTGGCTTTCAATTCTTGCTAGAAGGTACCACATATACTTATGCATCAATCGGGGACAGGTTATGGATTTTGATATGATCCATGGATAAGGCAAAGATGATCCGCAGAAAGGGGAAAGCACCAGCAGACCTTAGGTGCCAACTGCCCCTGGTCCTTCAGCCATTTCTCCACCCAGGCATTCCAAAAGGCCAGAAGTAGTACCACAGAGAAGAGTGCAGAGAGTAAGTACTTCTTTTAGGTTCTTTTGGAACATACCATCTCTTGCCTTTTGCCACTCTGAGAAGGGACTGGTTCTACTCTGAGAAGGGCTCTGTGGATAAGTCAACCCAGATTTTTGTGTTAATTTTTGACTAAAATTGATATATTTAGACATGGCTATATAGGGTTGCTTGTTCATATTAAGAATGAGCCAATACATTGCCTTTGGTTTATGGAGTACTTTGGAATAATCAGTACTCCTGTGTCAAAGTTATTCCACATGTTTGGAGAAGCCATAGTACTGAGTGCTTCTGGAATATTGGGGAAGCATGCTCTGGTTCAAAACAATTTTTCTAGTTTCCATAAATGTCATTCTGAATTCACCAAGGTAGTTTTCATGGACATTATGCTATTAAATTCAATTTATTAAATTGTGCTTAATAAAGAAGGCAAAGTTGGTAAGCACTAGTCTAGGCAGTGGGAAATGAATCAGACACAAAAGGGGACAGTATGCTTAGTATCCTGTCTATAAGCCCCAGATGTTTCCTATTCTGCTAGGCACTGCACTTAAAATAATCAAAAAAATTCTGGGAATAGCTGTTTCTATTATCCAACCTCACGTTTCAAAAACCTTCCCTGAAACTACTTTCTAATGTTTTAAAAACATTCACTACCACAGAGGCTTTGGCACTCACATGGTTCATATACAATTCATTTGAAAAGCACACATAACATAAGAATGTTCAATCAGGATGTCAATTTGTTTTAAAGATAGATGCAATATTATAACGTAGTTGGGATCCTGATCTCTAACTCAAGAGCACTGCTAATCCAATTCCAATTTCCTGTTTTCCTCATCAGGCAAGGAT
Source organism: Anolis sagrei ordinatus (assembly GCF_025583915.1). Classification (NCBI taxonomy): domain Eukaryota; kingdom Metazoa; phylum Chordata; class Lepidosauria; order Squamata; family Anolidae; genus Anolis; species Anolis sagrei. The sequence continues at coordinate 252,902,469 of NW_026846588.1, read as the reverse complement.
GCTTTACTGGGAAAAAAATTATGAACACTGAGCCAGTTGTTTATTGCACTTAGGCATAATTAAGGCAGTTGTACAGAGAAGCTATATCTTATGAACCAATGGAACATAATGTGATAGCACACTAATTTTTTTCACTCAGCAACTTACTTCCAGTCAAATTCTAGCTCTCTACATACCCACTTGGCTCTCAGCCATTCCTTCTGTTACATTTCTTCAACATTCTCATGTGTCTCCAGAGGTCTCACTTGCTTTTCATTTGCTGCTTTGTTTGTTTGTTTTTTGTCTCTGCCCAACAGCCAATAATAGCTTTAACAATACACAGGTACATGTCAACTGACAAAGAAGTTGCTTTTTACAAGTATTTTATTTACATCCATTCAGCCTTCTCACCTTTTCTTCCTCATCCTTTTAGCAGAATCTGCATTGAGAGGAAAGTGAAGGATAGGTAGGAAAACACAAGACTTTGTATGTCAAGTTGCAGAAGCATATCTGCAGGAAACAATGCCCCCACTCCAAACCCTGGGAAACAGGGATTCTATTCTATCCGATCCTACTGTTGCTGTGCCTGACTACAACAGGCAGGACAAACAGCATTTAATGATAGAATCCCTCACTGACAGCAAAAGAGGAAAATCAGATGGGTCTGACTCACTAACTATTCTGGTTAAAAAGCCAGATCTATAAGTTTGGGCATCAAATGAGAAATCATAACAAAAAATAGAAGCTAGTGAAAGAAACTTTCAAGTAGCCTGTAGAAGGCTAAAAAATATTTTCAGTCTTATGCAAGGTTTACCTGACCTGTTTGTTCCCTCTCTCTCATATGTGCATGCTGTTAGTTTTAGACAAAAGGTTTGCTGAAACATGTTCAACTGCTTGCTCCTTTTATGGTCTAGGAACCTAATCCTATTATTCCCATGTTCTTTCTGCCTCTGGTACCAAATTTCTGGTTAAAGAAGTAAAATCCAGGAATACACTTACTTCACTAACCAAATTATACCAATCTGAGTACTGCATTTTGCAACAATGCACCTATACTGTCCACCCCAAACATTTATAGGGTACTCCTATCAAAAAAGATTAGGATATTAAACTGTGACCCCACCATGTTTACTGAAAAGTCAACCTTACTGCTGGTATTTTCAGTAGGACTTGCAGCCCAAGCTACTTCTAAGAAAACATTATTATGATTTGGATCAAAATGGGAGAACCTATGACCCAGATCATATTCTGACAGTATGACTAATAGAGTAATAGTAGTTTGGCAGCATCTGGAGTGCCAAAGGCTCTCCATATTTGTGTTAGATGTAGACTATTTTAACCTTCTCTCAATCAGATCAACGACTGAACCGTCTGTTTCATTAAGCAAATGGCAAAAAAATTAGACACAAAAGTGACATTTACTTTTATCTAGGGTATTAATTGACCTCTCAGAAATGTACAGCATTTAACATTCTGAATCATTATAAAGTTTAAATAAAGGGGGAAAATGTCTTCATCCTTGTTTTGTCCTGTACTGCAAAGTACTCACATTAATCAGTCTCAGCCCAGGACTATCAGGCATCACAATAAATTAAAATGTAAAGTACTTTATTATTTTATGTAGGGCAAAAACCCATTATGGTGCATGTCACATGTCATGATTTTGACTGGAAGTAGATCAGGAGGCTGTCTAGAAGAAAAGAAGAACAATTGAAAACTTTTACTGCTATTAAAGGTCATTCTGAATAGTACCCTCTGTAACTTTATGATGAAATCACACATTCTGTGAAAAGAATAGAACGCCTTTAATAAGCTATATACCCCAAATGGGACAGTAGCTGGAAAATTGCTGACAGTTTACAAAATATTAAAGACCCAGTTTTGCTTTGGAAAAGAAAGATTTGCATGAGCAGAGAAAGAGAGATCTAAATCCCTGATGACAGTTTGGTCTAACCACATACACTTCCTGACAGATCACAGTATCACTAATGTATTTTAAAGCAGAGTGAGAATCTTAAGGATATCTCTGATTTACATAAAGTGCAAAATCATGTGCCTTTGTCAGACTGACATAGGATGAATTGAAAGAGGAAACTGTTATTCCTGAGAAGTTTTGTGATAAGTCCAATGTAATATCCCAGTTTAGCTAATTTTGGATTCTAGTAAGACTTCAAGTTTGATTTGCTCACCAGGATCCATTTATATGTCTTTTTATCATTTCCATCATCTCCACAGAACTCTACTTCAGTGGAAGTTACTAAAACTATCCCTGGAATCCTGTAGGTGGATGTACATTCCCAGTGCCTGCAGAGGAAGTGAACAGTGGCGGCTGCGCAAATGTTTGCATGTCTGTGGTGCCTGGTAGATGTTTTCAAAGGCAAGGTACTTTAAGACACATGGCTCTGGGGCCACATAGAATTCTGCTGTTCTGTTCTTGCTCTCCTTGACTCCCTTTTTTTGGCCCCCTCCCTAGTGAACTGTCTCACACAGAAGGCTCCAGGAGTTACAAACTGGCCTTTAAATAACTTGTCTGCATAGTTTAAAGTTTTAAAAACATCTCCCCTTCAAATGGCATGTGGGTCTAGCATTCTACCTCCACGTTTCCAAAAAAACAATGCCAAACAATGACCACGAGTTACAATTATTTCCATTTGTTTTTCTCCAGAAACACTAGCTGTAGGCAAAATGGTAGGTCACCACTTTGCACATGTCTAAACCACTACTTCTTAAAATGTGAATCCCAATCCCAAATGGCATCCCTTTAGCTCAATGCTGGGGTCCGCAAAAACTGGCAAGACAAAGGGTTTCTGAATACCAGCTTGCGGCTGTTTTAGACATTTCCACCAATCTGTTAGCAATCATGTGCAGTGTTTATAGTGGGTGCTGCAGAAAATGCTTCAGCTATACTTCCCAAAAAAGAAAGAAAGAAAGAAAGAAAGAAAAGAAAAGAAAAGAAAAGAAAAGAAAAGAAAAGAAAAGAAAAGAAAAGAAAAGAAAAGAAAAGAAAAGAAAAGAAAAAGAAAGAAAGAAAGAAAGAAAGAAAGAAAGAAAAGGAAAACTAAGAAGATTTAAGAAAAACCCAGAAATGTGTTACTGGGATTGTTTCAGGAGAAAATTTGCAAATAGTTATTTGGCAGCGAGAATCATTATAGCAAAATCTTGGAAGGGGAAAAAACCTACTTATTAAGGATTGAAGAAGAAAAGTAGTAGAGTATACCAGATGGCCAAGATCTCCAATGGCATAAGGAGGAGGAGACAAAAAGGAATTAGCTAGAAAATGGAGACTGGCCTTTGGATATTTAAAAGAAGACAAAAATTGATTTTTGAAATAGATGAACAGGGAATTTATTAATGTATTATATTATTATTATTATTATTATTATTATTTCAGATATTTGTACCCCACCCTTCTCAACGGGGGGGGGGGAGGCTTCCAGCCGGCAACAATTTAATGCCTTCAATGTACACATAATAAAATACATCATAAAATCCAGTAATTACATACATTTAAAACATTAAATCACATTAATTAAAATCTGTTTCTGTTTCAATAACAGCCTAGTGGCCTTATCTGAGCCAAATTCTGTAGTTAGAGACTTCATCAAGCATGCCCATAGTCCATTTCCATAGCGATTGTAATGATAAGGACAGAATTTTGTTAGATACTAGTCTTACAACAAGTCTTACAAATGCTGATTTATTATCAGTAAATGTTTGATTTTTCCCCTATTTTATAGACCTACAGTATACACCCAGGATCACATAAAAATTTATAGGGTGGAAAGGGGTCACAAGTAAAAAAAAATTTCAGAAGCCGTGGTCTTGAATGACATCGCTCCATGTATCTCTCTACTCCCCCTCCCCTCTCCCCAAGCTAAGCATTTGAGAGAAAGAATGTCTAGCAGTCGCAGCCTTTTCCTTCTGCTGCTATGAAATGACTTTTCCTCCCTTCCCTTCTTCATCTTACTGGCACCCGCATTGTCATGCCACTGTCAGAGCCAATGGCCTAAACGTTCTATCTCTACTTTTTCAAGATGCATCTTCTTTCATTTGCATCTGGCACAACCACAGAAAGAATTACATATCTTTCTCAATCAGAGGTAGATTCAATATGTATCCAATATGTATCAGTAATTTGATGTCATACACACATATAAAGAATTACAATCAAAACCAAAAAATTAAACCAGAATTATTAAAATTAACAATTAAAATCACGCCAACCAAAACATAACCCAGGGCTATTCTATTTGTCAGTCACATTCTTTCATAGTCACTTATTGCACTGCTCCAATTACTTGTCATGATATGTGCAGTTTGCAGGAAATAAAACGTTGCTGAATATTGAGACAGACTACTAATCCATAAGGATGATGATGATGATGATAATAATGATGATGGTGGTGATCATGATTTTGATTGTACTCCACCCTTTCATCGAAAACTGGGACTTAGATATAGATTTTAAAATTAGATCAAACAGAATATTGATAAAAATATAAAATATTATCATCACCATATCATTAAGCAATCTATGACATTAACAATCTAAAACACCAGTTTGAAGTTAAAATTATAAAAATCCATTTAAAATATTTTTCAGTTGGGTGATAGCAGCTCTCTAAGTTTCGAAGGAAGGTTTCCCCCCTTTCCTTAATTGTATGGTCTTGATATTTCTTCACAATTTTCTAGCCAAACAATAATATGGCCTCATTTTGCTCAGTTTCTGAAATCAAACAAAATTGGGCATGTTCAGGCTTGAATGGTGATGTCATCAAGAAAAAAATCAGCAGAGAGATAAATGAACAGAATTAATGAAAAAATAGAAGGAACATCATAAAACTATAATAATTATGCTTTTAGAAATCAAGCAGAAACTATGTTAAATAAACTGGCTTGCAGGAAGGTCTTTATTTAATTCATGTCTTATGGGAAATGATGATTTAAGAAATTTGGTAACTTTTGTAGAAATGAGGCATACAAAAAACAGGGGGGGGGGGGCTACAATTCATGAAAGCTTTTGATTAATTCCTGTTGGAAACCGCTATATCTGAACTGAGCCTATACAAAGCTTTTAATAATGTGATACACTGCATATATGCCAGAACAACAAAAGACTTATTATTCCCTGACATGGGTTTTGTGCCTTTTGGTTACTTAACTCTAGCTCTAGGAGGCATTCTGCCAAGATACACTTCATAGGGTTGGGAATCTAGACACACACGGACACATATTTTATTCTTAGTAACTAACATTTCTGTTAAAACTGCTTTGATTCCTGCGTGAAACGATGCAATTGCTACACAGAATGCACAGTGTTTCCATCGCCTCCTGATTTAATCCTGTTTGTATATACGTGTGGTTTTAACTTGTTTTAATGTGTTAGTTTATTATCTTTGCAAACTGTGAATCCTCTTTTACTCTTCTATATTTCAAATTGTGTTACATTAATTAAATTGATTTGATTGTCTGCCTCCCCTTTGGCTATGCACAGGATATATATATATATATATATATATATATATATATATATATAATGCATTGCACAACTGAATCTAACCGATATCATGAAAGTATTCAGTGACTGTTGAAATCAATCCATCTACACCAGTGGTTCTCAACCTGTGGGTCCCCGGGTGTTTTGGCCTTCAACTCCAAGAAATCCTAACAGCTGGTAAACTGGCTGAGATTTCAGGGAGTTGTAGGCAAAAACATCTGGGGACCAGTTGAGAACAATTGGTCTACACCTTATATGCAGCATTTATGCTGTTCAATGGGGGGGGGGCACACAAATTTCAAGGTATATGCACAATCCATGTCTTGATTGGATTCCCCTTCAGGAGATATAAAGCTGGGTATAAATAAAAATAATGGACAACCAGTGCAAGATTGCACATATAAAGTGTATACCTGTATAATTTTTACACATCATTCTGTTTAGAAAAGCCAATTGAATATGAATCTTAGTAGAGAGGTGAACAGGCACTGGATGTTAGGAGAAATGCATTGCCACATGTGATGAATAACTCCTGGTTTGGATAACCAAATGGGACTCTCGTATTTGAAGTTACAACTACTCTGCATCATTACCCAGACCAAGACCTGCAGCTGAGAGGTATTAGCAAGCTGCATACCATTACCAGAATGACAAAGGGTTTGAACACTATTCTTCCACTGTTCTTGAGAAATATTAGTAATGTGAAGAAGGGTAAAACAGAAAATGAAAAACTGATAAATGAAAACTAGATAACATTGATGTTTGCTACATAATCTTCAGCTTTTTACTCAACAAATCCAATATGTTTTTGTTCCTTATTTCCGTGTTCACAATTAAGTACTAAGCAAACCCATCTATCTATGGCTCCATCTACACTGCCCTATAATGCAGTTGGAACTGCATTTTATGGCCAGTATAGACTCATATGATGCAGTTTAACTTCACTGAACTGCAATACATGAGTTTATACTGACCATATAATCCAGTTGAAAAATTATGGCAGTGTAGATAGGGGCCTATATCTATATGTCCTGGAATAATGTCCTGTTAAAGTCACTGGCAATAACATTCAGACAAACACGGCTAGGGATTATACTGCAAGTTTATTTGCATTTCAAATCTACAAAGTCTTAGTGCTGACCATGAGAAGAAGGACAATGCTGTTTTTATTTCAAATTCTACTTTGCAAAACAGGCACAGGACTCCCATTTCATTTTTACCAGAAAACAAATAGCATCAATGGCAACATCTTTTCATTTCAATAGAGATTAGTCCCATGAGGTTAAAATTTACAAGCAGCAGAAATGGTGAGCCAATTAACTGAAAAATTGCTTAAGAGGAGGAAAACAGGAAGCTCGTTTTTAGGAAACGAACTCAGAATAATCTCTTTCACTGTGGGATGGTTGCAAATAGTTATCATCTCCTGCTTATCTACTGGTACTGAGTGGAGGAAACTTGAGCCCATCTACACTGCCTTATAATGCAGTTTCAGAATGCAGACGAGTCTACACTGACCATATAATCCAGATCAAACTACATTATGTGGTGGTGCAGATGGGACCTCGGCATTCAGTGTTAAGATTTTAAAAAATCTTATTCATCTCTTCTACCTACTCTAATTGTCAACATAAATTTAAATTGTGACAAAGATTGCAATGCTATGGGAATAAGCCTCAGTAGACCTTATTTTCCACTGGTATGCAATGGATTGCAGTGAACCTTACATTAAATTATCTCAAGCAGGCATTACCAAATGAACCATAATAAACCAGAGTTTAGGATCGTGCTAAAATATCACCCTTATTGTTATCTTCATATTCATTTATAACTATTTTGCAATTGATAGTCAAACTTCTTTATTTTCTAGAACAATTATCAGATCTTTCTGTATCATGCATTCAAGGAGTGTGCAAAGGACGCACATTAAAGTGCTGCAAGAAGCCAATGCACTGTTATTGCAGCCTGCAGATATGGTTTGAATTCTGAACATTTCAGCATCAGCCAAAGCACCATATTCTCCTCTTTTAATGACAGTTTCAAAATGTTCAGAATACAGCACTACAAGACATAGGCTACCAGTATGTGAAAAAGCCCCACAATGGGTTGTTGTAGGTTTTTTTGGACTGTATGGCCATGTTCAAGAAGTATTCTCCCCTGACGTTTCGCCTGCATCTATGGCAGGCATCCTCACAACCTCTGAGGATGCCTGACGTAGATGCAGGCGAAACGTCAGGAGAGAATACTTCTAGAACATGGCCATACAGCCTGAAAAACCTACAACAACCCAGGGACTCCGGCCATGAAAGCCTTTGACAATACAAAACCCACCATGCTGTCATTAAGAAACGTATGTCAATTGTCAGGCAAAACCACAAAATATAAAGGGTTCTGTTAACAGTCTAGTTAACAGAAAAAATCCAAGATTTAGGGACAATACTCAATGCAGACAGCAGTTTTATTAACATTCCTGGGTATAAGGGCTTATTTCTATACATGTCACAGGATTGTGCTGTTACAGTCTTCCAGATATGCTTTTGCATGCTCACAAACAAAACTGCATAAGGATGGAATTCCTCAACTCTTGAATTCATGCATCTAAAGACTATGAATTTAAAGATTTAAATAGTGCAAGCTTTTGGACATGTGTATGAACAGGATGCTGATTCAACTTTCGGAAAACATGCAAAAGGCAACATTTCTAAGTGTGACCAAATATGACACACTAGATATCCAAGGTTGTGAAGAGAAGAAGCATCAGGTGCCCTATATTTTGGGGGGGAGGGGTGGTCATTAGTACAGGATGAAGCAAAGAAAGAAGGAAGCGGGTAGATAGGCAGAGGCAAACTGGCCAAGGGAAAGCTAATGTCACTGCTATTACAGAGTATTTCCCCAAAATGTATAGACTCTTTAACAGCAACAGCAGCTATAGTGTATATTTGAGGTGTAAGTACTGAAAGGCACCAGATTGTTTCTGATCTTGAGAGCTAAAGCAGGGTTAGCACTAGTTAGTACTTGGGCAGATCACTAAAAAAACTCATGTGCTGTAGACTACATTTGAGAAGAAGGAACTAGCAAAACCACTTCTGGATATACCAAGCCTAAGAAATCCCTATGAACTGTATAGTGAATTCACCAACACACACATCATCCTAAAAGCTCTGTATATTTATAGCTGTAACAGGCCTGATTGGGGGTGGCTGAGTTTGATTCGAGGGGGGCTGAGTTTGATTCGGGGCATGGGGGCTGAGGATCTACCCTAGCAAACCTTTTGTATCGTTATCCCAATACCCCCATGCATATGGGATATATTGAGCATGGTGATCAGATCATGATATGAATAAACATAACAGTTTAAATAATGTACCAGTAAGGCCTTCTCGTGGACCACCCTGAGAATTGGGGGTGGGGTTGAAGCCCCCCCCCCCCCCCGCTACATGCCTGAGCTATAATTATTATTATAAGCCTAAATACCCTAAATGTGAGTACAATGTGAGCAGATCAATAGGTGGATTCTGCGGGAAGGTAATGGCGCTCCATGCAATCATGCTAGCCAGCTTAGAAATGGAGATGAGCACCACCATCCAGAGTTGGACATGACTAGACTTAATGTCAGGGGGAATCTTTACCTTTAGTAAATACCCTAAATGCAACAAAACCCATTTAGTCTTGGAAGTTAAGAAGGGTTAGCCTTTGTTAGTATTTAGCTGAGAGACCAACAAGAAATACCAGATGCTGCAGGCAATATTTTAGAGGAAGAAACTGGAAAAGCCACCTTTGAAGATTCCTTTCCTTAAAAAACCCTCATGAAATTCACGTGGATACCATAAATAGGTAGCCGATTTGAAGGTACACAAGTCCTTTGTAACTTACTAAGGTGTACGTATGAATGGATACGTAATATGATGCCATTATCAATCTAAACGGAATATTGATAAGGAAGAGGCAAAATGGGATTGCCATAATACAGGCGGCTTAAAGACACACACACAAATCTTTCCATCTATCCATCCTGCAGTCAGCAAGAAATCCATCCATCCATCCTGTAATGAGTATTCTTTTTGTGGATGGGAGTCTGCCAACAAATAGTGAAGGCTACATTTCTGAAGAAAACCCCTTCTGAATATTTCTTGCCTCAGAAAAACCTTATGAAATGAATGAGGTCACCCAAAGTACCGAGGCAACTTGAAGCCACAGAGATCCATAAATGAATCTATTTGTATTAAAGAACAAATATTATAAGAGCATGCAAATACTGAGTCCTGGACTCATTGAAGCATATTTCTGAATGGGTATGAATCCATTTTTATTGAAGAACAAATGTTATAATAGGGTTTAAGTGTTATAACATTTGTTCTTCAATACAAATTGATTCCTTTGTGAGTATATTCCTCTAGGGATCCTTCCACACAGCCTACAACCCAGAATATCAAGGCAGATAATCCACAATATCTGCTTTGAACTGGATTTTATACTTCTGTGTGGAAGCGACCTAAGTTGTCTGTCGACTTAGGCAACTTGAGGAAATCTTTCTATCTACTCATCCATCATGCAATGAGTGTACATTTTTGTAAATGAGATTTTAGAGGAAGAAGCCCCTCTGACTCTTCCTTCTCTTAAAAAAAGACTCATGAAATTGGGTTGTTGTGTAAGTTTTTTCGGGCTATACGGCCATGTTCTAGAGGCATTCTCTCCTGACGTTTCGCCTGCATCTATGACAAGCATCCTCACCTCACTACCTCTGAGGATGCTTGCAATAGATGCAGGCGAAATGTCAGGAGAGAATGCCTCTAGACCATGGCCATATAGCCCGAAAAAACCTACAACAACCCAGTGATTTCGGCCATGATAGCCTTCGACAATACTTATGAAATTCACTGGGGTCACCCTAAGTAGAGGCAACGTGTAAGCACGTAGGCCCACACATGAATCCATTTCTATAGAAAAACCAATGTTGTAATGAGCATACAGAGACACGGGTCCTTCCGGACTCACTGAGGCGTATTTCTGAATGGATATGAATCTATTTGTTGTAACATTGGTTCTTCAATAAAATAGGGTTCATTTGTGGGTCTGCGTTTCTTCAAATTGCCTGCCATAGACTCAGAAATGTACTGAAAAACAAGCATTCTAACAGCTGTTCTTCCATACAAACGGATTCATTTGTGGGTCTATATGCCTTCAAGTTTAGGGCAACAAATGTAATTATAGCCACACATTCCATCCATATACTGCACATTTGGGGAGGGGGAGTGTTTCTATATTTTAACAGTAATAGAAGAATCGCTGGGTTGCTGTGAGTTTTCTGGGCTGTATGGCCATGTTCTAGAAGCATTCTCTTCTGATGTTTTACTCACATCTATGGCAAGCATCCTCTGAGGTTGTGAGGTTTGTTGGAAACTAGGTGAGTGGGGTTTATATATCTGCGGAATGTCCAGGGTGGGAGAAAGAACTCTTGTCTGTGGGAGGCAGAACAAAGGATTCCCCCAGGTAGGAAGCAGCCAGGCCTTAAAGCTGCAAGGCCATTCAACACTAATCAAGGTGGCCAATTGCAACATTCACACCTGCCTCCAACAGACAAGAGTTCTTTCTCCCATCCTGGACATTCCGCAGATATATAAACCTCACTCACCTAGTTTCCAACAGACCTCACAACTTCTGAGGATGCCTGCCATAGATGTGGGCAAAACGTCAGGAGAGAATGCTTCTGGAACATGGCCATACAGCCCAGAAAACTCACAGCAACCCAGTGATTCTGGCCATGAAAGCCTCCGACAACACATTAATAGAAGAATGAGGTCGCACGAAGTACATGGGCAACTTGCAGGCACATAGACTCCCAAAATATTGAAGAATAAATGAAAATGTTATAATAATTTAGTCAGAACCACACATTGCATCTGTTTACTGTACATTTTTGAGGGAGACACTCTGTAGTTTAATAAGAAGAATAATTTTAAACCATATCTGAATCTTCCTTGCCTAAGGAAAACCATATGAAATTCATGGGGATGCCCTAAGTTGACAGATAACTTGAAGGCAGCGGGGTGAGCTCCCATCTGTCAGCTCCAGCTTCTTTTATCATCCCAAAGCTCCAGCTTCTTTTATCATCCCAAAGGATGATAAAACATCCTTTCAACCCAGTTCAAAGCAGATGTTGTGGGATTTTCTGCCTTGATATTCTGGGATATAGGGCTGTGTGGAAGAACCCTGAGTCTCATCTGTATACTGTTCATTTTGAGGGGAGACACCCTATAGCAGGGGTCCTCAAACTAAGGCCCGGGGGCCGGATATGGCCCTCCAAAGTAATTTACCCGGCCCTCGCTTAGGGTCAACCTAAGTCTGAAACGACTTGAAAGCACACAACGACAATAACAATCCAATCTCATCAGCCAAAAGCAGGCCCACACTTCCTATTGAAATACTAATAAGTTTATATTTGTTAAAATTGTTCTTCATTTTAATTATTGTATTGTTTTTATGGGGGGGGGGGGGTTGCATTACAAATAAGATATGTGTAGTGTGCATAGGAATTCATTCAATCCAGCCCTCCAACAGTTTGAGAGACTGTGACCTGGCTCTCTGTTTACAATGTTTGTGGACCCCTGCCCTATAGTTTAAGAGGATTGTTGAGGCCCCTTCTACACTGTCATATAAAATCTCAATTATCTGCTTTGAACTGGATTATATGGCAGTGATGGAGCCTGAGGGCCCTTCCACACAGCCATATAACACAAAATATCAAAGCAGAAAAATCCCACAATTATCTGCTTTGAACTGGAATTTATGGCAGCGTGGACTCAGGGCCCTTCCACACAGTCATCTGACCCAGAATATCTAGGCAGAAAAATCCCACAATATCTGCTTAGAACTGGGTTATCTGAGTCCACACTACAATATATTCCAGTTCAAAGCAGATAATGTGGGATTTCATTCAGCTGTGTGGAAGGGGCCTCAGATAACCCAGTTCAAAGCAGTCTTCTTTGCCTCAGGGCCCTTCCACACAGCCCTATATCCCAGAATATCAAGGCAGAAAATCCTACAGTATCTGCTTTGAACTGGAATATATGGCAGTGTGGATTCAGGGCCCTCCAGCACAGTCATATAACCCAGAATATCTAGGCAGAAAATCCTACAATATCTACTTAGAACTGTGTTATCTGAAGGCCCTTCCACACAGCCCTGTATCCTAGAATATCAAGGCAGAAAATCCCACAATATCTGCTTTGAACTGGGTTGTCTGAGTCCACACTCAGATAATGTGGGATTTTCTGCCTTGATCTTCTGGGATATAGGGCTGTGTGGAAGGGTTCTCAGAAGACCCTATAGTCAGGGGGCTGCCTTACATCACCAGGCAACTTGAAGGCGGCACATAGACCCACAAAGGGAATCCAATGATGTTGAAGAATACATGTTAGGCTAATGATTTAAATCAGAGCTGAACACTCCACCTGCATGCTGCACATTTTGAGGGGAAGGCACTCTATAGTTCCAGAGTCGCAGGGCTTCCCTGCAACTCTGCACTGAATAGCAATTCAGTGCATAATGTATTGTCGAAGGCTTTCATGGCTGGAATCACTGGGTTGTAGTAGGTTTTTCGGGCTATATGGCCATGTTCTAGAAGCATTCTCTCCTGATGTTTCGCCTCCATCTATGGCAAGCATCCTCAGAGGTTGTGAGATTGCGACCTCACAACCTCTGAGGATGTTTGCTATAGATGCAGGTGACACGTCAGGAGAGAATGCTTCTAGAACATGACCATATAGCCCGAAAAACCTACTACAACCAAATTCAATGTTTGCCTTTTTACTTTTTTACTTTGGAAGCTGCCCTGAGTCCAATGTATTGTCGAAGGCTTTCATGGCCGGATTCACTGGGCTGTTGTAGGTTTTTTCGGGCTATATGGCCATGTTCTAGAGGCATTCTCTCCTGACGTTTTGCCTGCATCTATGGCAAGCATCCTCAGGGGTTGTGAGGTCCTGAGTCCCTTTGGGGAGAGAGAGCGGGTTGAAAACAAAGTTGTATTATGGGTTAAACCCTTGTGCCGGCAGGACTGAAGACCGACAGGTCACAGGCTCAAACCCGGGGGAGAGTGTGGATGAGCTCCCTCTGTCAGCTCCAGCTTCCCTTTCGAGAACATGAGAGAAGCCTCCCACAAGGATGGTAAAACATAAAAAAATCTGGGAAAATCTGGGCGTTCCCCTTGTGCCAGCAGGACTGCAGACCGACAGGTCACAGGCTCGAACCCAGGGAGAGCGCGGGTGAGCTCCGTATGTCAGCTCCAGCTTCCCATGCAGGAACATCAAAAATATCTGGGTGTTCCCCTTGTGCCGGCAGGACTGCAGACCGACAGGTCGCAGGTTCAAACCCGGGGGAGAGCGCGGATGAGCTCCCTCTGTCAGCTCCAGCTTCCCTTTCGAGAACATGAGAGAAGCCTCCCACAAGGATGGTAAAACATAAAAAAAATCTGGGAAAATCTGGGCGTTCCCCTTGTGCCAGCACGACTGCAGACTGACAGGTCACAGACTCGAACCCGGGGGAGAGCGCGGGTGAGCTCCGTATGTCAGCTCCAGCTTCCCATGCAGGGACATGAAAAAGCCTCCCACAAGGATGGTAAAACATCAAAAATATCTGGGTGTTCCCCTTGTGCTGSCAGGACTGCAGACCGACAGGTCGCAGGTTCAAACCCGGGGGAGAGCGCGGATGAGCTCCCTCTGTCAGCTCCAGCTTCCCTTTCGAGGACATGAGAGAAGCCTCCGACAAGGATGGTAAAACATCAAAAAAATCTGGGCGTTCCCCTTGTGCCGGCAGGACTGAAGACCGACAGGCTCGAACCCGGGGAAAGCGCGGAWGAGCTCCCTCTGTCAGCTCCAGCTTCCCTTTAGAGGACATGAGCGAAGCCCCCCACAAAGATGATAAAACATAAAAAAAAAAAGGAATCTGGGTGTTCCCCTTGTGCCGGCGGCAGGGCTGAAGACCGACAGGTCACAAGCTCGAACCCTGGGAGAGCGCAGGTGAGCTCCCTCTGTCAGTTCCAGCTTCCCATGCAGGGACATGAAAAAGCCTCCCACAAGGATGGTAAAAAATCAAAAAAATCTGGGTGTTCCCCTTGTGCCGGCAGGACTGAAGACTGACAGGTCACAGGCTCGAACCCGGGGAGAGCGTGGATGACCTCCCTCTGTCAGCTCCAGCTTCTCTTTCGAGGACATGAGAGAAGGATGGTAAAACATCAAAAAAAATCTGGGCAACGTCCTTAAAGACGGCCAATTCTCTCACATTTCCTGACACGAAATCATAATATAAATCAGTTCTTGTGGGTTTTTTCGGGCTATATGGCCATGTTCTAGAGGCATTTCTCCTGACGTTTCGCCTGCATCTGTGGCAAGCATCCTCACCTCACTGCCTCTGAGGATGCTTGCCACAGATGCAGGTGAAACGTCAGGAGAAATGCCTCTAGAACATGGCCATATAGCCCGAAAAAACCCACAAGAACTGAGTGATTCCAGCCATGAAAGCCTTCGACAATACATAATATAAATGTTGTAAGTTTTGCAGGCTGTAGGGCTATGTTCCAGAAGCATTCTCTCCTGACGTTTCGCCCCCACCTATGGCAGGGGATCCCCAATCTTTCCCTCCCTTCCTTCCCTCGAGAGGGATTTCCTCCTTCCTCCCTTCCTCCCTTCCTGGTTCCCTTCTTCCCAGCGGCTTGCTATACTCACAGAGGCAGAGCTCGACCACGTAGGCGTAGTAGGACCAGGCCACGACCAGGGCGATGAAGGCCACGGGGACCCAGGCCAGCACCTTCTGGCAGCACTTCAGGACGTGCGACGGCGCCATCTTGCCCGCCCTCGAGCCCCCGCCGCCCGCAGGAGCCATCGCCTCGCCTGCTGATGCCTCTGCTGCCTCTGCCGCTGCTGCCTCTCTGCGGCCTCCTCCTCCTCTTCCTCCGCGCTCCGCCTCCTGTAGCAGTAGCAGTAGCAGCGCCCTCCGCTGCGGAGAAGCCGCCTCTCCCCGCCCCTCCAAAGGGGCCGGGCCTACCCCGAAGGGGCCTTTCCACCAAAGAGGAGGAGGAGGAGAAGAAGAAGGAAGAGGAGGCACTCTTCTGCCAGGCCTCGGCCTCCACACACATGTCCCCCCAAGTCACAGTTACTTCAGGAGTCAGGCAACAGGACTCCACTATTTCATAGAATCATACACTTTGGAAGAGACCTTGTGGGCCATCCAGTCCAAGAAGCAGGAAAATTGCATTCAAAGCACCCCCAACAGATGGCCATCCAGTGTCTGTTTAAAAGCCTCCCAAGAAGGAGCCTCCACCACACTCCGGGGCAGAGAGTTCCACTGCTGAACAGCTCTCACAGTCAGGAAGTAGTTCCTCGTATTCAGGTGGAATCTCCATTCCTGTTATTTTTTATTTGTCGTGTCAGAGCAACCAGTCCATTATATTATATTTCTAACAGAACAAAGCAAACAAACAGACAAAATACACAACTTGTGAGTTTGGTAGTTGGTTAAATGTCCTTTGGCCAGTATCTGGCCACCTGGAGTGCTTCCGGTGTTGCTGCAAGGAGGTCCTCCATTGTGCATGTGGCAGGGCTCAGGTTGCATTGCAGCAGGTGGTCTGTAATTTGCTCTTCTCCACACTCGCATGTCGAGGATTCCACTTTGTAGCCCCATTTCTTAAGGTTGGCTCTACATTTCGTGGTGCCAGAGCGCAGTCTGTTCAGCGCCTTTCTAGTCACCCAGTTTTCTGTGTGCCCAGGTTAGAGTCTCTCATCTGGTATCAGATTGAGGTGCTGGGGTTGAGGTGCTGGGTTTGAGCCTGCCACTTTTGGACTCTCACTTGCTGAGGTGTTCCAGCAAGAGTCTCTGTAGATCTAAGAAAACTATTTCTTGATTTAAGTTGTTGACATGCTGCCTGATACCCAATTTTTTATTTATTTATTTATTTATTTATTTATTTCTGGTACTTGTACTCCGCCCTTCTCAACCCCGGAAGGGGGACTCAGGGCGGCTTACAGAAAAGGCAGAATTCGATGCCTATACAAATTACACATAATATACAAAAACATAATTAAAACAGTTATCACAATTAAAACAGTCAACAGCCAGTACATAACACACCCAAACAAGGGCTGAGCTGGAGATGTCACTGCCTTGGTCCTTTCATTATTGGTTGCTACTTCCCGGCGGATGTCAGGTGGTGCAATACCGGCTAAGCAGTGTAATTTCTCCAGTGGCGTAGGGCGCAGACACCCTGTGATAATGCGGCATGTCTCATTAAGAGCCACATCCACTGTTTTAGTGTGGTGAGATGTGTTCCACACTGGGCATGCATACTCAGCAGCAGAGTAGCATAGCGCAAGGGCAGATGTCTTCACTGTGTCTGGTTGTGATCCCCAGGTTGTGCCAGTCAGCTTTTGTGTGATATTGTTTCTAGCACCCACTTTTTGTTTGATGTTCAGGCAGTGCTTCTTGTAGGTAAGAGCACGGTCCAGAGTGACTTCCAGGTATTTAGATGTGCTGCAATGCTCCAGTGGGATTCCTTCCCAGGTAATCCTCAGAGCTCAGGATGCTTGTCTGTTCTTAAGGTGAAAGGCACATGTCTGCGTTTTAGATGGATTAGGGATCAGTTGGTTTTCCCTGTAATAGGCAGTAAGGGCACCTAGAGCTTCGGAGAGCTTCTGTTCAACCATCTCAAAGCTCCCTGCTTGAGCGGTAATGGCATGATCATCAGCATAGATGAAACTCTCTGTCCCTCCTGGCAGTAGCTGGTCATTTGTGTAGATGTTGAACATGGATGGAGCTAGCACACTCCCCTGAGGCAGGCCATTCTTCTGTTTCCGCCATCTGCTTCTCTGGCCCTGGAACTCAACAAAAAGCTCCTGTTTTGTAGCAAGTCACTGTTACCTCAGGAGTCAGACAACAGGAAGTACCATTACGCTCCACTATTTCATAGACTCATAGAGTCGGAAGAGACCTTGTGGGCCATCCAGTCCAAGAAACAAGAAAATTGCATTCAAAGCACCCCCAACAGATGGCCATCCAGTGTCTGTTTAAAAGCCTCCAAAGAAGGAACCTCCACCACATTCTAGGGCAGAGAGTTCCACTGCTGAACAGCTCTCAGAGTCAGGAAGTAGTTCCTCATATTCAGGTGGAATCTCCATTCCTGTAGTTCGAAGCCATTGTTCTGCATCCCACTCTCCAGGGCAGCAGAAAACAAGCTTGCTCCCTCTTCACTATGAATCATAGAATCAAAGAGTTGGAAGAGACCTCATGGGCCATCCAGTCCAATCCCCTGCCAAGAAGTAGGAATATTGCATTCAAATCACCCCTGACAGATGGCCATCCAGCCTCTGTTTAAAAGCTCCAAAGAAGGAGCCTCCACCACACTCCGGGGCAGAAAGTTCCACTGTTGAACAGCTCTCACAGTCAGGAAGTAGTTCCTCATATTCAGGTGGAATCTCCTTTCTTGTAGTTTGAAGCCATTGTTCCGTGTCCTAGTCTCCAGGGAAGCAGAAAACAAGCTTGCTCCCTCCTCCCTGTGGCTTCCTCTCACATATTTATACATGGCTATCATATCTCCTCTCAGCCTTCTCTTCTTCAGGCTAAACATGCCCAGCTCTTTAAGCCGCTCCTCATAGGGCTTGTTCTCCAGATCCTTGATCATTTTAGTCGCCCTCCTCTGGACACATTCCAGCTTGTCAATATCTCTCTTGAATTGTGGTGCCCAGAATTGGACACAATATTCCAGGTGTGGTCTAACCAAAGCAGAATAGAGGGGTAGCATTACTTCCCTGGACCTAGACACTATGCTCCTATTGATGCAGGCCAAAATCCCATTGGCTTTTTTTGCTGCCACATCACATTGTTGGCTCATGTTTAACTTGTTGTCCACGAGGACTCCAAGATCTTTTTCACACGTACTGCTCTCGAGCCAGGCATTGTCCCCCATTCTGTATCTTTGCATTTCGTTTTTTCCTGCCAAAGTGGAGTATCTTGCATTTGTCCCTGTTAAACTTCATTTTGTTCGTTTTGGCCCATCTCTCTAATCTGTCAAGATCGTTTTGCATCCTGCTCCTGTCCTCTGGAGTATTGGCCATCCCTCCCAATTTGGTGTCATCTGCAAACTTGATGATCCTGCCTTCATAGAGTTGGAGGAGACCTTGTGGGCCATCCAGTCCAAGAAGCAGGAAAATTGCATTCAAAGCACCCCCGACAAATGGCCATCCAGTGTCTGTTTAAAAGCCTCCAAAAAAGGAGCCTCCACCACACTCCGGGGCAGAGAGTTCCACTGCTGAACGGCTCTCACAGTCAGGAAGTTCTTCCACATGTTCAGATGGAATCTCCTCTCTTGTAGTTTGAAGCCAGTGTTCCTTTTGTGTCCATGTGGCTGCACAAAGGACATGCGTCCCGGTATTAGATGCCTGTTGTCCCTTTCACAGTCAGCCTTATGGGAATCAATAGAGATGGATTGATTACAGAGATGATGGGTGCATGAGTATATTGTTGTTGGGTGATGACCAATAAAATCACTGGAGGGAATTTCTGAGTCAAGGAGAAAGATTACCTGAGTCTTGATCAGTGGCTTCATGACTCCAAAGATTTATAAAACATAAAATATTACATTACACGCACACGAAAGGGGTCCATGGATACGGGGAGCTCCCGAGCACGGGAACTGGAGTACTTAGGCCAGTGTTTCTCAACCTTCTTAATGCCGCGACCCCTTAATACAATTCCTCATGTGTGGTGACCCCCAACCATAAAATTATTTCATCGCTACTTCATAACTGCAATTTTGCTACAGTTATAAATCATAATGTAAATATCTGATATGCAGGATGTGTTTTCATTCACTGGACCAAATTAGGCACAAATACCCAATATGCCCAAATTTTGACATTTGGCAGTTGTAGTTGCTGGGATTTATAGTTCACCTACAATCAAAGAGTTCAACCAACAATGGAACTGAACCAAACTTGGCACAAAAGAACTCCCATGACCAACAGAAAATACTGGAAGGGTCTGGTGGGGATTGATTTTGAGTTTTGGAGGTGTAGTTCACCTACATCCAGAGAGTACTGTGGATTCAAACAATGATGAATCTGGACCAAACTTGGCACAAATACTCAATATGCCAAAATGTGAACACTGGTGGAGTTTGGGGAAAATAAACCTTGACATTTGGGAGTTATAGTTGCTGGGATTTATAGTTCACCTGCAGTCAAATAGCATTCTGAACCCCACCAACAAGAGAATTGGGCCAAACTTCCCACACTGAACCCCAATGACTAACCAAAAATACTGTGTTTTCTGATGGTCTTTGCCGACCCCTCTGACACACCCTCACAACCCCCCCAGGGGTCCTGACCCCCAGGTTGAGAAACACTGACTTAGGGAAGGGGTGGTGACTTGGAGGTTAGTTGGGGGTGAAGAGAGGTTATGCTCTGGGAAAGGAAGGAAAGGAACCCCACTCTGAGGGCTGTGGGGGCTATGTTTTTTTAATTTGATCCCAGGGGGTGTGGGTGTCAGTGCTCGACATCATATTATGTATACACGTATAAAAGCTTATAATACTAGGCTTTGGGGGGGGGGGTGTTCTTGTTTTTTAAGGAAATATATATGCTTATAACAGCTTATAGTTCTGGAACCCAACCCCCCCCCCCAATATATACACTCATAAATGTATAATTCAGAATTGGTCTACTCTGACATATAATCCAGTTCAAAGCAGATAATCTTGATTCAGAATCTGAATCAATAACTTCATGTCCGTATCTCTAAACTCCATTGATTCAAGTTTATATTATTCTTGTCCAGTCTATTTATTCACACATATATTGTTAACAACAAGTTTTCTCGAAAGAGTGTAGATTCCCTTTACTTGGTTCACTCTCACTTTATAACAGCCCTGTGAAAATGATTTCATGAGCCTTGTTTTGGACCATGTTTAGGTAATTCTTGTTTCCTTTGATTTAGGATCGATGAATGAGTCAAACTACACATTTCCCAATCTCTTGCCAGCATTGAAGTCAACTTAGCTGCCATTTATTATACTCTTTTATAATACTCTTTCTTCCTTCTTTGGTTTTCACTCCTCCTTCATCAGAAAGCAGTGACCCAGCAAGATATTCCTCCTTCCTCCTATTTCAATCCAGCTAATTATGTAAGTCAGATGAATGTATGCACGCTACTTGCAAATTAGCAACAATTAAGTAGTTACTAATTGCATAAGGTAGCTATGATGAATGCAGTAAGCACTTTCAAAATGTGTCCATGCTAAATAATTGACCAGCATTACATCAATTATGATATTTAATCAACTACTTCTCATATATTATAATACATATGCCTGTAGAAAGGATTTTCAAATGGGACGTCTTCATGTTCCAGTTTATTTCCAAGTTCTCTTTAACTAAGAAAACTTTCTAAAGACCTAAGGATGTTACAATTTCGATATCTACAAGTATTGAAGTAAAGAAGAAGTGGGTGCTTACTAAACAGAAGGTTCGTTACTTGAAATCAGAACCAGATCTCTTTGGCTAGACCTACCCTACCAGTGCAATTTGAACTACATTATACGATCAGTATAGAATAGATCCATATAAGACAGTTCAGTGCAGTTTAAACTGCATTATATGGTCTGTGTAGATCCAGCCTTTCTTAGACATTTGTTCCAAAGCATATCTTTTTTTTTTGGTTCTAGCTAGTGATAGCTAGGCCACAATATATAATAGTAAAGCTTATCCTACAGTTGGTTAAAAGATCAACATAAGGTGCATTTTGAACACACTTCTAGTTTCAATTGCAATGGACACAGTTCTTCCTGTCTGGTAGCTGTGTCCTTCAGATGTTTTGGAGGAACACAGTTTGAGAAACTCTGCTCAAAACCATCTCTGCTCAAAACTCTGCTACCACAATTTCTAACAGTTGGTAAACTGGCTGGGATTTCTGGGAGCAGAAATCCAAAACACCTGGAGGAGGACAGTTTGAGAAACACTGGTTTTGAAGGTCTACTAGCCAGCACTATTGTGAAGGTAGCTTTCAAGGTGCACAGGGATCTTCATGAAGTAAAAATGTTTGAAAATCATGCCAAGGAAAATATGTGGTATTCTTACAGTCACGGGTCTACTACATCTTCCTTGCTTGAGAAGTCATAGAGGGAAAGTCTATCCAGAAAAAAAACTTCAGGCTTTGACTTCCTCCCAAAAAGCTCTGACCGAAATGGAACAAAAACAATAAAACAAGGCAGTTAAATTCCCTTGTTCTATTTGCAGCTACAAAGTGCCTTCATTTGGCTCTGTATCGTGTGCTGCATGAGGATATAGACCACTATGTTAGTAGTGTGCAGTGATAATCTCAGGGCGCACCTGTGCTGTCAGGTCAGGCGATAAATTTAGGCATTGCAACAGGCAGAGCATGCCACTTGGAACTAAATTAGATTGCTTTATCTTCTGCTGGAAAATCATGTCTCGGGAAAGGATAACACACGATCCACACTCAGTTCAGGATTCCTCAGTCAAGAAGCTAAGCTTGTAGTATTCAGACCCAAAAATATAATCCTCCAAAGGTTCTTCCACTTATATATAGTTGTTGTTGTTTATTCGTTCAGTTGCTTCCGACTCTTCATGACCTCATGGACCAGCCCTTGCCAGAGCTCCCTGTTGGCCGTGGTCACCTCCAGTTCCTTCAAAGTCAAGATAGTCACTTCAAGTACAATCACAATATCCATACATTCCTGACCTTACCACAGAAACATAAAAACATTGACAACAGCAAGCCTTATAGAAATTAATTACTGCGTCAGTAAGATATCATAGCATCAAGCTGGAAAACCTAGAAAGTTCCCAGAGAAATGTCCTCTCTAGGAATTTGCCAGCATCTCTGGTAAATTCTGTTGGAAATATACCTTAGAATTTCCCAGAAAATGTAAAAAAATTCGTAGAGAGGACGTATTTTGTTAGATACAGATCAGTGAGATGATGGATACTAGCACTGTGTCTCAGCTTGTGTGTGTGTGTGTATACAGCCAGTCCCCAAATTACAAACTAGATAGATTCTATTGGTTTGTTCTTAAGTTGAATTTGTATGTAAGTCAGAACAGGTACATTTTTAAAGTGTGGGTTAACACCCCTGTGGTGTTTGTTTTGCTGTCTGCGCCCCTGATCAGAAGATTTCACTTTGATTTTGAAAAATTGACTTGTGGAGACAAGGATTGGTAATAAAGCTTCAGTGCAGCCACTTTCCACTTTTTGTCCCCATGATAACTCTTCCAAAAGTGAGTTTCCCTTCTGGGATTGATTTCTCTCACTTCCTGTTGTCTCAGCCCCTTTATTAAGTATGAATCGTCTGGATGTTTCTAACTGCCTATATATATATATATATATATATATATATATATATATATATATATAACTTTTTCTCGCTCTGTATGTATATATATACACACACACGTGCACATACGTACAGACATATATTGTCATATAAATGGCTGTTCACATACACATATACGTGCATGTACATACACAGCTGAAGGGTTAGATCAGAAATTGGGATCCATATTTTTATTGTGATTTTGGCCTCTGTCACCAAAGAGATGGGTTTTGGTGTCCTTATTAGCATTGAGGCCAAATTTTAATATTGTGCAGTGGCACAGAAAGGATTCATTCTCTTAGATATTTTTTGCTTTAGCATGACAGCTGGAGAACTGGGAAAAGATATTATGCCTGGGAACAGACTGAGTGAAAAAAATGTCCTTTAGCAATCTGCTTGTTCAGTTTGGGCAGGGGAAGAGGGACATGTTTGCTTCTGGGCTATGTAACTCTTGCCTGGCAGCAGGGTGCATCTCGGCTCAGGGGTGCCATGGGTAACTGGATAATCAAACAGAGATTTGTTGTTAGTGTTGTGTAGCTTCACATCATTTCTGACTTATGGAGAACTGGATGCCAACTTACCACAGGGAACTGAGAGTGTGTGACTTGCCCAGGATCACCCTGTAGGTTTCCATGGTCAAGTGAGGCTTCAAACTCTAGTCTCCGGAGTCATAGTCCAACACACAAACCACGATGCCACGCTGGCTCTCCATTCACAGATGGTCCAGCTAAAATTAGTTGTTTAGGGGCTCATTTCCATCATTGGTTTTGAGGGGATGCAGATCCCATCAGCAAAGAGCTAGAAGACATATCTGCTGTATATCATCTGCTACATCATTTACTATCAATAAAACTTATCCTAGAGCAGTAACATGTGTCAGCGTTTGCTGCCAAATAAAGTCTTTGGGAGGCTTGGGACTGCAGCCAGGTCCACAACAGAACAAGGTCGCTGTAGTAGGGTTGAATGATAATACTGGACTGAAACAGAGATGCAAAGAATTTAGTTCATGGGTGACTCTAGCTTCGAAGCTACCGAGTGATGTGTTCACTTCATTTCACTGGCTTTCTCTGACAAGGTTTCAGCCCTTTACTCAGTGGGATCAATACAAGCTTATCTAATGAAATGTACTTGACTTTGGTGCAAATCCAGAGATCCTCCTTAGTATGCAGAACAGCTATTAATCTTGCTCAGGCAGCTGCTTATGCAGGAACTAGGCTGCCCAAGTTTTTTTTTTGCAGGCAGAAGTATATTCACGATAGCTGACTAAGCACATGGCTCTATCTAGCTCCTTGAACACCTATATGAACACTACGGAGTTTATTATTAAACATGATGATGTATAACTTGCCAAAGGGCCCAGTTAATAATCTTTATAAGAATATTATTATGCTACAATAGTACAAACAATGGGTTGTTGTGAGTTTTCTGGGCTGTATGGCCATGTTCTAGTAGCATTCTCTCATGACTTTTCTCCTGCATCTGTGGCAAGCATCCTCATAGGTTGTGAGGTCTGTCGGAAACTAGGAAAATTGGGTTTATATATTTGTGAAATGTCCAGGGTGGGAGGAAGACCTCTTGTCTGTTTGAGGTAGGTGTGAATGTTGGAATTGGCCACCTTGATTAGCATTTAATGCCCTAGCAGTTTCAAGGTCTGGCTTCTTACTGCCAGACCTTACTGGGGGAATCTTTTGCGCAAACAATGCTTTGGCTTTATGTGATTCACCTTAGTATCCCCCCCCCCCAATAATCTGTACATTGCATCTAATTTATATGAATAACAGTATCAATTTAATTGATCAACATACTGGTCTTTGTTATTGGAATTAACAAACAGGAATTAACAAACAGAGGTCTCCCATATTATGAAAGATGCAAGATGTCTTGCCTTAAGGGATTTAATGCTCTCTTCATCTGTCTTACATTTCTTCTCTGGCTTCACACAGAGAACATAATTAAATTAATTGCTGCTAAATTTAGGTCAAAAGGAAAGTGAGTTGGAAAGCACATACACACAATACAAAGAAGTCATTTCTGCAAAATGTGATGGGAAGTGTATTGACAATTTTCACAGAGGATTTAACAATGCTTTGAAGATGTGCCCCTTCACACCCAGAAGTCCTGCCAACCAAAATTTGAAATGTAATTAGAAGTGGTGATAATTGTGCCCATGTCAAGTGTTGTGGAATTTCAATATTTAATATGATCTAAGGGGAATATTGATGTTATCCCTACCTGTTGTTGGCCATGGATCTGGAAGCTTTAGTGGTCAAACTGATGGACTCCTAAGAAACTCCTGATACAGCCTAATTGACCAACAACAATGGACCTACAAACCTCTCAAATGAATTTATGGAGTGAAGGAATTATGTCGATTTCACCCAGGTTTCCTTTACAAAGCAAGTAGAGATGTGTTATTTATCCCTTGAGTTTCTAAGTTCATGAGATCATTTATCAAGGGCTTATTTATTTATCGTGTCAGAAGCAAATTGAGGGTGCAGTTATAATGTACTTAAAAATACAAACAAAGTTAAAAACTTGGCATTATACAAAATGTCTTTTGACCAGAAGCTGGCCACGTGGAGTGCCTTTGGTGTCGCTGTAAGAAGGTCCTGTGTGCCTGTGGCAGGGCTCAGACTGCATTGTAGTAAGTGGCCTGTGGTTTGCTCCCCTCCACACTTGCATGTCATGGACTCCACTTTGTAGCCCCGTATCAAGGACTGATTAGAACCATCAAAATCTCTTTCTTTAAAAAGCAGCAATAGGAGGAATATTTTCTCCCAAGGTCATACACCTTTACTTTAAAATGTTATTTGTTTTTATTTCCTTACTGTTGCTGCTGACTATATTATGTTTTAAACCCAGTGGATTCAAATTGTAAGAATGATTGTGACAACTTTTGGAACAACTGATAATGGTAAGAAATGTTTGACAGTGGAATAGAAGGTCTCGGAAAGTGGTAGAACAACATGCTTGTTGGAAGTTTTAAATGAAGAATGGATGACCACCTTTCAAGGGTGCTTTAGCAATGGATTTTTGCACTGGCAACAGCAGGTCTTTGGGGTCTCTTTCAACTCTGTGATTCATTGACAAGCTTTCCTATTATAAGTGCTATTTACTGGAACATTAGTTCAACTCCTGGTGGTGAAGCAGATTAAACCGCTGAGCTGCTGGACTTGCAGACCAAAAGGTTGGTGGTTCGAATCTGGGGAATGGGGTGAGCTCCTGCTGTTAGCCCCAGCTTCTGCCAACCTAGCAGTTCAAAAACATGCAAATGTGAGTACATCAATAGGTACTGCTTCGGTGGGAAGGTAATAGCACTCCATGCAGTCATGCCAGCCACATGACCTTGGAGGTGTCTATGGACAATGTCGGCTTTTCAGCTTAGAAATGGAGGTGAGAGTCAGACATGACTGGACTTAATCTCAAGGGGAAACCCTTACCTTTTTAACCTTTACCTAGTTCTACTCCTCTTATCAAACATGTTAGTAGTCCAGTAGCATAGTTCCCCTGAAAATTAGGGATAGCAAAGGAGCCAAGTGAGAAATAAGTTTAGAGTTTGGCCCCCATGTTTATATTGTTTCGATTTTATAACTGTAGTTAACTCTTTCATCTGGTGAATAATGCATACAACAAAATGCTACTAGTAGCACAGTGTAGCAAAAAATTAAATGAGACACAAAAGAACACCTACCTTGAGGATGTTGCACCATGTAGCAAGATTCTAGACAGGGCTCCTTAGACTGAAGTAAGATACTTCGAGTCAATGAGACATTCCCAGATAAACAGGCATAGATTTGTAGCCTGAAGTCCCACTGAAGCCAAAGAAACACATTTACTTGTTTGTTTATAACCAGAGCCACTGCTCCTAGATTTCGTTGGATTTTATTTATGGGCTAGATTTTCAACATAATTCAGCACATTAAACGTATATTCTCAATTTCAGAAACAGTTAAGGTAATTCATGAATACACGAACTAACAGGAGAATGAATCAAAGGCCTAGGGCTCCACCATGTGGGAATTTGGAATATTTTTTTCCCCTTCATATCAAACTCAAGACACATTTTTTTTCAAAAAGATAGTATTCTGTTCTCTGTGCTTCTTCCAATCCCCTGCCCCTATACTATGCTGTTTTCCACTATCCCATGCCTAGTCCTTTTTATAGCCTGATCATGTCCATCTTAGTATTTCTGGCTATTGGTTTTTGTTGTGTTTTGTCTGAGCGAGTTTTAAGGTTGCTGTTTGTATACCCCGATTGTTTATTTAATTGTATTTTATCTAATTGTTATGTTTTTCTATGTTTTATTTTAATTGTGTTTTTGTTTTTAATGGATCATTTTTGCTTTGATATTTTTACTTTGATGTTCTGTGGACATTTTGTCCCATGTGTAAACTGCCCCTAGTCCCTTCAGGGAGATGATGGCAGGATATAAAAATAAAGTTATTATTAGTATTATATTCCACATGGTTCATTGTATAAGGACCACTTTGTGAAATGCGTCACATAAAACATGACTGCTGTCTGCAAAACCCACACTATTTTTAATATGTTTTATTGCATTTATATGTTTTAACTGTTTTATAATTTGATATGTTATATTTATTAT
This sequence comes from Anolis sagrei ordinatus, assembly GCF_025583915.1. Classification (NCBI taxonomy): domain Eukaryota; kingdom Metazoa; phylum Chordata; class Lepidosauria; order Squamata; family Anolidae; genus Anolis; species Anolis sagrei. The sequence goes on along the minus strand of NW_026846588.1, from coordinate 252,875,017 downwards.
TTGTTGTTGTACTTATTGCATTTATAAGGTCCTTGTGGGTTTTTTCGGGCTATAGAGCCATGTTCTAGAGGCATTTGATGTTTCGCCTGCATCTATGGCAAGCATCCTCAGAGGTGTGAGGATGCTTGCCATAGATGCAGGTGAAACGTCAGGAGAAATGCCTCTAGAACATGGCTCTATAGCCCGAAAAAACCCACAAGGACCTAGTGATTCCAGCCATGAAAGCCTTCGACAATACATTTATTGCATTTATGTTTTAATTGTTTTATAATTTGATATGTTATATTTATTATTTGTTGTATGATCCGGCATTGAATGTTGCCATAGTCTGTAAGCTGCTCTGAGTCCCCTTCGGGGGTTGAGAAGAGCGGGGTATAAATACAGTAAATAAATAAATAATAAATAAACTGTCAAACTGCTGTGGTACAAAGAAGCCTTCTCTTCCATCACGCACATGTATGTTCCTTGTATATTCTTGCTACTAGGAAAGGAGACCAGGGAGTCCCTATTAGTATAAAATAGTCAAAAGGGAGTATACTTCTGTGCCAAGGAAGGGAAAGGTGGGATAGGTAATTCAAAGTTGTCCCTTTTTTCAGACTTTTCTATATCTCTAAAGATCCAGGTTGCCCTATTATGCTCTCCTCTGGGGCTGTGCAAGGAGGTCTGGAGTAAAACAACTACCAGCCATGACTTGGTTTTGGGTAAAGGGGGTCTTTGTTACAGACATGTTGGCGGATTGGTACTTAGCATCCCTTTCAGCACACCCTTTCCTGTCACAGTATACTGGGGTATGGCTCTCATTTCCCTGGGGCTATGCCCATCCGAAATGTGGCATTTCTTTCTCTCTTGTTCTTGTAATCTCTAAATGTATGAACGCTAGTGGCCATTTTCTCATTTATAACCAATATCTTGACACTGCAGGTTTGGGCATCAGCAAAAGCCTTCTTGCTTCTGTCTGTTTGACAATACTTTTTAGTATATCATTTTTATTCACTACCATTTACACTTGCTGTAGTTCCAGAACCATGCCCTGGAAAAACCTTAACCTACAGCAGATGCTGGTAATCTGCATTTAAGAGGTCTGACCAATCCTCTGGCAGAGTCACTAGAAAGGATGACATTGCTTGAGGAATTGACATGTTTGCCAGATTGGGCAGTCAAATAGCTGCATGTATGAACAACTCTTGGAGGCCTCTCATCTCCTCCTTCAGCAATCCTCAAGGGTAAGTCATTTCTGCATGCCCTCTTTCATTTCAGTTTGGGTAGGCCATTAATGTACTCATGTTTCTACCTGTCTTGTGACATTAAATGTATTATTATTATTATTATTATTATTATTATTATTATTATTTCTATCTTGATTCACCTATCACTATGCAAGCAATTAATCAACCTGGGTTTACATATCTTTACCAGTTGGTTCAGGATCTAGCAGGACAAACAGACCACTCAGATGCAGTAATCTCTATCCTTCTGCCTACATTATTGCCTGCTGGGAGAAATTATGTTGTTTCTTTAGCAGCGCTTACTGCTGCTGGCTTGCCAGCACTTATGACAAGTGCAGCAGCGACACCTGAAGCCTTATGTATGACATTGCAGCAGTCATAGCCACATTCCCCCCTGCTCTGGTTACTACTGTAAGTCATCATTGCAGCATCCAACAGTAGCCTCTATTGCAGGGTTTCTCAACCTTCCTAATGCCGTGACCCCTTAATACAGTTCCTCATGTTGTGGTGACCCCCAACCATAAAATTATTTTTGTTGCTACTTCATAACTGTAATTTTGCTACTGTTATGCATTGCAATGTAAGTATCTGATATGCAGAATGTATTCCTGCTTATCAATATCTCAGTTGGAGCCCCAGGTGGCGCAATGGGTTAAACCCCTGTGCTGGCAGGACTGAAGACTGACAGGTCGCAGGTTCGAATCCGGGGAGAGGCGGATGAGCTCCCTCTATCAGCTCCAACTCCTCATGCGGGGACATGAGAGAAGCCTCCCACAAGGATGATAAAACATCAAATCATCCGGGCGTCCCCTGGGCAATGTCCTTGTAGACGGCCAATTCTCTCACAACAGAAGCGACGCTCCTGACACGACAAAAAAAAATATTCTCAGTTCAATTGTGGTGCTCAGAATTGGACACAGTATTGCTGTTGTTGTCTAACCAAGGCAGAATACAGGGGGAACATGGCTTCCCTGGATCTAGACACTATAACTCCTATTTATGCAGGCTGCGCGTCCCCCATTCTGTATCTTTGGATTTCATTTTTTCTGCCTAAGTGGAGTATCTTGCATTTGTCACTGTTGAACTTCATTTTGTTTGCTTTGGCTCATCTCTCTAATCTGTTAAGATCATTTTGAATTCTGCTTCTGTCTTCTGGAGTATTGGCTATCCCTCCCAATTTGGTTTCGTCTGTAAATTTTCCAGTTGTGATTGGTTGAATCTGTGGGAGACAAACCCATGGAAATGGAAGCCAACTGCATTTCCGGTGACTACTGTGAGCTTAATATTAGGATCAATGAATTAAAAAAATGAAATCTGAAGCAATTGCTTAGTCTTTTTCCTCTCTAACTCCCATCTCTTCTGTGGAATTTGTCAGGACATTTATATTTACCCACCAATCTACCTGATAGTCAACTACTTACCATGAATTTACAGGCAGAGTTGTTTTTCCTTTAGCATACCTTCCCAAAATATGCTTTCTGGCATAGATGGAAAGAAACTGAGGTACTGCAGATCTACTCCCTCAAAAGTGTTCTCAAGTAGCAAATGCAGAAAGATCACCAAAGGTAAAACAAGAAATGTGTTTCGAAGGCCTCTTCTACACTGTCCTTATATCCCAGGAACTGATCCAAGATTATCTGCTTATTCCAGATTATATGGCAGTGGAGAATCATATAATCCAGTTCAAAGCAGATAACCTAGGGTCAGATCCTGGTATATAAGTGTTGAAGGAGCTTAATTTAAGGACACAGTTGAGCTACAGTACCTGTTTGATCAGAATATTAGGATCCTACAACAATAACAAGCTAGCTGAGACTCACCCAAAGTTGTGCAGCATGCAGTATTTTAGAAGAGCCTCCTCATCCTGCATATCGAGAAGTATTAAATATGTTGAGCAGACCTGGTCTTTCATGAAGGAATGCAATACAGTAGAGTTTCAATTCAGACAAAGCTGCTTCTGTCAGTGGAACTGAAAGGGTGGAGAAAACCCATCATGCACACTTTCAAAACCAATTCTGAAGGGTTAGGTGATCAATGTGTTGTCAAAGATATTCATAGCCGGAATCACTGGGTTGACGTGAGTTTTCCAGGCTGTATGGCCATGCTCCAGAGGCATTCCCTCCTAACGTTTTGCCCACATCTATGGCAGGCATCCTTAGAGGTTGTGAGGTCTGTTAGAAACTAGGTAAGTGAGGTTTATATATCTCTGGAGTGTCCAGGGTGGGAGAAGAACTCATGTCTGCTTGAGGCAAGTGTGAATGTTGCAACTGGCCACCTTGATTAGCATTTAATGGACTTGCAGCTTCAAAACCTGGTTGGTTGCTGCAACCAGCCAGGCTTTGAAGCTGCAAGGCCATTAAATGGTAATTCAGTGCTTGATTAAATGCTAATCAATGTGGCCAATTGCAACATTTGCACTTGCCATTTAATTAGCATTTAATGCCAGGCTTTGAAGCTGCAAAGCCATTAAATGCTAATTAAATGTTTGATTAAATGCTAATCAAGCTTGCTAATTGCAACATTCACACTTGCCTCAAGCAGACAAGAGTTCTTTCTCCCACACTGGACATTCCACAGATATATAAACCTCACTTGCCTCGTTTCCAATAGAGCTCACAACCTCTACCATAGATGTGGGTGAAACGTCAGGAGAAAATGCCTCTGAAACATGGCCGTACAGCCTGGAAAATTCACAGCGACTCAGTTTGGCGATCTTCTGGATCATAATTTCAAAGGGTGAGTGTAGGGCTGCAGATGGTATAAGAGGAGAACTCCCACATTATGAACAGATTTCTGCTTGTGTGATGTTCAATTTTACTCTAGCTCAGCAGTTCTTTTTATTAGGCTACATTTTGCTGGTGAGTTTGTGCAACCTTGGTTCCCGTAAAACCCAACAATCAACTGAATGTGAATGTTAAGTCTCCAGTTTTTTGCACAGTAAAATTTGGATTTATAGTCCACAGTCTTTTACTTGCAGTGAAGTAACACCTCTCCCCCACATTCCAGTTTATGGTATTTTGAAGTCCTTCTTTCTCCTGACACCCACTCCTGAGATAACCAGGCTGTGATGAGGTAAAATGCATACTGTAGTAGTAAGCCAAGGCAGAAATGTATACATTTAATCCTGGTGGAAGCGTAGGAGTAAGCAAGGCCAGAAGCAGTTTCATTTATATACACAGGAAGACTTGCTTTATTTAATTTCGGAGCTGTATTTGAACTCCTAGTTTATACATTTTCACACAATTTGCACATTTGAAGTTTATGTAAACATTTTTGCATTTCCAGATTGGAGTGAGAGATGCAAACCCTATTGCAAACAAAGCTCAAAAAATGTACGATTATAAGAATGTAAGCAGGATACAATGATGATGGTGATAACAGGATTTCCTAGACCACAGAGATTTCAAAAATCCACTCGTTAATGTATTGGAAGCTCGGCCTGTCATTGAACATTGAGAAAACCAAAGTGCTCTTCCAGTGGGCACCAGCCAAACCGTCTGCAATGCCAGAAATACAGCTTAATGGTGTAACATTAGAAAATGTTGACCATTTCTGCTACCTTGGCAGCCACCTTTCCACAAAAGTCAACTTTGACATTGAAATACAACACTGCCTGAGCTCTGCAAGTGCAGCATTCTTCCAAACGAAGCAGAGACTGTATGATGACTGGGACATCCATAGGGAGACCAAGGTGCTTGTTTATAAAGCCAATGTCCCCCCAACCCTGCTAGAAGTCTGCGAAATGTGGACTGTCTAAAAAGATCACACTCAACTCCTGGAACGATTCTATCAGTAATCCTGCAAATCTTTTGGGAAGACAGGTGTTGCAATGACATGATAAAGGAGGAGAAGAGTGAGCAGCTGTCGGCAGACGGAGTGTCAAGGCGCGATGACGGAGCGGAAGGGAACGGCTAAAGTAGACTTCTTGAAGAAGATCGAAAAGGAAATCCAACAGAAATGGGAGGATGAGGGAGCGTTTGAGGTTAATGCTTCAGATGCTACTAGCCGAAAAAGCAATGGGAAATACTTTGCCACCTTTCCGTACCCATACATGAATGGCCGGCTTCACCTAGGACACACATTTTCTTTATCTAAGTGTGAGTTTGCAATTGGATTCCAGAAGCTAAAAGGAAAAGCTTGCCTCTTCCCTTTTGGGTTGCATTGTACTGGGATGCCCATTAAGGCATGTGCAGATAAACTGAAAAGAGAAATGGAGCTGTATGGCTGCCCACCAGAATTCCCCGATGAAGAAGAAGAAGAGGAGGACGACTCCAAGGAGGAAGAAGTTGTCATCAAAGACAAGGCTAAAGGCAAAAAGAGTAAGGCTGCTGCCAAAACTGGCTCTTCAAAGTACCAGTGGGGAATCATGAAATCTTTAGGCCTTTCTGATGAATAAATAGTGAAGTTCTCAGAAGCTGAGCATTGGCTTGATTATTTCCCGCCTTTAGCCATTCAAGATTTAAAGAGTATGGGGCTCAAGGTTGATTGGAGGCGTTCTTTTGTTACCACTGATGTCAACCCTTATTATGATTCCTTTGTACGATGGCAGTTTCTCACTCTGAGAGAAAGAAATAAAATAAAATTTGGGAAGACAGGTGGACAAATGTCAGTGTGCTGGAAGAAGCAAAGACCACCAGCACTGAAGTGATGCACCTATGTCATCAACATGTTGGCCAAATGCCCGATCACCATCTCACAAAGCAGTTACTATATTCCCAACTCAAGAACAGCAAACGTAACATTGGTGGATAGGAAACGAGATTTATAGATGGGCATAAAACCAAGCTTAAAAACTGGCATGGACACCAAGAACTGGGAAGCCCTGGCCCTTGGGTGCTATAAGTGGAGGTCAGCTGTGACTAGCAGTGCTGCTGAATTCGAAGAGGCATGAATGGAGAGTAAAAGGGAGAAATGTGCCAAGAGGAAGGCGCTTAAAGCCAACCCTGGCCAGGACCGCCTTCCACCTGGAAACTGATGTCCTCACTGTGGGAGAATAGGGATCCACAGCCACCTATGGACCCACTGCCAAGACCTTACACTTGGAGGACCATCATCCTCGGGCTATGAGGGATCGCCTAAGTAAAGTAAATCTAAAAGTTGAAAACCACTTCTAAAATTCATTATGTGCATGATATTTACAGTAAAAGTGGATGTCTTGCAGTCATTCCAGTGCTAGTGAATCCTACGAGGCCAGTAATCCATGGTTTGAGAATTACAGTCTCAAAATGGTTTTGGCATTACAACATTCATTCTGACATTGGAGGTTTCATGCTTTTCTTCTCTTTAAATGCTTAAGGGACGGAAAGGCATTTTGAGTCATCTGGTGCTGTTAACAAGACTTGCCACCTTTAAGAACAGACTCGTAATAATCTTAAAATACCCGTTTGTTAGAATTTCAATACTACCTGAAATTCAAACTCTTTTAATGAAAGCTATAAATCACAAAACCCTTCATCTTCCCTTCATTATACTGATGGATACAGTGAAATTATATTGAGAAAAACAAATATTCAACATTTAACAGTATTATAAAATGATTGCTTTGCATATAAACATAATACAGAAAAGAGAGGCAAATCCAGACATTCATAGTAGCAAAATGACATTGTTATGGACGTATTTAAAAAGGACTTTTCCCTGTTCGCTTCCAGACTTCCTTTGCTCCTTTAATGGTCTCTCTTTTCACACATTTCCAGTAACCCTCGACTCCTTGCTGCTGAGGTACCTGTTTTTTAAAAAAAGAAATGGTTATCACTTTGGATTTAAGTTGTATTTTTATAGCTGAATACATGGGATGAAGCAAATCTACTGATTTGGCTGACACAACATTCCTAGTTCTGACTCTAATACAGCTCTGTTCTCTGGAATGAAGAGGTCTCTGTGTGGTCTTCAGCATCAGTATCTACAGACGTGTATACACATAATTTCTTGTGGTTCGTTTATAGCTCTTTTATAGTTGTTGCAGAATCCCACAAAACTGCTAGGTTCTGCTTATTTGTCATTGCTGCTCATTAAGGCTGGACCTACATTGCCCAATATCCCTGGATTATATGTTTATCCCAGATTATCTGGCCGTGTAGACTCACATAATCCAGTTCAAAGCAGATAATCTAGGATCAGATTCTGGGATATAGGGCAGTGCAGATCCAGCCTAAGTCAGCCTTCCTTAAGGCCATAACCACAGTGAGAAAAGACAGTGAACTCTATGCTTTAATAAGAGTACACGGTGAATTTTGTCCTTAGAACTGAACTTTAAAAAACAAACAAACCAAAGATAATTTATAACTTGCCTAAAGATAACAATAAGAAACACTCTTACTGATCTTCTAATTCAAACCTTCAACTTCTTTCTAATGAATCCTGCACTCCTTGACCTGCTTCTTGTATGCAGACTTCATTTCCTGCTCTAGAAATATGCAGCTGTTTTTCAACTAAGATTCTGGGTCAACAAAAAGATGAACCAGTTTATTCTCCTTGTTTTTTCCCAAGTGGGCTGTGAAAACTATCTCCTTTGACTTATTATTTAGTTAGCTGATGCAGCAATTTAGTAGACATTGTACACGAGGGATGGTTGCCAGTGGGATATTTCAGAGAAGCCTTATCATTTTAAGGCATCTATTTGGTCAAAAACATCAATATTCTAAAAGTATGAAAATTTTTGAGCTATTGGACAACACGAGCAGGCTTCCCCAGGCTCCCCTTCCACTTAGTTTTAGGGCTAGAGGGGTGAAAATCACCACACATGGAGGGCATATCGGCCATGTTTAGCCCACCAAGTTTTATAACAGCACAGCAGCAGGAGGGAGGCAGGGCAGTATTCCTTCCTGCCAAATGTAAAAGATGCTCCACACACACAGGCCAATGCCCAGCCCTACTATTTCTCTTCTTCTTTAATTGGCGCCAATGTGTGTGTGTGTGTGTGGGAGGGGAACTCTCTTCCCCTTCCCATCATTTTGGCAATGGCATTGTTTGTCCTTATATCTTTCATTACGATCTGGATTAAAACGTTCAGTTACTTAAGATACCACTCCTCCTGTGATGCTTTTCTCTCTGTCTGTAGAAAAGAACTGGGGTTAAATACAGGGCTTAAGCTACTCCTCCTCCTGTGAAGCTTTCCTCTCTGTCTGCAGGAGAGAACTGGGGTTAAAGACAGGGCTTAAGCTACCATTTCTCCTCTGATGCTTTTCCTCTCCATCTGCAGAGGAGATGAGTGGTGGGTGGGTGAGGCAAGGCAGGCAGCAGGCGAGGAGGATAGTATTATTGTCCCCCAATTGACCCAACAGGCAGGGCTCAGAGGGAAATAGCACCAGCAATTCTCTGTCAGCTGTGTGGGAGGAGCACCACATGGGCCGAAAAGCAGGCAAGGAAACGGTACCCATTCCTGCTTTCTTTTGTGTCGAGGTTATTTTCATACTGGAGGGGAGTGGGACTATTTTGTGCCCCCCAATGAAACAAACAGAACGAAAACACGAATAAAATGGCACAAATGGTTACCGCACACATGACTAGAAGATACTTTGGGAAAAGTGGTACTTTAATCTCTTCTGTTCTGATGTCCCCCCCCCCCCACCCCAATCTGCCAATAGGCATACTTGCTATTCATAGCACTCCTAAGTGAGTAGCACACACAAGCATGAAGGACATGTAGCTAAGCTGTGATTCTTTACATCAGTGGTTCTCAATCTGTGGGTCCCCAGGTGTTTTGGCCTACAACTTCCAGAAATCCCAGCAAGTTTACCAGCTGTTAGGATTTCTGGGAGTTGAAGACCAAAACATCTGGGGACCCACAGGTTGAGAGCCACTGCTTTAAGTGATATTTATGCCTTTTACACAACTGACCTTCTTCTCTATGGCACATCTGTGTTATTTTTTTTTATTTAGGAAGGTGACTTTTCCACTAAATGGAGAAACTGTTTTGTGTTCCTCTCTGGAATTGTGTTACTAATCCCAGTTTTGGTCTAGCATTGGTTTCCGTTTGTAGCAGAGTGAACTGAAGCCTAAATACAACATCACACCTCTTTTGAGTAGGCCCTTTGAAATAAATGAGAATGTCAGATACTCCTAATCTAATTCCCCTTTGATCTACTCCACAAGAATACCGGATTTAGCCTTGAATTATGCAGACTAATCTCAGAGTGTCACTTTATATTTCTAAGCATTTTAACAGAAGAATATTGATATGGCTGGGTGGATCCACATTGAAGATTAACTAACAACTATAGAAAACAATGTAATGTGCTAACAAACTGACAAAAACATTGGCTTTCATTAGAAAACTCTTCAAATATCTATTTTCACAATTGTGATTATATGGTCTATACATTTTCTCTCTATTTGATTAAGTATACATACAGCTAAACCTTTTTCCTGAACATTTTAGGGAAAAAGTTTTTGTTACCCTTAATCCTCGATGCATTCTGTTCTTCAGAACGCCAAGGAACTCTGTGTGGCTGAGGCAATTGTCTCCATCTAAATCAAAGATTTTAAAGATGGTGTCCAAAATATTTTCTGAGAGTTCCAGCCCCGTAACCACTTTCACAGCTCTCTTGAATTCAGCTAGCAAAAGAAAAAAAAATAACAATAAAGTAACAACTGAGATTATTGGTCAATTTTATGGCACTACTCCGTGGAAAGGTGCCCTATAAGTAAGAAATAAATTATTCCTCCCGAACATATACAACATTAATATGAGCTGTGATAGCCAATAAATTATTAAAATATAAATCCATGAGGGCTACTGAAATCGCTTTACTGCAGACTATGAGCATTGCATGAGGACTTTGAAGAAGTAGGAATGCTTTTTACAGAAGAAGAAAGATTATTAGGTTTGAATAGTCCTTTTTTCAAATGAATTTGCATTTAGGTTACAGTGACTTGTTCAACAAGTCTTTAAAATTGCTGTAATATCACAATGAACTACTTGTCTTCTTTATAATGTCTTTCTGAATGACATGGCTGTTTTTTTTTCTAGAGTGTCTGCAGTATTCAAAAGACCTGAAATTTGCTTCCCCCCCCCCCCCACTTCCCCCTTATTTTATCTTTGTCTGGAGCTCCAGGACTCCTTTTTCAGCACAAAGTTTTGCAATACCAAGTTATCTGTACATTTTTCTCGCATTTTGTAAAAAACAGTACATAGAATATAAAAACAACAAAATGGAAAGAAGTATAAAGCTTACATCCAGCACATTATACATATTTAATAATACAAATCAAATTCAAATGGGGTTTATGAAACCCCATTTAAAACCATCAGGATAATTCAGTATCCAGCATCAATGTAGCTAACATCTTCTTCCCCTTCTCTCCTATTGCAAAGCAAAAGCCCCCCAAAATCTAGTCTAGATCATGTTTTAGAGCACATGGGGAATTGCCAGGAAAGGGACATGGCAGTTCTGAGGCAATGAGATCCTAAGGAAATACACAATTGTATTTTGGCGTACATCTGTATAACTAGAAGGACAGGTATGGCAGAAGAGATTAGAACAGTAGCTCAACATGCTGCCTGTGGAGCCTGAGGATGTTGACAGGAACCCTGGAAAGGGGAGAGCCATTCCATGTATTCTGAATCCTTGCCCTTCCTGACTTCCAGGCCAGAAAGAGATTGAATGAGTGGGTGAAGGGGGTAGTCCATGGCTTAGAAAAGCTCCAGCTTGCCTAAAGAAGGCAGATGTCAGGCCTGTATTTAAAAGGCCACCCCTGAACATTTCTGTAATGGATGATTATCAGCCAGTGTCCAACTTTTTGTTTTTGAGCAAGGTTTTAGAGTGTTTTACAGCAACTCCAGTCCTTCCCGGAAGGGCAAACCCAAAAAGTGGTGCTGGGGGACTCCTGTTTGAACCCCTGGCCATTGACCTGTGGGGTCCCTCAGGACCCTATCTTGTTCCCCGTGCTATTCAACATATACATGAAACGACTGGGAGATATGATCTGGAGTTTTGAGGTACGGTACCGTCTACGCCCTATAAGCTTTGGATCCAACCTATCTTCAAGACCGCATCTCCTTCTATGAACTGGCACAGGCTCTGAGATCTGCTGGGGAAGCCCTCCTCTCAGTCCCACCACCGTCCCAAGTAAGATTGGTGGGGATGAGAGAGAAGTCCTTCTCAGGTGGCCCCCCAGCTCTGAAATGCTCTCCCTTGAGAAATTGGGTTAGCCCCAACCCTCCAAACTAGTCTAAAAACATGGCTTTTTAGACAGCCTTTGACCTCGAGTAGATTTCAATGGTTAGACTTAGTGAATGCTTCACTCTGACACTTTGGATCATTAATTTGATGACAGCCAACTTTATCCACAGGGCTTGCTGCATTTTATTAATTTTACAAATTTTATTATATGATGTTTTATGTGTGTTCGCTGTTGTAAATTTATGTTGTCATAATTTATATACTTATGTATTGTTTATTTTATGTGTGGCAATTGGAGTGCTTTTGTGAGCCGCCGCGAACCCCTTCAGGAAGATGATGACAGGGTATAAATAAAGTTTATTATTATTTATTATATGCAGATAACTCAATTTTATTATTCCTTTCCACCCAAACCCAGGAGGCTGTCCTGGTCCTAAACTAGTGTCTGCCATCATAATAAACTGGATGAGGCCAAACAAACTAAAACTTAAACCAGACAATACAGAGGTGTTCCCAGTCAACTGGAAAGCAGATCAGGGAACAGGGATTCCGTCTGCACTGGATGGAGTTACACTCCCCTTGAAGACACAGGTTCGCATTTTGGGTGTGGTCCTGGACTCCATGTTGAACCAAAAGGCTCAGGTTTTTTCAGTAGCCAAAAGTGCCTTTGCACATTTAAAACTTGTGCACTAACTGCTACATTCCTTGAGGGACAAGATCTGGTCATGGTAGTACATGCCTTAAGAGTTTGGTAGTCACTGACTAAAAAGAACTAAGAGGTAGTGGCACAAAAGAATTATATACAACATGGTATGAGAAGGGGCTTCCAATGCCATTTTCTTTCTTTGTAGATTTAGAGCTGCGAGGTTCATGTGCTTACCCTGTTTAACTGGACGGCTAGCTACTGTAAACATTTTCAAGGCAATTGAAAAGTCTTCTAAGCGGTTTGTAAACTGGCAGAATGTTTTAAATTCCTCCATACTGATACTCTGGAAGAAAAGAAACAGATTTAACTTGTGATTTGTAGGCAATAGATAAAATAATCTTAAGGATTTAACAGACTAATACACGATTAGGCAAATCAAAAAGATTGTAACAAAAAAATCATAAATATTGCAACAACAAACTGAGAATAATAGTTTTATTATGCTTTAGAATTGATTAAAATGCTCTTCAACAGGACTTTAAATAAATTAATTTAAGTTTAGGTACACTATACAAACCTCCCCTGCCTGGATTCTTTCCTTCACATTTTGCCAGTAAATTTCATTATTCTCCTCTTCGGTGAAATACAGCAGCCACTCTACGAAATCTTCCTTTCTCATGCAGGTTAGACCTTTAGCAAACTGAATGAATTCCATTTCTTGCACCTCTGTTTGTAAATTCTGCATAAACCTAACAAATAAGAATTACATCATAATTCAACATATACCAAAGAATATAAATGACTTTAGTGGGAGGATTCAAAGCAAACTCGCACATTTCAGGTGTATAATGATATCACTATATACAGAAATAACATCAGTTTGCTTCACTATTTAAACAAAGTCAAACAAGATCCGAAATCCACAAAAAATATATCATTATATTGAGGATTCTTCTGTTGTAGCAAAACGTGGATTAGAGTAATGCAAGAAATGCTGTATACAAAGTGCTGGCTCCTAAGTATGTAGAAATGCCAACTTCTATAACGTAAAACACATTAGAGAGCACCAGAAATTATATAAGGCAAAGTAAGAAATTTATTATTTACTGATTCATGTAAGGTGAGTTTTTTAAATATAAAAAGCAGTAAGAGCAAGGATGTGCGGTTATTAACTTTTGTACTGTAATTCTGTACATATTTTCCATTGAGTAAATACATTTAGAGCTGAACTGTTAATAATGTAGTTTTACTTTTATGAAAAAAAAGGGTTCTCTCTGTGTTTTTAGCAGTTCTGCCACTAGGGTGCTCTAAATCCACATATATGTAATAGATGTTGTAGGTATGGGCTGAAAAATACTACTTAGGTAAATGGCTATTTGCTGAGAATTCCTTGATAAAACAAAAGCCTATGACATTAGTAGGGTTGCCATTAGTTGACAGGCAATTTGAAGGCACATAGACATGAATGTATGTTCAAGTATTACTTGAATGACAATGTGAAAAATGAAGGTCAGCATAAGACCTATTTAACTAACTAAGCAGACATCACACAGAACCATAAAACAAGTCAGGTGGTCTTAAAATACAGATTATTTGGGAAATGCTATCAACAAAAAACTTAGGACATTATGAGCCAATTTTATTTTTTCCAAGGTCACCAAGCTCAGTTTTAAGACTCAACTGAAATGTGGACCTTTCAAATCCCAGACCATCTTCTATGCCCCATTAGCTTCCATTTCAAACAAAGCTAATTGTTACAGAAGCACTCTATATTATATTTTTATTTTATTTTTATATCTAATATTACGTATACCTAGGAACTTTACAAAATGAATACCGTGCAAAGGCCATACATATTTTAGAAAAATCATTTTATTTATTCATTTCTAGAGTGAAGATAAAGTTTCTTTCAGTTTCATCTATGCTGAGGATTGTGCCATCACCGCTTAAGTAGGGAGCTTTGAAATGGTTCAACAGAAGCTCTCTGAAGCTCTAGGTGCTCTTACTGCCTATTACAGGGAAAACCACATGATTCCTATTCCATCTAAAACACAGACGTGTGCCTTTCATCTCAAGAACAGACAAGCATCCTGAGCCCTGAGGATTACCTGGGAAGGAATTCCATTGGAACATTGCAGCACACCAAAATACTTGGGAGTTACTCTGGACCATGCTCTGCCTTACAACAAGCACTGCTTGAATATCAAGCAAAAAGTGGGTGCCAGAAATAATATCATATGAAAGCTGACTGGCACAATCTGGGGATCGCAACCAGACACAGTGAAGACACCTGCCCTTACGCTTTGCTACTCTGCTGTTGAGTATGCCTGCCCAGTGTGGAATATATCTCACCACATTAAAACAGTGGACGTGGCTCTTAATGAGACATGCCGCATTATCACAGGATGTCTACTCCCTACACAACTGGAGAAAATATGCTGTTTAGCCAGTATTGCACCACCTGACATCCATCAGGAAGTAGCAGCCTGTAATGAAAGGACCAAGGGACTGACATCTCCAGCTCATCCTCTGTTCAGGTATCAGCTGGAAAGCCAATGCCTTAAATCAAGAAATAGCTTCCTAAGATCCACAGAGACACTCAGAGGAACACCTCAGTAAGTGAGAGTCCAAAAGTGGCAGAATAAAATCCAGAATCTCAATCAGTAGCTGATGCCAAATGAGAAACTTCCACCTTAGCACACAGAAGACTAGGCAACTTGGAAGACATTGAACAGACTGTACTCTGGCACCACGAAATGCAGAGCCAACCTCAAGAAATGGGGCCACAAAGTGGAGTCCACAATATGCGAGTGTGGAGAAGAGCAAACCACAGACCACCTACGACAATGCGGGCTGACCCCTGCCACATGCACATTCTTACAGCGATACCAGAGGCACTCCAGGTAGCCAGGTTCTGGCAAAAGGAAATCTATCATCAAGTTTTAAAACTTTTGTTTGTGTCCTTTAAAATATATTATAATTGTACCAAATACATGACTTTATCATTTTTCAAATTCTTGCAAACTGTTTTTAAAACTTTGCATATATGCAAGTGTGTCCCCAAGTCCATGGACCCTCACATAAAACAACTAAGCAGCTTTGCTTTCTCAAACTCACCACATAACTTGAACACCAGCTAGAACTTACTCAAAATTAGCTGAACAAGAAATGACATTCCTCATTTCCATCAATATGCATTTTTAATATAGAGAGTTTTGTGTATCATTCTGCCAAATATGATTTATTGGCGTAGTTGTGATTTACTGTGCATTTGTGCTGCCTTTCCACTAAACGAAAGGTTTTTATGGTGCACTTACTGTTTATGTTAATGCATTTTAATATCGTAATTGCTGTGAGCTGCTCAAAGAACATAACATTTGTGGATTGCATATGCACATTCAATAAAGGACAATTTTAATCATTGTATTCTGGTAAGGTGCCTTGTTAGACAGAAAAATGAGTTATCAGAATACATCAGAACACTACATTTAGTTTTCTAGCAGGTATCTGCTTTGGAAGCTACTAAGAAAAAAGTGCAAAGAACAAGCTATTTACATAAAGATTAATTTCAGATCAGTTTGAATAGCATTAACAAAGAGAAAGGTAAAATTTGCACATAAAAGCAGTATTTAAAAGTACATGTAGTAAATGTAGATAATGCAGAAGAGATTTATCTCTTTACAACACCCCTATTAAAACAGCTCCACTGGCTGTCAATAAGTGTCTGGTCCTAATTCAAGATGCAGGTAATTACTTACAAAGCCCTAAACGGTTCAGGCCCTGCCTATCTTCATGACTGCGTTGTTGTTGTTGTTGTTGTTAGTAACATTTGCAATGCTTTCCACAATCTGATGAAAGGTTAAACAGTTCCAAGAGATGGAAATAGTGGTGAGGTACTTGATCTGGATCTAACTTTTTCCACCAAAATTGGCAACTGCCTTCTATCTTGGATCCTATCCTGTTGCTTTTCAAAATATACTGTGGATGGCTGGGAGATTGGGTTGTTGTAGGTTCTTCTGGGCTATATGGCCATCTTCTAGAGGCATTTTCTCCTGACGTTTCGCCTGCATCTATGGCAAGTATCCTCAGAGGTAGTGAGGTCTGTTGGAAGTAGGAAAATGGCTGGGAGATTCTTGGGAACAATGTTTTAGAGTGTAAATCTATTTTTCATATTTTCTTTAAATTCTAACGGGATATTCTTTAGGTTATATTTTAGTACAATTATTGATTTAATGTCCTTCTTCAGCTTTATTGTAATTTTTGATATTAGCAGTTCATGGTCTGTGCCACAATCTGCTTGTGATCTTGTTTTTCAAAAGAAGAGCTTCTTTCATCATCAAATGATGTAATCTCTTTGGTTCATTGAAGAATGTGCTTGAAATTAAAAGACTGTTGGTCTTACAAAATTTAATCAGCCACTTTCCAGCTTCATTTCTTAATCTACAATCTTCAATTCGGCTCTGTTTCTGATTTCACTGCTAACATGTCCTGTTTTAGTGTATGGTCCATTTCCTCCAGGATATAGGTGTTGGCTCTTTTGGTTTCTTCCACTTCAGCCTCAGTAGTTGGAGCATAAACTTGGATTATGGTTATATTAATAGGTCGACAGAGAGACTGAGCTCAGGAAGCAAATGCTACTATTGCCTTTTGGAGAGGAAGCCAGCAAGAAAGGCGAAGGGCGAATCCTCCAAAAGCATTGCTTCCCTGGGATAGAAAGGGTCCATGCATGACAAATGGAGAAATTTTGAGGACTGGACAGCGGATAGGGCACAGGTGCCCCAAGTCTGCTGATGGACCAGAAGCACCCAGTTTGCTAACTTCACCATGGCTGCCCACTCAAGCTTGTATAATGAACAGAGGAATTTGCTCTGCATCCAAGCAAAAGAGAGAAGGAATCAGGAAGCTCACCAAGAAAGTGAGATATTCCCTGGAACCATTCCCCTATTTGAAAAACCTTACAAGATACACAGAGCAGACGAGCTATCCAATCGAATTCAACTGTTTAGTCATATTAATACATTTTTCCTGAAGTCTCATTGGTATTATTTGGCCAGGATTTGTGTTATATTACTTGACTGCTTTTGCTATCTCTCTCTTCGCTATTAATGAATGCCACCCCACTTGTTCTTAGTTACTTGAAGTTACCTCAATTTGTCTCTCTTGTCCAATGTTACAAATAAATGTGAGTTTAAAAGACTGCTTAACCTTTCTAAAAAAATATTAATAAGCTATTCCCACTCCACACATTTTAGCTTGGCTTTTTTTTTTTTGTAAAATAACCATGATAGCAGACAAATGTCACTTCAGTGGAGTACTCAAGAGAATTATGGTGATAAGACCCAAACTCTATAAAGTGATTTGACTTTTGCCTCAAATCTGCCTTTGTGTGAAATTAATTACACCTTGAGCTTTTTGTTTTTAATTATAAAGCATAGTTTTTTATGTAGGGATTTTGCAAGCAAAGAGGATGGTGGAGAATGCAAGATTCAGTTGTGGAATGGATCCACCTATTAGTAATTTCCCTGCCAAGCTCCAAAGGGCACCAGCCACTACTGTGGCATGATTTACAGTGGCAAAAAACTGAACACTAGCCTAGAGTTATGTGTTGCAAACAACAAATCAGTCTATGAATTAGGAGACGCAATACTAGGCAATTTTATTTTAGCATTTTGGAAAAAAGGGAGAATTTATTAACCACACATAAAAGCCATTAAGCCTTATGAATGAATCCTTCCCCCCACCTTGCCTTCATGTGAAGGAATGTAAATTACACAGGTAACTATATCTAAAGCTTGTGTGACAGGTTTTAAAGCAGCCTAATCAAACGTAATCACTCCTGCTTTCTCTCGCTACTCCACTGATCAATGGAAAACCTTTCTAACAAGAACTTGGAAAATGATAAAAGCATTCACCATCATTTTCCCCCTGCCTTGACAATGATCTATGTCTGTACAGCTCATCAGTCATCTCTTGTAAAAACATCGTTGCACTTTGATCAAAAAGCCAACAATGGCTTCCCATGTGAGGTAAAAATGTTGTGAAAAGCCATCAGATAGAAATCACATTTTCCCTGAACAATAGAAAGCCAGAAATGATGTGCTTGAGTTACTTGCAAATAAAATAATGTGAAAAGTGATATCTCCACAGAGGGAGACACTGATCCTTTCATTCACCTTTCTGTGCATTAAAACAAACTTTACTGCCATGTCACAATGCAGATGGAATGGGTATAAACGGGAAGTGATAAGGAGACACATTCCAAGTGCACGAAAAGCAAATGCCACTGTTGAAAAATTACCTGTATTAAACCCTATGCTTATCCCAACACTTTAAAAGCAAAATGTGGGAGTCCAATTTTGATTACATGCTTCTATCTGTGAGGTAGGCAAAGGTCTTTAACCTACATTTGTTGAATGTAGTAGGTACACAGTATTATCAGTGTTATGCCTCACTGGGTCAATGCAGGATTTTATCTAATTACCCGAGACATTCCAGTTCACACTATAAACGCAAACAACCTTTTATGGGTGCACTCTGGCCTTTTTTTCTTTGTTAAGGGGCCCTACTGTATTTACAGAAAGGCAAGCAAAAGGAGTGTTAAACTTATTTAGAGTTCTCCAAAGAACTTCAAAGGCTTATTTCCTTAAAGGCTGGCATGCACCTGAACCACAAGAAGAAAATCATTTTCACAGAATTTGAAGGAAAAAAACCAAAACAAAAAATCCTCTGTTTTGTTTTGGCTGGATGAAGATAGATAGCTATATTGATCTATAAGGGGGATTAGGACCTTAGGTAAATATGGGGTAATATTTTTAAAAAAATAAGTTTTATTGAAAACCAAACACATTTTCAAAGATAATTAAAACATTCGGGTAAGGGGAGAGGTAGTCCAATAGGGGAAAAATGTAGGGAAGGAAAAGAAGAAACGAAAAAAAGGAATAAAGGATTGTTGAAACTTCCATATACTTCGTTTAGGTCTATTCACTGTCCATTTGAAAAAGAAAGAAAAATGTAAGTTCTCAATTTCCTCCATCCCCCTTTTCTCAAATGTCCTGTGAAAACAGCTGTTCTATTGGTCTTTTCTATAATTATATTATTATCTTTAACTTATCGTGCTTCAAATAATCTTTTGATAGGTTTCTATCCGGGTTGTTGTAGGTTTTTTTCAGGCTATATGTTCATGTTCTACAGGCATTCTCTCCTGATGTTTCGCCTGCATCTATGGCAAGCATCCTCAGAGGTAGTGAGGTTTCCCCCAGTTTGGGTCTTTAATTTTCCTTGATTTTATGTCATCAATTGAGTTAATTTGTCCATATTCATAATTTCAGTTATTTTAACTAGCCATTGTTCAGTTGAAGGTATTTCTTTTATTCTCCAGTTCCTGGCATTTATATTATTCTTGTTGCTGTGACCAAATAATTGAAAAGTATCTCTTTATTTCTCTCTTTTCTATATCCAGCATTCCTAGACAAAAATATACTGGCCCCAATTTCCCTTTCATATTTAACATTTTCTGTATCATCTCCTGAACCTCTCTCCAAAATGTTCTCGCCACTCCACAGGCCTACCACATATGGAAGAATGCGCCAATGTGCGACTTTCATTTCCAACACTTATTTTGTAACACTTAGCCAGTTTCTGTGGAGTGATGTACCACTGGTACATCATTTTATACCAATTTTCCTTTAAGTCATTTGTTTTTGGGAATGGTGCAAAAGACAGTTGGGAAGAATCTACAAAACAACTGCTTCCTGATAAAGGAAGGAGCCACATACTTCAAAAGGTCCTGTGCTCTACTTGCCCTTGGCCTTATGATCTCATTAGATTGGAGCCAGAGTCTAAGTGGACAGAAGATGCCTCCACTCACCCAGGGATAGATTCTGTTCCCAAGGGTTTGCCCACCCATCAAAATATAAAGAAAAGATAATCTTACTAGCTGTACCCGCCATGCATTGCTGTGGCCAACCTTCCCTCCCTCTTTCTCAACTTCTTTCCTTCTCTCCTTCCTTCCTTCCTTCCTTCCCTCCTTCCTTCTTCCCTTTTTCTTTCTTCTCTCCTTCCTTCTCTCCTCTTTCCTCCCTCCCCCCTTTTCTTACATTTTTACTCAACATTCACATTACCCATACACATTCATTCATCCTCATTCATAGATCATAGAATCAAAGAGTTGGAAGAGACCTCATGGGCCATCCAGTCCAACCCCCTGCCAAGAAGCAGGAATATTGCATTCAAATCACCCCTGACAGATGGCCATCCAGCCTCTGTTTAAAAGCTTCCAAAGAAGGAGCCTCTACCACACTCCGGGGCAGAGAGTTCCACTGCTGAACGGCTCTCACAGTCAGGAAGTTCTTCCTCATGTTCAGATGGAATCTCCTCTCTTGTAGTTTGAAGCCATTGTTCCGCGTCCTAGTCTCCAGGGAAGCAGAAAACAAGCTTGCTCCCTCCTCCCTGACTTCCTCTCACATATTTATACATGGCTATCATATCTCCTCTCAGCCTTCTCTTCTTCAGGCTAAACATGCCCAGCTCCTTAAGCCGCTCCTCATAGGGCTTGTTCTCCAGACCTTTGATCATTTTAGTCGCCCTCCTCTGGACACATTCCAGCTTGTCAATATCTCTCTTCAATTGTGGTGCCCAGAACTGGACACAATATTCCAGATGTGGTCTAACCAAACAGAATAGAGGGGTAGCATGACTTCCCTAGATCTAGACACTATGCTCCTATTGATGCAGGCCAAAATCCCATTGGCTTTTTTTGTTGGCTCATGTTTAACTTGTTGGCTCATGTTTAACTTGTTGTCCACGAGGACTCCAAGATCTTTTTCACACGTACTGCTCTCGAATCTTTTCCAGAATCTTGCCCGGTATCGACGTGAGGCTGACCGGACGGTAGTTGTTTGGGTCATCCTTTTTTTCCCTTCTTGAAGATTGGGACCACATTGGCCCTCCTCCAATCTGCTGGAACTTCTCCCGTTCTCCAAGAACTCTCAAAGATGGTTGCCAATGGTTCCGAAATGACTTCCGCTAGTTCCTTCAATACTCTGGGGTGTAGTTGATCTGGCCCTGGGGACTTGAACTCATTAAGAGCGGCCAGGTATTCCTGGACGACTTCTTTCCCAATTTGGGGTTGGATGTCCTCAAATTCCTCATCCACTCCGTCTTGCTGAGGTTGAAGATGACTTTCTTTTTGTGAGAAGACCGAGGCAAAGAAGGTATTTAGTAGTTCTGCCTTTTCCCTATCCCCTGTCAGCATTGCCCCATCTTCTCCTCGAAGAGGCCCTATCGCCTCCTTGTTTTTCCTTTTTCTACTGACATAAGAAAAGAATCCCTTTTTATTGTTTTTAATGTCCCTGGCAAGCCTGAGCTCATTTTGTGCTTTAGCCTTGCGGACCTTTTCCCTACAGGTGTTGGCTATTTGTTTGAATTCTTCTTTGGTGATTTCTCCCTTTTTCCAGTTCTTGTGCATGTCTCTTTTGTGTCTCAGCACAGTTAGAAGTTCTTTGGACATCCATTCTGGCTTCTTTGCACTTGTCCTATTTTTTCTTTTTGTTGGCACGGTTTGCAACTGCGCCTTGAGTATTTCACTCTTGAGAAACTCCCATCCATCCGTAACTCCCTTGTCTTTTAGTATCTGTGTCCACGGAATGCTGCTCAGTGTTTCCTTCATTTTTTGGAAATCGGCTCTCCTAAAGTCCAAAATGCGGGTTTGACTTGTCTTAGTTTCAGCCTTCCTTTGTACCTCAAATTGCAGGAGCACATGGTCACTTGCCCCTAAGGATCCTACCACTTCGACCGCATCGATCAGGTCCTCCACATTTGTTAGGATGAGATCAAGAGTAGCCAATCCCCTTGTTGCCTCTTCTACCTTCTGGACCATGAAATTGTCTGCAAGGCAAGCGAGGAATTTGTTGGACTTTGTACTCTTGGCCGAGTTTGTTTTCCAGCAAATATCGGGATAGTTGAAATCGCCCATGACTACTACATCTCTTCTCTGTGCCTGTTTGGTCAACTGTTGGCAGAAGACTTCATCAAGTTCTTCCTCCTGGCTTGGAGGTCTGTAGTAGACTCCTACAACAAAATCTTTTTGAGTCCCAGTTCCCTTGATTCTTATCCAGATGCTTTCAAGCTGGTTTCCCGGATTGCTGTCATGCATTTCTTCTGCAGCATAAGAGTTTTTGACATATAAGGCTACTCCGCCTCCTCTCCCCTTTGTTCGTTTTCTGTGAAAGAGGTTATAGCCCTCGATGTCTAATTTTCCTTCTTTCCCTCTTTCTCTCCTTCTTTCCTTCTCTCCTTCCTTCCCTCCTTCTTTCCTTCCATCTCTGGTGGTGGATGAGGCTCCCCTCCATCAGACTCACCATTGTGCCATCAGTTCCTAGCTCCTCTGGCTGGAAGAGGGAGGATGGTTGGTGGTGCTTCTCGTGCTTGCTGTGTCCTTGCACAGGAGACAGCAGGGTCATGGAATGCATTTGCAAACATGTGCTGTGTCATTTTCTAACTTTTTTTTGGATTTTAAAGTTATTTTCACTGTGTTTTGGTGATTTTTGAGTGATGTCACTTCTTGGGATAGTAGGTGTCTTGTGGCCAAATTTTGGTGTCATTTCATCCAGTAGTTTTTCAGTTATGTGAGTCCCACAAGCGAACATTACATTTATATATATATAGACTAGCTGCCCCCTACCATGCGTTGCTGTGGCCCAGTCTGTGTATATGTGTTTTGTGTGTGTATATATGTGTGTATATGTGGTTTTGCGCATGAGCTGTAGTGTTGTTTTGCATTTTTGGCTTTTTAAGTCTCTTCCACAGTGTTTTTCAGTGTTTTTATGAGTGATGGTCACTTGTTGGCCTGATAGGTGTCTTGTGTCCAAATTTGGTGTCAATTCGTCCAGTGGTTTTTGAGTTATGTTAATCCCACAAACAAACATTACATTTTTATTTATATAGATATGGATTGTCACCTTGTCATGGTGAGGGGGCTTGCATGTTCCAATGATCCTGAAGGTGTAACCACCACAGTCATGCACTGCTGTGGGGGGGGGGGGGGGGGTACAGGGGAGGTTCCAGACCGAGCACAATCTGAAGACCTCCAAGGCAGATAAGGTGGAAGATAACATGGTACATGTTACAATGGCTGTGAAGGCAGAAGAAGGCTGCAACAGACTGAGAAGCCACTGTCCTTGTGTTAACCACGCCACTGGTTGGGACCCTCAATCTGTGAAGACTGTGTGTTGATTGGCTGTGCATTGACCCCCACACTTAAAAAAGACCTCACACACAGGTGTCTTCCAAAAATTTGGAAGGCCATCATACTCAGACAATGAGGGATCACCTAAGGGAATTTGTATTTACATCTGAGCATACAGAAAAATACCACCTAGTCTTTGCTTCTCAGTAAAATACATATAGGAGAATACACACATATAAAAACTAAAGAGATCAGGTTGGCCCCCTCCCTCTTGTCCTTTCGAAGGATGGTAAAAACTTGGCTGTGAGACCAAGCTTTCAGGACAGGGCAATAAAGCAGCAATGGGAAAAATTATCAGGCCAATTAGATTTCTGTTTCTTAGGGAATTTTCTTTGCTTAAGTAACTGCCTAGAAAGATGAATAGCTTCAAATCAGTTTCCCTCCATTTAGTAAATACATGATTTTTAAATGTGCTTTTTAACAGTGTTGAAAAACTGTTTGAAGGGCTTTTGAATACCAAATTATGCTAATTCAACCCTACATAGCCTGGGTAAAATCCCTTTAAGCCCCTCTTTTCATGGAACGACTTCTTCTCATCAAAACGAAGGTGGAATTGATTGGGTGGTTTCCTCGCCAGCCCTCCCTCTTTGATTTCTCAATATATGCTCTAGAGAATAAGGAAACTCTCTGGAGCCATTTTTTTGTGGGGAGGACCTAGGTAGCTGTAAGATGAGAACTATGTTTACGTAATATTGCATTACACCCTTTCTACTATCATGAATCATAGAATCATAGAATCAAAGAGTTGGAAGAGACCTCATGGGCCATCCAGTCCAACCCCCTGCCAAGAAGCAGGAATATTGCATTCAAATCACCCCTGACAAATGGCCATCCAGCCTCTGCTTACAAGCTTCCAAAGAAGGAGCCTCCACCACACTCCGGGGCAGAGATTTCCACTGCTGAACGGCTCTCACAGTCAGGAAGTTCTTCCTAATGTTCAGATGGAATCTCCTCTCTTGTAGTTTGAAGCCATTGTTCCGCGTCCTAGTCTCCAAGGAAGCAGAAAACAAGCTTGCTCCCTCCTCCCTGTGGCTTCCTCTCACATATTTATACATGGCTATCATATCTCCTCTCAGCCTTCTCTTCTTCAGGCTAAACATTCCCAGTTCCCTAAGCCGCTCCTCATAGGGCTTGTTCTCCAGACCCTTGATCATTTTAGTCGCCCTCCTCTGGACACATTCCAGCTTGTCAATATCTCTCTTGAATTGTGGTGCCCAGAATTGGACACAATATTCCAGATGTGGTCTAACCAAAGCAGAATAGAGGGGTAGCATTACTTCCTTAGATCTAGACACTATGCTCCTATTGATGCAGGCCAAAATCCCATTGCTTTTTTTGCCGCCACATCACATTGTTGGCTCATGTTTAACTTGTTGTCCACGAGGACTCCAAGATCTTTTTCACACGTACTGCTCTCGAGCCAGGCATCCCCCATGTGAGCCCCTGGGATCTTCCCTTGAGCTGTTTAATTGGGATTATTGTGCTCTTGGTACTTGGTCCTTGTTGTGTTTGTGCAGCCCTCCGTTTAGCCTTCTGGCGATTCCCAGACATTATGGGTAAAGTAGTGTTCGCAAGGCTGTTGTCCCCCTCCCCCGGTGGACCTAGTTTAAAGTGCGTCTAATGAGGTTTGCGAGTCTGTGAGCAAAAAGGTGTTTTCCTACTTGTGTGAGATGCACCCCATCCCTTGCCAGTAGGCCATCCTCCTGGAAAAGCAGGCCATGGTCGAGGAAGCCAAAGCGTTCCTCCTGACACCATTTTCTAAGCCAGTCATTGACCTGTACTATTTTTCTGGCTCTTGTGGGTCCGTGTCTTACAACAGGGAGGAGGGATGAAAAGACCACCTGTACATTACATTCTTTTAGCATTGCTCCTAGAGCTCGAAAATCATTTGTGATCTTTTGAAACGTATGCCTTGCAGTATCATTGGTTCCTACATGAATCAACATGAGGGGAGGACGGTGATAGGGCTTGAGGAGCCTGGTGAGCCTCTGAGTGATATGGTGTATGTTTGCCCCCGGTAGGCAGCATATTTCTCGAGCCATCCCATCTGGTCTGGAAATGACAGCTTCCGTTCCTCTAAGGAGGGAGTCGCCTACTACCAAGACCTGTTTACTTTCAGGAATGACAGGGCCCCTTTTGTGCAATGTAGTGTGTAGGTCTCCAGAAAAGTGATCCTGTTGGTGTGAATTGTGTAGGTGAAAAGTGTTGTCCTCCTCCTCGACATCCCCAGTGCATTCGTCAAGGACAATCCATTGAGATTCGTCCAAGAGCCTATGGTTCTCCTGTATGTGTTCCTGTTGCTCCTGGTCTATGGTTGGGGATGGTACACCTGCACGATTGTGCAAGAGTGAATGTTGTGAAGTGTTGTCCCAGTCAGGGCTATCCCCTGCACACTGATCAAGGATGAGCCACTGATCAGTATCTAAGCCATTCTGGTCTTCCCCAATATGTTGTGTTTCTTGGTCAGGTGCTAGTTGTGTGAGAATTTGGAATCTATTGTGTAACTGCAGCTGAGCGGAAGTATTCTGAGGAGGCTTCCGGGTCCTATGTGTCCTTCTAAGGGTGACATTTCTCCAAGCCTGAGGGTTGTCCACATCTGAGGTGCTGTTCTGTTGAGCCTCCCCGTAATGTTGGTGTGATATGGGCTGCATGTCTAGGCCAGTGTGGTGTGTGGTGTCTAAGAACAGCTCAAGTTCCTGAATGTCCTTAAGGGTCTTAATACGGTCCTCGAGTTGTCGGATCCTGTGTTCCATGCGAGTGATCTGTGTACACTTGGGGCAGATGTAATTGAGTAATTGTAGTGTGAAAAAGCTGAACATGCCACAGCTTGTGCATGAGACGGGATGTTTTCGTGTTTGTTCCATCTGGAGGTTGCTAATGACCTCCTCTTGTGTGTGTTTGATGTTGTCTGTATGCAAGGGTGAAAGTATAGGTTACTGAGTGTACGAGTTCGCGCGCGCCATCAAACAAATGGGTTCCTGCTTCCTCAACTTCTGTGGAAAGCCCAGCTGCCCCTTGGGTTCAGACACTGGTTTATATAGGATAACCAGGAAGCCCCGCCTCTCAAACAAAGCAGTTAATTTTTAAACTCAGGAAGCCCCTCCTCTCAAACAAGCAGCACTGAAAGCAGTTAAATTTAAACAAAGCTTATCCTGAAGCAGAAGGAAACAAAATGGGTTCCTGCTTCCTCAACTTCTGTGGAAAGCCCAGCTGCCCCTTGGGTTCAGACACTGGTTTATATAGGATAACCAGGAAGCCCCGCCTCTCAAACAAAGCAGTTAATTTTTAAACTCAGGAAGCCCCACCTCTCAAACAAAGCAGTTAATTTTTAAACTCAGGAAGCCCCTCCTCTCAAACAAAGCAGTTAATTTTTAAACTCAGGAAGCCCTCCTCTCAAACAAAGCAGTTAATTTTTAAACTCAGGAAGCCCCGCCTCTCAAACAAAGCAGTTAATTTTTAAACTCAGGAAGCCCCGCCTCTCAAACAAAGCAGTTAATTTTAAACTCAGGAAGCCCCTCCTCTCAAACAAAGCAGTTAATTTTTAAACTCAGGAAGCCCCTCCTCTCAAACAAAGCAGTTAATTTTAAACTCAGGAAGCCCCGCCTCTCAAACAAAGCAGTTAATTTTTAAACTCAGGAAGCCCTGCCTCTCAAACAAAGCAGTTAATTTTTAAACTCAGGAAGCCCCGCCTCTCAAACAAAGCAGTTAATTTTAAACTCAGGAAGCCCCTCCTCTCAAACAAAGCAGTTAATTTTAAACTCAGGAAGCCCCTCCTCTCAAACAAAGCAGTTAATTTTTAAACTCAGGAAGCCCCGCCTCTCAAACAAAGCAGTTAATTTTTAAACTCAGGAAGCCCCGCCTCTCAAACAAAGCAGTTAAACTCAAAATGACAGGTAGGTATTTTACTTAAAGGGAATAGCATGACAATTCTTCATTTCTGAAAGCAGCGTATAACATGAAATAAAAATACAGGCTGAGTACCCTTTATGCACAATGTTATTTAAAATATTGTGTATAAAATTATAGCTAAATATCAAAGGTCTTATTAAAATTTAAGAATGAGATATTGAGCAGGTTCTTCTGGGGAAGATATTCATGGCTGCAGTACCAAAGATGTGAACACATAAAGAACACATCTTACATGAAGATATAGTATTCGGCTGTGCTATCTGTCTGGATATTAGAAGAATAAGAAAACTATATTTAAAAAATCAGTAAGACTTTATTCATGTGGGTTACACACACTCCATAGACTCTAATATCTCACAACATAGACAAAACAAAATGACAGGTAGGTATTAAATAACAGCTTTTATAACTCTACCTGTGGAATTCACAATAATGAAGCTTTTCTTTTCCTCGTCTTCCAAAGAAATGAACCAGTAACATGGTATTAATACCACAATCTTCCAATTCTGGCTCCTGAAAAACACATATATGAACCAGCCTTTAAAAAAGCGATTTCACAATTTAATAATAGGATTATTCTACTTGCAGCTAACAATGAAGATTCCACAAAGGAAAACAAAAATGCTTGAACAACTTTTGACTAAGGATCTAACTGGTATTTAAGAATTGAATTAATGTATTTGTGATCTAAAGTGCAACTTGGCGCGCATCTGGAAACACCTATGGTATTTAGTACTTCTTATGGGCTACTAAAATCCTTCTCCAATATGATATATGATTTATTAGAACATGGTCTTTAGTCCTTTTCATCAGATACAATCAAATGTAGGCAAAATCTATCACAATCTGGTAGGACAGATAAAATCCTTCCAACTAAATGCAAACAGTAGGATTTTTGTAAGAGACACCAGGGTTTAATTTTATGAAGTGCGCCTTAGTTCGGTGCTACTAAACCAATCCATGGACTGGTGACAGCCTGTGCACCACTGATTGTGATCTGCGGTGAGTTTTCAAGAAAGAAAGAAAGAACTGTAGCCAGTGAGCAGAAAGATAGTATCAATTCCATGAAACATTGGAATGTCTACCATATCAGATAGCACTGTCTAAAACCCATTATGGTGTCTCTAACGTTAGCCTGTTTCTGGGTATATTTGACCTGGGTATATTTGACCCGGTCAGCTCTACTTTTTGAGATACAGAACATATGGCATCTACCAGTTGCCATCTGCCCACCCAAAGAAAACCATAACCATATCTAAGAAACTAGAGCTGATGTGGTCTATCCAATGCAATTTTCTGAACCAGTGCCCCAAATAACACCAGGAACAGGCCTAAAAACCAAGCCACCAAGATTTTGTTGTTGTTGGGTTGTATAGCACTTGCCACAGTTCATGGAAACTCGTGCTATAGAAACGATTTAGTCTTCAAAATGTCAGAGGAGTCTGTTTTTGTGGCAATGGTTAGCAAGTATTTAAAAGTTGTGAACCTTGGTTAAGATCCCATAGACAAATGTAGTTATCATCTAATGACCAGAAGTAGAAAGTCCAGCTTTCTTCACATCAGCAGACTTCCATGTCATTGAGAGATATGACCAACATACAAATATCATTGTGGGGAGTATCTCTTTAAAAAGTATATTGGAATATAAATACTGAAGAAATTTTGTCTAACTTAAGGTCATTCCCATGAATGATATGGGAGACAGTAACTTTATTTACTATTGTTACTCCCCATCTCCCCTTCTGCTGTCCTCTCTGGAGTTTTCCATTTTGGTGGACATTAGCAGCCATTAGTGGTGCGAACCACAAGAGAAAGCAAAGAACAAGAGGGAGGGAGAAGCAGTAATAATAAGAAGCCTTCAGCATGTTGCTTTGTGTAGTGTAGTATACATGTGTAGGAATAAAACACCTTGCAGCAAATTATATAGAGACTGAGTGGATAGCTATGAGTTTTCCAGGCTGTATGGCCATGTTCCAGAAGCATTCTCTCCTGATATTTCATTGACATCTATGGCAGGTATTTTCAGATGTGATATATAACCTCACCTGCCTAGTTTCCAACAGATCTCACACCTCTTAGGATGCCTATCATAGATGGGGACAAAACATTCAGGAGAGAATGCTTCTGGAACATGGCCATACAGCCCAGAAAACTCACAGCCCCCAAGTGATTCCAGCCATGAAAGCCTTCGACAACACACTGAGTGGATATATCTCACAGTTGAATTTTTACTACCAGAAAAGATAGATCTATTTAAAACAAAACATGTATTTTACTTATCCCAGTTAATTTACCCATTCAGAAGCCTAAAACCACAAAGAGTGCAATATTTCAATGTTTCTAGATATGTCTTTCATCACTTAGGACTAAGTGGTATTTCTGTTAATATAGTTACCCACTAAGCAACATGGAATTCAGAGGAATCTCAACAGTACTGTACTTACGATAACTAAATAGCTGCTACATCTTTTATTCTGCTATAGAGGCAAGATGAAAGACAACATCTACTTATAACATAAAATATTAATGGTGGTTTAGTTTCAGTAGTATGCACAAGATGAGTTATGATCACTGAAAGAGAACACTTTTAAAGCCCAGGTTGCACTCTTGATTTGTTGCATGTCATTACTGATGTTTATAATACTGAATGACTGGATCTATTTTTACAAAGGTTTGGAGGAATGAGAACTTTCCAATTACTGTTTCCTAAGGCGGTACTGAAAATGTTAAACAGATTGAAACACAGAATCAGCCGACCCCACTGGACAGGTGATTTGTGCAGGCTGGAGCTGAACATTTTGAAAATTAGGCAGAAGCACCTTCCACCCATTAAGTCTTTTTATCCACTGCAGATCTAAGCCATTTATGGTGGAAAGGGGAATCTCTACTAACTTTCATTAAACAAATTGCTTAAAAGACATATATCTAGATAACACAACTGAGTAAGTTTGTTGTTATGTGCTGAACCTATCATGAGATTTTTTGGCAAGGTATTTCCAGAATTTCACAGGGTTTTCTTAACTCAGACGTAGTTTTGCTAGTTTGTTTATCTGAAATATAGCCCAGCACCTGATATTTGCTGGTGGCCTCCCATCTAAGTACTACTTAGGGATGACCTCCTTCATATTCTAAGATCAGATCTGGTGGCATTTAGGATATTGGGCCTCATTATTTCTTCCATAAATCAAATTGTCCTACCTTAGGATTCAAGTTTCATTCATGATTAACTCTACTGGCATGTTAAGAAGAAGAATCCTACTTAACATATCCCTAATTCTCAAAAGACTGTCATCTACTGTCTGTAGTTATTTTCAATGCATACAAAGGTGTCTAATAAAATATTGTAATTTTATTTCCGAGTAAACTTTAATCTTTTCTAATTCCAGTCTGTAAGACAATTTATACAATTTGCTTAACGATGCACATTCATTTTAGAAAAGGCTAAGCCTTTATTTTTATTTTTATTATTTGTGGAGAAGGCCCCATGACCTCTATTTTAGCTTTCTACAACTGAGTATCTATAAATCTCCCAATCACAGGTGCAATTGGCGGGGACAAGATATAGGGCTTCTTAATGGTGGCCTATTGTCTATGGAACTCCCTCCTCAATGAGAATGAGATTGGCCTCCTCCCTCCTAGTGTTTATGAAACAACGTAAGACCTGGCTATTCAAGCAGGCATTCAGCGACTGACAGAGATATGGAAATATGGAAGTAGCTAAAGATAACCTCGGGACTGATGGAAGGTCTAAATGGTTTAAGTTGTGTCTGTGATTATTGTTTATAGTTTTAATGGTTTTAATCTATTATCATATGCTGCTGAGTTTATATGTGATGTTTTTATATATGCGAGACATTGAATTTTGCCATTGATTATGCTGTGAATTGCTTTGAATCCCCACAGGGGTGAGAAAAGGAGTATATAATTGCAATAAATAAATAAATCTTCCAAATACGGTTATGACGTAATTAATTTATTCATTGAGGTTTCAGGCTGAAATCTGAGGTACAGTAGAAAACATATTACCTCAAGAATTAGAATAATTTAAGTCTACAGCACATAGAGAAGTTGTGGGCCTTCAGATATGGGTGGAACCCAGTTTCTATCAGCAACAGACTTCTTTATCAATACTGAGGGATGAGAAAAACAGTAGTTCATCCACCAGCTGAAGGTTCCTCACCCATGAACTATAGATTTGTTATTTCAGACATGCAGTCTTGTGTTTGTTTGGGAATAAGTTCCACTGAATTCAACATTGTGCAAAACAGAAGGCTTTAACGGGAATCCTGTTGGCGAATTACATTGATGGTTGTACTTTTTTTTTTCTGACAGTATTATGTAATTTACAGTGGTGGCAAAGGCAGACACAACATTTCTCCAATTGCTTAGTCCCTTCACAGTTATTGCACCCACAGTCTTTTTCCTCCTGCCACCATTGCCTATGTTGGTGTTGTTGCACTAACACAGTGCACGATCAGCACTCCAATTTTTGGTTGGCATTCTGTTTGAAATGAAGTAAAGCATGTAACTTAATTTAATATACAGTTACATATATTTACAAATATTGATGCACCACTTACATGAATATGTCTGAGTAATGCACAAATGTCACTGAATAACAGCTTAACAAATATTGCATACAGCTTAAATTGAAAACAGCATGGCAATGGGGAAAGAACGGAAAAGAAAAACTGTCCTCCCAACAAAAGTTTTTGAAACAAGTGAATACAATGAAACCTATTTTTTAAATAAATAAGCACAGGATTATGTTGCTAATATTTTTAGATTACAAGGTGAAAGTACTTTAAAAATGCTTTGTAAAATAACTTAAAATAATATTTAAAATGAAAGGCACTCCTTACTGTATTTTATCTATGTAGTATTCATGTGAATTTCAGGAATGCTGATAAGGAGTGAAAAAAAAAACATTTTTACACTATGGTTTGAGTCAGCAGTTTAAATATTTCTTAGAAAGTTTTTGATGGCTCAACTGGCATTTGAAAAGCGGAAGAACATTAGTGTATTGCAATGTAGCTTTCAAAGAAATACTCCTGTAACTGGTTTAGTTCAGTTTTTTTTGTCAGGAGTTCCTTGAGAAACTGCAAGTCGCTTCCGGTGTGAGATAATTGGTTGTCTGCAAGGACGTTGCCCAGGGGACGCCCGGATGTTTTACCATTCTGTGGGAGGCTTCTCTCATGTCCCTGCATGGGAAGCTGGAGCTGACAGATGGGAGCTCACTTCACTCCCTGGATTTGAACCGCCGATCTTTCAGTCAGCAGTTCTGCCGGCACAAGGTTTAACCCATTGCACCACCAGGGGTTCGGTTAAGCATAATCTTAGAGCGTTTATTCAACAAATGCTTATGAATACTAAGGTGGTGTGACTACTTATTAAGTAAATGAAATAAATGTGGCTCTCTTAAAAACCAGAACACAAACAAAAGCCAAATATAACTTTTTATGTCATGAAAATGCAAATGTAAAGTCAAAAGATCAGTCACTATTATTTGATTAACCAGAATAGGTAATATGGGTGCAATTGACTATAAGCCAGTTGTTGTTGTTGTTGTGTGCCTTCGATACATTCCCAACCCTAAGACCAACATATTATGGGATTTCTTTGCAAACTTTGTTTAGAGGGGATTTACTATTTCCTTTCTTTGAGGCTGAGACAATATGAATTGTTCAAGGTTTCCCAGTGGGTTTTCCAAGACTGAATAGGGATTCAAATGCTGGTCTCCTAAGTCATACTCTTCTTTTAAAAAATCCTTCTTAGAAGGAAATCAATGGTTTTCTAGAGACTTACCAAAGTTAGTGCCTCCTCTCCTGAAACTTGGTTAAATTCATCTTGTTTTCCAATTATTTTTTGAAGCTGAAACAAAAAATATTCAGTCAATTGTCATCTTGCTTTTTATTTCAGAGTATACATCTCTTAAAGCTACCTCATAATTATCAAAGTCTCCACACATAGAGAGAATAAAAATGCATGTAAGTGTATACATGCAGCCCACATATTGATGGTAACATGGGACAACTGTACATGGACATAAAAGCTGTTGTTAGTCCCAGCTAGAGTAGCCTCAATCAGTTAACAATAACAACTCGATAAGTAAACACTGTTTTCCAGTGTTTAGCAGGTCTAACGCTATGTGTGAATAGAGTTCACATGTCATGGTTTGTACATACGAACTGTAAACTTCTAAGCACAAACTACAAGTGAAGAGATGACATATAGGCTCATATAATGAATGATGATGGGTGTTCACATTAACCTTCCTTACAGTAGGAAGTGGAATGCAAGATGGGAATCAACTTTAAGATCATATATATTACTTCTGATTATACTTCTGATACAGGCTTCCACCTGAGTAACCAGGAGTTGGATCATGTGGTTATAGGAAATGGTTGCTTGTACACTTTCCTCACATTTCTTCACTAAATGTTTCCCAGATCTCCTTGTACCATTGCAATAAACAGCCTAGGCTGAACAGGAGTACTGCCACCCCTCTGAAGACCTATTGTACGGCAATCCTCTTGTTTTTAATCAGAAGTCTCGCAGGTTTTCAGAAATAACCAAATAAGTGGATGAACTATGAAGGAAACCAATAAGGAGTCTTCCCCACTGTTTATTGTGAACAAGTGAAACACAGTATGGCTAAAGAGACAAGACAGAAGTCCCTGTGTCAAAACTTGCTTTTGCTATGAGATCTTACTTGGTGAAGATCTCTGTTGAAATTTTAGGCAAGGTCCCTTTTGTTCCATTTCTGCCTTCCAGTCCATGCCTTGGTTACACCCAGATTGGATTACTGCAATGCACTCTATGTGGGACTGCCTTTGAAGATGGCCCAAAAAATGCAATTGGTACAAAGGTAGGCGGCCAGGCTACTAACTGGAGATAATTATAAGGAGTGCATGACGCCCCTATTAAAGGAGCTCCACTGACTGCTGATAATTTTCCGGTCCCAATTCAAAGTGTAGATGTTTTCATACTTGAATGTTTATTTTATTGTAATTTTGTATTTTTTCTTCATATTATAATTTGTAGTTTGGGCTTGGCCCCATGTAAGCCGCTCCGAGTCCCCATTGGGGGAGATGGTGGTGGGGTATAAATAAAGATTATTATTATTATTATTATTATTATTATTATTATTATTATTATTCTAGGTTATGACCAAAAAAGCCCTAAAAGGTTTGGGCCCTGCCTATCTTCATGACCGCATTTTCCCCTATGAGCCAGCAAAGGGTCTAAGATCTGTGTGGAGGCCCTACTCTCACTTCTACCACCATCACAAGCATGGTTGATGGAGACAAGGGAGAGGGCTTTCTCAGTGGTGCCCCCCGATTTAGATTAGGCAAGCTCCCACACTGACTACCTTTCGTAGGGACCTAAAAACCTGGATGTTCCAGTAGGTTTTCAAGAATGATTAGTCCCTAGGCCCAGTCCCAAAGTCTTCAGTTAGTACTCTGTTCTGCACTTTCTCCACTTCCTTGGCCCTATGATGTGTTGTTGCACTATACCTTGCCCAGTCCTTCTATAGCTGACATGCCAATTTTTTAGTTCTGGCCACTGGTTCTATTCCACCTCATCTGATTGAGTTATAATTGCAATCTGTTCAAACTTTTATTCTTATGTTTTAACAGGATTTTTGTGTTTTATGATTATTTTTTTAATCAGCCTGTATGATTTTCTTCTTGGCAATTGAATGTTTTGCCTTATATGTTGGAAACTGCCCTGAGTCCCTTCAGGGAGATAGGACAGTATACAAACAAACTATTATTATTATTATTATTATTATTATTATTATTATTATTATTATACCATCTTCATATAATTCTTCCTATATGTCTGCAGGGCTCAGTGCAATAAAATTACATGCTTTACCCATGCAGAAAGACTTATGCTGAACCTTTGGCATCTCTGATTAAAGCAGGTAGGATACAGTTATCCCCCTTCCCCCAATAATTTGGTCTTAAAGCTCTCATGATACTTCACCAATGGCTAGAGTTCATGTAATTTGTAAGCCAGAAAATAAAATAAAAATCTGGAAGATCACACTTGCACACGTAATTTACAGGGTGTCAGACCTCAGAACTGGGGGGAGCTGAGACTGCAGCTAGGCAGTACTGAATTAAAGTAGTTTGGCTCTGGACAAAGCAGCTTTATGACATTACTGTAAGGATTATAGAGACAGTGCATGTTAATAATTGTGAATGGAGAAATAGCCCCGTTTAAAAAAAAATCAGAATATGATCTGATAAATCTGTACTCTACTGCCATTTAACAAGTTCAGATCCAGAAAAAGATCTCTGGCAAATTTACCCATTTGCAGCTTACTCTAAATCTCTCGCAAATCATTCTGCAGACTCCTGGCATCAACCTCTCTTACTGAAACGTTTGTAATTACTCACAGATCTGTGTGTGTCTAACAAGAGATTTAGCATAGCACACTGCAAAGCTCACCTACCTCTCAGAGATGTTAGCACCAGTCCTCAAATGGACAGCAAAAATGAAAGAACAAGGGAATTTATTATTTACGACAACAGCATGGATTCAGACCGAAAGCAGAGCATTTAGAGCCGCTTAGGAGAAGTGCTTTTAAAAGAATGTTTATCACAGCGAGACAAGCAGTACATGGTTTTCCTTTTTGAATAATGAAACTGTGCAAGGCTCACAAAGCCTCCTAGTTAAACCTCCACTCTAATTCCTCATGCCATGATAAGATCATGTTTTGGACAGGTTAGGAGAGATGTGGCAGTACAGTATTCCCACTGCACAGCCTGAACCTAGTCATACTAATAGAGTGGTACACACTGAATCTTAAGACGATCAAAATTATCCACCTGATTTGTTACTCTAAGAAAGGCAGGTTGGGTTAGGATATTTTTTCCAGCGTTCCTCCCAATTTTCTAGTCCTATTAAAAAAATAGCTCATCAAAGTAAGAGGAGATAAATGTGCCTGTGGAAAAGCTACCACCATATATTACTGGGAAAAATTAATACATTAAAAGTAGTGTGATGGGACATGATTTGTGGTCCAAGGAATGCATTTCCAGAGAAGTATCCACACTGTAGAATTAATGCAGTTCGACACCACTTTAACTGTCATGACACAATGCTATGGAATCATGAGAGCTGCAGATTTACAAGTGTTTTAATCTTCTTTATCAAAGGGTGTTACTACCTCACCAAATGACAAATCTCAGGATTCCATAGCATTAAGTGATGGAAGTTAATAGTGGTCTCAAACTGCATTCATTCTACAGTGTAGATCCACCCCAAGTCAATTGTGTCTTTGGGTAGTCTTTGGGTAGGTTTAATTACTGTATATACAAGTGTACAAGTAAAAACATTTTTTTCACTAAGAAATTACTTATACAGTGGTCAATGTAAGTACTTACTCGGCAGTGCCTTTTTTAAATGTCTGGGCAGTGTGTGTGGATGTAGTGGTGGACACCAAAATGACTGCCACTGCTTCAATCTCCAGAATCCCCAACCCAATGATACATGGTGTCATCCCCAAGGATCACCATTTGCACCATAATTCCTCCAATGTCTTTGCTTCTTGATAGTGTACTCATAAGTAAGCTACTACCCAGGCTGCCTTTCATCCTATCCACTGCTATGTCCCCAATGTGTCTCCTCCTCAGCCGACAAGGCTGCAAGCTCATACTTCTACTCTGGCACATTCTCTGGCTCCAGGGCTGATAGTGACGTTGCAGAAACTGCTCCTGAGCTGCCTTGGCCACTGCTGTCACTAGCCTTCAGACCATCCTGCTGCCCAGGAGCCAGAAGAGAGAAGCATGGCTCCTTCACTTTAGAAGTTCTTTCTTTTCCTTTCTTTACGTCCCATGCTTATTCCTCATCCTCTCCTTTCTTTTCTCTCACCCTGCCCCCTTTACTCTCTTCTATCTTTCCTTTCTCCAATTGCTGGATGCTGCACACATGCCTCATGCAAATTTGAAACTGGAATTATATATAACTATAGATATTTGTGTGTATATATGTATCTGTATCTGAGAGAAACAGAGAGAACAAGCATGAATGGAGAAAGGTCCCTTAGATGGGAAAAAGAGAGGGGATAGTGCTGGGAGATAAGCAGAATTTGCTGGTGGGACTGGTCTTCTGAGGCAGCACTTGTGCTTTCCCCTCTCCACAGAATGATCCTGGACTTATCCATAAGTCATATATAATTGTCACCTCATATCTTGCCCTGAACTGTTACATGAGTAGGTTGAAGGATAAGCTCATCCTGAGAGGCCCTGCTCTCAGCCTCACCTCTCTTGCAGGTGTGATTGGTGGGTACGAGAGACAGGGCCTTCTCAGTGGTGACTCCTCGACTATTGAACTCCCTCCCCAATGAAATTAGATCAGCGCCCTCCCTCCTGGCCTTCAGAATAAAGGTAAAAACTTGGCTATGGGACTAAGCGTTTGAGCAGTAAGCAATACAAGGAATGATCAGGGATTATGTGCAACTGATATTTGACCTCTGGAACAGCCTTGGACCATGATTTCTGGATTGTGTGATTTTAACGTCTATATTGAAATGTTTTTAACTCCACATTTTAATAAGCACATTTGTTATGCTTCATTTCTTTCACACTAGAATTGAAGTAGTTTTATCTCTGCAGAAAGTCTTAAAAGCAGAATACAAATTACATGCAAGCTAACTGATGGTATTTTGTTTTGAATTAAAGCATGTATGTTGTATCATTAACAAAAACATAAAAATGGGCATTTAAGAAATATAAACAACAAAAAGCTTCTGTTTGTTCTCTGTGTGTACAATTGTGCATAAATTCCACACACATATTATCAAAAATCTGAGGACCTTTAAATTAAATACACTTTTCACCTTAGCGTGCGATACTAAAGCACCACCCTTGACTAAATTAAGCAAAAGGAAGGGCAGGTTTTGTCATACATTCCTTGTCACCTGTGACCAAATGCAAAAATACCTTATCTGGTTTACAGTTAAAAGAGTGATCTCAGCTTAACTCAGAACTTTTTAAAATGCAGGAGGTTTTAATTTCCTTGGTAATTCTATCAAGGATGTGATCTTTGTGAGTAAAGCAGATGAGGAAGGGATATTCTTCAAATGGCCGCACCTTTCATTTGGTAGTGAGATGGAATTCCAAACACAAGAAATGAAAAGGTTGTTTTAAAAAAAAGATGGTCATACCTTAAAGAATTCCTTTTTCTCCACTTGTTCATTCCCATCTGCATCCAACATTTTAAAAGCAATATGAAATCCAGTCTGTGGTTCTGCAATGAATCATAGCATACAGATTAGTTCAGAAATATTTTATATGCAAGGCAATACCACTTGCTACTCAACTTCCACATAAATAAGCAGATGCCTCAGTTTCATATAAAGGCAGAGGGGTCACATCCAGCTATATAGGGAAATCTTCTGAAATCTTTGAGAAGTATTGAGAACTTAAAACAAGTTTGTTCTTTATTATTATGAACAGGAATTAAAATGCAAATGACTTGCAGCAAATAAAAGCAGACATTTGAAACATCTCTTAAAGGATCAGAGCATTCAAACTTAACCAGTCTATATCAACAATATGCCAGTACTTCAGCTAAAACACAACATCTTTACTGGTGCAGCGTACAGGGAACATACAACCTCATGTTACATCAGCTCCACTGGCTGCCAGTCTGATACCAAGCACAATTCAAAGTGCTGGCTTTAGCCTATAAATCCCTAAATGGTTCTAGCCCAGTTTATCTGTCCAAACGCATCTCCCTCTATGAGCCAGTATGGGCATTAAGATCTTCTGGGGAGGCCCTCCTCTCGGTCCCGCCTCCTTTGCAGGTACGGTTGGTGGGAACGAGAGGCAAGGCCTTCTCAGTGGTGACCCCTCAGCTGTGGAATTTCCTCCTCAGTGAAATTAGATCAGCCCCTCCCTCTTAGTCTACAGAAAAAAAGCAAAGACATGGCTGTGAGACCATGCCTTTGGTCAGTAAAGTGATGCAGTGCAAAAAATGAATAAAGAATATGTACAATTGACAAATGAAATGGCTATGGATTACAATTTTGGATTGTGTGATTTTAATGTATATACTAAGTTTTAATTTTTTTGTCTTAATGCTGAAATGTTTGTTTATGTCTCAAGTTTTAATATGGTCAATGGTTTTAATTCACAGTGTTTAGATATTGTTTAGATATTAAGTTTTGGTTTTCACGTGTATGTTTGGCATTGAATTTTGCCAGTATAATGTTGGAAACCGCTTTGAGTCCCCCGGGGTGAGAAAAGTGGTATAGAAATGCAGCAAATAAATAAATAAATAGGCTGCATTTTAAAAAGTAGCATAAAGGTATATGGGAAGAAATAAGGTACTGATGTAGACTTTTGGTATTAGATATACATATCCCTTATCTGAAATTCCAAATTCCGAAATCCTCCAAAATCCAAAATTGTCCATCTGGCAGATGAGATAGTCACATCTTTGTTTTCTGATAGTTTGATGTACCATCAGAACACTATTTCATGAAAAAAATATTAAAATTATTGTATACAATTATCCTCAAATTATGTGTACCAAATGTGTGTGAAACATAAATGAATTTCGTATTCAGGCTTGGGTTCAATTTCAAACATATCTCATTATGTATGTATATGCAAATTACACACAATACAATTTTTTAAAATTCCAAAATCCAAAACACTTCTGGTATCAAGCATTTTGGATAACGGATACTCAACCTGTAAGTATTTGAACCAAATCATATTGCACATAGTTTTTACGTAGTTTTCCAGTATTATATGCAGTTGCTACAATTAAACATGCTACAAACTGTTAGTCCTTTTAAGAGGATTAATAAGACGATTTTCAGTTGGGAATACATAATGTTCAGAATCTATCTGAAAATATTTCAGAAAGAGGACTGTCACAGCCTGGAGAATCCATTCAGAAGGACTGAGGATGATAGCTAATTTATTTTCAACTGAATGTTTCATTCTAAACATTTTAAGTCAGTAAAACTATGTATGCAGTCTATATTACAAGAGAATAAAAGCAGAATGATTTGTTCTAAAGTGATACATACCATCTGTTGCAACAAACTGATAAGGAGGTAGCCCCACGTAATACATAGGAGCTAAAGCTGTTCATACAGCTCACAAGATGGCATTCTTATCTGATATGATGCAACTCCAGTGGTATGTATTTATAAAATAAGTGGGGTTCAAAGAAAAGCGCTGCACACTTGCAGTTAATTACCCAGACAATAACTAATGTTGAAAACCGTGCTGGTTGTTAATAGGAGCTAGATTTGGATACTATCTATGAAAAGAATGCTTCCCTTTTCCAAAGGAAAAAAACCCCTCTCAAATGTGATTACTGAATCGACAAGGCAATCCAAATTAACTTAAAAGCTACACAGCATTTCTTTTAGAGCAGAAAACATCTTAATCATTCTTTAATACAGAAATGAAACAGGTATCTTAAGGAAGGGATCTTTCTCATTTGTTTTAATAGGTGCTGGAAAGCATATCTTGTGGGAACAGAACTTTTCTTGATAACAGAAAGGATCCTCAAGCGAATGGCAACCACTTCAAGGATAAGCTCATGCTCTCTTCAGATCATTCTAGAGCAGTGCAAAGAAACCCTCTATATTTAAATCCCTGCACAAAAGTAAAAAGGTTTATTTTAAATACAAGCAAGAATGCTAAGAGGGGGAAAAATCAGGAAAAATGAAAGGGATCAAATTGGGAAGAGAGGAACCAGAATCATAGAGTTGAAAGAGACCTCATGAGCCATCCAGTCCAACCCCCTGCCAAGAAGCAGGAAAATCAAATTCAAAGCACCCCCGACAGATGGCCATCCAGCCTCTGTTTAATCACTTCCAAAGAAGGAGCCTCCATCACACTCTGGGGCAGAGAGTTCCACTGCTGAATGGCTCTCACAGTCAGGAAGTTCTTCCAAATGTTCAGGTGGAATCTCCTTTCTTGTAGTTTGAGGCTATTGTTCTGCATACTAGACTCCAGGGCAGCAGAAAACAAGCCTGCTCCCTCCTCCCTGTGACTTCCTCTCATGTATTTATACATGGCTATCATGTCTCCTCTCAGCCTTTTCTTCTTCAGGTTAAACATGCCCAGCTCTTTAAGCTGCTCCTCATTGGGCTTGTTCTCCAGACCCTTGATCATTTTAGTCAGCCTCCTCTGGACACATTCCAGCTTGTCAATATCTCCCTTCAATTGTGGTGCCCAGAATTGGACACAATATTCCAGATGTGGTCTAACCAAGGTAGAAAGAGGGGTAGCATGACTTCCCTGGATCTACACACTATACTCCTATCGATGCAGGCCAAAATCCCATTGGCTTTTTTTTTGCTGCCGCATCACATTGTTGGCTCATGTTTAACTTGTTGTTCACGAGGACCCCAAGATATTTTCACACGTACTGCTTTCGAGCCATCCTAGCCAAGAAATATTTATAATGTTTCAGATTGTTTGTGTTGACACAGATTTTGTATGTCATGATCAATATACTACTGAATTTTCTGTATCTTTGCATTTCATTTTTTCTGTCTAAGTGGAGTATCTTGCTTTTGTCACTGTTGAACTTCATTTTCTTAGTTTTGGCCCATCTCTCCAATCTGTTAAGATCGTTTTGAATTCTGCTCCTCTCTTCTGTGGTATTTTTAAACAGAACATCATATCTACAGTGCTTTAATACAATCAGCAAGATTGCCCATCATTCACTAAGAAAACAAAAATATATTAATAAGTTGGGGTGAGAAGGCTGGAAAATAAATATTGTAAATAAATAAATAACTTCATTCAGCTACTGTAGTAGTTAAATCTTTACACAATAAGCCAAAAAAGAAATCGAAAAGGAAGGTATTGGTGTGGAAAAGTTCACAGAATTGAGGATGTATGTTCTCCACTGTCATTGCTGACGTTATGGTCACTCCCCTGACCACTTCCCACAATCAAAGATGGAAAAGCCATGTTTGCTGGTGCTCCCAGGATTGCACTGCTAGCTTACAATGCATTTCCTTCATTAAGTGATATGCTGAGAGGATGGGAGGAAAAGCAAAGACATTGTCATTTAGAGTACCTAAAAGCAGGAGTCTTTTCCCACGACCAACCTAGGCCCACATCTGCCTTATCTTCTTCACCGTTGACAGGGGGGAGAAACACATTAGTGCCTGATCAAGGAAATGGAAATTGCTGAATGCTCTACTCCTAATGGACAAGATTCATTAAATTTCAAGTTATGTACTGGTTACCTTTTTGAAGAGAGGTACTGGGATTCAAGTCTGCCTCAAATAAATCTATTTTATAGTTCCATGGGAGTAGAGGAGGAGAAATAGCAGCAGCACAGCTACTAAGGCAGCTGCTTTGAATGATCTAGTAGCGTCTAATAAACTACTAGGATTTCATAAATATAAACTTCAAAACTATGGTGTATCAAGAAAGGAACATAAAACCTGTTAGATGCAGATGGAGATACTAGCACCTGTTGACATTTTCTTTCAAAATGATTGATATGATAACTCAAAACAATAGGGGCACTGGATTTTTCTCCACAGACAGAGTCTTCTTTGTTTTTGGACATTCAATCAATTTCAAATACCAAAAAAATAATCCCACCCAGTTCTTTTTTTTTAAAAAAAATGCGAAAGAGATTGTCTGGGTGCCACTTAAAGTTCCTCCTTTTCAGTGTATGAATATTGGTTACCTTATTGCACTGACCCTAAAAATTCCAAAGCTTCAATGTCATTAACCAATCCATTTTGAATTCAAATTATGGAAAAAGGCTGTTCATATTTAGCACACAAAAATGAGAGAAAGGAATCGCAATCCCATCAAGGATGCTATGATAATGGGAACCGGTGAACTAAGTGAGTGTAAGGGAGGCCAGGCGTCTTTGTGCTGTCACTAATTCTGCCTTGAAACTCTGAGAACTCCAACAGCTTAACTGCAGATTGCTTCCATGCCCAACAGTGCTGCTGTTGAATATCAAGATAGTAAATAGAAAGACAATGACCTAAGACTGAGTATGTATTCTAGTATACATACTATGTGTACCTGAAACCTGGCTTCACGAAGAAAAAGGCACAATTCTCAGATGCATATATCTAGTTACTAGGCAAAACATCAATCCCAGCTTAGTGGAGGTTTCATCTTCTTCTAGGCCTAAATATGGTGGAGCTGTGTCTGCATCATCCATAATCAGGGCAGTGGCAGTTAGGATGGATGAAGAGCCTTTCATATGCTTCTGGGCCTAGATATTGTGGAAGTCTGCCAGGATTGGGGCATATTTATTTATTTATTTATTTATTGCCCTCATATACTGCTTTTCTCACTCCTGGGGGGGACTCAAAGTGATGTACATCAAGTAATGGCAAGATTCAATGCCAACATATATACAAAACCAAAGCATAATAACTAAGATGATAACATAACTATAAATTATGTTAGAAATATGGGTTTACCACAGGCATGGGCAAAATTCAGCCCTCCATGTGTTTTGGACTTCAACTGCTACAAGTTGAAATCCAAAACACCTGGAGGGTCGAAGTTTGCCCATGCCTGGCTTACCATATGGAAGGAAGATGTAGTCCCCACTGTAACTAACGAGACCCATTGATGTTAAAATCCTTTTAGGATTTGATTCTAAGCAGATTTTCCCCTTCATCAAGTATACTCAGGTTGAAATTTTTTCGAAGAGGTTAGTGTGTTGTAGCAAAATAAAGAGACTTCTGTGGCACCTGTTATACACAAAGGTGCCACAACACTCTTTTTTACTCCAGAGTAACAGAAGGAGAAAGCCAGGTCTTCTGTGATTGATACTGATCAGCTTGATCCACTTGTATTTGAATTCTGGCCTATTTTGTTTGCCAAGCTTACTTATCTTTAAGAGAGCCATGGGATACAACTATTATTCCTTCTGGATTCCTGAGTAACTATGAATCATGATATCCCCTGGGCTGCCTGGCCAGAGTAGGACTGGGACAAGGCCATCGTGTTATGATGGCTTTCAACAAGGACATATCTAAAACTTGGTGCTTCTGTTCTATGTCTTAGTGGATGCCTCCAGTTTGTATTCTACTACCCCACCTCCAAACATTGGTCATGCTCTTTAACATTTACATAAAACCAGCAAATAAGTCATTTGAAGGTTTGGCTATAGTATTACAACTACTACATAATTCTGCCTCTCTTTTTTGACAACTGATTCCAGGGAGGCTGAGGAAATCTTGGAAAAGGATTGTGTCTGAGGCAGATGAGTACAAGTAACTTTGTTAATTATATGGAGATTCCCAAGATTCAAACCCAACTTCAATCGACACATTCTCCCCCAACCACATCCTG
Source organism: Anolis sagrei ordinatus (assembly GCF_025583915.1). Taxonomy (NCBI): domain Eukaryota; kingdom Metazoa; phylum Chordata; class Lepidosauria; order Squamata; family Anolidae; genus Anolis; species Anolis sagrei. The sequence goes on along the minus strand of NW_026846588.1, from coordinate 252,830,534 downwards.
AACAAGGAGTTAGTGTTTAAGACATCTAGTTCAAAGATCAGAAAACAAGTTTACTGTGAAGGTTTAGTTTGACATGACACAGAAGAGGATTCTCTTAATACAAGATTGAGCAGTCCTGGAGAGTCTACATTATTTAGGCAAAGGGAAAATATTTCTTACATACATTGGCTTTATAGACCCTTGTAAAACATGTTTGTGTGGTCGCATATTTCCTCCACATTTTGGTTTGACGAGTCTCCAGAATATCAGCTTTCATTTTTTAAAAAGCCAACAAAAACATGATCCTTAGCTTTTATAGCTACTTAGCTAACCTTCAAAACATGACTCAGGAGTAATTAAAATCACAGTCTAAGTCTAAGACAGCTTAGAAAGAATAGCTCTTAGGAGCCTCTACCACAGTGGTTCTCAACCTGGGGGTCCCCAGATGTTTTGGCCTTCAACTCCCAGAAATCCTAACAGTTGGTACACTTGCTAGGCTTTCTGGGAGTTGTAGGTCAAAACACCTGGGGACTCACAGGTTGAGAACCATTGCTTTCCCAATATTTCATTTCAGAAGCACTCACAGACACAACTCACCAGACACTAAACCATGTATCTGATTAAGATTACATTCATCAACAGGCCTGGATATGCTATGCACGATGTTAATGCAAAGTAGCTGATGGCTTAACAATACAGGGGAAATCAAAGAGGTGGACTAAAGAGAGACTTTACCTGATTAACACATTACCCACAGATATGGCTACCACCACATCTATACTTATTGACACTCAAGTATCTTAACATTTAACACGTCCTTCCACTCATGTGGTTTATGACAGAAGCTTTATACTTGGGGGACTTAGAGGTGGAAGCAAGAGGCATAGTAACTACCTCATGGTTTCAAATTATTTGTCTATCTAGTCCTCCATTAATCTTGTCCATTTATTGTAATTATTTACACTGCTGCTCTAGGGTCTCAGATAGAGAAACTTTTCCATTACTTTCTAACTGCTATTTTTGACTGGCTTAAGACAAAACCTGGGATCCTCTGCCACTGAGTTGTGGCTTTCCCCCTAAATTATGTCAAAAAATGTTCAAATCAGGTTTAGCTGGTCCTAATTCACAGTATCAGTTTACATTGATGAATTCTTACACAAAAGAAGGTTGAGGTACAAATAGTTAAAAAAAATCGAACATTTGCTTCTTGAATCCTGTAGTTGGACTATTTTTCTCTTATCTGCTGTCAGTTTAAAGTGGTCTTGATAAAGACTGATGGTGTTCATCCATTTGTGGAGGAAAGAAACACACCTCCAGGTTAAAATGTTGTAAAGCAGTGGTTCTCAACTTGTGGGTCCCCAGGTATTTTGGCCTTCAACTCTCAGAAATCCCAACAGCTGGTAAACCAGCTGGGATTTCTGGGAGATGTTGGCAAAGACATCTGGGCACCCACAGGTTGAGAACTACTGCTGTAAAGCAGTAATTTTGGGTTGGAAGGATTAGCCGTTTATAAGAAACGTTGCCCAGGGAATGCCCGACTGTATTTACTCAAGTTTGAGGAGGCTCTTTCCATGTTTTTTCTGTCTATTTTTTTTGTCTAAAACTGTTCACCTGCTTTTGCTCCCTTTATTTTATCACTTTTATACTTATTTATTTGTGCAGTGCTTTTGATATGAAATAAATAAATAAAATCTGCTATCAGTTGCAATAATTCATGGTATATCCTAAGAATAAGCAGTAAGAAGTGATGATTAACTATCAGTAAGTAGAACTACACCTGTAGGTTCTATTTGTTGAGACTGGAGTGGGCAATTTGTGGCCCTCCAAATGCTGCCGAATTGCAACTTGGTCTCTTTTAGCTCTATGATTAATATATGACTTCTGAGAGATCCAGAGGTCTTTGGACTAGCAATCCTATGAAATGTTGACAAACCAAACCAAACAAACCAATTACATAAAGGAAAAGAAGTCTTTAATGGCAACTTTTTTTCTTCAATTCCCTCAATAACAACCTTGGGTAAGCTATACACAATAGGGAATCACTACAGTACTTTGTTATAGGACCTTAATTGTTCAACGTGATAGGTTACTCATGTAGTTATGAACTTCAGCAGGGTCATCAAATTTAAGATATTGGTCTATACATACCTGATACTCCTTCAGTTTGAAAATATTTGTAAAATTTGGAGACACAGACCATTTTAACTCTTTCCCACAACACATGTGCTTCAAGGATATATGGATTATTGAATGCAGTGTCATAAGAAAACATATTCATGATGTAGACAACATCAGTTGCTGTACTGGGTAACAGATGACATGCTCTCATTTATATAGCCCATATATTATAAATCTCTTCAGTGCTCTTTGGTCATCTCATTCATTTACTTCCACAAAATGAGGAAGCATCCTCATGCATAGAAATATGTTTATTCAATGCAATGTACTTAAAATATTTTCTTCAGGAGGACTCTTAGCATCCAAGAACACCTCCTTATCAGAGAAATGTATTTGCCACAAGTATTCTACAAACTTCAATTGAGCAGGAACATCTATTCAATTGTGATTGCCTTTGTTCTAAAGCTTGTCATGACTGTTCAACCACATCATTACCTACTGACATGCTAAAACCAAACTTTTGTCAAGTGACACAAGATCCATTTACTTTACATTTTTCTTGTAACTCAAGATGCAGCTGGATGCCGCCCTAGGCTTGGATTATGAATACTGGTAGCTCATAGTGTGCAGTTCATATGGAAAATAAGCATTATGATCCTAAGCCCTTTCGAACTGGGAACTTCTCATTCTCACTTGCTTCCATACCTCCTTCGTGTCAGCGTCAAATCCCCCTCCATCAATTTGTTAGCGCTACTGTAACAGGGCAAGCTCCTGGGAAAATTGCCGGAGGGACAGGAAATTCCCTCTTCTTCATGCTTCTGAGTTAAATCTGTATTTACTAAATAACATAAATTGTCTTGGAAGAACATGAGTTATTTTCCAGCTTCAGGGGAAATAGTTCAACACAGTTAAGGCTGATTTCAGGATAACTATTTCATGTATGCATTGCCAATTACTATGCTAACAGCTTTGTTTCTTCATTAACTGAACTCTGAAATTGTAATATGTTGTCATATTTTTTTCAAGCAAACTGAATTTATACGCTACAGTGTATGAATACTACAATATACTTACTTGTGAGTATTGTCAGCAAAAACAGGTACTCTGTGTAGGATATCAACCCTGAAGAAAACAATAAACAGTGAATGTTGTAAAATATAAACATTATAAGCTCTATTTAAAGCACAGGTTGCACAATATGACTTCCTTGTAACAATTCTTTATCTCAATGTAATGTATCAGCTAAAGCAGCATTTCTCAACCTAGGGGTCGGGATGCTTGTGAGGGGGAGGTCACAAGGATATGTTAGAGGGATTGCCAAAGACACAGTATTTTTGCTGTTGATCACGGGGGTTCTTTGTGGGAAGTTTGGCCCAATTCTATCGTTGGTGGGGTTCAGAATGCTTTTTGATTGTAGAGGAATTATAAATGCCAGCAACTACAATTCCCAAATGTCAAGGTCTATTTTCCCCAAACTCCACCAGTGTTCGCATTTGGGCATATGGAGGATTTGTGCCAAGTTTGGTCCAGATCCATTATTGTCTGAGTCCACAGTGCTCTCTGGATGTAAGTGAACTAAATGTAAAGGTGAAGGTTTTCCCCTGACATTAAGTCCAGTCATGTCTGACTCTGGGGTGTGGTGCTTATCTCCATTTTTAAGCCTAAGTCTATAGACACCTCCAAGGTCATGTGACCGGCATGACTGCATGGAGCGCCGTTACCTTCCTGCTGAAGCAGTACCTATTGATCTACTCACATTTGCATGTTTTCGAACTGCTAGGTTGGCAGAAACTAAGACTGATAGCAGAATCTCACACCGCTCCCCGGAATCGAACCTGCAACCTTTCGGTCAGCAAGCTCAGCAGCTCAGCACTTTAACCCACTGTGCCACCAGGGGCTCCTGTAAGTGAACTACAACTCCAAAATTCAAGGACCATGCCCACCAAACCCTTCCAGTATTTTCTGTTGATCATGGGAGTTGTGTGCCAAGTTTGTGTGCCAATGGTGGTTCAATTCCACCATTGGTGGTGTTCAAAATGCTCTTTTATTATAGGTCAACTATAAATCCCAGCAACTACAACTTTCAAATGACAAAATCAATCCTCCCCCAACCCCAACAGTGTTCAAATTTGGGCTTATCAGGTATTTGTGCCAAATTTGGTCCAATGAATGAAAATACATCCTGCGTATCAGATATTTACATTTTGATTCATAAGAGTACCAAAATTACAGTTATGAAGTAGCAACAAAAATAATGTTCTGGTTTGGGATCACCACGACATGAAGAACTCTATTAAGTGGTCATGGTATTAGGAAGGTAGAGAAATACTGATCTAAAGGAAGTAATAGGTATTATTTATCAGTCAAGTCAGACTTCCCTGTTTCCATTTCTATCTTTCTGACAATGAACTGCTTCCACAATGCCTTTTACGTTGATGTCTCATTAGGAGACTTGGGTTTATTTGGTATTAATAAAAGGTCTGCACTAAATCTTTCAATTTTTACAGAAAATATTCAGTGTTTATACAAAGGATGAATAAATTAAGTGTGCTTTGTCATATTTAGTACCTGGGAGGAGAGCTACTCTAAAGTTACTCTGAAGGATCAAAGTATTTCATCCTTTGGCGGTCTCAGAAAAGTGAAGACCAGATTTTCTCTCCGTCTCAAGGGGGATATGGCAACACAAAGCTGCCAAGCTGCTAGATTGTGCTGATAGGGCTGCTGGGCCCGAAGCCAAGAAGAGGCTACACTTAGGGAAGGAAAAAAAGAAATCTGAACACGTCCTTTCTGCAAGGTGAAAGTGTTTTTTTCTCTTCCTTTTTGAAGGAAAATTCCAGCATTTCCCTTTGAAAGGCCGACTTAGACAAAGGGGCTCAGCAAACACAAAGATGCAACAGTGTCAAAATAGCAAAATGCCAGCTAAAGATAGAGAAGTATATAAGGAATATCGTTCAAACAAAAAGAATCTGAAGTATGCCTCCCAGAAGAGCACTTTGAGGATTGGTGGGGGCAGGGGAAAGTCTTTAAAAAGTAACAAAAGAAATGCAAGCTACTTTTAACATGTGAACGAAAATCCATTGTGCATAATGGAAGAAATGGTTGAAAGCAGATGTTTGAACTCCCCTATCCACAGGGAAACAATTTCTATGATTTACATTTAGCTAACTGATAGGCAGAGTGTTCCCCAGACAGTAGTTTGCCAGAGGTGATTCAGAACTGATTTGAAAATATCTACTACATTCAGAAATATTTCCTACATTAATTGGAAGATGTGTAAATACTCTGCCACTAAAATCCGCTTATCAGTTTAGATTTGTAAGATAAACACTAAGACAGTGGTTCCCAACTTTCCTAATGTTATGACCCCTTAATACAATTCCTCATGTTGTGGTGACCCCCAAACATAAAATTATTTTCGTTGCAATTTCATAACTGTAATTTTGCTATTGTTATGGATTATAATGTAAATATCTGATATACAGGATGTATTTTCATTCACTAGACCATATTTGGCACAAATACCTGATACGCCCACATTTGAATATTGGTGGGGTTGGGGGGGACGACTGATTTTGTCATTTGGGAGTTGTTGCTGCTGGGATTTATAGTTCATCTACAATCAAGGAGTATTCACAACCCCACCAACGATAGAATTGGGCCAAACTTGGCACACAGAACACCATGACCAACAGAAAAGAATGTGTTTTCTGATGGGCTTTGGCGACCCCTCTGACATCCCCTCGTGACCCTCCCAGGAACCCTGACCCCAGGTTGAGAAACGCTGCACTAGGACCTTCATCCCCATCCTGAACAACCCTCTGTACAGTATGCAGCAAGACATTTTTCAGTCTGTCTCAGCCACCTCATATGTCAGGATAAATAAAAGTGGTCACATGTGTGTATGACTGCAGCATATATTCAACTTTAAATTAATGTTCAAGGCATTTTTTTGTGTGATCCTCCCGCAGAGCTTCTGAAACATTTCTAAGCTCAGAACTCAATGGGCACTTCAGAAAATGATATTCTTGCTGAGATATATATTCTATTTCAAAGGCAGAAAAGTAACTAAGAAGGAAGTTGGACTACTGGATGTCAATCAAGTTAAAGAAGTATAGGATAAAGAAAGGTAAGAGACAAGTTAAACGAATGATCAGTCTGTTTCTAATGAAGACAGTGCAGGTAAAAGGTACTGCTACACATGCCTAAAATGACATTTTTATGAAAAGACATTCAGGAACTGATGCAAAGAATAGCAAATATACATATATATGAGATTTTAGACTTAGAACAGACACATCTCTAGGTCAAAATGGGTTATTTTCTAAATTGGTGTATGATGTTTTTAGTTGATTATGTCTTTTATGTATTGATGTATATGTAATTATATCTTTTAATACTTTGTATGCCGTTTTGAATCCCACACACGGGAAAAAGAGGGATAGAAATGAATAAATAATAATAATAATAATAATAATAATAATAATAATATCAACAACAACTATAGGTCTAGGTTGTTGTAGGTTTATTGGGCTATATGGCCATGTTCTAGAAGCATTCTCTCCTGACGTTTCACACCTAGCTCCAACAGACAAGAGTTCTTTCTCTCACCCTGGACATTTCACAGATATATAAATCCAATTTTCTTAGTTTCCAACAGATTTCACAACCTCTGGGGATGCTTGCCATAGATGCAGGTGAAATGCCAGGAGAGAATGCTTCTAGCACATGGCCTTATAGACCGAAAAACCTACAACAACCCAGTGATTCCAGCCATGAAAGCCTTCGACAATACAATAATAGGTCTAGATTGTTTCAGATAAATTGAGTGAAAGCATCATATGAGTCAAAATTACTGTGCATGTAGAAGGATAAACCTCTCTGAAGCATAATCGACATTGCTTCTGCAAAGGTAAGTTCTGTCTTACAAATCTTCAATGATTCATTGAAAATGTCAGTAAACATGGCCTCTAGGGTCATCATTCGATCATTTATTGGATCTTTAGTTTACCTTTCTCCCTGAAAGTGGAATTTGAGATTTTGTTTAGTCTGATAACTAACTAAAAGAATTGGAAGCAGAGAGCGAGAAATAAAAGGCAATTCTCAGAATGGAGGAATGTAAACTACAGGATTAATCTGAGATTGTATTGAGATCAGTGCTTTTTAATCTGTTCATAAATGATATGGACTACTGGATCAGAAGCTCAGCAGCTCAATTTGCTGATGACAAAGAATTGTTTACCGCAATTAAAAGAAAAACAGAAAATATCCAGAATCAACTGAGATCTGAAAATCAAAATGGCTAATCAAGTTCAGTGAAAACAATTGTTAAAAGATGCAAATTGAAACAAAAAAATTATATTCCCAAATTCATAATATTTACTTATGGTCTGACCTGGCTGTGAGTGACAAGCATGGGTCTCGGGAGTTATAGGGAATAGCTGAATATGGAAAAGGGATGCAGGAGATGTTTAGAAAAGGAATATTAAGTAGACTCTGGCTATTGCATATCAAAACTGGATACTGGAAGATTAGAAGAATGGTAGTCATCCTAAGTATAGGTTACTCTCCAGTGTTAGGGGACAGCGCTTCATAGTGCCAGTTGCTATGCCTATCAGCTCCTCATAAGTATATTATTGGCCAATAAAAAATGGATTAAATAGAAAAAAAAATGTGTCAGACCAAGGAAGATCTGATCTAGAAAGGCTATTCTTATTTTTCTCATGATGAAGTTGCAAAATTCAGCATTTTCTGCAAGCTGCTGTGTGGTAACAGGCCTTTAAACATTACATAACCACTGCCATGTGAACTCATGGTATTCCTATAATGTTAATTTTTTAATTTAGTTTGGGATTTTCAGCCAGTTTGATACCCTAAGAATCCTAACATTTCCTTACCTCATTCTGCTACACATGGCTTTCACTTACACTGCATAGGATTGAATGTGAAAACTGATAGTCATGTGGTTACTGTTGAGCTAGAACACAAACTTGTATCTCAGTTCAAGCTGAATACACCTCCAGACCATTTTGGAAATAATTTCAGTGGAAGACAGATTTTTATAAGCCTCATATAGCAAAGCAGTGTGGAAAGGTGTACTCTTGGGTAGTACTGCTCCTGAATTCATCTCCTTCCAATGAAATAATACCATCTTATACTTAAAATGATGAACTCCCTGGCTATTTGCAGTTTCACATTGCAATACAGCAAGAAGCCAGTGTAAGAAAAAAGTTGTGCAGTAGCATATTTTACATTTTTCTTGTTTCTAGCTGATCATATTAGGGTCAACATACACCTGGCTGATTCAAAACACATTTTTATTGTGGAATCAGTTCCATAACAGATCATCTCACTTTTACTTAGCTATACCACAGACTCAGCAGATATTTTTAACCAAAGTTAAACTGAATTCCTTTTTGGAATGTGTTTTAATTCCAAAATGGATAATATTAATTTTATATATAGGCAAAAGGAGAAAACTGAAAAAAGGAGAAAAGAAATCACATATACATGTAACTTTTATTTACAACTCGTTTGCATACAGTAAGATAACATCATTACACTTATGAACTGGGCAATCTTTTAAAGCAAATCCATCTAGCAACTCCAAAATATATGCATTCTAATATCCCAGGTTCAATATCCCTTATCTGAAATGCTTGGGAACATTTTTTTAAAGATTTTGGATTTTTTTCCTCATATTGGAATACTTGTGTTTGCATATATGTATATAATAAGATATCTTGGAGATGGGACCCAAGTCTAAACACGAAATTCATTTTTGTTTCACTTCCATCTTGTACACAGAGCCCAAAGGTAAATATTTTAAATAATTTTGTGCATGAAACTAAGTCTGTATATAATGAATCATCAGAAAGCAAAGCTATCCATGTGGACAATTTCAGATTTTGGAGAAGTTTGAACTTCAGAATTCCACATAAGGAATGTTCAACCTGTATATAAATCAATAATTGTAGATACTATTATGAAATGGAGTTAAAGAGAACCCACTAGGAGGCACAATTGTCTTCAACCCAAAGCTAGTGAATGTTCACTCTTTACACAATGAACTGGGATGGGAAGGAAGCAACATGAACAGCATATTTATTTAAAAAGTGTGGACTCAAAATCAGCTTCTGCTTCTACATCTGTAATGCACAAATAATGAAAATAAACAATGAAGTAAAAGTGAAGTGTTGTGATGAAATCCAAGTTATAGGCAGTCCCCTAGTTACAAACATCTGACTTACAAATTATTCATAGTTAAGAACAGGGGTGAGACAACAGAAAAATCTATCTCTTGGAAGAGAAATTCACTCCTGAAAAAGTTATCATGGGGGAAAGGTGTCTCAACTGAAGCTTTATCACCAATCCTTGTTTCAACAACAAGTCAAATTTGTCAAAATACAATTATCACAGAGGCAGATAGTGAGGTGAAATCTTTTGACCAGGGGTACAGACACCAAAACAAACACCAGAGGGGTGTTACCCCTTCCCTATGCTATTCAAAGCCTATATATCTATATCTATATGGCTGGAGTTACACTGAAAAAACGTATCGTACCTGTTCTGACTTACAAACTTAAGAACCTACAGAACCAATCTTGTTCATAACTTGGGGACTGCCTGTATATTCAAACAGCCTGAGAAAATTAAGCACACATGTGAGAAACTAGGTGATTCCATGCTTCTACCTGTCAAATCAGCAGCTCTATAAAATGGAGATCCATCGACATCATCCTGCCTATACAAAGATCACAGATTCACAAAAACATTTTAAGAGAACAGAAAATGGAATTAAAAAGTACCCGTGGCTGAATGTTCTGTCGACTGGCAATGGGACTAGTTTTCTAGGAAGGCATATTACTTTCCCCTCTGCTTCTGTCTTCATTTTGAATGGCCTTTTATATGTGTGCCATACCTTTTGTGTAGGTGTTCAAGCAGCTTTACCTCATTACTGGGAATATCCCCTTTGTGATTAATTTAATTTAATTCAATTCCATAAAGCCTTAAAATTAAGCAAAGGTTCCATAAATTGAAGCTTCCTCTTTAAGAGTGAACAGAATTTTCCAAGAATTCTACTAATGGCATAAACCATTACCTTTATCTCCGAGGTCTCTAAAAAATGTTGGCCCTGGTTTAGCTTTTGCAACGTTTGCAAGTGCAGAATCTCTCTCCTTTAAAAAAGCCAAATAAACAGCAAGTCAGTTGTGAGAAAGGAATCCATTAAAACAAGTAGCAGAAAGAACAAGAGTTCTCTTGAAAATCAGCAGAAGCACTTTGCTTACCTTTTTTGACAGTTTCTTGGCCAAAGTTTTACCTGTTAAATAAAAAAAAATGCTACTCAATAATTTTACAAGTCAAAACCTTGATCAAATTCTTTGAATTTTTAAAAATAAGGAGAATGCAAGTAATGCAAAGCAGAACAAAACTACCAGCTTCAAAATAGTCTAATCCCCACAATGCACAGGAAAGCAATATTCAAATCTAATATGAATAGCCTGTACAAGTGATCCTGCAACAAAAAGAACAAAAGAATGAGCTCTTTTAAATACTTCTGAACCTTTGTTTGATGTAACCTCATAGTACTTTACATGTTTTGCCTAAAATCATGAAAATTAAAACAAGTCATAAGGCAATAAGAAGTGATAGTGAAAGACTATCCCTCTCCTGAAGGAGGAGGGTTGTATACCAATGAAGTAGTGACCAATGGGCCTTTCTATATCTTTCTTTTCAATTTGTGTTTTCCATCTACGTAATTGTGAAACTGGAAGCTACCTGGGAAGGCCAAGAGGTTGAACTCTGTTCCCGCCCTAAATATCTTGGCGTCACCTTAGATTGAACACTAACATTTAGAAAACACTGTGCAAACACCAAGCACAAAGTAGCTACACACAATAACATCCTGCGGAAACTTACTGATAGTGCATGGGGTAAAGACTCAAAATTAATAACAAGATTAACCCTGGCCTTGTCTTACTCAACTGTGGAGTATGCCTGCCCCATCTGGCATAAATGTGCCCATGAGAAGCAAGTGAATAGCACTGAATGAGACATGCAGTATAATCAGATGATGTCTTAAACCTACGTGGGTTGATAGACTCTATAAGCTAGCTGGCAGTGTCCCTCCTGATATGCAATGGGAAGTTGCTGCCAACTGTGAGAGAAATAAGGTTGAACACTATGAAAGCCAACCACTGCATGGCTATTGGCCTCCTCCCAGTAGATTTATTTATTTATGCAATGTTTTTGACACAAAATATATATATGCAGGGGGAGCTCTTCTCTTTCTCTTCCTCTTGCTACAGCAGAGACCAAATCAATACTGTCTAAAAATATAAATCAAGTTTGACTGTGCATTTAATTGAACACTGCTTCTTTGCAAATTTTGTATTACCATGCCATATCCTTTGACTGTCATTTTGCTTTCTAAAGCTTCGCTTGGACTTGATGATCCAACCAATGCCCATAATAAAATCCTATCCGGGCTGAGAAAGGCGGTATACAAATATGGTAAATAAATAAATCTACATCATCTTATATAACAAACTAATCTCTAGTGGGAAGTAGGAAAGACTCTATGTTGAGGAAGAGTAAATGATTCATCTGAACCTCAAATAATTTTGTCTTCGTCTGAATATAGTATTTTCCACTCCAAGAAATAAGTGAAGTGTGGACAAAAAGACATTTCTACAAGAAAAAGGTTGGGAATCTGTCCTTCCTTTTTCAAAGGATTATAAGCACTTTGAAGTCATCTTAACAAGAGCAGTGCCACTGAATTAGTGCAATCTGCAACATGAAGCTTTCAATCTGTCCAGCTCTTGGAAGAGTACAACAAATAGAGATTTATTGTACAACATTCCAGTTTTCTAAAAGTGTGAAATCTATCTGGACTGCCATTTTATAATGGAATTCTACCACACCCTGATTGAGAGGCAACTTATATACTTCTGGGGATACTCGGTTTTTTCTACTATTTTATTGTTTTCACTCCATCTACTTTCACTCATGCAAATTGAAGAGAAAATATGAGAAAACTTACTAACCGCAATAAAATGTAGCTTTAAAATGTAATTTGATTTTTTTTAAAATGTTTTAAACATGAAAGAATGGAAACTTCAATCCTCAGCTCTTCCAAGCCTGCAATGGAATTTTGGCTCAGTGAATAAACAGAATGTTTTTCAGAATATCTCCACCTCTCTTGGACATCCCATTATACAGATTTCAAAATAATATACAGCTGACCCATGAAGTACCAACCAAATGGATGCATATCATGTTACTGTTGAAAGAATCAAGAGATGGCTGCATTCTGGCTTTTTTCCTCACCAGAAAAAGTAACTGTTTCTGTCTTGACTTTGCTGTAGGCAGGTATAGTATATTTAGCAACTTTATTTTTAAAAACCCAGACATTTCTATCCTCTCCTTGCACAAAGATTCAAAATTATTCTGATCCCAGGTTCAATATTCTTTGTATTGTCACTTGAGAACATCAACATTGGAGTGAATGAGAATATATCTTATAATTAATGTTTATATCACTTCATCAGCAGGACAGGGCACTGTTTTGGTTCCCAGGAGAAATTTGGCAGCTGACATGATGTCAGAGAGTGGTCTTATCCCCAAGCTCTTATCTTTCCCCTGAAACCAGGGCCCATTTCATATTTCCTCTCACATGGAGAGAAGGCTTCAACTTACATGTCCTTGTCCAAGCACCAGCTAATTCCCTTTACGTGGTATGTTCTCTTCCAAGTGGTATACTGCACACTGTTCTGTCTAATCACAATGGGAAGAACAGTGATCCTTGGCCATTTCTGATTTTTATCCTTTCTGGATGTTTCCTGCCCTGGTGCAGTTGTAGTAGAGTCTGTAAGTAACGTTGCAAGTGGTAGTATGGATGCCAGAAGGGGGAAAAGGGGTGTTCGTGAGCAGGAGTCAGATGAGGAACAGCAAAGGAATAGGATCCGGGATATACTTATGGCACCTACCGATGAAGACTCATTCAAAGGGTTCTCTGGTGACGAAGTGTCAATGAGCGAGGGAGAGGAAGAAGATACAATGGATGGCAATCAGGGAACAAAGAGGGTTACTCGGGAGCAAGAATCGGATGAGGAGCGTCAGAGGAAGAAGATCCGGGATATACTTACTACTCCCACAGAGGAAGAATCAGGGTTTCTCTGGGAGTGATGGATCTGGGAGTGATGAGGATGGGGATGACACATTGGATTGGACCAAGGTAAAGGAGGTTCAAGATGTATGTGCGGCGCCAACGTCTAGTGACACATTTATGGGGTTTTCGGGTAATGAGGACTGGCAACTGGGAGATACATCTGAGTCTTGACAGAAGATGGCGAAGTTGGAGGGATGGAAGCAGAGGTTCACGTGTGGAATCAAGTACAGCTGCAAGAGTTAATGATGGGGCGGAGGTCAGCTCATCTTCAGATGATGATGTGTAAGATAAAAGTAGGCTCTGAAATGGGGACTCTTTGCAGAAGGCAAAGTGTCGGTTACGTTTGTGTATCGTGTGGATTTGTCGCTGCCTGTTTTCGTATTGGGCTTTGGGTCCGGGTTCTGCAGCCTGGAGTTCCTGTTCCTGTGTGTTTCGACTTGGATTGACTTCTCGTGAGTGCGGATTTCTCCCTTCCTGAATCTTGGACTGACTTGACGCCGCCGCTTCTTGACGGACTTGGAGACGACGCTTCTTTGGACTACTTCTACGATGACTTTTGGACTTCGTCTGGCTTCGGTTTCTCTTCCTGTGGTTTCTGCTTGCTGTTAACTGTTTGAGTGCTGCGCTGTTTGTTTGCTGCTAAGTACTGTACTTTAATCCGGATTTTTTTCTCTGGTTAATCTGGATTATATTTCCGTTTGCTTTTTAAACCAAGTTTGGTTAGTTTTTTTTAGTTTTGGCCAGAGACACTGAAGGTTAAGTGTTTCTGAGCTTCTGTTTTTGTTGCAATAAACTTTACTTTGGGACTTATACAATGTGTGGCCCTTTAAAGCATCTGTGTCTCGACAGGTGCATCCAACAAATTTCTTATATTCCTGTTACACACACACAATCTACATACATACATACATACATGCACACAAGAGTATATTAAATAGATATGCATACATGCACCTTTATATTATAAGTGAATAACACAGTAGCACTTACGCCCTGATTTGTCAAACATTACTGAAAAAAGGAAGTCTCTTGGAGTCATGTAATATTCTCCTTCATACTCCAACGAAGCGAACTCCATAAAACGTTTTTTCCGTATGGAGAGCTTTTCTGCCATCTCTTCATCTATACTCTCTTCCTTCTAAAAGAAATAAAGAAAGGAGGAGAAAAAAAGAGAGAAAAGGCAGAGATCGAATTAACTTTGTAGACTTTCACAACTGTCATTTAGGATTCAATAACATAGGTAGTAACAAAACAGACTTTCACAAATTGTTTTTGAGACTGCCCATCTTTGTTTTTTTTAAAAAACAACAAAAGTTTATGTTTTGGAGTTTGACCCACAGCAGCTTCCACCACCATTTTGGTGGAAGTAATTACAGAAGTAAAGTTGTTCTTGGAAAGTTCCTTGATATTCAGGGGTTTGGATGCTCTTTTACATTATTTAGCTATTTCATGGAAATTAACAAATAGAAACAGGAGTGAATTTTCCACACTCTTTTGAATGCTAAAAGATTGACACTATTTTATTGGAAAGATAATCCTTCTCTATCTATTATCCAATGGATAACAAATCTAACAACACTTGCAACATTTGAAAGAACGAAACATAGATAAAACTTTTACATAGACTTATATTTGGTCAGGTTTTATAATGTGGTTATTATTCCTCCTTTTGCATTGTTGTTTTCCTGTTTTTTTATACCAGAATATTTTTCTGCACGCATGCATTCCTCAGTCCCATTTTTACTTGTGCATGGAGACTGCACCTGCAATTTAAGACACTGGGGAAGGGCAATGGGTTTTACTCCTAACCCAGTTTTACTCATATGAAAGCTGAGGGGGCATAGTCATGTTTAAATATTGGAATGATGCCATACTGAAGGGGGTGGGGCACATGATTTCAGCTGCTCTGGAGACTAGGACATAGAGCAATCGATTCAAATGGCAGGGGAAAAAATATTCCACCTAAACATTAGGAAGAATTTCTTGACAGTAAGAGCTGTTTGGCAATGGAATAGGCTGCTTCCTTGGAGCATGGTGGAGTCTCCATCTCTGGAGGTTTTTAAGCAATGGCAGGATGGCCATCTGTCAGGGATGCTTTGATTGTGTGTTCCTGCATGGCAGGAGGTTGGACTGGATGACTCTTGGGGTCTCTTCCAACTCTATGATTATATGAGCTGGAATGAATTGAGAATTAATATCATATGTTAATTCATGAAAGCTCATACCTTTACTACAAAGATAGATTTACTCAGAAGTCCGATCGCAAAATATGTATTACAAAAACTACTTTCCTAAGGCACAGATATGACTGAACATACACAGATTTCAATACGATGCTAGTATACAGTTCTAGGCTAAAACATGTCAGCTATAATGAAATGTGTTCAGTTAATGTTAAGTGTAAATTTTCACGGAAAGAATTCAGAAAGAATTCTATTATGTGTAGATCATATGGGTGTTTCCAAATATCATGAGTTCCATGGTGGCAAAGCATCACAGATGGGGTTTCAGACCATAACTTTGAACTGTAGCTGTTTTGTGGTTTTAATCAGTATCAACCAATAATGTTAATAGAACATTGTATAATGCCTAATGGTGAATTAGACCTGAATGACTTCAAAGAAATCTCCAGTGACGCAAGAGTCTTCCCCTTCCATTGACGTGTCAACTGATCAGCTGGTTAGGAGCAATTTATGCCTGAGCACTATTTGAACTTCCATACAACCTGGGGCTTTTTTCTGTGAGCTAATTTTTAATTTGGGCTATAAATCTTCTTCAGTTAATTGATTTTATGTGAAAAACACACACAATGTTTTTCTTCTATGTTTAGGTTTGCGTAGGAAATCTAGCCTGAGGCAGCTGTAATGATACACACACAATGTTTGCCCCCTGCAAAATCTCCTGTTAGGCCTATTTAATTTACCTCTGGGGAGAACAATGGTTCTTAATCATAGGCCATTTAGTGAGAGCAAAGCAACAAAATAAAAAGGCGTCCCACTTAAAAAAAATTAACCTGAACCATAAGTAACGTATTTCATTGTTAGCTATTAAGAATGTAGCATTTGTAAATATTTTCCAGTTTTGCAAGAATGCATTTTACACAAACCTGTATAATCCATGTTCAAACAACAACGGAAAATATCTAGTATTCATTCTTTTCATTCTCTCTATATCCACACACTTCCCAACAAGAATACCAGCATGAAATGAGTTTGCACATATTCCCTTGACTCATGTTAATCTGCATCTCTATTGCTTCTTTTTCCTTCTTTTCTAATACCATTTTATTAAGTTTCGAATTATATTCATTACCCATTCCTAGTAACTTCTGATCAGTTTAAAACACTTTAACATTCATGCTTAGTGCCAAAATGCAGTATGATGACACATTTACACTCATATACAGGCAGCAGTCCTGGAGTTACAAACATCCGACTTACAAATTACTAATAGTTAAGAACGAGAGTGATACAACAGGAAGTAAGAGAAATCTCCTCCTATGAAGAGAAAATTACTTCTGAAAGAGTTATCATGGAAAAAAAGATGTCTCCACTCAAAATCCGTAGCCAGGATTTTGTTTCAGGGGGAGCTGAGTTTGATTCGGGGGCGGGTCTGAGTGAAAGAGAGTCTACCTTAGCAAACCTTTTGTATCGTTATCCCAATACCCCCGTGTATATGGGATATATTGAGCATGGTGATCAGATCATGATATGAATAAACATAACTGTTTAAATAATGTACCAGTAAGGCCTTCTCGCGGACCACCATGAGTATTTCGGGGGGGGGGGGGGCTGAAGCCCCCAAGCCCCCCTCCTGGCTACATGCCTTTCTCCCTTTAAGCATTACCATCCATCCTTGTTTCCACAACAAGCCAATTTTTTACAAAATCCAATTATCACAGGAATAGAAAGTGAGGTGAAATCTTCTGCAGAAGGGGAGAGATAGCAAAATAGACACCACAGGGGCATTAACCCTCTCCAATGCTATTCAAAGCTTACAAATATATATTTTTGGCTGGAGTTACACTAAGAAATGGACCTGTTCTGACTTGCATACAAATTCAACTTAAGAACACATCTACAGAACTTATCATGTTTGTAAATTGGGGACTGCATGTATTTGAAAATACAGTTTTCTTCTACTCATTGTTGAAAAAGAATTACATCTGGTGATTGCAGGCAACTGATTGTGTAAGACCCAGTATTTTTGACTGCCTTTTAAAACTCCCTACTCCCACAAAACATTTCATCTCATAACTTAATCCACTGGCATGGGTTGTTTACCAAAGGCTGCCACTGCCAGGGTCTTGCAGGTCCTCTGGATGATATAAAAACCAAATTGCAGAAAACTATGGTAAAGAAGTGCTGCTTTTTACCCTAGGACATCCAAGTCAGCCCTGTAATATTTTTTTTTCAGATGCTTTGAAGAAAGCATGTTGATCTATATATTCTACAAAAGTTCCACAGTATGGATGTATATATGTTTAATGTATTGTCGAAGGCTTTCATGGCCGGAATCACTCAGTTCTTGTGGGTTTTTTCTGGCTATATGGCCATGTTCTAGAGGCATTTCTCCTGACGTTTCGCCTGCATCTATGGCAAGCTTCCTCAGAGGTGAGGTATGTTTGCTTGTTTGATCCACAAAGGCTCCTATACAGCTTCATGGATTTGGATTGCACTTGGAACACACCCCCTTCATTATATAATTTAAAGTACAGGTGGGGTTTCAGCTAAAAAAAACACCCCAAAATAATAAAGGGGTATGCATGTACTATGTGACGCTCAGATGTAAACACAAGAGGGCAGTGTGTGTGTGTGTGTGTGTGTGTGTGTATATATATATATATATAGAGAGAGAGAGAGAGAGAGAGCAAGAGCGCAACCCTTCAGGCAACCATAGTCTCTCCAAGTTTCAGTAACCATTAATGTTTCAATCCCTGTAATTTATATCTTTTAAAAACACACTTAAGAGGAGGGTAGGCTTAATAATGCTGTTGGTGGCGGGAGCACCCCAAAATTGAAAAGAAAAAAAAGCCACCAGGAATGACATGAAATCACTTCTGTTCACCAAAATGGCAGCTGAAGATGTGAGGTAGCTCTCCAGAGGACTTCCAAATGACAAAGTAGATACAGCAGAACAACCAACAACGGCTTTTTTCAAATGGAACGTCCTTTCTCAAGTTCTCCAATATCATTTCTGGTAAACTGGAGTCCCAGGAAAATGACAGATTACTAATGAAACTGAAAAGACAGGTGAAAGAAACAACTGTCCCACTTCTGTAACCTTCCAAGGACATTAAACCCTGAAACTATGCCTTTCCTCTATAGCAAAGGCTGGGGATACAGACTGACATGGAAGTCCTCTATTATGAGTCCAATAGTTTATCTTTTTCCGAAGCCCCTTCCCCAAACAGATAAGCTCATTGGTGGTATACTGCTCCTGCCTTTGGGGGTAATGAGGACTATGCTCTGTACCAGATCTTGATGTCTTAGCCCCTATCATGCCTGCCCCATGTCCATTTAAACGTTTTTAGCTTTCTGGCCTCGTAGGGCATAGAATCAAGTTGTGGGGAAGATTTTAGCTTTATCTTTTCCCAGGTTACTTGGCTGGGTATGTGTGACAAACAGGATTAGGAACTGTAAAACATACAAGCACCGCCTCGAGAACTCTTAAAACAGAGCACAAGATACAAGCACTTTGCAAATTCTCTTTCCTTCAAGCAATTTCACATTTTTCAAATATAGATACAAGCCAATTTCCTCTTTTCTGCTTTTTCTTTCAATGTAGGGCATGTGTGGGCAACTGAAAATGGTCTGGAGGTAGGAGGGGGATACAACGATTGCCAACAAAACTTGAAATTGACTAGACCTCTACTTCTTGTTTTGAACAACAACAACACAACCCAGGTATTACTAGTATGTTGAACAATATGAAGGGGAAAAAGGATGACCCAAACAACTACCGTCCGGTCAGCCTCACGTCGATACCAGGCAAGATTCTGGAAAAGATTGTTAAGGAAGTGGTCTGCAAACACTTAGAAATATATGCGGTCATCGCTAATAGTCAACGTGGATTTATCAAAAACAAGTCATGCCAGACTAATCTGATCTTTTTTTTCGATAGAGTTACAAGCTGGGTAGATGCGGGGAATGCCGTGGATGTAGCGTACCTGGATTTCAGTAAGGCCTTCGACAAGGTCCCCCATGACCTTCTGGCAAGGAAACTAGTCCAATGTGGGCTAGGCAAAACTAGTGAGGTGGATCTGTAATTGGTTAAATGGACGAACCCAGAGGGTGCTCACCAATGCTTTCTCTTCATCCTGGAAAGAAGTGACGAGTGGAGTGCCGCAGGGTTCCGTCCTGGGCCCGGTCCTGTTCAACATCTTTATTAATGACTTAGATGAAGGGTTAGAAGGCATGATCATCAAGTTTGCAGACACCAAATTGGGAGGGATAGCCAATACTCCAGAGGACAGGAGCAGGATTCAAAACGATCTTGACAGATTAGAGAGATGGGCCAAAACGAACAAAATGAAGTTCAACAGGGACAAATGCAAGATACTCCACTTTGGCAGGAAAAACAAAATGCAAAGATACAGAATGGGGATGCCTGGCTTGAGAGCAGTACGTGTGAAAAAGATCTTGGAGTCCTCGTGGACAACAAGTTAAACATGAGCCAACAATGTGATGTGGCGGCAAAAAAAGCCAATGGGATTTTGGCCTGCATCAATAGGAGCATAGTGTCTAGACCTAGGGAAGTAATGCTACCCCTCTATTCCGCTTTGGTGAGACCACACCTGGAATATTGTGTCCAATTCTGGGCACCACAATTCAAGAGAGATATTGACAAGCTGGAATGTGTCCAGAGGAGGGCGACTAAAATGATCAAGGGTCTGGAGAACAAGCCCTATGAGGAGCGGCTTAAGGAGCTGGGCATGTTTAGCCTGAAGAAGAGAAGGCTGAGAGGAGATATGATAGCCATGTATAAATATGTGAGAGGAAGCCACAGGGAGGAGGGAGCAAGCTTATTTTCTGCTTCCCTGGAGACTAGGACGCGGAACAATGGCTTCAAACTACAAGAGAGAAGATTCCATCTGAACACGAGGAAGAACTTCCTGACTGTGAGAGCCGTTCAGCAGTGGAACTCTCTGCCCCGGAGTGTGGTGGAGGCTCCTTCTTTGGAAGCTTTTAAACAGAGGCTGGATGGCCATCTGTCAGGGGTGATTTGAATGCAATATTCCTGCTTCTTGGCAGGGGGTTGGACTGGATGGCCCATGTGGTCTCTTCCAACTCTTTGATTCTATGATTCTATGATTTGTTATATGGACGAAGACAATGGCTTCATGGCCCATTACATGTATTAATACAAAAGGAATTTTCTAAGAGTGTTTTGAGCACAAGTAAACTGTTTTTTGTAGACTTATTGTCTATAACACCAACACTAATTGACCACTGTAAGGATCTAAAAAGGCTGTATACAAGGCTGGGCAAACTTTGGCCCTCTGGGTGATTTGAACTTTAACTCCCACAAGTCCAAAAAACCTGGAGAGCCAAAGTTTGCCCAAGCCTGATGTATACCTTGCCCAGTTCTTTGAAAATTTGGAGCAAAGGACATGATTTGCATCTTTCTGGGTCCTACTATATATGATTCCAAACCTTCAACTGTTTACTTTACACTGGAGGCCTTAATTTCATTCTACACTGCATCTGAAATATTTTAGTCACCAAAGCATATGCTAAAATAATAATAAAAAAACCCAGTTAGTCTTAAAAGTTGCCATATTCCTTTCCCCCCTCACATTCCTTCCTCTTCTTTACGCCTTTTTTTTTTTGTCGTGTCAGGAGCAACCGCTCCTGTTGTGAGAGAATTGGCCGTCTGCAAGGACGTTGCCATGGGGACGCCTGGATGTTTTTTGATGTTTTATCATCCTTGTGGGAGGCTTCTCTCATGCCCCCGCATGAGGAGATGGAGCTAATAGAGGGAGCTCATCCGCCTCTCCCCGGATTCGAACCTGCGACCCGTCGGTCTTCAGTCCTGCCGGCACAGTGCTTTAACCCACTGCACCACCGGGGGCTCCTTTACGCTGCAAGAAATGAACACAACTACGTATCTGAAACCTACCACAAATAAAAGAAGGAACCCTCTATGATTAATAGAAAATATTAGAAGTTATGCTAATCTATATGAGAAAGGGAACCATGTGTTCTATAACATGCAAGTTTCCAATTACGACCATAATGTTCAGTCTGTATTCTGGAAGCTATTGAATCATGAATAAATGTCTGTGTCATTAGTATTATATTTTTGCTGCTAAAAAGCTTTACATAGTTATTTTGTTTTGTTTTGTTTTTTAATCCAGCAAGCTCTGGCTTGGTTCAGATTCTTCCTGAAATATAAACCAGAGGAGGTGAGGAACAAGAGACATCCAAAGAGAAGACAAAGGCAGAGAAGCTTTACAAGTTCTAACAAGCCAGGAGCCGAGTTCTTTAACAAGCCATAAATTTACACCCCAGTCTGTAAGTTATCACTGAACTACTTCAAAACAACATTACAATAATCACTATTTGCACATACTTATTTTAAAAACCTTACACATACATCCACGGCAAGGAAACAAATGTTTTGTTTGTTCTTGAGGCGTGAGACAGATTTGCTTAGGGCCATTTTGCAGAGCGAGAAATGTGTGTATATGACAATGGAAAAGGGAACTGAGCTCTCCTCTGGGTATGTTTCTTTTCTCTTGTGCACACACACCTTCTAGGAAGTGTCTATTTGAGGAAAGCCGCCAAGACATAAGCCTATGTGGAAGTTACAGCATCTGAAAAGAAATGTTTTCCCCAACGGGGAAAAAAGAATTCCGGTGGCACCTTGAAGACAAGTATTTATCATGGCATAAGATTCTGTGCACACATCATCCATCTGATGAAATATTGTGGTTAGCTAACATATAGGAATAGGAATAGCCAGAAGGAGAAGGCTTTACCTTTATCTGTGTTTTGTTGTTTCTAGGCATTGAATGTTTGCCTTTGTGTGTGTGTGTATGCTGGAATTCTCCCTGAACAAATAAATTATTATTATTATTATTATTATTATTATTATTATTATTATTATGACCTATAATGAAGCACTTTCATTGCTCATGGCCTGATTATTTATATTCTGTGTTCCAGTATGTATGAACACATATGCATACAATGACTGCTATCTTACTGTAACAGGAGCTTTTGACAATGAATGCTTCTGCCTCAATAAATCCTGCTTCTTTTAAGATATCTTAAGACTTTTGTTTGCTGCTATTACCTCTTGAAAATAAGCTACTTCAGTGCCAACATAGACCTAGATGGGCAAGTCAGTAATTTATTATGTTGATCATTAACATGTTACATACAGTATTTTATTCCCTCACCACCACCCATTTTAAGCTTTGAAGAATAAAAACAGCTCCATTTTAAAAAACAACACCTTGATTTGGGAGACATCTCACCAAAAAACCTTCTTTTACATTCCTTTTTATCCCTCTTTTATATTCTCAGCTTCGCAGTCCTTCCTTTAGCTTACTGAAGCCCAAGTGAATGTCAGGGGAAAGACCAGAGTTAAGAGCTTGTGAATTCAGTTCCATGTGGTGAATGTGGGGCCTCTTTGTAGTGGAGGATCATCTGAATATAAGTAATACCAGACCTTTGGAAGCTGTCCTTAGTGGAATCATAGTGTTAGAAGGGGCTACATAGGTCATCAATCCACAATTCGTACAGGGACCCCATTGGCATCCTTCTTTTTTTTCCCTGTCAGGAGAACTTGAGAAACTGCAAGTTACTTCTGGTGTGAGAGAATTGGCTATCTGCAAGGATGTTGCCCAGGGGATGCCTGGATGTTTTACTATCATGTGGGAGGCTTCTCTCATGTCACTGCATGAGAAGCTGGAACTGACAGAAGTAAGCTCACCCTGCTTCCTGGATTTGAACCACCGATCTTTTGGTCAGCAGTCCTGCTGGCACAAAGGTTTAACCTATTGTGCCACCGGGGGCTCCACCACTACTGGGGGCTCCTCCACTAGCATCTTTATTGGGTATCGATTCAACCTCCTTCGAGCCAATATTTAGAATCATAGAATCATTTAGATCAAAGGGGCAATCCAGTCCTTGTGGGTTTGAAACCTTTTAGGCTTGGGATCAACGAAAGCAGGGGTCCTCAAACTAAGGCCCGGAGGCCGGATACGGCCCTCCAAGGTCATTTACTGGCTGTCGCTCAAGGTCAACCTAAGTCTAAAATGACTTGAAAGCACACAACAACAATCCGATCTCATCAGCTAAAAGTAGGCCCACACTTCCCATTGAAATACTAATAAGTTTATATTTGTTAAAATTCTTCTTCATTAAACCGCTCCAAACCTTCGGGGAGTGGTGGTATATAAAATTGATAAATAAATAAATAAATAAAACTGAACATTTAACATCTTTCAGGTTTTTTGTCCAGACCTGGGGAAAATTCTTTCTTTTTCATTCTAATCTTTCAGGGCAACACTCATACAAGCACATATCAACCAGAATTTATTTCAATTTTTGTGTACCCCCCCCCTTTTTTTTTGCACAATTCAATTTTACTAATTCAGGAAAGCTGATGAGCTGCATATTAACAAAAAATGAGTTTTTTAAGTGAGGAGAAAGTTGTATGAAATTATGTGTTAAGGTATTTAGTCTCCTTTTTGGTATTTAATTTCATATGTACTGCAAGAGAATCTACAACTTTCTGAAGCTCTCCTAATTTTACATATATAAACAACAGAGCACCACAACCCAATTCTCCTTGTGGCAACCACCCTGAAGTGGATTTAATCTTGTAATTTGGCATAGTCAAGTCATTAATTTATGGTTGACTCGATTACTATTAACACACTAGCATTTTATTTAAGCCAGGAGACTGTCTGATTAATGCAGATGTTAATTCCATGATGTAACCCAGTGGTCCTCAATCTGTAGGTCCCCAGGTGTTTTTACCTACAACTCCCAGAAATCCCAGCCTGTTTATCAGCTGTCAGGATTTCTGGGAGTTGAAAGCCAACACATCTAGGATGCACAGGTTGAGAACCACTGCTGTAATCAATTAATTTGTATTAAAATTCATTAGAGAAGGTGGGTCCTCCTTTGACCAATCCAGTAATACAGAATGTCCTGAGAAAGAGGGCTAAGACTGGAGAAAATGCACAGGTCTGACTCTGTTGTTAGCTGTTTGCTGTATCATTATCGTATCCAATACTGGACATTTATAATGTTTTTACTCATTCTTTGGATGTCTTCTGCTTATTTACAGAACTCTTATCTGAAAGCCTGGTTTTTGTAAGCAGTACAAGCTAATGTTCACACAAATAAAATATTTTCAACAGTGTCTGAATATGCAGAATTCCTCACAAAATGTGTTAACTATGAAAAGTCTTGCATTTTCATACCCATACACTTTACACATTAACATTCAAAACACAACTATTACAAATATAAAAGGTTTTAAATTAAGAATTTAACTTTGATTTTTTCTTTCTTGGTTTGACTAGGATTTTATTTAAACATGATTCCAAAACATTATGCTTTCTTTAGGGGAAAAATCTTAATATGAAAGCTGTTGGTTTCTTGGAAACATTCAGCTTATCTATTTCTCCAACTATAGGTTTTTGTACCAAAGTTTTGCTTATAATTACATGAACGAACATGTGTTTTTAAGTGTACATTAGACAGACATGTGCAAATACATGGTGGAAAAAACAGTATTTTTAATTTTCAGGAAACCACTTCACATTACAATGTGAAAAACAAGTGGAATACTTAAAAGAAAAAGAAAAAACCAGAGCTGAGAATTCAGACTTTTGTCTTAGACATTTATACATTTTTAGTGCACAGTAGTTCTGGGAATGTGGTTCAGTCCTTACCAAAGAAAACTCAATCAATAAAAGCTATCATATTACCAGCTTGGTCCCTTTAGTATTCTGGTTAAAAGCCCCAATTACACTAGTTATTTTTTGTCTCTAAGGAAACATTATCTTTTGCAACTATAGTAGGCAAGGGCAATGATAAATCCAATCCTTATTTTTACCTATACTGTAAGTTATCCTTCTCACTGCATCAGACATGAACATTTCACTTGGAAAGTCAATTTTAACAATTAAAAATGTAGTCATAAGCTTCACACTATATATCATTATAAGTATAAAGTCCATCTGAGCTCTGCGAGTGCAGTGTTTTTCTGAATGAAGCAGAGAGTGTTTGAGGATCGGGACATCCTCAGGGATACCAAAGTGCTTGTTTATAAAGCTATTGTCCTCCCAATTCTATTATATGCTTGTGAAACGTGGACCATCTATAGACGTCACACTCAACTCCTGTAATGATTCCATCAGTATTGTCTCAAAAAAATCCTGGAAGAAGACAAGTGGACAAATGTCAGCGTGCTGGAAGAAGCAAAGACCACCAGCACTGAAGTGATGCTCCTACGTCATCAACTCTGCTGGACTGGCCACATTGTCTGAATGCCTGATCACAATCTCCCAAAGCAGTTACTCTACTCCCAACTCAAGAACAGAAAATGGAATGTTGGGGGACAGGAAAAAAGATTTAAAGATGGGCTTAAAGTTAACCTTAAAAACTGTGACATAGATACCAAGAACGGAGAACCCCTGGCCCTTGAGCACTCTAACTGGATGTCAGCTGTGACCAGCAGTGATGCAGAATTAAAAGACACATGAATAGAGGGTGGAAGGGAGAAACATGTCAAGAGGAAGGCGCATCAAGCCAACCCTGACCGAAACCATCTTCCACCTGGAAACCTATGCCCTCACTGTGGAAGAACATCCAGATCCAGAATAGGGCTTCACAGTCACCTACGTATCCACTGTCAAGATACTGCCCTTGGAAGGCCATCATACTCAGAGAACGAGGATTGCCTAAGTAAGTAGCAACTCACGATGTTAGCACTTCATGAATCTAACAGTTTTGATCCCAGAAGTTCTGGAACAATTTGAAATCAGGGTAAATAAATATAATGAAGTTGAAAAGGATTCCAAAGATTCCTCTCCTAAGAAAGATGGACCATCACATTGCAGTACAATCTATATTGAAGGCAGGCTAACTTTATGAATCAGCACATTCTTAGGATTTTGCTAAAAGGACTGCCCACTTAATTACTTTGCATTTTCCCCTTTTAAAAATTGACCTCAGGTTTGCATTACTGCCTCATTTTTAAATGTGAAAGTTTTCAGCTGCAGAAAAGTTGTTATCTCAACTTAAAAAAAATATGGTGCCTGTAAAATTGTAACTTCAATCCAATAAAAAACGAGGGACGTACTCTTTCTCAGATGAGAGCAGTAAAGCTGCTGCTTCATCCACATCTTGACGGGAAGTGGATTTCCTGTCCTGTGTCTTTGATCCATGATAGAACATTTTTGGAGAGTAGATCACTTGGATTGCACAGCATACAAGTGAATATATATGTAAATGAAAATTTCACTGAACATTTCGAAATAATTTTCTGATGCTGTTTCCTTATGCGATTCAGTGATGAACAAGCCATGTCCAGAATAGTACAAATCCTACTCTGGGCTAGTGGACAGGGCTGTGAAAACTGATCAGTGTCGACTTTGTTGAGTTTCTTGGAATCGCAATAGCATTCTCATTAAATTTTATATATTGTGCAGCATTTTTTTCTTCCTACAAAGTTACTGTGCACATGTTGGTTTGCATTCTTCTTGATGTATACTTTAAACATTTCCTCACATTAAATAAAGCAGGTTTGGTGGGCATTTTTCAAACATTTTTATTTACGGATACAATCCAGTCATGCACATGGATTGTACCTATTTGCTCTATGCAATGATGATGATGATGCTGATAATCTCACAATCGCGTTAAAAAACAAAGTATGGATCGTCGATGTTGCAATCCCAAGTGACAGCAGGATTGAAGAGAAACAACTGGAAAAGTTGACATGATATGAGGATATGAAGATCGAACTGCAAAGACTCTGGCACAAGGCAGTAAAGGTGGTCCCAGTGGTGATCAGCACACTGGGTGTAGTGCCTAAAGACCTTGGCTTGCACTTAAACACAATCGGCGCTGACAAAATTACCATTTGCCAGCTGCAGAAGGCCAGCTTACTGGGATCTGCACGCATTATTCGCTGATACATCACACAGTCCTAGATACTTGGGAAGTGTCCGACGTGTGATCCAATACAACAGCCAGCAGGGTGATCTTGTCTGCTGTGGACTCATTTCGTTGTGTTTCTAATAATAATGATAACAACAACAACAACCTGCCTCTTTTGATGGCTCGAGACATCATTACGATTAAAATATATATAAAAATAAAATATATACAATAAATTACATAGATAAAACATAAAAATTAAAAAAAACTAGAACTGGACTACATGTTTCAGAAACATAGGGATTGTAAAGGAAATATGTTTTTGTGTTGTTGCTAGTCTCAGGTTAAAACAGATATTGTGGTAAAAAAGGGAACCCAATGATTTTGTTTTTTCTATTTCTGAGATCCATTTCCCAATTGAGGAGTGCTCCAAAGCAATTTATGTCCTTTAAGACAAAGGCAGCTTTGTTGGATCTAGCCCACGTAATCTTGTATTTTATTTTCAAAAACTGTATGATTGATGTTCCTAGGAAACACCCAAGCAGGACATGAAGCAGCGGCTTGTCCTATTTGTCCCACAGTAAAAACGTATGTTATTAAGAACACATCTTGAAAATTGCTTTTTTGGGGGTGTGTGTGGATTACTACTGATACATTAACTAAAGTGAGACAACCCTTGACATTCACTGGGGTTGTGGCACAGGACCTCTACGAAAGTGGAAAGACTGTGAATTAAAACACACACTATTGTTCTGTCAAAAGTTGTACACAGAATTGTGGCAGAGGAATTGGGATTCCTAGAGAGGAAAACTATAGGAGGACCTAAAGATTTTTAGACATAACATTTTAAATCATGTCCATGAATAATTAAATACGCAAAAGTAAAACCTGCAAATGTAGAGGACTAACTATTCAAAATAGATTGGAGATTGATTCCCATTCAGTTATTATACTAACAGGATATGAGACATCTATGCTCCAGGTATTTTTTCAAGTGTTCAAAACCTTTCTAAGTATCTGGTCATCACTATACTTTGAATCAGAGAATAATATAGTTGGAAGAGACCACATGAGTCATCTAGTCCAACCTTCCAGCTTGTCAATATCTTTTTTGAACTGTGGTGAGGTCTAACCAAAGGTTAGGTCTAACCAAAGCAGAATACAAAGGCACAATGATTTCGCTCACGCCTTTTGATGCAATCCAAAATCCCATTGGCTTTTTAAACTGCTGTATCACACTGTTGGCTCATGTTTAACTTGCTGTCCATGAAAACTCCAAGATCTTTCTCACATGGACTGTTGTCAAGCCAGGCATCACCCATCCTGTATCTTTGAATTTCATTTTTTTCTACTTAAGTGTAGTATCTTACATTTGTCCTTGTCGAAATCATTTTGTTAGTTTTGGCCCAGCTCTCTAATCTGTTAAGGTCATTTTGAATTCTGATCCTGTCCTCCTGAGTATTAGCTATCCCTCCTAATTTGATGTCATCTGTAAACTTGATAAGCATGCCTTCTAAACCTTCATCTAAGACATTAATAAAGATGTTGAACAGAACTGGGCCCAGGACCGAACTCTGCAGCACTCCATTAGTCACTTCTTTCCAGGATGAAGAGGAACTATTGGTAAGCACCCTTTGGGTTCAGTCGCTTAACCCATTACAGATCTACCTAATAGTAATATTGCCTAGCCCACCATTGACTAGTTTGCTTGCAAGAAGGTAATGGGGGACTTTGCTGAAGGTCTCACTGAAATGAAGATATGCTACATCCACAGCATTCCCTATATCTACCAAGCTTGTAACTATATCGAAAAAAAGAGGGACGGCTGTCTTGTAAGCCGTCCCAAGTACCTCTGGGGAGATGGGTCGGGATGACTTGTTTGGCATGACTTGTTTGGCAAGTCTGGCATGACTTGTTTTTGAGAAATCCATGTTGACTTTTTGTAATCACAGCATTCCTTTCTAAGTGATTGAGGACTACCCCCTTAATGACCTGCTCCAGAATTTTTCCTGATAGTGATGTCAGGCTGACTGGATGGTTATTGTGGAAATTCTGGAAATGAATTTGGGGGAATCCATAATCCTGTTTGTTTTAGATTGCTGATCAATTTCACAGGATCAAAATCAGTTTTTTTGGTAAAAAGTTATTTCAACACTATTCATAATTTGTATACAAATGGAAGGGTTTCATCTTTAATTAATTAAAAATTAATATGAAATCTCCTTTGCTATTTAACTACCATTCCCTCCCCTTCCCTCTGCACTTGCATTTAGCCCAGTGGTTCCCAATATTCTTTTGACCAGGGACCACTTGACTAGGGACAACTTTGACCAGGGACCACTTGAACAGAGAGCGCTTTCACCAGGGACCACTCTCCAACATTAGTACCAAAGGGTTATGAATCAGGTTTTGGTCAACTTTAGATTTGGTTCAGTTATTTTGAGTGCTGATTCAGAAAATTGCACTGGATAGACCACATCAGCTCTAGTTTCTGATACAGAACTTATGTCATCCAGTAGTTACAATCTGCTCACCCACAGAAAAACCTTATTTAATAATCTAAAGCTGATATGGTAGTAGTAATTTTTTATGGGTAGTCAGCCACTCCCCTCCTGACATTCCTGTTGCCTTGGCACTATAAGAGGATTTCATGAGACCAGTCGCTCTTGTTGCCATGTGGTTTTGAGGCAACAGTATAGTCATGATAAGGCCATGGACCATATTTTCTTCTTGGGGACCACTGGTGGTCCATGGATCACAGGTTTGGAATCACTGATATAGCCCAAATGCTTCCATGTTCTTCTGCAGTCCTCCTCAAAATGGTGACGCATCAAATCATGCTGATTTTCTTATAAAATAATTTGGGAGATTGGTGTAGGACTTCAGGGACCATGAAAGTAGGGGTCACACTGTGCTCACCTTCACTCGGTACATTACTATTTCATATATTTAAAAATGAAAACATTTTGATAGTTCACAAGTAGAAAGGAGAAATACTACTAATAGTTTAGAGGCATACACACACACATATACCAACCTGCCGTTTCTTCCTTTTAATGAAAATGTAAAAACAAGGGCTTAAGCTGGGCAGCACTATAGAACAATTCAACCTCTTCTTGTTAGAAGAAACATACTTTTGTTACTGTTTGAGGGCATAATAGTAATGTTAAGTTTTAATTCAACCTAATGGACTGTTTTTGAGGAAGAATGTGTAACTTCTCCCTTTTTAGGCCTCCAGATTTTTAGCACTGAAGTTGTTCTTATCAGGAGCTCCTGTATTCTTGGAAGTGAACTGATAATACTCCATTAAACTTCCTTGGGAGGTCCAGAATTCAAAGCAAAGCAATCCTTTTCACCTCCTGCTAAAGGTTTTCAACACTATTCACATCTCGGTATCTTTTTTCCTCAAAAATAGTTGCTGTATAATGTTTATTTGAAGAAGGATAACGTTATGCATGAAACAGGTTTAGTCAAGTTACACATAAATTGGTGCCATCTCCTCCTGCTCAATAAATGTATCCAAACATCCCAAGACTTCAGGTATTCTTTCATTTTTCAAAGCTGTCAAACTATTTAGTTATAAATGGCGGTAGTATTTTTAGCTTTTACCATAAAGAATGTTTCTGCTTTACTCTTCCCAGAGCAATTTTGACCAAGAAAAAAATTGTTGTGAAGAAGTTGCATTCTCTTCAGTGTCACATTTCCAGTGTCACATTGCGATAATTGTAGACATAATAAAACATAAAGTGGCAGAACTGCAGCATGATTTCATTTTGATAGTGATGCCCTTAAAAATACCAAGCCATTCTTAAGTTTCAGCATCTCTATTTCTTCTGGCATATTTGGAAATAAGCTGTTATTCCCATCCTTTAAATATAAATGAGAGTTACTACCTATTTCCCATGCCTCCAATTTTCTAGTTCTGCTTGTAACCAAAGTTAACAGCTGCTATTACCATTATACAGTTTGTAGGTGAAGTATGGAAACTATATATATATATATACACACACACACATGTATGGTACGTTAACAAAGCCTCTCACAAAGAAGATCCTTTTTATAAAGGTTTTTTTGCATCTGCCCGACCCTCTCTTAATATCCTGGTTTTCTTGCTAGCTGGAAGGTTTTTTAAGCAACATCAGTTCTGCAGGATTATGATAAATGAACAAAGAAATGTTGTGTTAGGCTGTAGCAGCATGTCTATAGCAATCAATTAAATAAAGCTTGAGTTGAAAAAAATGGGCCAATTCCACTTCAGTTTTGTGTGCCCTGCCTAAGGCAGGAAAGGTAAACAGTGGCTGACTCTAGAACAGTGATTCTCAACCTATGGGTCCTCAGATGTTTTGGCCTTCAACTCCCAGAAATCCTAACAGGTGGTAAACTGGCTGGGATTTCTGGGAGTTGTAGACCAAAACACCTGGGGACCACAAGTTGAGAACAATTGGTCTAGAACAGGGGTCCTCAAACTAAGGCCCGGGGGCTGGATACGGCCCTCCAAGGTCATTTACCTGGCCCTCGCTCAGGGTCAACTTATGTCTGAAATGAATTGAAAGCACACAACAACAACAATCCTATCTCATCAACTGAAAGCTGGCCCATACTTCCCATTTAAATACTAATAAGTTTATATTTGTTAAAATTGTTCTTCATTTTAATTATTGTATTGCAATTAAGTGTTTTTTGCACTACAAATAAGATATGTGAAGTGTGCATAGGAAATCATTCATTTTTTTCAAATTATAATCTGGCCCTCCAACAGTTTGGGGGACTGTGACCTGGCCCTCTGTTTAAAAAGTTTATGGACCCCTGGTCTAGAAACTCTTACTGAACATTATGCCAACAGCAAAAGAGAAAGGAAAAAAGATCTGCAAAGCATAGACTTGCATGGGTTGCTGTGAGTTTTCTGGGCTGCATGGCCATGTTCCAGAAGCATTCTCTCCTGATGTTTCACCCACATCTATGGCAGGCATCCTCAGAAGAGTGAGGTCTGTTGGAAACTAGGCAAGTTAGGTTTATATATAATCTCTGAAGATGCCTGCCATTGATGTAGACGAAACGTCAGGAGAGAATGCTTCTGGAACATGGCCACACAGCACAAAAAACTCACAGCAACTCAGTGATTCCGGCCATGAAAGACTTCAACAACACATAGACTTGCATGTTTGACATCCACAACAAAAATAAGAAATGTGAAAGGTGTTGAATGAAAAAAAATCATATCTGGAAGCAACAAACAAACAGAAGCAAAAAACCCCACCAATCCTAGTTTTAACAATGTGCATGTTTAATTCATAGGATTTACGGACAGGGAAGGCTTTTTTTATTAAAAGGAGGCAGCGTATGTCAAACTGTAATGGATTATGCAAATCACATAATTAAAAAAATGACATAGGGGTGATAGTACAGATATAACAAGATGCAGAGAATTGTGTTTTCAACCACAGTTCTATCATACTGTTACACTGTTGGTTCCACAAATACTACCAAGTCCACAATATACCTATTTCCTATATGTGTAGTAGGAGAAAGCCAAAGCATCTGCTATTATAGCTTTCAAGAAAGTATTTTAGCAGACACTGGCAACACCGTTTTAAAAACACCCATATCATTATTTTTGGCCCCAAATATTTTTATATAGAAGATATGTTTCCTTTATTGCACAACCTGTTTGTTCAATACATACTATTTCCCCCTATTGATTATCATACTAAATTGTTACTACTTGTTACTAAATGGTACATTAGATGTGGTTTTCTATCTCATTCTCCAAACTACCTTCAGATTTTTTACCACAGTTAATTTTTAGAAGTTTGACTAGTTAAAAGCTGATGTGATTTTATTGCCACCTTCAAGATCTCAGGTGCTTTTTCTTAAAGTCCCAGCTGCTAAAAAGCTTGAGTTTTCATTAACATTCCCTCCCCCTCAAACTCATAGGTGTTAAAGACAAACATAGTCCTGCTGTATGCCATAAATTCAACCCCTTCTCTTCTCAGCTATTTTTCAAAAGTAATGCAAGCGAATCACATGACTTTAAAAGTCAGACAAGTTATTTTCTGCTCATTTGTGGTTGGCACCTATACTGTTATTTATACTGTGGTATGGGATCTTCTGTCTTAAAGGATTTCAGTTAACCATTTTAAGGTCACATACATAACATATATATTTTTCCCCGAATAGAAATAGAAACTTGATAAAAAATAGTAACAGATCTAACCCATCTTTTAAGAAAAAAATCTTTACAGTTTAATGTTGTTTTGGAGAGTGCATCAACACTTGAAAGTTTTCAATATAACAGCATTAATACTGGTTTGTACATTAATACACGGCCTGCTGTACATGAAGTTACCCCAAAGAAAGCTATTCAGTCCAATTAATGTGAGTTGCAGTAACTCTCAAAGATCCCAAATCTGTTTTATTAGGAACACTTGGGATTAAACCCAGGATTTCCTTGCATTCATCTCCAATTTTGAGCCTCTGCTGCCGTCAAAGAGCCAACATAAAGCTTACCCCTGAAACTCCACTGAAAATATTTGAATGCCAGTTGTTAACATCTAAATTGGCTGTTATTCTGTTAACATAAATATTAATCTACAACTTCACCTTGTAATATATTTAAGTCGTCATTCCTTATGGCACACCAATGAAATCTTAATGTGACAAATGTTTAGGCAAAAAACTTTATAGACCATTTCCAGATAAATGTATCCTACTGAATTATCCAGTTATACACACTGCCATATTTTAGCTCAAAAATTAAGAGTGAGTCCACTCTGGAGCTACAGATGCATCTGTGAAAGCTACTTTTCCTACTTAGATGTGGGAGAAACTGGAGAAACCAAGTACGTTAAAGCTGAACTAGTTTCTGATCAATGTAGATCAGGATTATAACTTCAATTTTTGCAACCAAGCTGTTTTAAGAGTTGTTCAAATCAGTGGGATCCAGTAATGGCTTTTTCAACAGCCGTTTTATCACAACCCTTTTTAGGCTCGTTGGAATTTTGCCTTCCCTTTTACACCTGCTCACCCTTTATATCTTGGTTCTCAATCTAAAAGGTTTTTTAGCCGCATCACTTTGGGAGGATGAAGAACCAGGACTGCGTATACAGACATTGTGAGTCTGGTTGTAGCAGCATGTCTGCGACAATCTGTGTTTCATTTCACACACACACACACACACACATTTGCTAGTTTTAATTATTTTTGTTGAAACATATTGATTATTATTTCCATGTTATTTTGCCTTTTGTACCAACTTTTCTGTTAAAGAAATTTTGTCCACTTCATTAACTGAGGTATACTTGTAATTCAGCAAGTCTGCAAATGAAAACAGCAACATAAGAACTACTGCCATAGTCTCAATGAATTGGATGGGTTGTCAAGAAGTATGTTACAGTGCTTATTTCTACTGAAGTCAAATTTTAAATGTTGCCCAAAGGGCATATACACCAACCTAAAACAATTACCTGGCACACAAGTCTTATCAGTGACAGACATCTTAAGTTTTTCATGTATAAACCATTTATGTAATGTAAGAATGCGATGAAACAATGATGTGAGCTATCTCATCTCTTTCCCCCACAAAAACATTGAGAACTGAGTCTATGGAACTCCTTGTCATAAGACTGTCTCAAATACACAAAATTTAATTGCTGCCACAGAAGGGAAAACCTCTGTACCTTTTCAATACTCAATAGCCTTGTTTCTGCAATTTAGGCATGAGATTTAATTCACCAGTAGAGAAAAAAATGAAGATTTTTTATTATGGGTATTCTTCACAAAAGTGAATAAACTGTCATTCTTTAAACAAGATGAAACTGCTTAAATATAATTAGCTATTTAATGTTGAAAATCTCTGGGAACACAAACACAAACTGTTTCTCTACTAGTCATTTTTAAGCTCAGCCTTACTTCTCAGCAACCATAATGAAGGTATAAACTAAGGCTGGATCTACACTGTCATACAAACCAGTTTCAGAATGGAGGTTAAATGCATTGAACTGGATTATATGAATCTACTCTGCCATATAATCCAGTTCAATGCAGTTAACCTGCATTCTGAAACTGGATTATATGGCAGTGTAGATCAAGACTAAAACACAATACAGAGCAGCAAAGCTATGCTTCTGCAATGTTAATGCTCAGCTACTGCCTTTACATGTATTTTAGCTCAGTTTGGCCAGTCTGGTCAACATTGGTAATTGAGACAACAGCTGGTGCCAAGTCCAAGTCAAGCTTTCTGAGGGAATTCTAGTTTCATGTCTTTGCTCCTGTTTCATGCTTTCAAGTTTGATGGATTGTTCCTGGATTTTTGTATTGGATTTTATGCTGCCTTATATTTCCTGGCTTCCTTGCATTCCTATACTGGATGTTCTGTTGCTTTGGGATTCTGGATTATTCTTGTACCTTGAACCTTGTGGACTATTTTACACATATAGACTTTAAAGTTTTTGCTATTTTTACTGAAGTGCTTTTTATATAATCTTCAACAAACTGCTTTGCTGATTTAACTTGGACTGGAGCAGGGTGGTAAGCGCAACAGTCCTCTACAAAAATCTGCATGGTCAAGAGCCTGATGTCTTCCACATCAAGCTTTTCACATACAAATAACCTACTGTTTGTAACATCTTCCCTGAAGAGTTTTGAAGATTTCAAAAATGCATAGATATTTGATTGGCCCTACAAAAACTAATGGGTTAGGCAGTTTTTCTCATAAGACAAGCACTGTTTGTTACATCATTAAAATCAATTCCATTTCCTCACCAAAACAAGAGCATGAAGATATCTATGTAAGAGTGTGCCAGACAGAAAAAGGTTCCATAATTACACAGAGTGAAATGCCAGGAAAGTAGAATTGGATAGAAGCATCTTTGACTGGAGTTTCATCCACAGAAAGTCTGATCTCCCCATTGCCTTGCTTCAGAGTCGATCCCAGCATTTATATGGGGTGAAGGAACTATCCTGGGGAAAAGGGATAGGGGAATTTCCTGTTGTCCTGGGTGGTTTTTAAATGAAGATCCTGCTCATGAAGACAATTTGGATAAGGATACAGTATAAGAGCTCATTTCCCACCAGTCTGCATGCTGCATATGTCAACGAAAAGTCTTAATATGTTTCAGCATTTCGCTCTGCCACTTGACCCCAATGTAGTTCTCTTCAGTTCCATTTATTTTAGCAAGTCATTCATAATAACAGAAGCAAATTTGTGAGCCCACACAGCTGGTTCATCAAGGACAAAATTTCTTGGAAGAATAAAGCGACGGAGCTCTCCTTTCAATTCACCCAGATTTCTGGGGAGCACTTATTTCAATACCCTACAGCAACATAGCTGCTTTCAAGAGACCCTCATTTCATTGTTTCGACACATATGGCAAGAGGTTTGTTTTTCAAACAAGAGCCTTTATAGCGATTTTGCAGACATCAAAGCCACTGCGAAGTATACATACACACTCCACTCACACACAAGCCATTAGCCACAGAAGGTAACAACTAAAGATTGCTGCTTCTGTCATCTATTACAGCAGACAAATGAGTTTTCTAAGCAAAACACCTGGTAAAAAGACTTACCAATGCCCAAAAAAAGGGTCTTGAAATTTAACATCAGATATAATTCTTCTGAAATAAAGATACAAGGTACTTGAGTATCCCTTACGGATAAACTAAACTCCCTTTCTGATCTCTTTTGTTAAAATGGAGGACTGGTGGCTAAAAAACCCCAGACCATTTCACTTCCTATTTATTTATTTATGTGAGAAATTTCTTTATTGTCTTTCTCCGACGGACTCAAGGAGGTTTACAACAGCATTAAAACATACAGTATAGAATAGATCAAATAGCATTAAAACATACAATCTTCCTTAAAAGATATTAAAATTATCCTACTATGAATAAAAGCATTCTAAACATTCCCCAAGCAGATAAAATATAATTATAAAGTACTTGTTTTATTCTAAAAAGTACGAATATACACAAATCAAACCAAGAGAGCGTGACACCCCTGTCTTTTCCTATGGTCCCTGGCCACAAGTTAAAATCTTGTCCGACTCTTGCATTAAAGTCCTCCAGGAAGATGATTTTGTCCTCCTTAGGTATCTCCGATAGGTCGGTGTCCAGCTGACAATTTTTTCCTTGATGTCTTCATTAGCATCTAGTGTTGGTGCATAGGCACTTATGATGGTTGCCTGTTTCACTTTTGGCAAGGTTAATTCGGAGGCTTGAGAGTCGTTCGTTAATGCCAATGGCTGCTTTGGTCAGGTGCTTCACCAGATCATTTCTGATAGCAAAGCCAACTCCGTACATTCTTTGGTCTTCTTCAGGCAGTCCCTTCCAGAAGAAGGTGTAGCCTCCTTTTTCTTCCTTCAGCTGTCCCTCTCCTGCTCTCCGTGTCTCCTTAAGTGCTGATATGTCGATGTTAAAGCGTCCCAGGTCCCTTGCAATGATGGCAGTTCTGCGTTCAGGGAGTTCGCTATCAGCATTGTCTATCAGTGTCTGTACATTCCATGTTCCAAAGTTCATTTTTCTTTTTTGGCCTCAGGGTGGTGACCCCACTGGACACGGAAGTCCAGTCAGGGATAAGAGAGGCAGACTATGTTTAGGGCACTTTTTCTAGCCCCTTCCCCATGTGGGGTGAGCAGAGTGAATCCTAAAAAGGGCTGCTCAGTCATGGATACGGCTGCCGAACTGCTCAACTGCCTCGGAACTTGAGATAGAATGAATGAGTCCATATCCACCGCCCATGTGCCAGTCTGTGACTAAGGGCTTCCAGATTTCACAGTCCTGCCCCTGTCACCCCTCGCTGGTTGTCATGGGACATTTTGTTGGTTTGTTTTATTTTTCTTGGAAGGCTTAATTAAATATACCCACTCTTCTTAAAAAGAGTGTGCAGTTTTTATGTAGGCTACTATGTGTTATACCATGTTGAGTTAGGTTGTGTTTGGGCGCATATATATAACACTGAATGCACATGCCTTCTTTTCTGTAAAAAGCCACCAGGTATTATTCCATAACAATTGTGAATTTGGCTGCATTATGAAAAACTGCACAATCAGTTGGCAATATTAATTGTTTTTATCAAATCTCTATACATTTATGATAGTGCCATGTTAGTATGAATTCCTTCTGGACACACAAAAATACACACTGCTTGCTCTCCACCTATTTGGGAGGAAAGGGAGCGGGCCATTTGTTTAGCTGTGGAAAAATATTGCAATTTTTTAACAGTCCTTTAAAAAGTTTTATTTGAGAAGATTCAATCAAATCTTTTAAACTCATGCAGCAAAATGGAACAAGCCAAGTACACATTATAAATCAAACATATGGTTTGAAAATATTTAAGAGAAATGTACCACTAAATCTTAAAAAAGGATTTACTTATCTAAGACAGGATTGTTGGCAGCACAATAAAAAGAGCCTTTGTGATGGAATCCAGCTTGAAAATTCATAGTTTTTCTCAGACTTATCAAATTTTCTACTACTGTTTATCTATCTAAACCGAATGGGTTGGATCCAAATTTTTCACCTCACTCATGGAAGGATTTGTCATAATATCTTCCTATATTCTTTTAAATATTGATAACAAGATGTAGCCATGAGAAGCTATTTTTTTCAATACAGGCCCAGTCTGTGCGGGTATGGCAGTAGGTTCAAAGGAGTTACAAAAAGAACATAATAGGGTTCAGACTTCAATATTGTTCTGAATATTTTCTGACATCATTCCTTGACATCAGTAGAATTTTCATTAACTGACAGCTAAACAATTCATATACCGTATATACTCGAGTATAAACCGAGGCTGAAAAAAGCACACATCCCAGCTTATACTCGAGTCAAAGTGATTTATTATTTTACTCTGTTGTTGTTATTATTATTATTACATTTATTATTTTACTCTATTTATTATTATTATTACATTTACATTATTTTACTCTATTATTTTGATTTCATTTATTATTTTACTCTATTTATTATTATTATTACATTAATTATTATACTCTATTATTACTGTTATTATTACATTTATTATTTTACTCTATTATTATTGGAAGGATACGTAAGCACATTTACATTGAAGAAGATTGGAATAACGGTTTAATCAGAGTTAGACAGTCTTATCTTAAATTACAGTTTTATGAAAATATTCAAAAACATTTAACCTACTGATACCTCAATAAATGTAATTTTTTGGTATCTATTTTTATTTTGAAATTTACCAGTAGTTGCTGCATTTCTCACCGTTGGCTTATACTCGAGTCAATATGCTTTCCCAGTTTTTTAGTAGCAAAATTAGGTACCTTGGCTTATATTCATGTCGGCTTATATTCGAGTATATACGGGTAATTGCAGAAATATTTGGCTCAAATACTTGTAAGATATCAACAGTACAACCTTGTGAACTATACTGAATCTTACTGTACAGTCTATATTTCAAATCTTTATTGAATATTGTGCCTTTTTCCTGCTTTGTCTTGCACTTACAAATAGTCAACAAAATTAATGATGAACTTTGATTTATGTGCAAAATGTTTGTAGTAAATAGCATAATAAAGAGTCGAGTAAAGGAAGCAAATGCAGCCTTCATATATTGGAGAGATACACGTACTTGATTAATGGTTATCACCACATCCCTAAAATAATGAATATATGGTAAACTGAAC
Organism: Anolis sagrei ordinatus; assembly: GCF_025583915.1. Classification (NCBI taxonomy): domain Eukaryota; kingdom Metazoa; phylum Chordata; class Lepidosauria; order Squamata; family Anolidae; genus Anolis; species Anolis sagrei. The sequence continues at coordinate 252,790,491 of NW_026846588.1, read as the reverse complement.
GCAAGTAAATTTCATGTGCAATTTCATTAATATCGCTGCTCCGATTATCGACTGTTAGATTTAAAGAGTTTTCGCTGATTTCTGTGCGCTAGACCCACTGCACTGACATATTTTAAGAAAGACAGGATTATGTAAAAAGATAGGTAGTCATATCATATGATTTCTATTCTGCCACAATAAGAACAGTTTAAAGACATTCTAAATCTCCTTTTAGATTTTAAATGCAGCATACTTTCTAAAGCCATCTGTAAAACAAAGGTTGCAAGGAATAAGCTAATTGTAGCTGTTTTTAAAAGGAATGTGTTTTTTTATATCTAGATATCTCCAAATGGGTGTCCCAGATTCCCAACACCAACTGTTGTTTGCAAATCAAATCTGATCTGAGAAAACAATGTAAAGTAGTGATAAATATTGTATGAAGTTACAAAATTCAGCTTTATTTTGAAGGGTTCATTTAAAGCACATCTTTTTTTTACAGGGTCTGAATCTTCTTTAGCCATAGGGATCAAAATCCTGCTTGCATAACACCCTGAAATTTAATATGATGATGAGTGATATGAAAATGTTTCTAATATGAGGAGGGCTAATATAAAAATGTTTAGAGTAAATTATATGGACAAAGCAACCATACATGTGTAATATTACATGCAGGACAAAAGGGGTCATTCATAATCGCATCCTTCAATAGCAAAACTTTTTTAAAAAAACCCTACAGGTAAACCCTAGTTAATGAACTTGATATACTCCTGGGTATTGCGATATTTCTTTGGTACCAGGTAAAATGGGGAAAGAGGGATAGGTATGTTCCCAATGAGGGGAAAAAAGTATTTCTGAAAATTGATTCAAAATTATTGATGTGCACATGGGAAGTGAAACAAGATCAGTAAGACTAGTATCATAAACAAAAATATTTTTGTTTATGATATGCCACTACAAAAAGGCTTCTTCCAAAATAGTTCCAGGAAAGATTTTTTCTTTCACTAGTCCCAACTTCTCTTATGATAGCAATTTCTTTTTGCAGCCAGGTGTATAGATCTATGCATTTCTTTTTTTTTTCTTAATCGATAATTTTTGTTGTAATTTTCAAATGGGCAAGTTTACATAAAATAGGGGTAGAACTATTGAGCAGAATTATGAGGAAAACTGGAATTTCTAATGTATTGAAGGTAAGCTTGAGGTGGTAAGATACACTACTTAACCAACCTCCCCTCTTCTCTTCATGCACAATCAGTAAGGAATTCAGGAGGCTGCTGCTTTCTATCTTGCCCACTTGTTTTGGCCACAGCAGAATCCATTCTTTCCGAGCTCAAAGTTTCTTGCTATTTTTGTTGCAGAAACCTGCCAGTACCGAAAGCCTATATTTCTCTACCCATTCTTCATCATCCTCCCAGTGCCAATCTGGGTAAAATAAACTCCAGGCTAGACAGAGCATGGTAAAGAGGAGAATAAAAGGAGTTTAATTGTCAGAGGCTTGCTGATAGAATTATGTCTCTTCAGGGGATCACCATAAGTTGAAAGGCGACTTAAACAGAGGCTGGATGGCCATCTATTGGGAGTGCTTTGAACACGATTTTCCTGCTTCTTGGCAGGGGGTTGGACTGGATGGCCCACGAGGTCTCTTCCAACTCTAGGATTCTATGACTCTAAAAGCACACACACCCACATTATCCCATAAGTTTGGGCATCATGGCCAATTTCTGCCTAGATTTCCACAATTAGAAATACAGTTGGCTCTCCATACCCATGGATTATTCATCCATGGATTCAACCATCCATGATTTGAAAATATTTTTTTTTAATCCTCAAAGATTTGATATTCATTGGGGATCCTAGAACCAAACTCAAGGAGATACCAATGGCCTGTTATTATTGTTGTTGTTGTGTTGTTATTGCCACTTTGTTTCTATTTTACAACAACAACAACAAACAACTTTTTATCTATTAAAAGAGAAACGAGGCGGCTAACAACGCTAAAAGTAATACTCAACTCACCTTTTCCAAGTTCTAAAGGAAAAGTTGTTACCAGATTTCTCTATCCAAAGTACCTCTGACTTATCTGATTAAGTTTCAATTACTTTATCCTCATTCATTCCAATAGTGTTTTTACAGACCTATTCAGGAGTCCCATTGTCTCCCTAGGGACTAGTAGTTGGAAAGCAAAGGAAGTGGTGCATGACAACATAGATGAAATTACATTTCTTAGTGGTTTTATGTAGGAGTTAAATAGCATGGGGGATTTTGAACCCAATAGTACTCTATAGGCCAAAGCCACAGAGTTAAGAGGAAATAACCCCTAAGACTATTTTTGAGGCTGACCAACTAGGGAGGGCAGAAGCCTCCATCGTGTATGCAGATAAAAACATTCCAACAAACTGGGAACATACTGTAATCAATGGTATTATACTTACAAAGAGTTCCATGAGAACTAATAGGGTTGATCTCACCCTGTCTATTTCCTGGTATAAGTAAGTCATGAGTTGATCAAGGCATCTGTCCTCAAACCAGGAGTAAATGCCAAAACTACTGTTTCACAACCATAAGATAAGTTAGGAGACGAGACACAGGATGACAATTAGTACGGATTGTAGAAAATGTGCATTTTTATTTTTCAGGATGTATATAGATACTGCTTCTTTACTCAGAATAGGCACCATTCCTTTATTCAAAGAAGCATTTGCAATCGGCCCTCCACTTTTGTGGGGGTGAGGGGACCGATTGCTCACTGTTTTTCTCTTGCCCAGAATAGGAAGGCTATAGCACAGGGCATTCCTTTCTTCTCCTGTTGATATCTCAATGCAGCCAGGATATCTACGGACCACACAACTGGAGAAAATATACTGTTTAGCCAGTATTGCACCACCTGATATACACGGAAAGTAGCAGCCAATAATGAAATGACCAATAACAACAACAACAACTTTATTTATATTCTGCTTTATCTCTCCGGAAACATAAAAGGCAAACATTCAATGCCCGAATACAACAACAATACATCCATACTAGCAAAATTTAGCAACCCAACATATAAACACAAATTATGACTTAACAACTAAAATTAAATTAAAAACACAGCCTGTTTTAACAGACATAAGACAAAACAGCAAACATCAAACAGAAGCAACAATTTCCCAAGGAAGTGACATCTCTGGCCCATCCTCTGTTTGGATATCAGCCAAAATGCTAATCGGCACCTTAAATCAAGAAATAGCTTTCTAAGTAAGATCTACAGATATACTCGCAGAAACACCTCAGCAAGCGAGAGTCCAAAAGTGGCAGGCTAAAACCTGGAACCTCAATCCATGTCTGATACCAGATGAGAGACTCCCCCCTGGGCACACAGAAAACTGGGTGACTTGGAAGGCGTTGAACAAACTGCACCCTGGCACCACGAGGTGCAGAGCCTATCTTCAATAATGGGGCTACAAAGTGGAGTTCACGACAGGCAAGGGTGGAAAAGAGCAAACCACAGACCACTTACTACAATGCATCCTGAGCCCTGCCACATGCACAATGGAGAACCTCCTTACAGCAACACCAGAGGCACTCCAAGCGGCCAGCTTCTAGTCAAAGGACATTTAGTATAATGACAATTTTTTAGCTTTGTGTTTTTAAATACATTATAACTGTACCCTCAGTTCACTTCTGACACAATAAATAAATAAGTAACACAGCCAGAATTTCAAGCATTCATCTCTTTTAAGTTTCTGTTCAATTAAAGCATTTTTAACTATTTGACACATACATCCCACGAGCTTTTAGCCAATTATTTTTTAAAACTGCAAGAACGCAAATCAATGTCTTCACCAGAGGTAGAACCACATGGTACAGATTAGGTGACTGACCGCGAAGAAAAGTTTGGCAAACATTTAACTAACACTTAAGCAGTTCATATCTAGAAGTGTTGAAATATTGCAAAGCACTCACTCTAAGGGCTACTTCTTAGCTGTGAGAACACACTTTTGCTGAATTTTAACAGAGCCAGTACAATTTTCTGTAGGGCATTTCCAAATATTTTTGTCATGCACTGAAGCATTGGTTCTGAATATCTGTAGAGAGGCCAAGAACACTTCTTCAGGTAAGAGGAATTTAGTTCCTGTATAGTTGTCCCTCCACATTTTTGGTTCTGACTTTTGCAGATTTAATTATTCACGGGATTTGATTAAAATGTTCTCTCTAGAAATCTAGGTCTTCCTTTGTGACTCTATAGTCAATTTCCTCCAGTCATATTGGAAGACCTAGATATTTCTACAGAGAACACCTCTCTAGAAATCTCTAGGTCCTTCTGTGCTATCCTAATTTCCAAGAGAAGTCAATCATAGGATCACGTGGGAAGATACATACATTCTGAGTGAGGTATTCTCTTAGGTAAAAAAAACCCAGCAATTTCTTTATTTGCAGGTTTTCATTGTCATGTGCCCCAAACTCCAGTGAAAATGGAGGGTTGATTGTACTGAACCGGATACATCTGGTTCTATTTCTAACAGGGATAAACAGTGGCAGTTCTAGATAGTCTGTTTTCCTTTTAATTAGCTACTTACTATGATTATTTAGTCCATATGTTGCACAGCAGGACTAAGCCAATATTTACAGATTCCGACCACAAGAAATAGTTCTCTCCTCTTTGCATAATCACACAAGCATAAGCAAACACACTAGTCCTATGCTCAAATGCTTCTTAAAATGCTGATGCTATTAACTAAAACTTAGGAAATGTTCTGACCAGTATCACTAGGCCCATAAATAGGGATCTATTAAAATATGTTCTTTTATTAATAAGTGAAGTTTTGGGGAAAAAAGTAAAGATTTAATAGATATAACAAAAATGAGATACCAGTTGTTAAGTTTTTAAAAAAATCTTCAGTCGTTTCAGTATTTAAATTGGATACCAATGCTTTTATGTCAAGCTGTTTTGAGTGCCCTTTGGGGAGATAAAGCAGGGTATAAATAAACAAACAAACAAACAAACAAACAAATAAATAAACAGTAGTTCTTAACCTGTGAGCGGCGGACCACCAGCGGGCAGTGGGGACGAAAATCTGGTCTGCGAGCTTCCTTCCTCTTTATTTATTTATTTTATTCATTTTATTTCCAATCTCTCTGCGCTGCCTGCCACTCCTTCCCTGTCACTGACCATGACATATGTTCTGTATCAGAAACTAGAGCTGATGTGGTCTATTCAATGCAATGTTCTGAATCAGCATCCCAACTGGAACCAAAGTTGACCAAAAACTGATTTGTAGCCCTTTTGGTACTAATGTTGGAGAGTGTTCCTTGTCAAAGTGGTCCCTGGTTGGGAACCACTGCTGTATAAGTTGATCTCAGGCCAGGTTTTAAGGGCAAAATTAGTGATTTTGATATGATCCATGGATAACTTGAGGGTCATTTTGCAAAGAGGGAAAGCACCAATACTGCTTCAGACGCCCCTGGCTGCTGGCTTTTCCGCACCCAGATTCAAGAAGGCCAGAAATGGCACCACAACAGAGAGAGTAGTGGAAGTTTTGACTTCTTTTAGGTTCTTTCAGGCATGGGAAAACTTTGGCCTTTCAGGTGTTTTGGACCAACTCCCACACTTTCTAACTGACCAATACATAGCCAGTATAAATCACATTGCATATAGCTACTTTGAAATCCTGATCAGACAGCATTTATGAAGCTCTTAAACATGAAAGATCACAAAATTATTTAATTAGTTTGTTCAATTATTCTCTTGTCTGTGTGGACAACTCATAGTACCTCTGTGGTTACAACTTATGTCAGAAAGCTAAAATGTGGTTTTCCTGTATTTCATTAGCCTGCGCAAACTACTGCTGCAATCTTTTCTACTTAAATATTTGCATTTAGTGAAGCTGTTGCTTTGTGTGTTTCTCCCCTCTCCTTAAAACTATGTATCTACAAGTCAGGCGTCACAAGGAGGGGGGTGGGGTTGTCAAATACTTTTTTAAAAAAGCTGAACATGTTTAAGTAGATGTGTCAGTACTGTAATTCTATTATACAAGCAAAGAAAATGTAAGACAGCCTCTCATTCATACAGGACAAATAACTGTGCCAAAAGCACAAATTACACCTAATTACAGGGTATAACTCTGTCATCTCTCTTTTTATAACCTAGCCGTTTACACACTTTGATTTTTTACTTCCATTTGGGTTTATTAACATCAAAGCTTTGTCATCACTTATCTGTTTCCACAGAGTTTTTACTTGGGGCAATAAAGAATAAAAACTTCTTTGCATTCCAGCTTTTCGGATGCAAGAATGGTTTAGTCTGCATTGTTCTTATGATGTTTCATACAAAGATTTTAATAACCATGTTGTTAAGTTTATTGCCCTTGGTGGAAAAGTCTTAAACTGCACTATAATTTAACCTCCTGTTGCATTTAAATATATTAGTACAGTACTCTGAAATTATATTCTTATTGTTAATATTATTTTCATAAACACGGCTATGTATGTAATTAATACAGATTTGAACGGGAGTGTAATAGTTTAATTTTAGATGTTTTGTAGGCTTTTGTAAATACTACCTGCCAAGATGTTGCTTATATTCTTCTGGCAGATTGGTCAGTCATAATGTAGAACATCTCACAGTTAGGAAGATATGGGGGCTATAATGGGTTTACCCTGCAGGCATTTCCTCAGTCTTGTGTGAGAGCCAAACCATTTGGCTCTCAATTCATGTCTGTATTGGAGAGCAACACATTACTTTTCATGGTTTCTGAAGCTACAGCCTCAATTATTTTGTTTAAGCATTATATTGACAATAATTTATTTTCAGCAAATCCAAATTTGAAGCCATAGTTAGCTGCTGGCTTATAAATCTTAGCTTGCTTTAATCATAATTTATTGGTCCAGGCAGTCCTGGGATTCTGGACCATTTCTTGTTTGTTTGGCTGCCCTGCCCTTCTGCTTACTAAGCAGAGGCATTCAGCGTATGATGAGGAATTGAAGAAGAGACTGAAATACTTAATATTTAGGTGAAATCTGTTTTCCTGTATCTGCTGCTCCCTTTTCTGATCTCTGGAGCAGCAGAAAATATTTCAAATATTTAAACATGGTTATCATGTCACCTCTTAACCATCTCTTCTCCAGGCTAAACCTAGTCAGCTCCCTAAGTTGCACTGCATAAGGTATGGTTTTCCGATCTTGGACACTTTTGGTTGCCCTTTTCTGGACATGTTCCAGCTTGACAATATCCTGCATCATGATATGCAGAGCTAACCTTAAGAAATTGGACGACAAAGTGGAGTCCACAACATGCGAGTGTGGAGAAGAGCAAACCACAGACCACCTACTACAATGCAACCTGAGCCCTGCCACATGCACAATTGAGGTCCTTCTCTCAGCGACACCAGAGGCATTCCAAGTGGCCAGCTTATGGTCAAAGGACATTTAGCATAATGCCAAGTTTTAAATACATGTTAAACTGACATGATAAATAAATATCCTAACTGAATAGTGGTGCCCAGAATTGGACATAGGTCTGACAAATGCAGAATATAGTAGTACTATTACTTCTCCAATGCAGTCACTGTGCTCCTATCGATGAAGCAAAGAACCTTGTTGGCTTTTTCAGTATTTGCATAACACCGTAGACTTATGTTGTTGTTGTTGTTATGTTTATTTATATCCCACTTTATCTCTCCTGAAGGAAACTCGTGTTCCACTTATAACCTACTAAAACTCCTTGATTTTTTAATATGTATTGTTGTCAAGTTATTCTATATCTGTGTATTTCATTGTTTTCTCCCTAAGTGAAGTCCCTTACATTTCTTCTTGCAAAATTCCATAATTTCTTCCTAATGTTAACGTGAAATCTCCTTTCCTGTACTTTGAAGCCATTGTTCCACGTCCTAGTCTCCAGGGCAGTAGAAAACAAGCCTGCTTTCTCTTCCCTATGACTTCCCCTCACATATTTATACATGGCTATAATGTCTCTTAATACTCTTAATTCTTGTCTGCCAACAGGTGGTTTGCAAATTCTGAGAAAATAGTGTTCAACAGTTTTAAAGATTCTTCTGTGTAATAATGTTCTTTACCCTGGGATATCTGCCTTTCTTCTCTTTCTTCGCCGCTTGGTGTGTTGAACATACAACCTGAAGGTCTAATCTCTATAACAGTTCTTTGTTGGAACAATCCTTGAAAACCTCATACTTTCCCTCTGCCTTAAGGAGGTTATCAGCACTTTTTGAAACACCAAGAATAGCTAGCTATTATTTCTGCTCAGGGAAGGCTGAGCAAAGGAAGATAGATGCTTTTGAACTGTGGTGTTGGAGGAAAGTTCTGAGAGTGCCTTGGACTGCGAGAAGATCCAACCAGTCCATCCTCCAGGAAATAAAGCCTGACTGCTCATTGGAGGGAAGGATATTAGAGACAAAGTTGAAGTATTTTGGCCACATCATGAGGAGACAGCAAAGCCTAGAGAAGACAATTATGCTGGGGAAAGTGGAAGGCAAAAGGAAGAGGGGCCGACCAAGGGCAAGATGGATGGATGGCATCCTTGAAGTGACTGGACTGACCTTGAAGGAGCTGGGGGTGGTGACGGCCGACAGGGAGCTCTGGCGTGGGCTGGTCCATGAGGTCACGAAGAGTCAGAGACGACTGAACAAATGAACAACAACAAATTTCTGCTCCATCTCATCTCTGATCTCTACAACTTCTGTGCGATTTGTCAGTACCTTTACTTTCCATTGTTAACAGTTGCCTCATTTCCTATTAGACCTAGCAGCAAACTCAGTTGAGTGAGCCAGAGAGATGGAGCTTACAGACCTCACACACTGCTGTTAGCACCTCATTTTTGTCTTATTAAAACACCAGCCTGTTTTAATAGCTGGATATTCCCTTCCCTCATTCAGATTAATGTACTCATATTAGCTAAATCCACACCTCCCACTCTGCAACAAAACAAGCAATTCTGGTAAAGCCAGCTATAAGCAACAGTAACAATTTTAAAACAATATAGTTTTTATAACTCTTTTTCTTGGGTAGTTGCTGCTGTTGTGGGCCTTCAAAACATTTCCCGATTAGGATAAGAAGGAAAATTTCTTCAGATCTAAGGATGGATTCAAATAATATACTGAGTATGCCCACTTTTGCTTCTGGTCAGGCTGAAAACCCCAATGTGTTTTAAGTCAGGTAACTGTTGTTATTGTGTTTCTTCAAGTCATTGCTGACATATGGTAATCCTAAGGCAAATGTATCATTGGTGTTCCTAAAAGAAAAAGTTTCCTCCCCCTACCATATCTTATCAACATTACATTCTTCTGAGTTGGAAAGGAACAGATATGATTCATTGCATCAGTGTCTTATGCATAGCAAAACACAGAATTGTTCATGTTTTACTATTGAATGGGGAAGAAGGTTAATGTAAAAATGACAATATTTTAACTTGGTATTTTAACTTTGCTTTCCCTTTCAGTCAGATGCCTAACTACTTAAGAACAAGTTGACTGCACCATCCTTTATATTATACTGTATTTATTTTTTAATATTTTGTGGGGAAAGTACTTGGGAAGGCAAAAACAAGTCCGTCAACGGATAAACAAGAGAGGTAATCTTTGTAACTCTAACTATTGTGATACATGCTTGAAAAGGCTTCCCTGAATTTCCGCATGACATTGGATAAAGTGAAAATACGTTCCAAGATTTCTATCACTTTGAAATGTTACTGCATGCGTTCTTTCATAGGATAAGGGTATGTTAGTAGTAAACTTAAAGCTTCGGTTGGAAATAGCCCTTTCTTCTGGTATGCCAATGCCTTGATTGTTGCACAGCAGGATACCTGGTCTACCTTCCCAACTTTACAGGAGATTTCTAGTAAATAGCTGTCAACAAGCCTGTGCATGACTGAAGTCAAATTACTACTACTATAGGAATAAGTGTTTGAACTTCGTGCCAACAAAATATCATGTATCTAATCTATGGAGGAATTACAGGCCTCAAGACTGCTATTATTTTATTAGCCATACCACCTTCATTTTGATCTGTTCCAGTAATTTTGTTTGAACCTGCTTGTCAGTAGGACCTTTCTTTGCCATTTAAAGCACACTGCATTTTATGCTCCAGAGAAGCTGTGATCCCATTCTGACATTTATGGATTTTATAAAGGCTGGCATAATTTCTTACATTTAGACACATCCTATCATCAGAGGCATAGAAAAGAGGTTTTCAAATGACTAAAATACTGTCTGTCCTACAGCTAAGTAAACACTTTCTTAATGATAAACTCAGATTGAATTTAATGGATACTAGTTCAAGGAATACCTTTCCTTATATTTAAAAATATTAAGGGGAAAATTTTGTCAACGAAGATATACTATAATCCCAGATTCACAGTTTTAGCAATGCACTTCTGATGTTACTTATTGAAATGTCCATTTTCCCAAAGTTCAGAACAGAATTCAATGAAAGGAATTAAGGACCGATTTTTCAACAACAGAGTGCATAACTTTGGATAGATGACCAGAATGCATGTGTAACAACCAGAAACACACACATTATGAAAAATAATTTTACGTCCTGATAACTATCATACCATGTTTTCAGTTTTTGCAGTTTGAGTCCTTATTTGGCCCATGTTCATATTTCTTGAGATGTGTTATGTAAATTTAGTTTCATAAAATAAGGGTAAAGGTTTCCCCTTGATATTAAGTCTAGTCGTGTCTGACTCTGGGGAGTGGTACTCATCTCCATTTCTAAGCCAAAGAACCAGTGTTATTCATAGACACCTCCAAGGTCATGTGGCTGGCATGACTGCATGGAGCGCCATTACCTTTCTGCCGAGGTGGTACCTATTGATCTACTCACATTTGCATGTTTTCGAACTGCTAAGTTGGCAGAAGCTGGAATTAATAGAGGGAGCTTACTCCGCTCCCCAGATTTGAACTGCCAACCTTTCAGTCAGCAAGTTCAGCAGCTAAGCGGTTTAATCTGCTGTGTCACCACAGCGGGTTATAATATTGAGTTTCATACTCAGTATTATTAAAGTAAATATGTGCAAACTGAAGAACCTGTGGTTCACTCAACATAGAATCCGACACTGTTGACACCAACATCTCAGTCATTTTACTGCTATGGCTTTATGCCTTTGGGATCACTAACTATATGCCACATCCTCATGTTGTTTCTGCTATAAAATCACCACAGCAGATCCCCACCACTTTGTCTCAGGGAAAGGTAATATATTGCCGGGGGAGAAATTGATCTGTAGATCAAATTACTTACTAGGTTGCTAAATAACAAACTACAAGGAGGGACACCCAACTATTTGACTGATGCTGGGTTTACTGGGACACAATCATTTTGAGGATTTAGGATAACTTTCCTTTCACTACTGGAAAGGCTTAGGCCATATCATGTTCCTCCCTAAAGGGAGTTAAAGTGTTCAAGCACATTTTATGGGAGCATGGGCCTTTTTGGTGGCTGTTCCCAGACTATGGGACTCCGTCTCAAGAGAGACCAGGGTGGTCCCATCCCTGCTGGCCTTCTGCAAGCAGGTCAAGACCCTCCTCTGTCAGCAGGTCTTTGGGGAAGGATAAGGGGCACACTGCTATTGTGAGGGGATTTGGAGGGGGATTGTGTGTTATAAAATGCATTTTATTGTATTTATTTATTGTATTTTAATCTAGGGTTGTTGTTTTTTTGCCTTAATCCACACTGTATTATTTAATTGTTTTTAATGTTTGTATTGCATTTTTAAAACTATGCCCAAAGTGTGGGATTTCTAGCTGCATTCTGTCCCCATGGGGAGAAAGACAAGGTATATATAAAGTAAGTAAGTAAGCAAGTAAGTAAATAAAGTTTTGTGAGAATAAGTCCAGCCACCATATGACAATTGGGTTAACAATACTAGTACACAGAGACCTGTAACCATATATGCAATTTGCGGATATACATGAGAACTTAATGCCTGTTTATACAACAAACACAACTCTTTCTTAAGTGATGTTTCTATCATGAGCACACAGAGCTCTGTAACCATATATACAATTTGCGGATATACGCAAGAACTTAATGCCTGTTTATACAACAAACACAACTCTTTCTTAAGTGATGTTTCTATCACTATATTCCCCACACAACACCTATCAGCTCATTATGGTCTAAAAGGACCAAATCATTGACAGGGTACTGACTGCACTTGACAGTACACAGCTGACTATTACAAACATCAACAATGGTCACATAGCATCTCTCAAAAAGGAGCCCCTGGTGGCACAGTGGGTTAAACCCCTGTGCTGGCAGGACTGAAGATCGACAGGTCGCAGGTTCGAATCCGGGGAGAGCGCGGATGAGCTCCCTCTATCAGCTCCAGCTCCTCATGCGGGGATATGAGAGAAGCCTCCCACAAGGATGATAAAACATAAAATTATCCGGGCGTCCCCTGGGCAACGTCCTTGCAGACGGCCAATTCTCTCACACCAGAAGCGACTTGCAGTTTCTCAGGTCGCTCCTGGCACGACACAAAAAAAAAAATCTCTCAAGAATACCAGGTCTCAAGGTAGATATCTCTAAGAATGCCCATAATTAACTTAGTCCAGTACCCCAGTAATAGCCTGGTGTAACACTAATTTGGTTTGGTGTGGAGCAAAATAATTAATGACCATTGTTACCAAACTCATGCCATATAGACCAGGGCTTCCTAAACTTTTACACCAATGACCGCTTTTCACCTGAGAAATTTCTACATAACCCTGGGTGTACAGGTATATAAAATAAGGATTAAAACAAGCATTTACTGATAGGGAATCAGCATTTGCAAAGCTTACTAAATAGGTTGATTTTCCTTTTTATGAAGTCCATTTGAAGCATCTTCTTCAAAGTTCACTGTAAACACTGCACAACAAATGTCTAACACAGCTACTAAGCAAAATTTAAAATTTTTTTTACTGTTGCCAAATTGAGCTAATGGCCCCCCATTTCAGGTTGGAACCCACAGTTTAAGAAGGAGTAATATAGACTATTTATTTACATCAAATAAATTTCTACAGAGAGACAGAAAAACCAATACCCTTTAATATACTAACGATATTGAAAGACCAGAAAATCCTATCAGTGACAAACCACAGTAGAATAATTTTTGTACCAGAGATTGAAAGGAACATAAAGCATGATGAGTACTGTGTGGTATTTCCAAAGTTAAAGATTCATGTTATTTATATCTTGCATTCAAAAAGCTGTAAGTGATACTACATTGTGAAACAAGTGCAAAGTAAAATATATTCCTAAAATTAAACTTAACAGTATGACCTTACAGATTCCATACTTGCTATATTATTGACTGTTTTGGTTGCTTAGCACAATTTTCCTATATCAGTAATGCAAGCTATGACCAAGTTATTCAAACTCCGTGACTATCTGAAACTTGAATAATCTGCTAAACCCTTTTTGATAAAATGCAAACAATACATACTTCAGTTATAATGTACAATAAGCAAACATTTGACAAAGATTTCAGCCGCTTTTCAGTTTAAAAGGAAACAATCTGTGTTAACATTACTACTGAAATACTGTACTTAAAACTAGAGAACATGGCTTGCAATGGAGAATACTGCTCACATGAATGACTAAATAATTATAGATAATTCCTAGGAAGAAAATGTTAACAAAGCTATAGTACTATAAGAAAATACAAGGTATGCACGCAGATCATTATGATATAGTTTGCACATAGTTGGGAATTTTGTTCATTTTGGTCAATAGCGTATGCAAATTGGCTTGAAAAAAATAATGAATTTTATTTCCCATGATGTGGACTAAATGGGAACTCTGAACTTTTCTCTCATTGGTTGATGTTTTATGGGGTTCAAATGGAACATCTGAGCTTTCCCATCATGTCAATTCATTCATCAATCAGTTGGAAGATGTTGGCAGTGTATCAAGCACTTGTTCAGACTTCACAAATATACTCTCTAGTTCTGTGAGGCATAATATTGCTTTGTGCCATAGAATATACAGGGAGAAATAATTTGGTTAATGCAACAGTTATTACATTGCTTTGAAAACTTACTGTTGAAATTAAATGCTTTCATAGCAGCTTTTCAGGAGACATCTTTATAGTTGTAACAATCTGGCTCCAGTCAATAATCTTATGAATATATGCTAATCATGTTCCCTGCCCCAGTTCAAAGCAGATACTGTGAGATTGTCTGCCCTGGTACTTTGGGTTATATGGCTGTGTGGAAGGGCTCCGAATGTTGTTTGGGAACTTGTAACTTAGGTCCTTTCCACACAGCCATACAACCCAGAATATCAAGACAGAAAATCCCAGTATATCTGCTTTGAACTGGGTTATCTGAGACCACATGTATTCCAGTCTAAAGCAGATAATGTGGGATTTTATAAAGCAGTGTGGAAGGGGCCTTAGATACAACTAAAAAAGTAATGTTCTACATATTAGCTGAAATTCATTTGCAATATAATATTTTAACAGTACCATATTTCTTCAGTTCTAAAAAGCCCACTCATTTCAGTACTACCAACAGAAAAAAAGCTTTATATATATTAAAAACACCTCTGGTTCCATTTTAGATATTTTTATATGGATAAAAGTGATTTAGAATTGACAAATGCAGGATTTTCACTGCCCAAAGTGCTCTATCATCTCTGAATCATGTGATTTTGTAATATGATGGAGGCAGTACTTTTAAAAACTTTATAAAGCAAACTGAGAACATCTGACCTTTTCTTATCCAGAAGCAAGAGTGCATATAGAACACTTAGAAGAAGCATTAAATGCAAAATAAATCACACTGCCAAAAAACCCTGGCTGAGTTCAAGGCTGCAGGTCACAAAAATAAACCCTTAAAAGCAAGATATTCCAAACCCAAATTGCAGTAGTTTGTTTATTTTATTTATTAAAATATTTATATTCCACCCTATATCTCAGTATCTATACGGTAGTAAAGATCTCAGTGTTAATGACAGAAGAATGGCAAGTTAATGCAGAGGATTGCAAGTTGCCTGAAAATAAACATTAAGTCAAAGCAGCAACAGATGTTTGCTAGAAGCATGTCGTCTCTAAGCCTTCTGCAGTACATTGGAAATACAGTGCTAAAGATACACAACTATGCAGTATCACTATGTCCAGTATTCAATACTGGAAAAATGACTGTGCTAATTGCTACACAATGCCCACACAGAATAAGAAAGTTTATTTCAAGCACTTTAGAAGTCTGCTTCACAGTTGGTCCTTTGTGTCTGTAGATTCTACATCCATGGTTTGAAAATATTCAAAATAATAATAACAGTATCACAAACTGCAGAGCTTGATTTTGTCATTTTATATAAGATTTTGGTGTCCCCAGGGGATCCTGGAACCAAATGCCAGTTGACATCAAAGGAACACTGTTTTATCTTCATGCTAAATTCTAAAAAAAAGAATGATGTAGCATAAAGAAAAGCAGACCATCAGTAGAATTGATTATAATTTGAAACACTCACATTTAACAGCATTTTAAAATTCTAGAAAGAAAATGAAGAAAGTTGTAAAATTAGTTTTGGAGGTGGATATCACAGTGTCTTAACAGCATGGCATTTATATAGATCAGCATGGTTTAAACATGCACAATGTTTTGCTGAATCTTATAAGAATCACAGGGAAATAAATGTGTAGCATATTCTAGATTTAACAGAGACAGGTGCTTGGTTTGAGAAACAATAGATTTTCTGAGGTTTGTTCGCCAATTCATGGTTAAAATTCCAACCATGAACATCCCATCACCCTTGTCTTAGGTGTTATGCTACCAACTCTTTTATTGCTGTGTTGCTAAAAACAGATGCAGTGCTCCTGGAGAAGATGGGCATCTTACCTTGCTTTTGGCAAGAAACAGGAAGTAAATCCAGGCACCAACCACAAAATCCTAGCTTTGTAAGTCTAGAGACAGGCAGAGAAGCTTCTCAACCATTTTTAATTTTAAAAATCATATTAAAAGAAAATGATTTTTAAAATTTTCATACTTATTTTTAGAATTTCAAATAGATATGTACCTGTGCTATGAAGTTCAAACAGAATAAAGGTAACAATTTGGGCAGAGATAACTACAGATGACTATTTCAATGTCCCTCTATATACAGTGCTGAGAGATCAGACAAGATATTTACAAATAATAGAAGCTCATGGCATATTCTTCTATAGTGCAAATGAGAACAGGCACTGTCCAACAAAGAAATGTAAGAAAAAGCTCAAGTACTTTTCTGGTACTTTGCTTAACACATATATATGAAACATGTTCTCTGTATCTAAAAAGGGAAGTCTCTCTCATGGCATACCTATATAAATAACACATGCCTACCTAGAAGTTTGTCTTATTACGTTCTATGTGAACATCTACACTGACCATCTAGGTCAGTTTCAAACTGGTACTGAAGAAAACAGTTTTGCTGTACAGATGATTACACAGGAAATCCTGGAACCGGTTTGAGTCCCAGATGGCCTTGCACCAGTTTTAGAATCTGTGGCATCCACAGCTTGTCAGAGAATGCGTTTTCACCCTACCTCACTTGTGGTGGAGGTGGAGCCTCATACTTATAGGAAAACAACTACTTCCCTGCTCACTCCACTAAAACAACTGCACTGGCTACCAGTCAGCTTCTGGGCACAATTCGAAGTGCTGGAAAACTTGGGCCCAATCTACATAAAAGACCGCATCTCCCTCTATGAACCTGCATGAACCCTGAGATCAACAGGAGAGGCCCTTCTCTGAGTCCCACCGCCATCGCAAATATGATTGGTGGGAATGAGAAAGAGGGCCTTCTCGGTGGATGTTCCACAGCTCTGGAACTCCCAAAAGACATCAGAATGGCCCCCTCCCTACTAACTTTCGGGAACCAGATAATTTTTTTTCTTTGGAATCAGGCCTTTAATGAAGATTATTATAAGAGTGATAGGCACCATAGTAACATCTGGGGTTGACCTTTTCTGTGCAATACCTTATGGACAAGTAGCAATGGGAAGGATAAAAGCTTCTGTTTATGTTTATTTAGTTTTAACTATACCTAAAGTACTAATTTTATTTTAATCTGTAATGTGTTTTATTAAGGTTTAATTGTCTTATGTTTTAATAGTTATTATTGGCTATGTTTATTTCCTTTTTGTCCTAATGGACCTGTAAGTTATATACCTTGTTGTTAGTTGCTTTGATATAAATTAATAAATAATAATAATAATAATAATAATCATCATCATCATAAATTAGACCCACTCGAGACTTTGCAAGTTGCTGCAAGGGGTCATATTTTGTAAGCTACTGCTCTAGTAGAGCTGGGCATTTCTCCTGACCTGGAACTGCATCCACCAAAAATAGTGAACTTCTATTTTTCTCTCCTGTTTAGTAGAGCCACTATGGTGTAGTGATTTGAGCAGTGGACTACAGCTGCACTTACACTGTAGAATTAATGCAGTTTGACATCACTTGAACTGCCATGGCTTACTGCTATGAAATCATGAGGCTTGTGGTTTTACAAGCTGGTCCCTCACCAAGCTACAACTCCCAAGGATCTCACAGCATTGAGCCATGGTAGTTCTAGTGGTTTCTAACTGTGTAGATGCACCCAGAGAAAACAACTTGAAGGTTCTGGCAAAGATTATTTGCAAAACCACATCTCTATTAACAAACCAGCATGGACACTGTGGTCAGCGGAGGATGCCCTGCTCTCAGCCAAACCCCGTCTCAAGCGCGACTGGTGGGGACAAGAGATGGGGCCTTCTTTGTGATTGCTCTCCTCACCCCTGGAACTCCCTCTCTAAAGAATTAAAAACACTCCCCTCTCTCCTCTCCTTTAAGAAGTTTTTAAAAACCCAGTTATGTACTTTGGCTTACAGAGAGGAAGAGGAATAGTACATCTTTATACATATTATTGTTTACATACTGAAATCCCACCTCAGTCTTGTTGGTTGCCGAAAGTCATTCCATATTTTAATGCTTTTTAACTGCCAGTTTAATTATGTGATAAATATTTTGTGATGAATTTATTTATTTATTTACTGACTATATTTATATACCACCTTTCTCACGCCTGAGGGGAGTGAGAAAGGGGATATGTATCATATTTTGTTTATCTAAGATGTTAATTTTGATAATTTTTCATTCTTCTAGGGATTAACTATTATAAGTTTTATACTGTGGTTGCTCTTATTTATTGTTTAGAGTTTATCTGGTGTAATAATAATAATAGTAATAGTAATAATAGTAATAATAATAATAATAATATAAAACTTTATTTGTATTCAGCCCTATCTCCCTGAGGGGACTCAGGGCGGATTCCAGCATAACAATGGCAAACATTCAATGCCTTTATAAAGTATACGATATTAACATAAAGTTCCAGAAAACGCACACATATAAAAGTAACATTAAAGCTTAACATCAAATTAAGTCCTAACATCAGTAAATTCAACCTGACATCAATCAATTTAACTACATGTAATCAGACAAAATTCTATAATAATATAAATCTAAACAAAACATCCACATTAGTGTACAAAAGCCAGCAGGGTTCACAAAATGGTGTGAGTTGGTTATGTAGTCAAATTAGGTCATTGGGCTGTCGTGTTTGTGCTATTGGAATTGAATGTTTGCCTCTTTTATTATTATTTATTATTAAACTAGCCATCTACTGCCATGCGATGCTGTGGCCCAGTCTGTGTATATGTGTTTTGTGTGTGCATATGTGTGTATATGTGTGTGTTTGCGTATATATATGTGATTTTGTGCATGCATTGTAATGTAATTTTTGGATTTTTTTGCTTTTTAAATCTCTTCTGCTGTGTTTTTCAGTGATTTATGAGTGATGGTCACTCATTGGTCTGATAGGTGTATTGGGTCCAGATTTGGTGTCAATTCGTCCAGTGGTTTTTGAGTTATGTTAATCCCACAAACGAACATTACATTTTGATTTATATAGATAGAGTCCCGGTGGCGCAATGGGTTAAACCCTTGTGCTGGCAGGAATGAAGACCGACAGGTAGGAGGTTTGAATCTGAGGAGAGTGCGGATGAGCTCCCTCTGTCAGCTCCAGCTCCCCATGTGGGGACATGAGAAAAGCCTCCCAAAAGGATGGTAAAACATCAAAACATCTGGGTAACATCCTTACAGATGGCCAATTCTCTCACACCAGAAGCGACTTGCAGTTTCACAAGTCGTTCCTGACACGAAAATAATAATATAAAAATAATTAAATACCCTGAGTCTCCCAGGGGAGATAGAGCAGGTTATTATTATTATTATTATTATTATTATTATTATGGTATTACTATTAAATGGCTCAACAACAAACCCCTAAAAACTGGAGAGAATAAGGCCCCATCTACACTGCTATATAATCTAGTTTCTGAATGTGGATTAACTGCACTGGACTAGATTATGTGGCAGTATGGAGTGAGAGATGGGCCAAAACTAACAAAATGAAGTTCAACAGGGACAAATGCAAGATACTCCACTTAGGCAGAAAAAACGAAATGCAAAGATACAGAATGGGGGACAATGCCTGGCTTGAGAGCAGTATGTGTGAAAAAGATCTTGGGAGTTTTTGTGGACAACAAGATAAACATGAGCCAACAATGTGATACGGCAGCAAAAAAAGCCAATGGGATAGGAGCATAGTGTCTAGATCTAGGGAAGTAATGCTGCCCCTCTATTCCGCCTTGGTTAGCCCACACCTGGAATATTGTGTCCAATTCTGGGCACCACAATTCAAGAGAGGTATTGACAAGCTGGAATGTGTCCAGAGGAGAGTGACTGAAATGATCATGGGCAGGGCTCCTCAAACATTTTAAACTGAGGGCCAGGTCACAGTCCCTCAAACTGTTGGAGGGCCGGATTATAATTTGAAAATACATGAATGAATTCCTATGCACACTGCACATATTTGTAGTGCAAAAAACCCCCCACTTAAATATAAAATAATTAAAATGAAGAAATTTTTTAACAAATATAAACTAATTAATATTTCAATGGGAATTGTGGGCCTGCTTTTGGCTGATGAGTTTTTGTTGTTGTTGTGTGCTTTCCAGTAGTTTCAGATTTAGGTTGACCCTGAGTGAGGGCCGAGTAAACGACCTTTGAGGGCTGCATCCGGCCCTCGGGCCTTATTTTGAGGACCCCTGATCAAGGGTCTGGAGAACAAGCCCTATGAGGAGCGGCTTAAAGAGCTGGGCATGTTTAGCCTGAAGAAGAGAAGGCTGAGAGGAGACGTGATGAGGGCCATGTATAAATATGTGAGAGGAAGTCACAGGGAGGAGGGAGCAAGCTTGTTTTCTGCTTCCCTGGAGACTAGGACAGGGAACAATGGCTTCAAACTACAAGAAAGGAGATTCCATCTGAACATGAGGAAGAACTTCCTGACTGTGAGAGCCGTTCAGCAGTGGAACTCTCTGCCCCGGAGTGTGGTGGAGGCTCCTTCTTTGGAAGCTTTTAAACAGAGGCCATCTGTCAGGGGTGATTTGAATGCAATATTCCTGCTTCTTGGCAGGGGGTTGGACTGGATGGCCCATGAGGTCTCTTCCAACTCTTTGATTCTATGATTCTATGAAAGGAGATTCCATCTGAACATGAGGAAGAACTTCCTGACTGTGAGAGCCGTTCAGCAGTGGAACTCTCTGCCCCGGAGTGTGGTGGAGGCTCCTTCTTTGGAAGCTTTTAAACAGAGGCTGGATGGCCATCTGTCAGGGGTGATTTGAATGCAATATTCTTGCTTCTTGGCAGGGGGTTGGACTGGATGGCCCATGAGGTCTCTTCCAACTCTTTGATTCTATGATTCTATGAAAGGAGATTCCATCTGAACATGAGGAAGAACTTCCTGACTGTGAGAGCTGTTCAGCAGTGGAACTCTCTGCCCCGGAGTGTGGTGGAGGCTCTTCTTTGGAAGCTTTTAAACAGAGGCTGGATGGCCATCTGTCAGGGGTGATTTGAATGCAATATTCCTGCTTCTTGGCAGGGGGTTGGACTGGATGGCCCATGAGGTCTCTTCCAACTCTTTGATTCTATGATTCTACGAAAGGAGATTCCATCTGAACATGAGGAAGAACTTCCTGACTGTGAGAGCCGTTCAGCAGTGGAACTCTCTGCCCCGGAAGTGTGGTGGAGGCTCCTTCTTTGGAAGCTTTTAAACAGAGGCTGGATGGACATCTGTCAGGGGCGATTTGAATGCAATATTCCTGCTTCTTGGCAGGGGCTTGGACTGGATGGCCCATGAGGTCTCTTCCAACTCTAGGATTCTATGATTCTACCTGCCAGAAGAGCTCTGACAGCTAAATGAGCTGTCAAAATGATCTCTTCTGGCAGGCCTACCGTCCCAGTCAACTTTCAATTTGATTTGATTCACATTCTATTCAACTCTGTATATGTGTTTGGGTTATTGTTGTTGTTGTTGTTACATAATGCAGTTCAATGTGGTTCAATCTGAATGACGTGACTGAACTCGATTACACGGCAGTGTAGATGGGGCTTAAGAGTGCCTGAGGAGAGCACGCCCGCTCCCTTCGCGATCCCGAGAGGGCTGGGGAAGCTTTACCTGAGCCAGGACTGTCAAGAAGCCTCCAGGGCCCCCTCGCCACCTTCGGAAAGAAGCGTCCAACAAGGCGGCCCCTCCGATGAGGGAGGAGGCGGCGGCAGCAGCCAGCCAAGGTCCCGCTCCATGCCTGCGGACCCGGGCAGCACTCAGCCCGGCCGCCCCTCGCTTGGCGGAGCCCCTGGCAACCGCCGCCAAAGCCGCTCGCCCGGCCGCCGCCATTTTCCCGGAAGTAGCCGGGTCGGAGGAACATCTATCGGGAATCATAGACTAAAATTAGAGTCCCTCACGGCCCGCTTATGCCCGACTTCCGGGTTCCCGTAAGACTGAGAGCTAGGCATAGAAAGGAGGATATGAAGAAATGCAAGCCAATGAAGCTTAACATACCACTTCAGTGGTCACTTCTTTCTCTGCTTTTCACTATGGAATTAATGATATTGAAATTCACAAATCAGTTTCCCAATGTGCATATATATAATTGGTTCTCAACCTGGGGTCCCCAGATGTTTTTGGCCTACAATTCCCAGATATCCCAGTCAGTTTACCAGCTGTTAGGATTTCTGGGAGTTGAATGCTAAAAACATCTGGGGACCCCAGGTTGAGAACCACTGAATATATATATATATATATATATACACACATACACACACACACTCACACTCACACTCACACTCACACCAGGCCTGGGCAAATTTGGGCCCTCCAGGTGTTTTGGACTTCAACTCCCACAATTCCTAACAGCCTACGGCTGTTAGGAATTGTGGGAGTTGAAGTCCAAAACACCTGGAGGGCCCAAGTTTGCCCAGGCCTGCTCTATGGAAATGGATTTTGATTCTGTTCTTATTGCTGCTGTTTAATATGTTTTAATGAGTCTCTTATGTTATTACTTTATATGATTTATTTTTTTATACTATTTAATTGCGTTTACTCAATTTATTGTACTGTATGACATTGGATATTTGCTTTTCCCTGTTGTAAGCCGTCCTGAGTCTCCATGTGGAGATGGGGTGGGGTATAAGTAAAGTTTGTTGTGGTTGTTGACAAAATAAATTAAGTTCAAATAGAATAAAAATGTCCGTCGTTCCTTTTATTTATTATTTTTATATATATATTTATTTAGAGCATTTCTATCCCTTCCCTCTCAATCTCCAAAGGGGGACTCAGGAGGAATTACAATTGAAAGGAATGCTTAGAGAAGACAATGATGCTGGGGAAAATGGAAGGAAAAAGGAAGAGGGGCCGACCAAGGGCAAGATGGATGGATGGCATCCTTGAAGTGACTGGACTGACCTTGAAGGAGCTGGGGGTGGTGACGGCCGACAGGGAGCTCTGGCGTGGGCTGGTCCATGAGGTCACGAAGAGTCGGAAACGACTGAACGAATTAACAACAAAGATGCCGACAAAGAAACAGTTAAAGCACAACAATTAACATAAACAAATCAACAGCTATAAAAATACATTAAAAATATTGGCCCTTAAATATTAACACAACCCAGTCTGAGTCCGCAAATCTAAATCATAGTCCAGAGTTCCAGTCCAAGGTCTCTTAATTAACAATTCTCTCAAGTCATTACAGATGTTGCTCAGCCAGCTGCCCGAATGCTTGGTCCCAAAGCCAAGATTTGAGTTTCTTCCTGAAGGGGAGGAGAGAAGAAGTCGCCCTTATTTCACTGGGGAGTGCATTCCACAGACGGGGGACACCACTGAGAAGGCCCTGTCTCTCTTCCCCGCCAATCGCACTTACAAAGGAGGCAGGATCGAGACCAGGGCCTCCCCCGACTATCGTAAACTCCGAGGTGGGTAATAGAGGAAGATACGTTCGGATAATAAACTGGGCCGGAACCATATAGGGCTTTATATCTATTTATTTATTTAGGACATTTATATCCCATTCTATCTCGACCTCCACGGAGAGACTCAGGGTGGCTAACAACAAAAAACATAAATATACATATTAAGTAAAAACAGTATAAAACATTATAAAAACATTTTAAAAAATCACCAATTTAAGTCGTCATTTATAGTTCAAGACCAGCACTTTTACCTTTCCTTTCTGGGTGGATATGCTTCAGTACAACTTCGCCAATAGCCTAAATACAATCCCTAATTTCCTAAATACAATTCTCGAAGGGGTAGCAGCACCATTATAATAATAATAATAATAATTATTATTATTATTATTAATAATAATAATAATAATAATAATAATAGCAGAGCACCTGATGAACCAACCTGGACACAGCATTTTATTTGAGAACACAGAATTGCTGAACCACTCTCACAACCACCATGTCAGACTACACAGAGAAACCATTGAAATCCATAAGCATGTGGACAATTTCAACAGAAAGGAGGAAACCATGAAAATGAACAAAATCTGGCTACCAGTATTAAAAAAAACTCTAAAATTGCAACAGCACAACAACAGAGAGGAAACAAACAAGGACATCTAATCACCTCTCAACAAAGGTTTGCTCCAGGCACTGTCAGGCCATTATATGCTAATCAAGGTGGTCAGTTGAAACATCCGAATGTATTCTCCCCAATGAACCATCAAGATTATTAAGATAGTCTGGAGAGGCCCTGCTCTTGGTCCCACCGGCCTCACAAGTGCGTCTGGTGGGGATGAAGGACAGGGCCTTCTCGGTGGTGGCCCCTCAACTCTGGAACTCTCTCCCACTGGAGATCAGAACCGCCCCTTCTATCCTGACATTCAGGAAACAGGTAAAGACGTGGTTATGGAGACAGGCATTCGACGAGTGAGCCAACACCGTGAGATACAGATGGAGGATGATGAACAAATATTTCAGTGTGACGACTGACCATTGTAGTTATTGAATGTAATGGCTGTTTTAATGTTTTATTGTAATATGAATTATGATGTTTTATTGACTGTATGTGATACTGAGCTGCTGAGCTTGTTGATCGAAAGGTCGCAGGTTCGATTCCGGGGAGCGGCCGGAATCGAACCCTAGCCCTAGCTTCTGCCAACCTAGCAGTTTGAAAACATGCAAATGTGAGTAGATCAATAGGTACCGCTCCGGTGGGAAGGTAACGGCGCTCCATGCAATCATGCCAGCCACATGACCTTGGAGGTGTCTATGGACAACGCTGGCTCTTCGGCTTAGAAATGGAGATGAGCACCACACCCCAGAGTCAGACATGACTGGACTTAATGTCAGGGGACTACCTTACCTTTTTACAATCACAAACCTCAGCGGACTGAAAGCCAAAACCAAGGTTACAACAACATCTGTTATAGAACTCCAGTATGCTGATGACAATGTCGTCTGTGCGCATTCAGAAGAAGATCTACAAGCCACTCTAAACACCTTCGCAGAAGCATACGAGAAGCTCGGCCTGTCATTGAACATTGAGAAAACCAAAGTGCTGTTCCAGCAGTCACCAGCCAATCCCTCTCCAATGCCAGAGATACAGCTTAATGGTGTAACATTAGAAAATGTTGACCATTTCCGCTACCTTGGCAGCCACCTCTCCACCAAAGTCAACATCGACGCCGAAATACAACACCGCCTGAGCTCTGCAAGTGCAGCATTTTCCAGAATGAAGCAGAGAGTGTTTGAGGACCGGGACATCCGTAGGGAGACCAAGGTGCTTGTCTATAAAGCTATTGTCCTCCCAACCCTGCTCTATGCCTGTGAGACGTGGACTGTCTACAGACGTCACATGCAACTCCTGGAACGATTCCATCAGCGCTGCCTCCGGAAAATCCTGCAAATCTCTTGGGAAGACAAGCGGACAAACGTCAGTGTGCTGGAAGAAGCAAAGACCACCAGCATTGAAGCGATGGTCCTCCAACATCAACGTGGCTGGGCCGGTCACGTTGTCCGGATGCCTGACCACCGTCTCCCAAAGCAGTTGCTCTACTCCGAACTTAAGAACGGAAAACGGAACGTTGGTGGACAGGAAAAGAGATTTAAAGATGGGCTCAAAGCCAACCTTAAAAACTCTGGCATAGACACTGAGAACTGGGAAGCCCTGGTCCTTGAGCGCTCCAGCTGGAGGACAGCTGTGACCAGCAGTGCTGCAGAATTTGAGGAGGCACGAGTGGAGGGTGAAAGAGTGAAACGTGCCAGGAGGAAGGCGCGTCAAGCCAACCCCGACCGGGACCGCCTTCCACCTGGAAACCAATGCCCTCACTGTGGAAGAAGATGCAGAGCAAGAATAGGGCTCCACAGCCACATACGGACCCACAGGGAAATCCATAATGGAAGACCATCTTACTCGTTCAACGAGGGATCGCCTAAGTAAGTAAGTAAGTACCTTTACCTTTTTTAAAATGTGATATTATGGTTGGAAACCGGTCTGAGTCCCTCAAGAGAGGTGAGAAGATCGGTATATAAAACTTTTAAATAAATAAATAAATAAACATTCACACCTAGCTCCAGCAAACAAGAGTCCTTTGTCCCACCCTGGTCATTCCACAGATATATAAACCCACTTTCCTAGTTCCAACAGACCTCACTACTTCTGAGGATGCTTGCCATAGATGCAGGCGAAACGTCAGGAGAGAATGCCTCTAGACCATGGCCATACAGCCCGAAAAAACCTACAACAACCCAGTGATTCCGGCCATGAAAGCCTTCGACAGATATTTAAATAGCTACTATTGGATACTTGTGTGTATTAAGTCACCTGCTAATTTATGGCGATTCCATGAATTTCATAGGGTTTTCTCAGGCAAGGAATACACGGAGATGGTTTTGCCAATTCCTTCTCTGAACTGTTGCCTGCAGCTTTCTGGATTTCTCGGCGGTCTCCCACCCAAAGATTAACCGGGGCCGACCATGCTTAGCTTCCTATGCAATCTGGTGTCTTAAGGGTGTCCTACCAAAACACAGCCTCCTTTCCTGCGCATGCGCAGTTTTTAAAGGGGGAAGAGGAGCGCGAGAGGGCCAAGATTTAAATTAACGCCTATCCCAGGCTTGGGCCAACCTGTGTCCTCCAGGTGCTTTAGACTTCAGCTCCCACATCTCCTCACAGCCTCAGGCCCTTCCCATTTCCCTCTCAGCCGCTTAAGCATGGGTTATCCTCAGACTTCCTTTATGTTTAATTATTTTTCAATGTTTTTACCTCAGGTTTAGGGTGGGATTGTTACTGAATAATAAGCCTTGCCTTTTGAGGTAAACACCTCAAAGTCTAAATACTGAAATTGACAAAATACCAATTGTACAAAATACCAAAAACTAATTGACAAAATTAGCTGCTATAAAAACCCCAGAAGTAATGGGAAAGTCTGCACTTGCTTGAGGTGCATGCAAACACAACCATTCAGTTTGAAGTGCCATTGTAATTTTGGTAAAAATGGCAGTTCTTACCAGAATACATGGACATTAGGAAGAACTTCCTGACTGTGAGAGCCGTTCAGTAGTGGAACTCTCTGCCCCAGAGTGTGGTGGAGGCTCCTTCTTTGGAAGCTTTTAAACAGAGGCTGGATGGTCATCTGTTGGGGTGCTTTGAATGCAATATTCCTGCTTCTTGGCAGGGGGTTGGACTGCATGGCCCATGAGGCCTCTTCCAACTCTATGATTCTATGATTCTATATTAGATGGTTTATTTATTTATTATTTATTTATTTACAACATTTGTATACCGCTTTTCTCACCCTGAAGGGGACTCAAAGCGGTTTCCAGATAGCTAATGGCAAAATTCAATGCCAGCACAAACAATTACAATTATACAATTACAGTTAGTCATAAATCAAATTAAAATACATCCATAAACAGTAAAACAACCATTAAAACAGTAAAACAGTCTCATCCGTCGAATTGCCGTTCCAGTTAAAGTATTATAATTCTTTCACCCCACTCCCCCGCCCCCCAAATTGAGACACACTTAAAGTGATAATACACATTTTAAGGGTTCCAAGAACAATTGAGTAATTATTATTTTCTCCCGTATTTTTCTAAATCAAAACACAAAAGTGCCTCATATTTGAAAAGCAACACAATTAACAATGTACAAAAGGTAAATATTAACATGGAGCTAAACTTATACAAGCACTGAAGCACTCAAATACAATTAAATTACATTAGAAACAGGTTTTAAAGACAATTCACTAGGGTTTTGAACTTGTAGGGCCCTTCCACACAGCCCTATATTATTTATTTATTTAAAACATTTATATTCCGTCCTTCTCACCCTGAAGGGGACTGGATTGACCTTGAAGGAGCTGGGTGGTGGTGACCACTGACAGGGAGCTGTGGTGTGGACTAGTCCATGAAGTCACGAAGAGTCGGAAACGACCGAATGAACAACAAAAATAAATAAACGTCCTCTCAACCTGCTCTATGTAAAGACATTTCTTTAGGTCACTCCTTCTTAAACCCCTTGACTCAATGTTGGGGTCACAATAATTTGGCAACAATAAAAGGTTTCCAAATGCAACCCATTTACACAATCTGTTAGCAACAATATGTGGTGTTTAGAATGGACTCCATAGAAAATGTTTCAGCGGTGCTTTATAGAAAGGAAAGTCTGTTTGCCTTGTTTAGCAAGCCTTGCAAATGCTATTTTATTGTCAGTAAATGTTTGATTTTTATACCTATTTAATATATCTATATACCTGATGTCATGTAAAAAAAACCTTGGGTAGAAAGGGGTCACGAGAGGAAAAAGTTAAGAGGGCCTGCTTTAGGTGACCTTCTCCCATGGTATGATGGATCCTACCTCTACCCTTTGTTCAGTTCTGGCCAACAGTAATCCACCTCTGCTCTGCCTGTTAATTCTCCCTTAGCTGAACCACTTATCTTTAAAGAGAAATTTATCTAATTTTATTTTTTATTCCCAGGGAACATCTACAGAGCAGCAGGAAAAATGATACAGAAATTAAAGGAGTATGTGTGAATCCTGAATGTGGACTAAGCATAGCACCTACGCTGTATAAATTTCCATACATTGTGCAACACTTTGCCCTGTGAAGTATGGACATCTCCCCCTCTGGCTTATCTTTTACTGGTTGGGAAAAACATTTTGATTCCATCAGGCTGTTGCCTGGTAAGTACTAGATACTGTTTTATGTGGAGATTATTTTTATCTGTGATGTTCTTATGGCAAGCAATCCTAAGCCCTCAAACCTAATTACAAAACTCCCAGATACATGTTATCTTACTTGTAAAATAACAATACATGTCCTCATTCTTGAATTTCTTGAAAAACATATTTGGAAATGAGTGAAAATAGAAATTAATCAAACAGCTAAGTGCTTATATCTAATCTGCTTTTTAAACAATATTTAAAGATCTAAATGTTTGTAGTGGATGTATATTTATTGCTGCTTCTCACCTACAATCCATACTCCAGGAAATAAAGCTCACTGGAGGGAAGGATACTAAAGGCAAAGATGAAATACTTTGCCCACATAATAAAAAGACAGGATACCTTGAAGAAGATAATGATGCTGGGGGAAATGGAAGTAAAGAGGAAGAGGGGCCGACCAGGGGCAAGATGGATGGATGTTAGCCTTGAAGTGACTGACTCAGCCTTGAAGGAGCTGGGGGTGGTGACGGCTGACAGGAAGCGCTAGCGTGGGTTGGTCAATGAGGTCACAAAGAGTCGAAAACGACTGAATGATTAAACAACAAAACAACTCAGCTACAGCTGGCCCTCCATATATACAAATTCTACATCCACAGATTCAACTAACCAAAATATTTGAGGGAAAAGTCCCAAAAGCAAACCTTGTTTTTGTCATGTGTCAAAAACAAGGTTTTACCATCCTTGTGGGAGGCTTCCCTCATGTCCCCACATGGGGAGCTGGAGCTGACAGAGGGAGCCCATCCGCGCTCTCCCTGGATTCGAACCTCCGACCTGTCGGTCTTCAGTCTGACGGCACAAGTGGACTCCAGGTAGAAGGTTAGAAGTGTGTTCTTCCATCATTATGTCTATATTAATATTGTTATGTTGCCCATAATAAAATATTAATAATAGTGAATAGGCTGAGTAGTAGTAGAATAAATAAATAAATAGATTTTTCAGATTAGTGTGTGAAAAAAACTAAAACTTTCAGATTTTAAATATGTAAATAAACTGATAAAATCTTGTTTTTTAAAAGAATCTATTTAAAGGAGTAAACTGCATTATGCTAATAGAGTAGAGATGGAGTATTGTGGTTACCGGTGGTGGGTATTCCAGTCTAAAAGCATGTGGGGACTACAAACTGTCTACCCCTCATCTAGACATTTGGCTAGAAGGAGGAAGATTACGAAAAGGGACAGCATTTTTCTGCACAGATGGGGCTAGGAGATACCTCCCCCTTTCTTCACACTGTTTATCCCATGAAGTGTTAAAGCCTGAATATGACTACTGTGACATTTCACTGTAAGAAATCTTCCACTAACACTAGCATAGTGCATACAAGTTCATACAATAGCTATAATTCTTTTTCGCCTTATGCTCAAGTTTATTTAGGCGCAAGCCTTTATTTCTTTGTATACTTATCATTTTCTTTCCTGATGGACCAGGTTAACATATTTGAAATATACTATAGAAGAACACACATTATATGGTTAAATCAGAAATTATTTAACCTTTGTGCAAGCTCTGGATATTTAACTTTATATTTATTTTAATAATTCTGTGGAGAATTGTTCTCGTTAAATATGACTTCTATCAAGATCTGACATCCTTTGGATGCAACCTGTTGCACATACTGGTAGTTTAGTGTGCAAATTATTCTGAAAGAAATGGAAAATACGTTTTGTTTTTTAAAGGCTTTCTGCAGTATGCCACACATAAATGAGTGAGAGAAATTGTGCTTGGGGCTTCAAATAAAACAAGTTGAGATTAGTGAAGCTAATTTTATCTCTTTAAAATAGCAGAAGTATTTATTAGGAGTTTTGAAGCCTTAAAATACAACGTGAGCAATGTAATTTGGTGTAATTATAATGTTATGAAACTATAAGATGCAGTTTAGGCTTTGAAAAGGCTTAATTCAGAGAACTATCACTCCTTTGTGTTAGTAATATTAATAGTTAGAGTGTGGACATACTGGGACAAAAAACAGATTAAGGGAACAGGTGTAGGTTCCTTAGTGGAACCTGGGTTCTTGGCAATTGCAGAAATGTTGTAATGTTGTGGGTGGTACCTGTCACTCAGATTTTACAGACTGGTAGAACTGAGGTCTAGGCATCTATGGTGTCCTTGTGGTGTCATTAAGTTTTGTTGAATCCTATTCATCATTAATGTCAGACCTGTAGCGAGGGGGGGGGGGTTAGGGTTCCCCCCCCCCGAAATGTTTCAGATTTTTTTAAAAAACCTGGTTTATTCCTGAATTTTAACTGGTTAACCAAATTTCCATGCTAAGTCTATGCGATGCAAAAAATTAAGAGTCCCTCCAGAACTGCAAGCACTATCTCAGGCAAATATTGACAATTTATTCACACTGTCATTACTTGCAGCAATAGCCGATGTAGTGAAGCAACCAAGTTGGGTGTGTGTGTGTTGAATGTTCTCATTAAGGAGGCCAGACTTGGTGGAGATGGTTGACAGGGGCGGAGCTGCAGGCTATTGAAGGCTGCTCTGCCCCTGCTGTGCTCTTTGCTTCAGCGTGAGCTAGGAGGCAGGTTTCAACCCCCACTGCTAAATTTTCAACCCCCCCCCCCGAAAATTTCAACCCCTCTCTAATTTTTTTTCTGGCTACGGCCCTGATACATATGTGTGTGTGTGTGTGTGTGTGTGTGTGTGTGTGTGTGTGTATATATATATATATATATATATATATAATCAGATTTGAGCAGTGCCCTCAATATTACAAATACTGCGAAGAGCATCTCCACACCTGCATGTTCAGTGCAGGTGCCTCTGGATTGAAGGCCTTTGTGCATACAGCTGATTGCACACAAGCTGTAACCTAAGGGTAGCATTTAAAAAAAAATCTTCCTACATTGATTTCAGTTGAATGACAATGCTTTGTGCTAGTTCCACAGCCAGAAATTCCACAGCCTGCATCTTTATTAGGAACATAGTGGAAGAGCATAGGATATAGTTATAAATGTGCTTCTCTCCTGTCTTTCCTCACTTATAATTCTATTACATTTTACTGGTGCAGTTGCACTGAACTGGGTGGCATGGTGGCACATAATTTCTGTAGTGTATCCAGATAGTTGTGGCTGAATATATTTAATATCTATAGCCCTAGAGCTGGAATATCTGAGATGGCCAACTACAACTGATTTGGTTATTCTATTAAGGATTCTGGGTTCTGAGATTGTTGTGCCCAGATATATAGGGATTAGGTGGGTTTACACATTGCACATTTCTACTGCCAATTAAAGATTGTTTGCTGAGGTATTTTCTTAGTTGTTAATATTTTCATATATCTCTGTTTCAAATGGAATTTACTGTTTTTGTACACTTGAACATTTTACACTTTTAAATGTTTAGGTTTTTCTGCATCCTGCCAATGATACAAAATACACTCACATTGCCCCTATTCAAATATTAACATTTTGTTTGTGAGTGTCTTTAAAATACATACCATTTTCTGCTAGGGAATAACCCAACTCTTTACTTAAGAAAACATCAGCTGTGTTTTGTTGTTGTATGCTACTGAGTTGTTTTTAACTCATGGAGACCCTAAGTCAAATCTGTCATGTGATCGATCCTCTCTCTCTCTCTCTCCTTCCCCATGTGGGAAGAAGGAAGGAAGGAAGAAGGGAGGGAAAGAAGGAGAGAAGGAGGAGGTAGGGCACACACAACACAGAGAAGGAAAGAATGAAAGCCCCCAGAAAGTGCATGAGACAGAAAGGAACAGAATATACTGCCGATCTTCCTTCCCCTGTGAGAAAAATGTAATGGTAGAAATATTTCTCAAAGGGGCATTTCGGTTCCGCTCACAAATTGCGTAATTGTATCATTTTAAAGCTGAGAATGAAGAATACCATCACATGACAGAATTGGCCATTTTGCCCATCTATCAGGATAATTTGCAACAAAGTCACTTGTCAACCAGCTTAGAAAACGTCTGAAAAGATAACCCTTTGCAACCCTTTTAAAACTCCAAAATATCTCTACCCTACACTTGAAGCCTACGCCATGTGATGAACACAGTAGGTTGCTGTTTCTTAAGTGGGTGGCTCAGTAGCCTTTAATACATGTGATGAAGGGATACGAGATTTTTATTTTTATTTTCCATTTGGGCAGAGAAAGATGGCTATTTTCTGTGCTACAAACTAATTTCTAGCATTCAAAAGTCTAATTTCAATTGTTAGCCCCCACAAGAATAAACCCATTGAATAAGTGAGAGTTGCATAAGTATAGACTTAGCAGTTAACAGTTGATTCATTGGATCTGTATTAGTTGGGACTGGCAATTGGATTTGGGCCATAAATTCCAAACAAAAATCGCATTAGAGAAACTGATAAAAAGTGGGTCTTAGTAAAGTAGTGTCTTTGTTACTTTGCAAAATGTAGCTTTAAAAACAAACATAGGTTTACAGAAAGGTTTTTAATTAATGGTTTAGTAGTGTGTAAAGCAATACTTACAAAATTGTTATTCTTCCTCCTGGATCATATCACTAAGCAAACTTACAAACCCTCAAATCATTGTGGGAGAATGACAATGCTAAAATATTAAACTATTTAAAACGAACCAGTTCAGTTTCTCCCTCTTCTCTTGCAGCTGTAAAAACTCACGAGCCAAAAATAACACAACATTTGATGAATGGGAGATGTCCATGTGCAATAAAATGTGATATCCTTGTATCTGAGTTTTATAAAATGTAGTTCTTATCTTGAATCTAGTCCTTTAATTTTAGAAACCTTTCAGTTTTATCCTATCCTGTCCCTCCACTGAGATGACAATAGCAACGAAGAACTGTGGATATACTGGTATTAGCATTGTCTTAAACAGCTGCAAATTAAATAGAACAGTCTGATCTGGTGTGTTGTGCTGACACTTTGGAAATCACAAGTATCCTGATCCCAGTTCTAAAGAATTAGGGTTCTGCATTCCTTGTTATGTTATTTAGGGATATGAAGAATACATGCAATTTTTTCATTCTTGGGAGATGGGGTAGAAGCATTCAAACAATGTGGCATTTTTTTCTATTTTGGAGCTTCTGTGTCAAACAATGCAAAAAGAAAAGAAAATTAACCCTCAAACAAACAAAATAAACAAACCCAAACCAAAACAAAACCTCAAAGTCACCATATATATAACAAATAGATTTTGTACAAAATGTTCTTCATACAAGAAGGAAACAATTTAAACTTCTTGTACATGCCTGCCTGCGTGTGCCTTCAAGTCACCTGTTGATTGCATAGTGCTTTGTTAAGGAAGGAATACTCAGAGATAAAATTTCAGTCTGTTTCAGTCTGACAGACACTGGTTTAGGACTAGGACAACCTTGTTGGATTAGGGTGGAAAGGAATAGTAGAGTTGGGTGTTATTTTCATATTGACGGCATCACATCCCAAAACTCTGGACAACCTCTCCCAGCAGTTTAATGTTTTTGTTGAATAGCATGAGGGATGAAACAAAGCATGGAGGGGCCCCACAAGCCAATAATAGTTGTAGTAGTAGTAGTAGTAGTAGTAATTTCTTATACACCTCTCCTCATGGCTCGAAGCAGGTTACATTGCTAAAACACACATTCACCTAAAAACATTCTTTAAAATACACATGTTAAAATGTATTTTCACAATATGCCAGAAGAGCTGTCAAAGCTCTTCTGGCGTATTGTTCTACAGTCTAGGGGCAGCTGATGAAGAGGCCCTCTGGGTGATGGTTGCCAGATGCCCCCCAGAGGACCTCACTGGATTGTATGGAGGAAGCCAATCCTGTAGGTAACCTGGACCCAAATCATGTAGGGCTTTAAAGATCAAAACCAACACTTTGTACAATAGCTAAGGAGTCAAACATACGTCCTTCAGCACCATCTTACGGGGCTGTCCTTTCCAGGTAGGGATAGAGCTACTGTAAAACAATCCCTCCAAGTCCCATCCCAGCAAGGCAATCCAGAGGGCGGTGCCAGATTTACCATTTTGCTTAGCAGTGCTTAAGCACAGGACCCCATTAGTCAGGAGGCATTTGCTTATGTGGTGTAATTCTAAATTTGAAGTCATTCTGCTCCAGAGCAATTCCAAACATAATGATACAGTTGATAGTCTATGGGAGTGTGCCACAAAGCAGGCAGTGTAATCCTACTGGGCCTACCTCCTTCAGGGCCCAAGTAAAGGGGCTCAGAATTTAATTAGCACTAGGCCTCATTTATCCTTAATCTGGCATTGCCAGAGAGATACCATGGTCAATTATATTGAAGGCAGCTGATAGATCCAGCAGGCCTGACCTATACCATTACTCGGGATTTATGCTTGTAACACTTAGAAAATGGTTTGCTGATTTGTGTTTATAGCATAATAAAATACGTAAAAAAGAAAAAAAGAGAGAGAATATAAAATGTTTTCAAAACAGAAATATGTAAATTTCTTCTACAACTGACAGCAATATTCTGTTCATCCCAGCTCTAGTCCATTTTGCTCCAGCATGGAAAGTCTTATTTCCAATTGCCTGGCAATCCACTCCTCTCACTGGGATAATGCCTCTGTCTCCCTCTGTCTGAGGGTAATGCCAGTTAGAAACCTCATGATTTACAGAATTTTTTTTGTTGTTGCTCATGTGATTGCAGATGTTGGGGAAACTATTCAGAAGTGATCCCCATACTAAGGAGTTACAGCTCTACAGCCTAGAGTTTGTGGTTTCCTTCCTTAATCTATGGTTAAGGGTGATTTGTTATCCTATACCCCTTGAGACCTTGACAGTAGGATCATTTCAAGGAGACCTTGATACCAACTGTCTCAGATAAGTGATTATAATTCATATTATTCCCCTTAAGTCAATGCAATATTTAGTTTTCTTATAAATAACTTCAAGAACACTGGTAATTAATGGCTGTGTTATTTCCTAGTCCAATAGGAACATAGATGTGTGAGGATCTCTGAGAGAGATTGCATTGACAGCATTAAATGTTCTTCTGGAATGGAAACTGTCAACATATTTTGAGGAGCAGATAGTATAAATCTGCACTTAGGGTACAAATCACTTAAGAGACTGAAGAGCTGATCAGCTGTTCCAGTATGCTAAAAAAGAGAAAGCTATGGTTAGTTTATTGATTTTCTCCTTCAGAACTGTTTTGGAATAAATGAATAAAGGATACAACAGGCTGAGAAATAAGATCCCAATTATGTCACCACAAATAATATTCTTTGATTCTTAATGTAAGTAGAAGGAGGTTACAATTACATAAGAATATCCCTTGTTTCAGTGATACAGAGTACAAGCTCTCAATTATAATGTGCTTTATTTCGTATTTTTCAGTGCCTTCACAATGTCAGGAATATGATTAATTATCCTCAGCAAGATTTGAGCTACCAATTAACGCATGGTTCTGATCATAGGCAAGCAATGCGTGGGAGCAACCTGAGGCATTTTTGGCATGTTTAACATATGCTCTTTCTTATCTGATATCTCAGAATATACCCTATGGATATAAATTACATGAAACCACATTACAACAAGGCAGTGAGCTCTGGTTGATTGATAATGGGATTATTACTCCTGTACTTAAGCCATGACACTTAAAATCACGTAATCACTTTATTCCCAAAGAGTAAAACAGTTCTCATTCTCACCATGAGGATGAGCCAGCTTTCTCTATGGGCTTATGCCAGTTTCTCGAAGTGATAAAACATAATTATGTCACAGGATAATCATGCTGAGCATAGAAGTGCAGCTGTAAATCAAGTCTAACAGTAGAAACAGCAAGTTTGTCTTTGAGTCCTTTATGTTAAGAATTAACTAAATTATCTGCGAGAATTCTAGAAGCTGTATACATTGTCCACATATAACAGAGGATCATGTCAACAACCTTGGAGGAAACCCTTAGAGAAGTGGTTCCCAAACTTTTTGACTTTCAGAGCTCTTTTTTAGAATCAATTTGTATGGCGGAGCATCTTAGGCTTCCCCATGCCTTAAAAATTAATGGTGTTTGGGAATAGTGTTACACAGGGAGGAATTGGGGATAGATAATAGGTAACTGTAAAGTAAAAACATATCTTAAACAATTGTGCAATGTCCATGCAGTGAAATTGTATTTTAAAAACTTGAAAATTTACCATAATATCTCAATTTATTCTCAACCACCACCAATACACATGATATTGGTATGTATGGCCCTGCTCAGACTGCTCAGCTTCATTGTTTGACCATGCGCCCACTGCTAGAGAAGGTACAAAATTCAAATTGGCAAATTTCTGTTCAGAATATAATTTCCAGTTTTCTTATTTTGATGCTACTTTTGTTTCATATCCTTTAATTTAATTTAATTTTTATTTATTTTATTTTTCTGGAACAGCCATATTATCTGAATGTTTTTATTGTATTGTAATTGTATTTTATGGTCTTGGTACCAACTGTAAACCACTCCGAGTCGCCTGGGGACTGAGACAGACAATATATAAATATAGTAAATAAATAAATAAATAAACAAACAAACAAACTAATTGAATGATTGGCAAGAAAGAGGCAGGAAGCCTGAGGCAGAGGTTTACAAGAAGTGACAGAAGCTGTGAAAAATGAAGAAGCTATTATCCTAGCTACTGAATGCACTTCCCAGCCAGGATGTATCTGTATGATCCTGAGCTCTAGGATCATAGAGTGGAATGTTGCTGAGGCTTGGTGCACTTTCTTGCCTTCTGTCATGGCAGAAATGCCCCCTTTGGAAGAAGAGAAATTATATCATGCATACGTGCACATAAAACAGAGAGAGTATGGAAAGCAGGACACTTTTTCACATATCGTGCCTTTTCATGTGTACATGAGAATTCTTCTCTCCCAAGGAAAAGGGAGGGAGAAAACCTCTGAAAGTCAGAGATGGAGAATGCAACCAAGCTCCAGCAACGTCCCACTATGTTGGTAGTCATGGGTATTGACTAGTATAGATGATGTGTCTGGGTCTCAATCTTTTGTTTGGAAGAAAGCACAGTCCCCACCCCCCACCCCCAAACAATACCATTTAGTTATTTATATATTGACCTATCAGGAAGCCAACCTCAGCTGTGAGATTCGACTGACTGGTCATCCTGGCATGGGAGGCAAAACAATGGGGAATGGATCCTCATTTCACCTTTTTAAAGGTTTGCTTTAAGACCATTTTTAAATCTCTTTTACTGTCCACCGATAGTCTTGTTTTCCATTCTTGAGCAGAGAGTAAAGTAACTGCTTTGGGAGATGGTTATCAAGCATTCAGGCAATGTGGCTGGTTCAGCAAAGTTGATGGTGGAGGATCATCACTTCAGTGCTGGTGGCCTTTGCTTCTTCAAAAATGCTGATGTTTTTCCATCTGTCTTCCCAAGAGATTTGCGGGAATTTTCAGAGGCAACTCTGACAGAATTTTCCAGAAGTTGAGACTGATGTTTGTAGATGGACCATGTTTTGCAGGTGTATAATAGACTTGGAAGGACAACAGATTTATAAACAAACATCTTGATATCCCTACGAATGTCCCGATCCTCGAACACTCTGCTTCATTTGAAAAAAAAATGCTGCAGTCACCGAGCTCATACAATGTTGTATTTCAGTGTCAATATCAATTTTTGTGGACAGGTGATTTCCTAGATAGAGGAAATGGTCAACGTTTTCTAGTGTTGCACAATTAAGCTTTATTGCTGACTTTTCACAGGAATTGGTTGGTGCTTGCTGGTAGAGCACTTTGGTTTTCTTTATGTTCAGTGAGAGGCCAAGCTTTTCATATGCTCCTGTGAAGGTGTTTAAAGTGGCTTTGTAGGTCTTCCTCTGAGTGAGCACAGACTACGTTATCATCAGCATATTGGAGTTCAGTAACAGAAGTTGTTGTGACTTTACTTTTGGCTTTCAGCCTGCTGAGGTTAAAGAGTTTGACATCTCTCTGACAGATGATTTCCACACCGGTGGAATGGTTCTTGTCAACAAGATGTAGAATCACAGTATTGAAAATGGAAAATAAGGTTGGGGCAATAACGCATCCCTGTTTGACATCTGATCCCGCTTTAAATGGGTCACTTTGGGAGTTGACCATAATTTCTCCCCCAAAATAAAAGAAAAAAGATCAGGCTGAGGACTGGAAAAGTCTTCTACATGTGGCCCGTGGTCAGTTCTAGTCTGAAGAAGTGTGTAGCAGAAGTTGGAGCAGTCTTGGTCTTTGCTGTTCAGAAGGAACACTAAAAGTGGTAAGTGGCAAGTAAGCATATTTTGATGTATTGTTGAAGGCAGATTTTGGCTAAATATTACGATATACTTTGTAATTTAACAGTATGTTGTTGTTGTTGTTGTTGCCTTTTACTCACATTAGGGACTCAAGGTGGCATACAAATTAGAACAAGTAAAATATAATTAAAACATACCAAACACAACAACATTAAATAGAATTAAATTATTAATGACACTAAATCCAATGTAAAATATAATTAAAATGGCTAAAAGCCATTTTAAAAATAGTATAATTACAACAGTACAGCATGTTCTAATTGCTCTTTCTTTAACAGCCTTCAGTTCTCAAAAGTATGCCAGAATAAAAATGCCTTTGCCTGCCAAAAGAAGGACAGCCAGGAAGGAGACATTTTAGCCTCCGTAGACAGGGAGTTCCAGTGCTTAGGTGCAACCACTAAGACCTTATAGCTGTTAAATGTGCCTATGAAGGTAGTGGGATTGAAAGAAGGGCCTCTCCTGAGACTCTCAGGACCCAGTAAATAAAAAATTAAAAGTGCTGAGTAGAAGAGTGATCGTGGGACTGTGCATCACCAAAGCAGCACCATAGCATGATTACAGAGAAATGTGATAATAATTTCAATAATAATAATAATAATAATAATAATAATAATAATAACTCACAAAACACAATAATAATTTCCATATCAGTTGATTTCTATTTGCTTCCACAGCATGCTAATTACTGTGAGATAACTGTTTGATGTGTGAAAACAATGTCTGTAGCGCTTTGTATCATCTGACGTTTCCAACAATTTTCAATGGAAGCTGCACCTAGAATGTTACAGTAATCTAAACAGTCATGCAAACATTGCTGTGGTCAGATCAAGCATCTCCTGAAACAAGTGCAGGTGGCACATTACCTTAAAGGCACTCCTGGCTCCTGTAGGAATTTAGGGATAGCATCTCCTTAGCGATACTAAGTCTTAACAACACTGTGTTGTCGAAGGCTTTCGTGGCTGGAATCACTGGGTTGCTGTGAGTTTTCCTGTTTATAGCCATGTTCCAGAAGTTTTCTCTCCTGACGTTTCACCCACATCTATGACAGGCATCCTCAAAGGTTGTGAGGTCTGTTGGAAACTAAGCAAGTGGGATTAATATGTGTGGAATGTTCAGGGTGCGAGAAAGAACTCTTGTCTGCCTGAGGCAAGTGTGAATGTTAAAATTGTCCAGCTTGATTAGCATTGAATAGCCTTGCAGCCTGGGGGAATCCTTTGTTGGGAAGTGTTAGCTGGCCCTGATTGTTTCATGCCTGGAGTTCCCATTTTCTGAGTGTTGTAGAGCCCAGTTTAGGTGGTTCAGTTCACCTTAGAGGAGGTGGGGTTCGCAGATTCTTTGTGCACAGTCTGCCAGGGCTTTGATTGTGCCTCTTTTTTTGACTTGGGTGATGGTTGGAGTTTTTATGTAGATATCTATCCGTGTGTGTGGGTTTTCTGTAAACTGTGTTGCC
The DNA here is from genome assembly GCF_025583915.1 of Anolis sagrei ordinatus. Lineage (NCBI taxonomy): Eukaryota > Metazoa > Chordata > Lepidosauria > Squamata > Anolidae > Anolis > Anolis sagrei. The sequence goes on along the minus strand of NW_026846588.1, from coordinate 252,750,278 downwards.
CAATTGTTGATTGGGTTTGTGGATGACTAGTACATCTAGAAATGGCAGTTTTCCTTCATTTTCTTTTTTCACAGTAAATTGGCTGTTTGGGTGGATGCTGTTGAGGTGGTCCAGGAACTTGTTTAATTCTTCTTCTCCATTGCTCCAAATGGTGAAGGTGTCATCCACAAATCTGAACCATATAGTGGGCTTTTTTGTTGCTGTTTCCTATTGATAGTGTTGGTTTTGCTGCATCCAGCATTGTTGCTCCTTCTCTTAATGAGAATTGAACACTCAAAAAGTGTATGATTATTTGAAAATTGAAAAATGTTGAACGATGTGGGGCATAGAGAAGTTACTTCTACAATCCCCTAGAAGATTCTGGGAGTTACAGCTTAATTTTTTCCAATATTTTCCAAGCTCTGAGGGTTACCATTTCCAAATGCAAATCCTCTTGTCTCAATGAGGCTGCTCCTGAGAAGAATCAATTTTTAGAACCCAACTTTTCTTTCTTAGATGTTTTAGTTTCCTTTGTCTTAGAATGAGAGCTTGAAAGGGTTATTTTTGGGAAATATGAGTCTCAAAATATTCAAGGGAATGTTGGTTTTGCTGGGTAGGGGATTCTTTCCCCATGTTTAATGCTAGCCATAGATATGAGGATGTGTCAATATTCTCTATGTTTTGTGAAATAAAATTTAAAATATCCCATTTCAAGTAAATAGAGTGTTTTGGACTATCTGTGTGCCAAATGGATTTTACTAAGGAGGAATCTTAAGGAATCTAATACACCCCCCCCCCCCAAGTTAGTCATGAGGCCCAGTAACTTTATATAGAATTATGGTGGTTACATGCTAGCTATTATTGTCAGGCCAATCCTAGCTATTTTGACATGCTGGTAAAATTAGTTATGCTGTCTTCTTCCTAGAAGCAGAATAATACAGCATGTGTCTTACAGTTTATTACTGGAAAATCAACTGACTTAATATTAATCCAATTAATATTAGTATCACTGGTCATTTTCTTTATTATACTGTAAAATTGAGTTTTTCACTTTATAAAAATAAAAAAGAACAAAAAAAACCAATATAAAACATAACCCAGATTTGAGGTGTGAGAGAAAGTGACACACTTTACTTTGTCTGAATTGTTCTTGCAGAGTGTAATCAGAGGGATATGCTCATCTTACCTTTTTATACTAACCTTATTGTACTAACAAGTTTAGTGTCAAACATGCAAAGCAAAGACATATTTCTTCCAAGCATTTCCTTAGGGACAAATGGGAACTGTAACAAAATGTTTCAGTTTATTCAGAGTTCTGACCTGGAAATTCATTTTTCTGTCTACCTCTCCCTTTGTTTTACTGCTCCCAGAGGAAACAATCAACATTCATGGTTTTTTATGTCCACAGTGGGCTGGTTTATTATTATTATTTTTTGCATGATGATGGTTGTGGTGGTGGTGGTGGTAACATGTGCTAGGCTTTTAATTATAGCTTTGTAAAGTAGGTTTTCCTGAACATGCCAGTGTCTTCATCTTATTTCTAGTGCTCCTGTTTTCTCTCCATATCTGTTGGTTCAGGGTCACTGAGTTTGCTACTACTAGGAATGATAATTTGGATATGTTCTGGAATCCACGTGGTTAGCCATGCTTAGTAGCAAACCTACTGAAATCAGAGGGGGTTTAGTTTGTTTAACTTAGTTTCATTCTTTTCAGTAGAGCTACTCTGTGCATAACTAAGTCAAGATGCAAGCAAATCTTGCCAACATTGATACAAATGACAAAGAAATTGTAGAAATGCTGATCTTCATGAATGAAAAACAACTATATTATCAAAGGTTTTCATGGCTGGAATCACTGGGTTGTTGTATGTTTTTCAGGCTATATGGCCATGTTCTAGAAGCATTTTCTCCTGATGCTTCTGAGGACCTCACAACCTCTGAGGATGCTTGCCATAGATGCAGGCGAAACGTCAGGAGAAAATGCTTCTAGAACATGGCCATATAGCCCGAAAAACCTATAATAATCCAACTATATTATCTATAACACAGGATTGTTTAATCTTGATCCTTAACTGGGCTACCTCTTTTTTTTTCTTTTTGTCAGATATTATTTCTTCCATACACATATGTAATATATGTAAGTGTTCCTTTACATAACACTATTTGCAGTGTGACAAAATGTATTAAGTTGCATTACAATTATGTACATTTCATTTACATAATTATTCAATAGACATATTCCTTTGCTCAAGTGGGAAGTTTATGGGATGGTACTGTACAGCTGCGAGGAACTATGTGGATCCCATTAAGAGATAAATCTGATGAAATTCTGTAATGCCCCGAAGGATTATTGATTTGAGATAGATTGAAGGGGATAACTACATTTTTATGAACTAAAGTGAGAGAAGCACATTTTAAATATGCCTTTTTAATACAGAATTGGAGGGGTGGGATGCATCAACTGCCTGATAAAAGGTAATCCAGGAAAAAAATCAACATGAAACACCATATGTTTGTGGTTCTGTGGTAAAATTCAGACTTTAATGATTTCATTAAATATCTTAACTCAAGATGGAGGGTGCAGGGAGATTTGATATTATATAGCAGAAGTAGGCTTTTCATGAGATTTGAGTGAATACCATTTGCTTGCCAATGAATAACCATCACTTGAAATCCATTTCTGAGTGTTAAATTCATAAGCAATATAAACATCAAAGTCCTGGGCTAGTGGTTTGGTGGTACTTTCGAGCATGTATGTATGTGTGTGTGTATGACTGTATTTATTTTTCTACATCATTGACTTTGAACTGAATGCTGCCCTATACCATTGCGTTTAAATCTAGACAGTCTGTTAGCTCATAGCTTGCCTGGCACATGTAACTTTCTGAAAAATGCAAACTGCAATTCTGTAATGCCCTGAAGGACAGTGTACTATATTTGGGGACAGAAGACTATTTTTTAAACATGAAACACACTGGATGATCTTGAGAGAAATAACTACAGGTATTCCTCAATCCATTTTCAGTTAAGTAGGCTGCATTCAGAATCATGGTGACATCTACCATGGTCATTCCTTTTGTCTGACTCTGCATGTGATGTCTTCAGGAATGGCTTCTGGATCACTATGATCTTGAGCAGGGGTCCTCAAACTTTTTAAACAGAGGGTCAGGTCACAGTCCGTCAAACTGTTGGAGGGCCAGATTATAATTTGAAAGAAAACATGAATGAATTCCTATTCACACTGCACATATCTTATTTGTAGTGCAAAAAACACTTAACAATACAATAATTAAAATGAAGAACAATTTTAACAAATATAAACATTAGGATTTCAATGGGAAGTGTGGGCCTGCTTTTGGCTGATGAGATAGGATTGTTGTTGTTGTGGTGGTGGTGGTGGTGGTGGTAATCTTTCAAGTTGTTTCAGACTTAGGTTGACTCTGAGTGAGGGCTGGGTAAATGACCTTGGAGGGCTGTATCCGGCCCTCGGGGCTTAGTTTGAGGACCCCTGATCTTGAGCAACACAATCCAAGCTGTGCCTCACACAGTAGTTTGCACCCTCCACTGGATGGATGTCTCCCAAATCATTAAATACATACATTTCATGCGCCTTATGCTTTCCCTGGCCTTCGCTGTATACACATCAATGTTTGATTGGGGTTCCCACATTCTGGACTTGACAGTCACCGGATGTAAGTACCTTAATAACTAAATTTTATATTGTGTCACATCAACACAAGTTGACACTTCTAGTGACTGTGTTATATCAGCATCTCAAACTGCTTGACGTGTGAAAATCATGTCATGTATTCTAGAGGCTGCTTTGCCACAGAATCATCCAGGTAACAATAGACAAGATGACAGTAGTCTTTTACCCCAAACAAGCAAGGTACACACATTCTTGCACTCTCTTTCAAAGATTGGTGCATATGGAGGGGTATATTTCTCCTGGTGATGTACCTCACAAGTGTTGACAGTGTTATCTCTGATTATCTCAGCAGTGTGATCTTATCCTCCCACAAGTGGAACATGGACTCAGCCTTCCTCCACAATCTCTTCCATTATTGGGGTGCACCCAAAATAGAGCTCTTCACATCCCCAGCAAAAGCCCAGTACATTCAATTCTGCCACAGGACTAATCAAAACTCTAGGAGATCCTAATTTTTCGTGGGATAGTCCCCTACTGTATGCCTTTCCCACATTTCTGCTGCTTGCAAAGGATGACAACAGAATTTTTTTTCATTACCCTGTGTTGGCCCCACCGACCATGGTTCTCCATACTCCTCAGACAGTTTGATGGCAATTTCTGGAGCAATTAGATTTCCTCCCCTTACGGCATGGATACCCTTAGAGTAACCATGTGGAAAGTTCACTTGCATCAGACCTATCAGACAACATAATCATAATGTCTGCAGCTTGCAAGCAGGCAAATGAAACATTCTTATGCGGCAAAGTAGGTGCCCTGTTGGACAGCTTCTTGCTCAGACATGCACTTTGTTCCCTTATGTATTTGTGAGCAAAAGACCTCTTGTACTCCAGTGTTACACCTGCCCCAGCATCTGTCACTTTTTTCTGCCTAATGGAGTGCTGGTCCTTTCAGGAGTAATATCACCCAAATGTTCTGATTCTATGGTGGGCCTTTCTTTTCTGTTTTATTTATTTATGACATTTATATGCCACCCTTCTCACCCCAAAGGGGACTCAGAGCGGCTTACTATATATATATACACACACACACACACACACACACACACACACACACACACACACACATACACACACACATACATACACACACGCACACACACACACATACAATATATTATATTATTAGCATAGTACAATATCATTATTAAATATTACTATATTGTATTATACCATTATATTGTAATAATATTAGTAATATTACATGTAATATAAATATATATTATAATATCATTTTATTATTAGTATTATATTGCATTACATTATAATATTATAAATATATGTATATACAATATATAATAATAATAATAATAATAATAATAATAATAATAATAATCTTTATTTATACCCCGCCACCATCTCCCCAATGGAGACTCGGAGTGGCTTACATGAGGCCAAGCCTGAACAACAATTACAATAAAGAAAAACCGAAGACGCAAACCGAAAACGCGAACAATAACAACAACATCATAATTACATAAAACATGTGAATACATAACAATATAAAATTACAGTAAGCACAAACACAATGACAATGGGCAGGCTACATGTAATGATTTAAAAAATATTACATTACATTACATTATTAACATAGCACAGGAGACAAAGTGGAACTGTCTTCTGTCCCCTTTAGTAATTTGGGATGATAAATCAGTAGAGCTGTGGAGCACACACTTCCATTGGTAGCTCTGTCACCACACAACCTACCTGAGACAACATCTGTTGGAAAACCATAAATACTTTCAATACAATTCTCATTGACAGTGAGGGATTCACACACTACAAGATGTCTATAAATGTTGTACATAAATTTATTTATTCAATCACCCTTCAGTCTTTGCAGATGCTAAGGCTAAATTCTCATTGAAAGGTATATGTGAATCACATAGTTACACCTCCCTCCCCCATCCTGTAAGCAGTGCCCTCTGTGTTGTTGCAGAGTAGGGAATGAGTGGTGACATTTCCAGCTATTTTCCTATAGCCGAATGTGCCTTGATATGCATTTGCACAGACCTCCAGAGGTCCCTGCAGCATGTTCAAAAAATTATAGCTGAATGTGTCCCTCCTCCCTCATCCTTGACATTGCTACATCGTAGGAGATGTTCTGCTTACAAAATGTTTTGGGAAGGGATAGTGTCATGGGATGTCAGACCAACACTCCAACCTATACAACCTCTATAAAAATTAGTTATAAAGGTGAAAATCCAATTTACACCATTATATAATTTATATTGGTGTTACCAAGTCGATTACTTCAATAGGAACTGAAGTCAAATGACATCTTGAGGGCCACAGGAGGCTAACCAGGGAGCATATAGCAAGGGTATTCGAGGAGGGCTAGGAAGAAGGTAGTGCTGCTAGTCAAAGTTAACAATACTGGAATAAACAGACAAATGGCCTGATTCAGGATAAGGTATTCTTTTGTGTTCTTATGACTACAACCTTTAGAATGATTGAAAAGCAGGTTGCATGTTTGACTAAAGGTGAATACATTGATTCAAAGCTTTGCTGAAAATAATCCTCACAGCAAATAAAAAGTGGGGAATGAAATTTCTGTACATAGGGGGTGGGAGCAGTGCAGACAAGATACAAGTTTCCTTGAGAAACTGGTAAGAATTACCTAATACGCCTTGCTTTTTGTTTAGGTAAATGCAACCATAGGAAATAACACAGAGGGTATTAGTCCAGCTCACTATTGCCTTAAGGCAGGAAAGTTGAGCTAAGCATCTTGACAGATGGCTTTCTAGCCATTTGCAAGTTTCCAGTTATGGAGATTTCATTTGAAAGAACCTGTAATTTTCATAAGTACAGCAGAACAGACAGGCACAGAGACACAGGATTAAGAGAGAGAGGGAGGGGGGGGGGCATCCTTTGACTTTTTAGATTTTTGAGAAAATGAAGTGAAGCATATCAGGAGTTTGAGCCTTGCTTACTCCAGCCCCTCTGAAACATTTTGAAAGCAGCTGAGTGAAAGAACTAGAATTCCCTGGTGAGAAGATTTTGGACTGCTATAGAATATTCATGCTGTAAGTCTAGGCTGAGAGTATGCCCCATTAAGTCAGTGGATTTACTGTAAAAAAAAACAAACTTGTATGTGATTGTTCATTTGTTCAAGAAACTTCTCTGAAGCCTTTACACTGTCAATTGTTTTGCATATCTGAATAGGTAAAGGTAAAGATTTCCCTTCAACATTAAATCTAGTCGATTCCAACTCTGGGGTGGTGCTCATCTCCATTTCTAAGCCAAAGAGCTGGCATTGCCCATAGATGCTTCTTACGTCATGTGGCCGGAATTACTGCATAGAGTGCTGTTACCTTCCCGCCAAAGCAGTAACTATTGATCTACTCACATTTGGCTCTTTTCGAACTGCTAGGTTGGCAGAAGCTGGGGCTAACAATGGGAGCTCACCCCCACCCACGGAGTCGAACTGCTGACCTTCTGGTCAGCAGGTTCTGCACTTAGTGGTTTAACCCACTGCACCACCACAGCTTCAATAGCTGAATACTTGAATAACAAGTATACATTCTGTAGATATCCCCAATTTTCTATCTCCCTATTAATATTATCCTCTTTCTCATTTTATATTACACTTTTTTTCCTAATCCATTGATCCAAAAATTGTACTGTGGGCTCTTGGTATCTGCTGGGGTTTGGTTTCAAGACCCCTAGATGCCAAAATTGCATTCTTTTCAATCTATATAAATAAAAATGTAATGTTAGTTTGTGGGATTAACATAACTCAAAAACCACTGGACGAATTGACACCAGATTTGGACACAAGACACCTATCAGACCAATGAGTGATCATCACTCATAAAACACTGAAAAACACAGTGGAAGAGACTTAAAAAGCAAAAAAAAAATCCCAAAATTACATTACAACGCATGCACAAAACCACATATTTATATATGCAAACACACATATACACAAATATATACATGCACATATACACACACAAAACACATATACACAGACTGGGCCACAGCAACACGTGGCAGGGTATGGCTAGTAGCTTAATAAAATATTTGCCCTTAAATGAAATGGCAAAATCGAGGTTAGCTTTTTGGAATGTTTTTGCAGGTGAAGGATGATATTTTACAGCCATGGATGGCTTAATCCATGGATGCAGAATTCACAGGTTTCCACAACTATATACAAATTGGTGGACTGAATCCTTATTTGTATTTCCAATAGAAACACAATAAGACTGAATTTCACAATGACTAATTTGAGTCCTATAAATGCCAGTGGGTTTCCCCAAAGAGTGTCTCTTTTAGATCCAATAAAATTAATTTCAGAATGACAATCATAGGAGGTACAATTCAGAAGAAAAAAAACCCAATTTTTGTGTCCTGGTCATTTGCATATTTATTAAAATGTTCAGTGGGCTTTCTTCCAAGTAAACATGCTGTCATATGTTTTATATAAGCTGGTACATAATATTGTGCCTGTCACTTGTGCAAGCATCCTAATATAATACCTGTGAACATTGTTAAATGCAAATTCAAAAGCAGATGAAAAAAGACCCAAGCCATCAAATTTGCCTTCTCTGGTCTGTGTAGCCTTTCAATTTGATTTGCATGCTGTGGGGGAAATGAAATCGATAGGTATATTATTTTTGTGTCTCTCCTTGACAGCTACATAGTAATCCACAGGACTGGCCCAAGACACTTACTATCTGAGGCAAAGGAAAAAAATGGTGTCCTCACCACTTCAGGTATAATGTCTGATTGGATTTATTTCAGTGGAAGCTGGTTGGCACCCAGATCTCACCCAACAGCTTGCTGCCTCTTCCTACCATCTGCTGCCTGAGACAAGTGTCTCTCTCTGCCTAATGATAGGGTCACCCATGGATGTCTGATTCAAAATGCAGTTGCCATGGACTACTTTTAGCTGAACCAAGACCATCCTTTTAAATCATGCAGGATCCCCAAGAGTATTGAACTAAATCCCTCAATTATACAACGAGGTCACAAGGATATGGTCTCAAAGGGTGAATTTGAAACAGTGTTTAGTCTCAGATCCTCTGGAATCCACATGCCTTCAGATCTGGAAATGTCAGAGGCCTTCAGACTGAGAAGAGATGACTCACTAGAAAGGGTAATAATGCTTGGTATGATAGAAGGGCTCTTCATGACTTGGAAGTCTATCATTCATAGGGTCACCAAGAATAAGAGGCAGTTCACATCAACAACAAACTCTGGCCCCCAAATGTGAACAAGAAGAACCACTGGAATTTCTGCAATCATTTCCAAATGCAAGGCTTAACCCAGTGTTTCTCAACCTCGGGGTGGGACACCTGGGGGGTTCGTGAAAGGGTGTCAGAAAACACAGCATTTTCTGTTGGTCATGGGGGTTCTGTGTGGGAAGTTTGGCCCAATTATATAGTTGGCAGGGTTCAGAATACTCTGATTGTAAGTGAACTATAAATCCCAGCAACTACAAATCCCAAATTTCAAGGTCTATTTCCCCCAAACTCTACCAGTGTTCACATTTGGGCATATTGAGTATTTGTGCCAAGTTTGGTCCAGATCCATCATTGTTTGAGTCCACAGTGCTCTCTGGATGTAGGTGAACTACAACTCCAAAACTCAAGGTCAATGCCCACCAAACCCTTTCAGTATTTTCTGTTGCTCATGGGAGTTCTGTGTGCCAAGTTTGGTTCAATTCCATCATTGGTGGATTTCAAAATGCTCTTTGATAGTAGGTGAACTGTAAATCCTAGCAACTACAATTCCCAAATGACAAAAATTAACCCCCCACACCACCAGTATTCAAATTTGGGCGTATCAGGTATTTGTGCCAAGTTTGGTTTAGTGAATGAAAATACATCCTACATATTAGATATTTACATTAGAATTCATAACAATAGCAAAATTACAGTTATGAAGTAGCAACAAAAATAATTTTCTGGTTGAGGGTCGCCACAACATGAGGAACTGTATTAAGGGGTTGCGGCATTAGGAAGGTTGAGAACACTGGCTTAACCAGAGGATAGTCAAAAAGCTTCTCATGGAGGTTATAGTTTAGAGATCTAGTGCCATTGGCCTGAGAGCCCAGAACTTGGAAATATGTATTTATTGGACTGCAATCTCAAGAGCAGGCATGGACAACCTTGGAACCTCCAGGTGTTTTGGACTTCCACCATTCCTAACAGGCCCTTTCTTCAGCTTAAGTGGCTGAGCGGGAAAAGGAAGAGGCTGTTAGGAATGATGGAAGTTAAACTCCAAAACATTTGGATGGAGGGCCCAAGTTTGTCCAGGCCTGATCTAAAGGTTCCCAATCATGGAGGAAGAGTAGAGGATTCTGGTGGTAGATAGGTTCTCATGGAGAAAGGTAAAGTTCTCAGGCTCTGTCCATATTCATTCACTCTGGCAGTTGACCTGTACCAGGTATGCTTTTCAGATCTTGCTTGACCATTTATTTATTTATTTATCATGTCAGGAGTGAACCAAACAGTTGTATTGTATTTTTAAAAAACCACACACACAAAGTTTGCAAACTTGGCATTCTATTAAATGTCCTTTGACTAGTAGCTGGCCACGGAGTGCCTCTGATGTTGCTATAAGAAGGTCCTCCATTGTGCATGTGGCAGGGCTCAGGTTGCATTGTAGTAGGTGGTCTGTGGTTTGCTCTTCTCCACACTCGCATGTTGTGGACTCCACTTTGTGGCCCCATTTCTTAAGGTTGGCTCTGCATCTCATGGTGCCAGAGCGCAGTCTGTTCAGCGGCTTCCAAGTCGCCCAGTCTTTTATGTGCCCAGGAGGCAGGCATGTAGCCAGGGGGGGGGGGGGCTTGGGGGCTTCAGCCCCCCCCCCCCGAAATTCTCATGGTGGTTCGCGAAAAGGCCTTACTGGTGCATTATTTAAACTGTTATATTTATTCATATCATGATCTGATCACCATACTCAATATATCCCATATGCATGGGGGTATTGGGGTAATGATACAAAAGGTTTGCTAGGCTAGACCCTCTTTCACTCAGACTCACCCCCCCCCGAAACTCAGCCCCCCCGAAAAAAATCAGCCCCCCCCCCCCGAAACGAAATCCTGGCTACGGGCCAGCCAGGAGGGAGTCTTTCATTTGGTATCAGCCATTGATTGAGGTTCTAGGTTTAGGCCTGCCACTTTGGACTCTCGCTTGCTGAGGTGTTCCAGAGAGTATCTCTGCAGAACTTAGAAAACTATTTCTTGATTTAGGGCGCTGGTGTGCTGGCTGATACTCAAACAGGGGTTGGGCCAGAGATAATAATGCACATAATGCACATATCCAATTAGGCCAGTGGTTCCCTTGGTACCTTTTTTTGACCAGGGACCACTTTGACCAGGGACCACTTTGACTCGGGACCACTCTGACCAGGGACCACTTTGGCCAGGGACCACTTTGGCCAGGGACCACTTTGACTCAGGACCACTTTGACCAGTGATCACTCTCCAACATTCGTACCAAAAGGGTTACGAGTCAGTTTTTGGTAAACTTTAGATTCGGTGTGGTTATTTGGGGTGCTGATTCAGAAAATTGCATTGGATAGACCACATCAGCTCTACAGAACATATACCATCCAGTAGTTGCCATCTACTCGTCTACAGAAGACCATATTGAATAATCTGGCGCAGTAGACCTTGGGAACACTGAGTTAGGCAAAGTTCATTTTTTCCTTTCTTTGCCAATCTCTTCCTTTCCCAAATTTAGGGATGGCCGAATAGGGAAGATTACCATTAATTTCTGATGATATGCAGGAGAGAAAATGGCTCACTGGTTTCACATCTGGACATGTCACTTGGTGGGTCAGAACAATGTTGTTGGTTGTATGTTTTCAAGTAGTTTTCTAGCCTTGTGATGTGCCTTGGAGTCATTTCCAACTCATGGCGATCCAAAAGCGAATCTATCACGGGGCTTTCTTGACATGGTTTATTTGGATCTCGTTTACTTTGGCGTGGCCTGGGGCAGAAATGTTTGACATGCCCAAGGTCACCCGGTGTGGGTTTCTGTGGCTTGGCGGGGATCCGAACCCCGCTCTTCAGAGTCAGAGACAAACAAACAAAAAACCCTTTCCACTAAGCCTGTCGGGGTTGACATCTTGCGCCTTCCCTTCTTGCCTCTTCTTTCTCCATTTCGCTAAATCCCGGGAGCATTGTGTCGGAGAAGGTCCCGCTCTCATCCCGGTTTGACGCGTGGGTCGATCGCGTTGGGCGCGCCTCCCTGTGGAGCACGTGCGCCGGACCTTTCTCGGGGCGTGAATCCTGCCCACCTGCGCTTTCCTCCCCATGAACCCGCCTGGGAGTGTATGTGGGCGCTGTTCAGGGTCTGGGGCGGCAGGGCAGGGACTCGGAAGTGGGGAGGGCTTGATCTCCGAGGAAGCCCGCCTCAGATTGGGCCCTCCGCCCCAACTCTCAGGTCCAGGGGAGCAGTAGGTCTAGATCGCCCCTTGGTTTAAGCCTGCCTTGCACCGTGTCCCTTTGCGAGAGCTCCCTCTGTCAGCTCCAGCTCCCTATGAGGGGAAATGAGAGAAGCCTCCCACAAGGATGGTAAAACATCAAACATCCCGAAGTCCCTGGGCAACATCCTTGTAGACGGCCAATTCTCTCACACCAGAATCATAGAGTTGGAGGAGACCTCATGGGCCATCCAGTCCAACCCCCTGCCAAGAAGCAGGAATATTGCATTCAAAGCACCCCGGACAGATGGCCATCCAACCTCCAAAGAAGGAGCCTCCACCACACTCCGGGGCAGAGAGTTCCACTGCTGAACGGCTCTCACAGTCAGGAAGTTCTTTCTAATGTTCAGGTGGAATATCCTTTCTTGTAGTTTGAAGCCATTGCTCTGCCTCCTAGTCTCCAGGGCAGCAGAAAATAAGCTTGCTCCCTCCTTCCAATGACTTCCCCTCACATATTTATACATGTCTCTTCTCGGTCTTCTCTTCTTCAGGCTAAACATTCTCAGCTCTTTAAGCCGATCCTCATGGGGCTTGTTCTCCAGACCCTTGATCATTTTAGTTGCTCTCTTCTGGACACATTCCAGCTTATCAATATCTCTCTTCAATTGTGGTGCCCAGAATTGGACACAGTGTGATTCCAGCTGTGGTCTAACCAGGGCAGAATCGGGGGGTAGCATGACTTCCCTGGATCTAGATACTGTACTCCTATTGATTGCCCCCCATTCTGTATCTTTGCAGTTCCTCAAGTCGCTCCGTTTCCAAGTTCCTGTCGCTTCCCACCTTCCTTTCTTCCTCTTTCCCCAAGCCGCGGCTGAGCCTGAGCCGGGAGTGCCGCAGAGCAGTAAAAAGAGCGAGCGGGCCACTCGATGTCACGGAGGAGGCGGAGGGAAGGAGAGAAGCAGGGAGGGAGCGGCGGCGGCTCTCTGGTGCTGCGCAGGTGAAGGTTGCGCGCTAGGACCTGGGGGAAGCCTCTGGGCCTCCCCTCCCTCCTTTTCTCTCCCCCCCCCTCTCCTTCTCCCGCCCGCAAGCTGGACTACCTTAAACCCAACCCAATGCCTCTTCCTGCGCCACTTTCCCCTGCGAGCTTGGATGGAAAAGACACAGCCGAGGGGGAGAAGAAAGAGAGCGAGGGAGAGCGGGCGAGAGAGCGAGAAGGCGCCGCACCAGCCGCGGCCCCAGCAGAGGCAGCCTTGCGGAGAGCTTGCCTACACCTGTTCCGCCGCACGGGCGCCCAGCGGGGAAGACCGGCAGCTCTCGGGAGGAGGAAGGAGGAGGAGGAGGAGGAGGAGGAGGGCTGCCTTGCTTCGCGTGGAACAGGAGGAGGAGGAGGAGGAGGAGGAGGATCCACGCCAGGCTGAAGCGCCGAGCCGCCTCCTCAGGATCCTGGATCATAGAGCCGGACGTCAAAAGTTCTTTCTTGATAAATAAGCAGTGAAGCAACCAAACGGCCCCTTTTCTGGATTTTTGGGTCCTTTGGGAGAGGGAGAGACCCCCCCTCTCGCCCCCTCCTCCTTCTCCTCTTCCTCCTCTCCTTCTGGGCAGAGAGTCCAAACAGCGCATGCCTGGCTGGGGCTCGGACCCGTGAAGCCCCGAGGGCGGCCGGTTGGCCTCTGCGCCTCTTCCCAGGCTTCTCTCCCTCCCTTGCACCTCCTCCCGGCCCCTGATCCATGCGCCCCCCTTCTCCTCCTCCTCCTCGGCCTCAGGGCTCCGAAGTTGCGATGCGGAGCCCCACGGAGAAACTCGGGACCCCCCTGCTCCTCCTCATGACGGCCGGATGGGCGGAAGAGCTGACCGCTTGCTAAAAGGGAGCCCTGCCAGGGGAACAAACGAGCCGGATCTCTCTCCGCTGGCTCTGGGCGCGAGGAGGATGAGCCCACGCGCGTCCCCCGCGGCGGAGGGCGCTTCCTAAGGGGTTGACCTTGAACCCCAGACCCAGCCAGGAAAAGAGAGCAGGAGGCCTCGGAGGACCCCGCCTTGAGCCTCATTGATGGATTAAAGGAAGAAGTCACCTTTCGGCGTGGAAGTGGGAGGGGAGAGTGGCGGCGCAGCAACCTGCTTTGCCTCCTCTCCTCGCGTGAAAGGGAAACGGGGGAGAACGGCGAGTCCTGGCTCTTGGGCACAGACGTGACGGTTTTGCTGCAAGCGAGGGACCTCCCCCCTCCCTCCCTTCTTCCTTCCTTCCCTTTTCCTTCCTTCCTCCCTCCTTCCTCCTCCCCCTCCTCATGGCTCCCTTAGGAGAAGTTGGCAACTATTTCGGGGTCCCGGATGCGGCAGCGGCGGCGGCGGCGGGGGCGCCCTTCGGGAACATGCCGGTCCTGCCGGCGGACAGCCCGGTCCTGCTGAGCGACCACTTGGGCCAGGCCGAGGGGCTGCCTCGTGGGCCGGCCGTGACGGACCTGGACCACTTAAAGGGCATCCTGAGGCGCAGGCAGCTCTACTGCAGGACTGGCTTCCATTTAGAGATTTTCCCCAATGGGACCATCCAAGGCACCAGGCAAGACCATAGCCGATTTGGTAGGTATGGGCCAGGAGGGGGAGGGGAAGGAGGGCGGGGGAAAAGGGGGGCCAGGAGAGAAGTTGGTGGCTTTTCTGGTAGGGAGCCAAGGGCATGGAGGAGGAGGAGGAGGGGGGGGGGAGTCCATGTCCACGGTTATAGTTGTGGAAGAGCTCTGAAAGGGAGGGAAGGGAGCCTCAAGGAGTTGCAGATGGTATGCGCCAGGGACATCATTTCTTTTGAAGCAAAAGGGAAAAAACCATAGCTGTAAGTGCACATGAAAAAAAAAAAGGTTGAACACTGTGAAAGCCACCCACTACATGGCTACCAGTCTCCTCCCAGTAGACTCAAATCAAGGAAAAGCTTTATTAGAAGGACCACTCCTCTTGGCATCCCCCCAGCAACAGCAAGGGTATCTTTCTGGGCAGCTCAACCAGGAAATCCCAACTGGATGCCCCCCCCCCTCCTAAGAATGGGCAACTTGGAAGTCCCTGAACAGAGTCAGAAGTGGAGTAGGCAGATCAAAGGACAACCTGGCAAAACCTAAAAGAATCCCCCACCTTGTGTCACTGTGGAGCAGAACAGACAACTCCGCATCTGTGTGCTTGTCCAC
Organism: Anolis sagrei ordinatus; assembly: GCF_025583915.1. Lineage (NCBI taxonomy): Eukaryota > Metazoa > Chordata > Lepidosauria > Squamata > Anolidae > Anolis > Anolis sagrei. Next base: position 252,735,049 of record NW_026846588.1, on the reverse strand, counting down.
TATGCCCTGCCTCATGTACAGATGCAGAATTGTTGGAGACTACAGACAATGCCGTTGCTGTTGCCGGTTTTGATCAAAAGATATTTAGCCACCTGCGCTCCTTCACAGCAGGTGGCCAGGCTTGGGCGTAGGGACCAGGCATGGGCAAACTTAGTCCCTTCCAGGTGTTTTGGTCTTATTTCAACTTACTTCAACTCCCACCATTCCTAACAGTCGGTTGAAGTCCAAAACATCTGGAGGGCCGAAGATTGCCCATGCCTGTTATGCACAATCAGTAATAAACTATAACAATAATAATGCTATTGCAATAATAATAATAATAATAATAATAATAATAATAATAATAATAATAATTTTAGGATGGAACCCTGCTATAGAGAAGTTCCTCTGCTCTTATTATATGTTTCCATTTTGAAGCTGCAGTTTTATGAGCCCCTTTAGGCTCTTAAAGAAATGATCTTGACCTCCCTGGGGTTGGATGCATCTCTACTGTAGAATGAGTGCAGATTGACACCGCCTCAAACTGCCAAGGCTCAGTGCTGTGGAATAATGTGAGTTGTAGTTTGGTGAGGCACCCCTTGGCAGACTTAAACGGCTGAGGGGGAAAAGGAAAGGGCCTGATTCTGTTAGGAATGCTGGGAGTTGAAATCCAAAACACCCGGAAGGCCCAAATCTGCCCATGCCTGTTCTGCGGTGTGGATGCCCTGTTAGTCAGGCATAGATCTCTTGGCCTAATATGCTGGTCTCATCTAGGGCAGACCCACTGTTAGGTGTTGCCTTCCTCCTTGGCGATGGGTTGAATCTGCAGAGGGCGATGATACTGGTCGCCTCCAGTTCCCATTTGATTCCAGTGGGTCTGCTGCAGAGAAGAGTCAGGCTGGACCCAACTCGGTGAAACTTCCTCCTGAGCCGACGGGTTGCGGGGGCGGGGGACGGGGGGACGGGACGGGGGACGTCTCTCTGCTTTTCCTTGGAGGGTGGGGCGGGCTGTGAAGAAGGCCGAGACAGAGAGACGCCCCTCCTCCCCGCTCCCCTCCACCTGCCCGAAAGGCAAAGCGAGGAAAGACCCCGCCCCCACCGAGGGGGATCCCCTGTACCCCCGCCAATTGCCAAGAGCGCGCCGATATTCGCCTGCCTGCCTGAGATCCCGCCGAGATCTTTCTCTCCCCCCCCCCCCCACGCGCTCTGCGGACTCCTAAGCCACGCCGTCGCTTGGTGGTCGCTGGCCTGAAAACGCGGGCAGCCCAGGCAAGAGCCGCGCAGGTGGCCGCCCCCTCCCCGCCCCTTTCCCCGAAGCTCCGAAGAATCCTTTCTGTGACTCAGCACTGAAGAGCTCGCCTGAGACAGTGGCTTGAGCGTCCGACTCTGGAGAGACGCTCGGCCGTGGAGACCTCCCTCCCTTGAGTGACCTTAACAGGTTACACTTGGTCAGCCTCAGAGGAAGGCACAGTGAGGCAACCCTCCTCTGAACCCCTTGTCGAGAGAACCCCATGTGTGCCTTCAAACGACTTGAAGGCACACAAGGACACAGTAGAAGGCCAGGAATGGAGTCACTTGGGGTTCTATGCAGTTAGACTAGTCATGGGCCAACTTGGGCCCTCCCTCCAGGGGTTTTGGACTTCCACTCCTATAATTCCTAACAGCTTCAGGCTCTTTCCTTTTCCGCTTAAGTGGTTGAGGAGGGAAAGGAAGGGCTCTGAGCCCATCTTGTCAAGAGAACCTCTTGTGTGCCATCAAATGACTTGAAGGCACACAAGAACACAGCAGAAGATCAAGGGTGGAGTCACTTGGAGCCCTATGCAGTTAGACCAGTCATGGGCCAACTTATGCCCTCCGTCTAGGGTTTTTGGACTCCTACCATTCCTAACAACTTCAGGCTCTTTCCTTTTCCACTTAAGTGGTTGAGGAGGGTCTGAGGCTCTGAACCAATCTTGTCAAGAGAACCTCCTGTGTGCCTTCAAACGACTTGAAGGCAAGCAAGAACACAGCAGAAGACCAGGCGTGGAGTCACTTGGAGCTCTATGCAATTAGACCAGGCATGGGCCAACTTAGGCCCTCCCTCTAGGGGTTTTGGACTCCTACCATTCCTAACAACTTCAGGCTCTTTCCTTTTCCACTTAAGTGGTTGAGGAGGGTCTGAGGCTCTGAACCAATCTTGTCAAAAGAACCAGGCATGGGCTAACTTCGGCCCTCCCTTCAGGTCTTTTGGACTTCAACTCCCACCATTCCTAACAACCTCAGGCCCCTTCCCCCCCCCCCCCCCTCAGCCGCTGAAGCCTGGAGAGTTATTATCTGGCGGGGAACAGGAGTCTCCATTCTTTAACCCAGGCCTGGGTAAACTTGGGCCCTCCAAATGTTTTGGACGTCAACTCCTACCATTCTTAACAGCAGTGGAACTCTCTGCCCCGGAGTGTGGTGGAGGCTCCTTCTTTGGAAGCTTTTAAACAGAGGCTGGATGGCCATCTGTCGGGGGTGCTTTGAATGATATTTTCCTCTTTCTTGGCGGGGGTTGGGCTGGATGGCCCATGAGGTCTCTTTCAACTCCATGATTCTATGAATGAGATCTACAACTGGGTTGTTGTGTATTTTCCGGGCTATATGGCCATGTTCCAGAAGCATTCTCTTCTGACATTTCTCCTGCATCTATGGCAGGCATCCTCAGAGGTTGTGAGATCCACAACTCTTTCTTTTATGGTTTTATTAGAGCTTTTACGATCATACCGCTGCCTGGAAAGAAGAGATGCGCCCCAAAGCGGGTGGCTGTGGGGAGATACAAGTTGGCCCATGCCTGATCCAAGAGTGGGCCAAATGGGACCTCCCCTGAGAGATGGAAGCTTGAGGTGGGTGGGAAAGTCCTGCCCAGGGAGGGAGATAGATAGATCCCCAAACAGAGTCCAGGGAAGCGGGAGAAGGAAGAGACCTTGCGCTGGGCTGGGTTTTGCGGCGTGGAGGCAGGAGGACGCGGCTGCGGTCTTGGCGGCCGATTGGCTGGGCCGAGATCCAAAGCCGGGGAGCTTCTGGTGCGTGAAGAGGCGAGATTTGCACACGCTGCGGTTCAGCCCCGCGGCAGCCGGCGGGCTCACGCCGCTAGCAGGTGTACGGCGGCCGAGCTGGTGCTCCCCGCTCCCTCGCACAGTGGCCTTGGCAGCGGCACTGGCAGGAGGCCGCCGCCGGGTCCTAGGCCCCGCCCTGCTCCTCGCCAGCTGCCGCTTCCCGCCGCCCTTCCAGGGGAGGAAGGCGCTCCTCACAGATCTGATGCAGAGGGAAGGCATCGAAAGATATCCAGTTCCCTGAGTCGCTCCTCATAGGACTTGGCTTCCAGATCCTTGATCATTTTGATCATGTTCCAGCTTGTCAATGTCCTCCATCAGTTGTGCCCAGCACTGTTTATTTATGACATTTATATGCCGCCCTTCTCACTCTGATATTAAAATGTTGCTCTCACTAGACATAGTATCCCAGGTGAGGCCTGATAAAAGTGGACTAGAGTGGTGCCAGGACTTCCCCCCACCTCTGTTGGTGCAGGCTAGAATCACATTGGCTTTTTAAGCTGCCACATCAAACTGTTGATGTTTGTCATCTACTAAAACCTCCAAATCCTTTTCAGAGGTACTCTTTTCACGCAGGTGTCACCCATCCTTGGAATATTTCTTTATTTATGAAAGAAAAAGTAGCCTTAAGAAAGATATTAAACTCCATATTGGACTCCATATTGGATCAAGGGCAGGTTATTATTATTATGTTTGGAACACAATTGGGATATTGTCCTAAAATAGTTCTTGGATTTTTAGAAAGTTCTTTAACGGAAAACACATCTACTACTTCTCCAGGGTGGGCAAGTAATAGTTATTGTAAGAGACCAAATGTACAGGTAAGCAGACAGAGCAAAGGATAGAGTTTGAGTAAGGTGTAGCTTATCCAGCAGATGGTAAAAATTATGCCTGCTGCTGCACCCTCTGTGAAATGAGGTATAGGAGCTTTGTCTGTTCACCCATTTCTAGTTAATAGGTGACAGAAAGAGAGGACATGAGAGGACATGATGTGACTTGATGCATTGCCTCTCCCTGCTATTCATCTTTCCTTGTGAAGCCTAGTAAGGGGAGGTTTGGGAGGAGCTGATAGGAGTTGGACTCTAACAACAACCACAACTTCTCCATGTACATGCTGTGATGTTATGAATGCATCCCTTACTCCTTGTGAGACTAGAGCAGGCATGGGCAAACTTGGGCCCTCCCTTCAGGTATTTTGGACTTCAACTCCCACAATCCCTAACAGCCTCAAGCCTCTTCCTTTCTCCCTCAGCTGCTTAAGAAAAGGGCCTGGGGCTGTTAGGGATTGTGGGAATTGAAGTCCAAAACACCTGGAGTCCAAAACTACCAGCTGTCAGGAATGGTAGGAGTTGAAGTTCAAAACACTTGGAGGGCCCAAGTTGGCCTAGGCCTATGTTAAACAATAGTTGTTCCCCTGCCCTCAGTAAACTCCTTCTTTTTGCAGGGACTTGGGAACCTGAGAGCCTTGTAAAGTGACCCCATGTTCCTCCAGCGGCCACCCTCTCTCTTCTATCTCTCTCTTCCTCGGGTAACTCAAGCTCTCTCCCTCCCCCTCGGTTGCTCCTTTTGTCTTTCCACCAGGCTCGGGGGGGGGGGGGGGGTCTAGACATGTGTCTTAAGGCACAGAGGAGTCATTGTAAATTCAGAACTCTGGCCTTAGGTGGAGGGAAAGGCGTGCCTCTTGCTTCAGTTCAAGCTCTCTCTCTGCAGAAGGTTCTTTCCCCATCCTTGGATTTCTGAACCCCATCCCAAGGCATCTAGAGCAGGCGTGGGCCAACTTGGGCCCTCCCTCCAGGTGTTTTGGACTTCAGACCCCACCATTCCTAACAGTCTCAGGCCCCTTCCAATCCCTTTTCCATTTCCCTTTCCTGTTTAAGTGGCTGAGGGAAAAAAGAAAGGGCCTGAGGCTGTTAGGAATGGTGGGAGTTGGAGTCCCAAAAAGCTGTGGGGCCCAAGGTTGCCCACGCCGGCTCGAGATGCCTTGGGATGAAGTTTAGGAATCCAAGGATGGGGAAATAACCTTCTGCACAGAGAGTGCTTCAACTGAGGCAAGAGGAATGTTGGGAGTTGGAGTCCAAAACACCTGGAGGGCCCAAGGTCGCCCAGGCCTGCTTTAGATGCCTTGGGATGCAGTTTAGGAATCCAAGGATGGGGAAAAAACTTCCTGCAGAGGGAGAGAGAGAGAGAGAGAGAGAGAGAGCTTCGACTGAGGCAAGAGGAATGTTGGGAGTTGGAGTCCAAAACACCTGGAGGGCCAAAGGTTGCCCAGGCCTGCTCTATATGCCTTGGGATGGGGTTTAGAAATCTGAGGATGGGGAAAGAACCTTCTGTGGAGAGAGAACTTCAACTGACGCAAGAGGAATGTTGGGAGTTGGAGTCCAAAACACCTGGAGGGCCCAAGGTTGCCCAGGCCTGCTTTAGATGCCTTGGGATGGGGTTTAGGAATCCAAGGATGGGGAAAGAACCTTCTGTAGAGAGAGAGCTTCGACTGAGGTAGGAGGAATGTTGGGAGTTGGAGTCCAAAACACCTGGAGGGCCCAAGGTCGCCCAGGCCTGGGTTGGGGTTTAGGAATCCAAGGATGGGGGAAAAAACTTTCTGCAGAGAGAGAGAGAGAGAGAGAGAGAGA